>OY796892.1:26947691-28147691 GCA_963680785.1 Diplosoma virens
GCCCATAGCGACGCCGTCGATTTGTCGATGCATGTTGTTAATCAAGCTAAATTCCACAGAGGAGGTGGCTAGCTGCATTAATTCGACAAAGATGTTGCGTGGAAAGGATGGCGCCATTGAGTCGTCATTGTAAAGGGCATCAGCACAGATTTCTATGGTTTCAGCAAGCGGGACATTAGTGAAGAGACTGGAAATATCAAAAGAACAAAGAAACACAGAGGAAGAAGAAAAGGTAAATTTTCTGACTTCTTTTACAAAAGTGAAAGAATCAGACAAACAATTAGAGGAAAGGTTTTGGAGAACAGGTTAAAGAAACTCTCTTCATCCCTCACTTCGCTTCACCTATGAAAAGGAATCTAATCACTCTCTCCCTTTCCTTGACGTGTTAGTAGAAAGGCATGATTCAGAATTTCTAACTTCAGTATACAGGAAACCTACCTTCACTGGTCAATATCTACGTTGGAACTCTTTCAGTCCCCAGAAACGGAAAATCAATCTAATTGGTACTCTCGTTCACAGAGCTTTTATGATTTGTTCTAAAAGCAAACTGGACCAAGAGCTTGGCAAAATTCGTTCAATTCTTTTGGAAAATGGCTACCCGGAACGTGTAATCAATTTGGCTTTCAAGCGAAAACTTCAACAAATAAATTCTAACCCGGTCCACACAGTAAAAAAGTGCCCTGTCTACCTACACATCCCATAGATTGGAAACGTCTCGATGAGGTTCGAAAAGCAGATTACGTCTGCTGTGAAACGCTGCTTTTTCTCCGTCGAACCACGTGTTATTTTCAACATCCGACAGCTCCTTCCAGCGATTAAGAAAGACGTGTTACCTTTCCATCATCACAGCAATGTTATTTACCAGTTTTTGTGCCACTGCGATAGTCGGTACGTTGGTCGCACGTCTCAACGGCTAGAAGAGCGAATTAAACAACACGTTCCTAAATCCATCACTAATCCTCGTACCTCGGCCAACCGCCAAAGTCTTTCCCGCTCTTGCAAGAACAACATACGCCCACAACAATTTCACGAATCCGCCATTGGTCAACATCTTCTTGACAACGCCCAATGTGCCCTCCATTACAGCAACGAAAAATTTTCTATTCTCGCTCGAGGTCGCTCTTCCTTTCACCTTTCTGCTCTTGAAGCGACTTTCATTAAATCTCTCAATCCCCTTCTGTGTAAGCAAAAAGAATTCGTATACTCTTTGAAAATTTCTTAATCTTTTCTCTCATTGGTTGACTCTTTCAGCCAATGAGAACTCTACTTTCTTCCTTTATAAATTAGTTCGGTTTCAATTCTGCTTCATTCTGACGATTTCCCCTGAAGAGTGTCAGATGAAAAGCTTTGGGAAGAAAAATCTTTTACTTCAAGCAATCTTCAAATTCTGTACCACCAAATGTTTAATTCGTTTTGTATGCACAATAACTGTCAGACTAACCCACTTCTAGTTTTTAAAAAATGCTGATACGTAGTTTTTTTTCTTTTCATTTTTTAAAGCACATAATAATTTAATCAATTATAACCAATTAAAAGTTAGATTAAATAAATTAATAAGTCCGTTTAAACCTAATTTTATATTATTAAAGTTTTTAGCCGTGGTGATCAGGGGCCAAAGAACTATGTTACCCCAAACTCAATCTTTTCGAATTTTCTGGACATTCACAATACAACTTTAATGTTTAGAGCAACGGTTCTCAAACTTTTTAACAAGCGGACTCTTTTTACTTCTTTGAAATAATGGCGACTCCAATAATTTTCAAAGCAAAGAAAATTAAGAAAAAATATGGAAAAAACTTTAAGAAATAAAAGTGTCATCATTAATTTGTCATCACAGTCAGAGATATTTTTATTAATCGCATAGGTAAGTCTGTATATTTCTAACAAAAAAGAAAAAATCAGTTTGCAATTAAAAAACTACAGAATTTTACACGGATTTCCAGAAAATAGTTGACGGACCTCAGTTTGAGAACCATTGGTTTAGAACAGTGAGTCCCAACCACGGATCCGTCGGAAGCTTACAGGGGCCCGCGAGTGAAGTGGAAGTTAAACAATATTTTTAATAAACTTTGCAAATATAGCATATTAGTCAAGGTCAGTTTTAAAAATTTAGGGGTTCGTAAGCTTTATAATTTTTAAAAAGGTCCGTGACAAAAAGGTTGAAAACCATTGGTTTAGAGGAAGCAAATTCTAATTATTTTTAATACTTTTCAGCATCGATGATTTTTTTGTCTCAAAACCAGTAAATAGTAATTTTAATCTTTCTCAAGAGTAGCAAATGAATTTTAAAATCAATTTTTATTACGATTTTTTTAGAAGTAGAATCATTTATTACGTATATAGAGTAAAATGTCTGAAATCTCAATATAATAAATTTAGAAAAAACTATGCGCTTAATGACGTTTAAAGCTACTTGTCAATCAAAATAGATGTGAATGATAGGCTTGTTACTGCTAAACTACTGATGGAAAAAGTTTCAAGCAGGATTTGTAAACTCAGTAATTTATATTGCCAAATGAATTTGAGAAATAAAAATATCTTGCTTTCTTGGAATAATTTTTGCTCTTTTTATCGTTGAAGGCAATTAATATTTATGTTTTACATTTAAAAAATAACTGAAAAATCTAGAGATAGTTTTTGTTAAGCCTGGACTCTGCGAGGGTCTGAGTTTTTGCAAATATCAGTAAGCTACAAAGCAAAAATAAAAATTCATCACACTCTATTTTTCAAAACTTAAAACTTCTTACAAGAATAGTTTTGTATTATCTACAGGGTGTTTCATAATTAAGGCAACGGTATTTTGACCATTATTTAAAACCCTGTAAAAACATGTATAGCCATCAAATTTGATATAATTTTGAAGCTTATAACCTTGTCTTTGCAATTCAGGTCTTAAAAGCTAAACATTAGAATTTAGATAATGACAGTATATAGAAACATTGTTATCAAGTTCCACAAGCAAGGCGAAAGTAATTCATCGATCGCAAAAAGGTTAAAAATGAACCGAACAACTGTTTGGAAAATCGTTAAAAAATTTAATGAGACTGGGACAACATTGGATAAACCAGGACGTGGTCGTAAACGAACTGTTCGTACCCCGAAACTGGTTAAAAACACGCGAGAGAAGCTACGTCGTAATCCGCATCGATCTCATCGAAAACTGGCTGCTGAAGCAAATGTGAGCAATTCGACGATGTATCGAGTGATGAAAGATGATCTTGGTAAGAAACCCTACAAAATGCTTCATCGTCATGAACTTACAGAACACCATAAGAGGATGAGAATGGAAAGAAGTCGTCAAATTCTGGATGAGATCGATCAAGGCACGCTCCCCAACTTGGTGTTCACTGATGAGAAAAAATTTGACATACAGCAGGTTGTTAACCAGCAGAACGACCGGGTTTGGGGTTCTTCTACTTCAGTTGAAGGTAGGATCGTAACAAGACGTCAGAATCCGCAATCGGTAATGATTTGGGCAGCGGTAACTCCGTCTGGAAGATCTCCGCTGGTTTTTGTGCCTTCGGGGGTGAAATTGAACTCGGAACGATACGTTTCCGACATTTTGGAATCCCACTTGCTACCCTGGGCTGATAAACACTTCCAAGGTTTGCCATGGAGTCTTCAACAAGATTCAGCACCATCACATGGCTCCAAAATGACACAGACATGGATTCAAAGGAAAATTCCATCCTTCATTAGCAAAGAATTGTGGCCTGCTAGGAGCCCGGACCTTAATCCTTTGGACTTTTCTATTTGGTCCATTTTGGAGGCAAAGGTTTCAGCTTGTCCTCACTCTTCTTTTGATGCTCTGAAGGTGTCCTCACTCTTCTCTTGATGCTCTGAAGGCAAAACTGAAGAAGGAATGGGACGCAATCCCTCAAGAGCAGATCCGTGCCGCCTGTGATGCATTTGTGGGTAGACTTAAGGCTGTAGTTCGTAACAAGGGTGGCTACATCGAATAAATGGGATAATGTTCGATTTGTATGTTATTTACCTTTGTATTACTACATTCAAAATTGATTTTGCACTTTTCAAATTCCCATTATATTAAAAAAAATCGGTTGCCTTAATTATGAAACACCCTGTATAGTGACCTAGATCATAAACTTGTTATCACAGACTGCTATGACTTCCTATTTACTCTCTCTGCTTTTGTTCCATTAACCAAGCCAATTAATTTCACATATTTTTATTTTATTTCTAAGATTTTTATTTCTAATTAAATTGATAATTTCTAATTAAAAATAAAATAAATGCATAAAATTATTGATACCGCTTAAAAGTCAGATTGTTTGCAATTTTTTACCTAGTCACAGAAAAAGTTTTCAATCATTTTTTAAAACTTTTTGCAAAAAACCTTTAGCCGCAAAAAAAAGTACTTGAAACTAAATGGAAGTTTTACAAAAATAATCAAAATAACTCCTTTTATTATTTTTCTAAAACCCTTCATTTTTTCAAAAAGTTTCGTTATAAAAATTCTTTAAATGTTCAAATTCACTTTTAGGCTTTATCTATACCGGGCGTACACGCTCGGCCTACGCTCAATTTTTTTAAATTTCTATGATTGATGTAGAGAATTCAATAAACCAACAAACGTACGCTAGCTTATACGCCAGATGTAGGTTAAGACTTAATCTTTAAAAAATTATCTTGCATTTTTTGCGTAAATTACCAGAAATATTTTTGCCTGCTACAGACCAATGACTTTTTGAAACAATTTTCGGTATATAGTGCGTAAAAATAAGTAACGAGCAATTCTACCTTTTTCTATTTAAGTTTTCAATAAAGCAATTTTTTTGAAAATATCGCAATCACGATTGGTAAAAATAACTTCAAAACTTTTTTTCGTGATCACATCTGCAACATGATTAATAAATTTTCGTGATTTACGTTGTAAACCAAAACGTGTCATACTCCTATTGTTGGTGTCACACTTTCTTCACAATATAATCTCAACTTTATAGCTTTATAATTTGTTAAAGTTTATAAATTATGATATAATCTTTTCGTTATTACTTATATCGGTACACCACCCTCTCATATAAATTAATTTAACTTGTTTGCAAGTTGTTTATAATTGTAGTTGTCGTTTTGTCATTTGTAATCTTAAGCATGTGTCAAGCAGCTGAAGAGCATGTGACCTCAACATTTTTCTCTCTTGAGTGTCTAAGACCGCTAAATAATTTTTTCCCATAACGCGAGACTCTATAATGCGTTCGCTGTCGCGATTCTTTGATTGGCTGTTTTTGGTAAACGCAAACTATGACCGATGGTAAACTTTATTTTAATCGCTATTTGGAGAAATCCTTCACCTTCTCGTAATATCTACCTGGTGTCAAGTGACGTAATGTTATATAAGCTTGCACTTTGTTTTCATTTTATTCCAGTCATTCCAGTCGAAAACACAGTTGAGTTATTTCAGTTAGTCGTTTCATTTAAAATTCCAGTAAAAAATGTTGAAATCGTTTTGCACCTGTGTGGCCGTTGTTGCTCAATAGAGAGAGAGAATTGTTTTTTTGTAAAGCGGACGAAATATTAAGATTAATATTAGCCATCGGGATGCTAATTTATTCTTGTAGTTTGCTAGTACAAAGTTGTTGTGAGCAATTATTTGCAGTTTTGGCGCTGGAATCGTTTTGAAGTTTAGCTCGCAAGCTTTACCAAACTTTTGTGAATTGTTCAGTTTTGTGAATTTTGTATAGTTAGAATCCATGGTTTTTGTCTATCTGCGCAGAGAAATTTTCTATACGGAAATTTTTCAAAAATCAATTCGTACTTAGCCGGAATTAACTGTATTAAAAACCTTGGTCTCGCGGCAAATTATTTCTTGAGCCAGAAGAAATAAAATTAGACATAGTTTTACTTTAGCGCAGGTATTCAGGATACCCAAATCAATTGGTCCTTTTGGATTCCAGAGTAAAGTTTGTGACAGTTGGTAAAAAGTTCAGTAAAAAGTTTTAGAAAAAGCTTTTTGTCGAGAAGTGTTTTAATATATTGCTGAACACGTTTTAACGTAGCCTTACTTTGCGTTGAACCTTTATCGTACAAGGTAAAAACACAAATCATATTATCGTAAATAATTATTATCTTGAATTGGTTATAATTTGGGACAAACTTATCGGTATCTTGATATATCTTGATGTGTCACAACTTTACTCAGGAATTCGAAAGGACCAGTTGAACTAGGTAGCCCAAATACCTGCGCTAAAGCAAAGCTGTGTTTATTTTTATTTATGTCGGCTTTAGAAACACGTACGGTAGTTTGCCCAGAGACTGAATGTCTTAAATTAGTTAGTTCTGGCTAAGTAGAAATGGGTTTTTTACAAAACTTCTTTCTACAGATAAAAAGAAACCACGGTTTCTGTCTATAAAGAATATTTTTACAAAATTAAAACAACTTGATCAATACTCGTAAAAGTTGACTCTCAAGCTTCGCAAAACCCTAACGTAATTCACAGCGCCAGCAATTGCAAATAATTGCTCAACAACTTCGTATTGACTAACTTTAAGAATAAATTAGAACCCCGATGTCTAATATTAAACTTAATAGTTCGTCCCTCACACAGGCTAAAACGATTTTATCTCACTATACATTTGATTTTTTAAGCGTCAACACTGACCCTTAAACAACTTAAAAACAACCACACAGGCATCAGTAACACAAAACAATTCTAAACCTTTAACTAGAATGAATAAAAAATTGGAACGCTACAGCCAAAGTCATAAAATGACAATCAAAGTTACTACATCGGCCGACATTTTTAGGTTAATTTATATTACGTTTAGCAATCGGACAAAGCAGTTTATCGCATCACAATACAATCCGAAGATATGGTTGTAAACAAGTTGTTACGAACGATTTTCAATCCTATTAAGTTATTTGTGATCCTTCGATCCTATTGAGGATCGGCATAAGCTTAAATACGTGGCGGTGAAAGAAATCGCTCTCTTTGTGTCAGTCCGTTGTATCGAGTGCACGTTAAAATAATAATTTTGAAAACTGTTGGTCACCTATAATCAAGGCATCTCCGAGGCGAATTTCTCTGTACTCGTGGTTATTATTGGTGAGTGTTTAATTATTAAACTACCTTTTGGTGTTATTTGATTATTTTATGACCTTTCGAGTTAGTGAATTCGTTTTCGCACCTCTGCGTATTTTAATAGAGCTAACGATTCTTCATATAATTAACGTTCACCATCGGTTACAACACAAGTTACATAACTTGCATTTCTAAATCAGCAGTAAAATTGTAAAAGATTCCAGCCAATCGTTTCCTGAACGTTTGAGATAAAACAAAAAAAAGAGAAAAAGAAAAAATTGTGTAGAATTTCAGCAAACGGCACAATGCTTTTAACCCTATTCTCCTCAAGCTTTTTCGAGCTATTGACTCCTCAACGGCCGGGCTTCAGAAGCCCACCAATTTAACGATTCATAACTCCAAAACTACTTAAGCTATCTTTACGAAATTTAAGCAGAGCAAAGATCATTTATTTAACTTTTGTTAGAGCAAAAAAGTTTTTGAAAATTCATTTGATAAAGTTCGCAAAATTGCAATTTAGCAAGGTCACTACAATTTTTACGTTTAGACACTCATTTAACTAGCGCGAAATGCGATTGTAACGGATTCGCTGTTGTAATAGTCGTAAACTTAATTAAAAGTTGGACGTAAAGAGTGACGTCAACGCGCACGACAACTATAAACAATGAAGAAGCTACGGGAAGCTTGCTTCATTGTTTTGGTCGAAGTATAGAATTTATTTTAGACTGGTTTCAATTACTGGTTCACTATTTGTCCACATGTTTTTTTAGTTACCAATGGTTATTGCTGCTTTTTTAAAAAAAGTATAAAATAATGAAAATAATTTTTTTTACATAAAAGAATTTGATATAGGCTATATTTTAATATTTAGCAGCATTAGAATATCGACATATCAATGCTGTAAAACCAACAAACCTTTATCTTTTATATAATTATATCATCGTTTGTATGCACTTGTTTTGTTTTTTCGCAATGATTTCACCGCAACAAAAACAGCTTTTTATTTATTGAAATAGAAATATGCATTTTATTGAAAATGCATACACCGTTGCATTACTTAAAAAAAACACTTGAGAAAAACAATATTACTCTATATAATTGTAACCATTAATCATGGAACATATCTCGACATCGTTCAAAGCATGAAGTGCAAATTTGTAAGCAGTGCCGCAACCTGGGCGATTTCAATTAATAATCTCTTAGAAATAGTGATCTTATGGAACAGTGTGTTTATTCATGCCAGCACGTGAGAAATTTTCCAAATCTTTTGGCAATAAAATTTAACAAAAACTTTGTTTGCTTTCTATAAAATTAAGGAAAAAATCAATTTTATAATATATTTGTCGACAGTATAGCAAGAGGATGTGGCGATTTGATGGGAACGGATCAGGATCGCATACGTTCGTTTTTGTCACATTTTATCAGAAAAAAATTTTACTGCACTTTCCCTGCTTAAAAGTCTTTGTTAGAAACTTTAAATTACAATTATATCAGTTAATAAAAATTAGAGTGTCCAATAAAAAAATTTTTAAACAACAATATTGTGGCATAAATGAAGATTCGAAATTCACATTTGTTTATTTTGTCACTAAACTATTACAAATATTCGCATAACATATAATTGAGATTAAATATAGGATAACGTGACTGGCAAATAACCATAAGGTGTCTTGGTCAAGCAGTTACTTTTATTGCATAAGTTAAAATAACAAAAAAATTAAAATAAAATAACCATGTGAAAACAAGTTACGATAAGGCAAAAAAGTAATGAACAAATGAAAACCTAAAAGCAAAACTAGAAAATAAGCAAATCTGCATAACAAAAGTAAATTTGTTTTTTTATTTTGCAATATGAAAAGTTTCGGATGGAATACGGGATAAAATAACACGTATTGATTCCAATATATTTAAGTAAAAAGTGCGTTTTTTTGTTTTACACTTTGGAAGATTAGATTGATTACCTTCAAAAGATACTAATCACCACAAGACCTCTCCAAGATAACTTGGAGAAGGAAACGTTAAGCTATGAAAGTCTTTTTTTAACTTTACATAAAACAGGGGAATTCTATGCCGAAATTGTTCTAGTATTTAAAAGTATCCACTTCAAGTAAAGCAAATAAATAGGTGTCACAAACTTTGTTCGGGAATCCCAAAGGACCAGTTGAGCTAGGTAACCCGAATACCTGCGCTGAAACAAAGCTGTGTCTAAATTTTATTTTATTCCGGCTCAAGAAGTAGTTTTGCTATGAGCCTGACGGTTTATACAGTTGGTTAACGAAAGCTCGGATTGATTTCGTTAAAGACTCTTTTTTTTCACAACAAACAGAGACCCTTGTCTCTAATAAAAACAGATGTATTACAAAAATATCACGACCGACGAAACTTCTATTCCACGCTTTGCCAAACTGCAAAGCGAAATCAACACTATACACTCGACTCAATCAACACAAATAATTCTACCTCTGTAGAACAAAACTGCCAACCACTGGCACAAAATAAATTCAACAATTGTCCACCGACACAAAATCTAACGGTCCACCTCCTGTGGCCAAACAAAATCACCTTCGCTCGAGCCGCCACTCGAGTCGCTTCAATTTACCTCACAACGATAATAATCCTCATAATCATAATTTCTCGCTACGCATCGGCTTTATATAGAAAACAAAATCACGTGACGTAAACTTTCTCGTAAATTCAAGATTCAGCCAGAAACCCCTGGAGAGTTCGTTACGCGAATCAAGTGGAATATACGCGAATTTTCCAGTACAATGACGTTAGTCAAAAACATATTACGTCAATACAAAGAAAAAAAAAGAGAAAAAGATATATGTATCGAGCCATATAACAAATTGGACGTATATCGCAGACAGCGCTCAAAGAGCCGCATTTATTCTCTTATAATAAAACTACGAACTGCTTTTAACGGGGATACACTACATCGTTATGATTAAAATTATGAATGAAGTGTGACAATAGGACTGGCCCCCATGGTTTATTTATTTACTGCGAATTGCTATTGTATTGCCTGGATTAAGTACTGTTAGTGATGCACCAAGCCACAACCGTTTTTTTTTTTTTATTTAAAACTTTCCAAATTTGTGCTCCTTATAATGCCTAATTTATATGACACTCCTATACAACTTTATGTCTGTTTTGTGCAATGACGCCGCATTTGCAATGAGAGAAAGTAAAGAGACCCTATTTGTCCATGCACAAATGAAAACACGCAACTTTGATTCGCAGGCAGAATGGCCAACTGGTCGCAACCGACTGGGCGCAATCCAGCTAGACGCAGCCGACTAGTTAGTTAAACTGTGGCCAGTCGGCTGTGGCCAGCTGTCCTAAACCCGTCCACAGGCATTTAAGGATAACTCAAACTGTTCTGAAAACGCTATTTCGAACGAGCCTAGTACACTCAAAGCGCTGGTAATAAAAGCATGGAGCCGGAATGTACTACCACAGTACTCTGTGTTCTATGTATGATTAATGTACTGGGCAGCAGGGTACCTAATTCGGAAAGATTGTTCAAGTCTTTGCAAAGAAAGTGTAAACAAGCTTTTAGACCTTCGTGTTTATCGGTAGGCATTTGATAACCGATGAATAAACCATAGTCAGGATCTGCAGCAATGCTTTATAACTTGTAAGCTGTGGAAAAACGGCAAACATAATCTTTCGAATAGATAAAAACTTATGTTTTTTTGAAGTAGCATCCAATAAACTTAAAAAATTCATTGTACAGTACATCTCATCGTGAAATGTCATGACTTTTTTTTGGTCTTCACTAAATTTTAAACGCTTTTTTTCATATGAAACTTTATTTAGTGAACATAAAAACTCTTTACAAATACGTAAATTGATAGCTTTTTTTTGATTAATTTTCTCCCAGGCTTGATTGTGCTTGATATGCGCAAATTGGTAACTTCAGATGAAAAAAAGTCATCACTTTATTTTTAGAGTTCAGATTAAAATTTTTAGGGTTTCTATGGCAGCCAAAGGAAACTTCAGGTAACGGAAAGCGGTGAAAATTTAGCTCTTCACCTGGTCCAGATGCTCTGCAAATTTTTGAAACCTTACAAAGTGTGCCACAGGTTTGAAAAAATAGCAGAGCATGTCTAGAGTACTATCTCTAGCCAAAAAGAGTATCGCTTCTTGTTGTCAAAGCTCAGATGGCTGGATGTCTGTAAAAACTGGTAAGTGGTCCGTTGGAGAGGGACGGAGGCATTCAGTGACTAGGCACAAAGCATTATTCAAGACACTATATATATAAACCAAGTACGTGCGCTGCAAAAACAAACAAGATCCAATACTCGACTATTGAATAGACAAAAATAGGAGAGTTATTTCTGATGTTTTGGCCAGTGACGAATATTCAAAATAGGGCCGCGAAGCAAGGATTCGCAAAAATTGATGTTCTCTAAAAAAAGGGCTTTGATCTCATATTTCCCTTATTTTTCCCAAACTCATGGTTATCTCTAAAAAAAAAGGTCTTCACTTCGATTTGATCTCATATTTCGCTATTTTTTCCCAAAATAATGGTGATCTCTAAAAAAGCATATACAGCAAAATGAAAGTATATGCAATATTTTCAAGGAGGGGCCCAAGGTAACTGCCTCATTCGCCTCACCCAATATCCACCACTGGTTTTGGCACCAGCTCCCACCCTAAAACCGCAAGTTACTTCAGCGCCGGGACACACAAAGAAAAATTTTTGCACAATGCAAACGGTGGTGACGAAATTTGGGTGATTTATTTAGTTTTACCTCAAGATAAGTCGAAATTAAACGCAATGATGAATGTTGATTATTGTAAACTTTTAGCTCAGAATATTTTTAATCTGAAGATTGTGGAACGCAAATTATACTTCTAGATGTTAAAAAAAGAATCAGTCGTGATTGATTTTGGAGGAACACTGTTTCTCTGACACCCGAGACTGTTTTGCTTACTATCGCCGTTAGAGTAAAACTTTTATTGTGAACTAGTTTCATAATCATTTAAACCATGTTCTTATTCAGCAGAAAACTCAGTAACTTGCAGTTAAAATCAAGTTTGTATGAAATAACAGTGTCATATGCAGATGTCAGATTGACAAATAGCACTGGTATTTTTCTTAGTCTTGAGAAAATTGTCAACGATTTCTACGATAACAGAACGACTTGATCCGCCGTTGACTTTTTGCATCAAAATCATCAATTAGCTCGTTGCGAGCGTACGTAAACGTTTCAAATTTTTCCTTCGGGACATAAAGTTGATAAATTTGTTAATAACTTTTTGGATCTCTACAGCCTTCTTTGTCTTTCAAATCGCGACTAGAAGCACTCTTCCGTAGATTTTTCAAATTAGAATCGACGCAAGCAGGAAAAAGGAAAATGATTTAATCAAGATTTTGAAATAGCTCTGACATGGATAATAAGCTCTGTGCACATAAAACTGGGGCCCGGGGTTTTATCTGGTTTTACGTGGAAGAACCCTTGTAAACAGCTTAGGTCAGGCGTAAGTAAAAATTTAAGTTGATTTTATTCAGAGGTTTCGAATTAGTGGGTCATTTTAAAACTACAAAGACGGGTCAAAATATAATAGGATAATCATATTAGATCAAGAGTTATATCAAACTTTTTTAAAAACTACATTTTAAGTCCAAACATAAAATTTATTGCGAAAGGCAAATGAAAACCAAAAAATGGTCTTTACGTTTACAAAAATTTTTTTTTCGAATTTCCAAAGTGGAGCTTTTTTAGGTTTTTATTTAATTTTTGCAATAAATTTATTAAACAGTTTGCAATAAGTAAGGACCATTTTTTTATAGTTTGGCTTGAAAATATTTTGGGAGGAAAGAAGTCATTTGTGTAAATCTAAGAGGTTAGAGCCCTAATGAATTCATACAACATGCACATAAAATTGGGGTCTGAAGCTTTATTTGGTTTTACGAGGAAAAATCCTTGTAAACAGCCCAGGTCATCCGTAACTAAGATATCTAAGTTGATTTTATTCAGAGATTTCGAATTAGTGGATCATTTTAAAACTACAAAGACGTCGGAATATAATAGGATAATCATATTAGACCAGAAATCATAACAAACTTTTTTTAAATGACTTATTAAGTTTAAACATAAAATTTTTGGCGAAAGGCAAATGAAGACCAAAAATGGTCTTTATGTTTATATAAAAAGTTCTTTTTAAATTTCCAGAATGGAGCTTTTTTAGGTTTTTATTTAACTTTCAAAATAAATTTATTAAACAGTTTGCAATAAGTAAGGACACTTTTTTAAACTTTGGCTTGAAAATTTTTTGGGAGGAAAAAGTCATTTGTGTAAATCTCAGATTTTAGAACTGCCATGAATTTATACAAGTTGGAAACCTCTGTTATATTGAAATTCAATCGTATCAAACGTCTTGTTTTTATTCTATGCTTTCTGTTTGGAAAACCCACATCGAAAAGCTATAAACTTTTTCACAAAACTTTTTTAAACAGATATACTTGTATATAAAAAATACATCGGATTTTTCATTGTTAGGGAAATTTTAACATAAAAACGGCCTGTTACTTCAAATGCAACGTGAAATGCAATTATAAAAAGTCAGGTGTTGTTTAATTATCAGAAGGCGTCAGCATAAGAGCTAAGATGTGAACTAGTTAATTTAATTTTTTTCCCACAAATAAATAATAAAAAGAAAGTTTTATAAAAATGCTTATTGTAAAGATTGAATTTTGTCCGCTTGATTGATATTCAAACAGCCCAACAGCAATTGTTTTATCCAAAATATTGTATATGTGTAAAATGTTTTCAAGCAATCGCCAAAAGCTCAACAAAAGAAAATGCGATTTACATGAAATAAGTTCTACATCGCCTAAGGCATATTGACGTCGGGAAACGACGTAATTCGCTTCGACACGCAAAGCCGATTATTGGTAAAATTCATTAAAATTCCACGCTCTGCTTGCGAAAACCAGCAAAAATTCACAAATTTGCTAAAAAACATCTATTTTACCCGTTAACCCTTGTTTGGGGGCACCTAAAAATAGTACCATCTTATTCAGCATTTCAAATTAGGAGAAGTCAAGAAATTCCAGAATTTTATCTAAAAAGATGAAGTAATTACAAATGTTTTTGCAAGGGTCGGGCTTCAGAAGCCCGGCCGTTGAGGAGAATAGGGTTAAACTAAATCCTATGCGGTTATGAATTAAAACAGTGAAACGAATTTTAATAATACATTTAGAAGAACAACTTGCAGACAAAATAAATTAAGTGAGGGTAGTGTATCGATTACGCAATAACTACGTACAATGAAAACGATTACGTTTTAATAAAAAGCCTAAAAATTATTGTAAAAGACTGAAAGTCAACTACAGATTACAAGGTAAATATCAGAATTATGAATAAAGTGTGGCATACGTCCCTTGTAAAAAAATATTATGCAATTACATTTTTAACCACACACATTGAATTCAAATAATCTTACACAATAAAAGACTTTATACAATTGTACGACTGAGATAGTCAGCTATAACGTTATCCTTGCTGGCAATATTTTTCACCACAAAGTCATTTTCTTTCTTTGCAAAGTCCCTCAACGGTGCCACAATCACAGGAAAGGAAGGGATATAATTTCGGTAGCAGTAGAGCAAGCCGCTAAACGATCATACTTCTTTCTTTGTAAATAGGCACTTCGCACTTGAAATTTTGGCCAGTTATCGTCGTTCGGCGTAATCCAATCATATCCGACATTATGTCCCTAAAATTCAACTGAGGACGCCCCGAAAATACACTTCAAGCAGTGCGGTTAGCCTCACTTAACCTCCTCAAAAACTCTTCCAAAGTTTTGAGGTGCGTCTTCCAATTGCTGGAAAACACAATCAAGTCGTCTATGTAGCTTTCAACAGCAGACATACCTAAAAGCACTTCTCTCAATCCAGGCACAAGTGTCGCACCGGATGTTTTTATGCCAAAGGCCATTCCTAGAAATCCGTAAGCCCCGTATGGTGTCACAAACGCGGTCTTGGATACATCTTCTTCCGCCACAGGTATCTGCTATTAGCCTTTACCAAGATTGATTTTTGAAAAACATCTTCACTTTTCGAGCTGCTGAAAAATTCCTCCAAAGTTTTCTTTGATTCCAGATCCAAAATCGTTAATTTATTAACTTTCTGTAACCTACACAAATACGGTTTGAACCATCCTTTTTCTTGACAATAGCCAATGGTGATGCATGCGGCAATGACGACTTTCGACTGATATCCACATCCAACATCTCTATCATTTCGTTTTTTACTAACTGCATCAATGCATTCCGTAAAAGTATGGTTTGGAGCGCACTGGCTCCTCATCGACCAATTTGGTTTCGTGCTCAATCTTTGACTTCATCCTTGGCACATCAGAAAAAACTTTATCATGACTTTCTAACAAAGTCTGCAACTGTCTATTTCGACTGTCATTCAACTCCGTTCTCAATATGACGTCACTTAGATTTTCCCTTTGCCTGTACGTGTCCAATTCTAACAAGATTCCTCGTCTATGCTTAGTGTTTCTTCTTTCAATAAAACTTAAGCACTGGCTGTTACTTTTAAATCTTCTTTTCACTTTTGCTTTCTGCTTTGTCTTTTCGAGCAAAATACTTTTTCAGCATATTAGCATTATAAGTTTTTCCTTGTTTCCAACCAAAATTTTATAGTCGTAATACCCGATCTTCTGAATTATTCGATACGGATCTTTTCACTGCATTAAAACCTTATTGTCATTCGTTGGTAGCATAACCAAAAATTTGTCGCCTTCACTAAACCGTCGGTCCTTTACCATAATTCTTTTTATATCCGACCTGATTTTACTTCAATTTTCCTGTGCAAGCTTCGAGCAAGCAAGCTTGCTTTCAGCTTTATAACACACTCATAACCGGTCTTGACGTCAACCGATTTACTCTCGCCTATCCAAACCTCTTTCAAAATTGTTATAGGTCCCCGCACAATACGACCATATACTGTAAAAGCTCAAAAGGTGATAAACCGGTAGACGCTTGCTTGGGGAGCCTCCCTGTATGCAAATAAGAGTAGATTTATGTATCTGTACTATTGCTTACGCTGTTCAATGCACAAGCGCCTCAACATCTTCTTTAGCGTGCCGTTGAACTTTTTGGTTAATCCATTGCACATTGGGTGATAAGGACTAATTGTCAACTCCTGATCGACAGCAACCTCGACACGTCCTACATGCATTCTGATACAAACTGCGTTCCAAAATCACTAAATACTTCCACTGATATTCAGACGACGACACGACCCGGCTGTAGAGATCCAAAAGCGCTTTCGTCATTGTTTCGGTGTCGATGTTCGTAAGAGAGACCGCCTCTGGATTGCGTGTTGCGTATCCATCAGTGTGAGCTCATAACGGCGCCTCTTGTCACTTGCTGGCGTGATCGGGCCAATCAAGTGAACTGCTACGTGTTTAAATTGCAAAACCATCAACGGCAGTTTGCCTAACGGAACTTTCGCCATAGTACCTTTCGATATTGTCCTCTGACTTACATCACACGACCTGCAGAATCTCACTACGTCCTAATGAATCCCCAACCAAAAAAGATGGTAAGAATCCAATCTTTCGTTTTCTTGCCGCCCATGTGTCAAGCTAGCATAGTATCATGTACCATCTCCATCACTTTTTTTCTTGAGATTTTCTTGAGGTTTCTTGAAATAGAATTTGTTTAAGTTTCTCCATTTCTGCAACAATCTTCTTGGTAAGTTGATACATAACCCCTTTTATTTCCCATGACTGGTTTCTTTTCCATTCCCGATTAGCAGTCTTTTTTTATTATGTATTTAGACAGGGACGAGTCCTCTTCCTTAAGCTGGATGAGTTATCCCTTCTTATAGGCAAGGGATCTGTAGCCACCGCAACTTTCACAGGTTTGTTATTTAGCTTTTCTTAGCTTTGCTTCAGTGATCAACCCAGTCTGTGCTTGAGTAACTGTTGCGCCTTCACGCACCAAGTTTATCCGGATCCTTGGGTCCTCTTGCTGCAAAAAATATTTTCAATAATTAGCTCATAATAATGGATTTTTTAGACAGAAAACTTCCACTACTTCGCTGAAATATGGCATGCTCACTTCAATATTTTCAAAAGGTGCTTTTAACAAAGTGCGTTTGACGGTCATCGCATATGCAATATTACCTGTTAACTGCTCTTCTTTTATCAAATCCTTTTTTACTATTACTCCTGAACAAGCAGTCTCTCTTAAAACTGTAACTGGCTCACTTTCAACTAATCCATTTAAATTAGGCATCCGATTAACTAAACTGTCTTCCAAACATACACCATTTAATACTTTCAACTTGAATTTTCCTATCATCTTTTAACTCAAAATATTCTTCCCAGTTCTGACTAGTGTTTTCATTGTTCTTGCTTATCTTTTGACATTATTCTTCTTCCGGTTTACCAATTTCCACCGCATTTAATCTTTTGACCGGCAATGTTCATCCGAATTTGTACGTCTTTTCTTGTGCTTTTCGCTACCACACGATAATTGATTTCTTTTCACGCATTGCATAAAAATATGATCAAATCTCCGCACCGGTAGCAGAAATCCCTTCTTTCTTTATCTCGCAAACGCAAAAAGCACTCGCTCACCCTGTGTCCTAAATTACCGCAGTTAAAATACTTTATATCTGTCACAGACTTTGTTCGGGAATCCCAAAGGACCAGTTGAGCTAGGTAACCCGAATACCTGCGCTGAAACAAAGCTGTGTCTAAATTTTATTTTATTCCGGATCAAGAAGTAATCTTGCTATGAGCCTGAAGCTTTTGTACAGTTGGTTTAACGAAAGCTCGGATTGGTATCGTTGAAGATTCTTCTTCACAACAAACAGAGACCACTGTCTCTAATAAATATGAATGTATTACAAAAATCACGACCGACGAAACTTCTATCCCACGCTTTGCCAAACTGCAAAGCGAACTCAACGCTATAACTTGATTCAATCAACACAAATAATTCTACCTCTGTAGAACACAACTCCCAACCACTGGAGTAAAATAAATTCAACAATCGTCAACCGATACAAAATCTAACTGGTTACCTCCTGCAGCCAAACAAAATCACTTTCACTCGAGCCGTCTCTCGAATCGTCTCAAATTATCTAATCATGTTGTCTCGCTACGCATCGGCTTTATATAGATAAAACTCACGTGCCGACGAAAATTCTAGTATAAGCGAGATTTAACTATAAGGACTCCCCAGAGAGATCGCTATTCTCGAATGCGCCAGAACATTCCAAAATTATCGAGCTATAGTGGCGCTCGGACAAAACAAAATACGTCAATACTGCTGGCGAAAAGAAAAGAGAGAAAAAAGATACATGCATCGCGCAATAGAAAGCGCATCGGACGTTATATTACAAAATACGAAAGCAGCGCTCAAAGAGACGCGATTATTATCTTATAATAAAACTATGAATTACTTTTAACGGGGATAAACTACATCGTTATGATTAAAATTTTTAGTAATGAAGTGTGACAATATCTCCCATGGTAGCAGAAGCAGCAGAAACTGTACTTCTGGTCCTGTAGCACAAACACTCTTCTTAGAATTAAAATCCCTACTTGATAGTTTTTTGTTGTGGACGGTCAGATTTTATTCGGCGATTGCTGCTAACTTCCTGAGAATCGGAGGTTTTCTTTCTATTAGATAAACTGACAGATTCCTAAAGCAAGAGTTGATAAATTGCTCTTTCACCATTAAGTCAACCACATCTTCGAAATTGATTTCCACTTCAGATAACTTTACCGACTGGGTAAAATAATTGTTGACACGTACAACAAACTGATCAAAATTTTCAGAACCCTCTGGTTTATTAGTTTGATCAAAAAACTGATAGGGAACAAACGTTTTACTCTTATTACAACTGACAGCAACCAAAGCAGCAAATTCGCCGTTTGAGAAAAGATGTTCCTCAGGAATTGACCTTAGCTCCTCTCCTTTTTAATATCTTTAGGTACAATTGATCTTCTTACCATTCTCCAAAATGTTTGTCTACGCTGACGATTTAGCATTGTTCCACTCTTCTAAAGATTGGAAAGAGTTGGAGGGCGACTTCAAGGGCATACATGACCAGACTTTAGTCTACTTTATCTTCTGACTTGGGCGTTGAAGCTCACTTACTCGGTGACGTTGACGGCAGCTTTTCACTTAAAAAATCGAAAGCCCAAACGTAACCTAATGGTTGACAGCAACAATAAGCTTTCACCATTCTGTGTAGTTCCGACTTAATTTGAAGTAAAACTAAATAGATCGCTTCCGTTTTATATTCATCTTGTTCAATGATAACCTTACCAAAAAAGGAGGCCCGGTGTAAGAAAAGTAATAGGGGCCACTATTAAAGTTATATCTTATACTATTTTGCTTATATATATATTAGCAAAAGTGATTGGGCAAAGCCCGGTTACCGCCAGAGCTGTCAGAACAAACGAGATGCGAAAGCCATGTCTATTGTTAATCAAGTACGATAAAGCGTTCAAGTCACGACAAGGCCCTGTTTCGCTCTTTTGGAGCTCATCAGGTAACTGACACGATAATAAAGTACAAGTGCAGTGTTTACATACGTGGGACGCAAAAAGGCAAGTTACATACACAATAATACATGAATAAAACCGGATAGAAAACCGGATACAATCATGCAGCAATGGCTCCAGATATATTATACTACTTTGCACCCTATTAAAGCCACCACTAATCTTGTGACCTTGCCCCAAAAAGTTTCCCCGTGAGTCACTCTGTTGAGGCGACTTGCAGGTGCGGGATAGCTGCTGCTGCTAAAACACAACATGCAGCTGCCTTATCTCTGGTGTACTAAAATGCTGAGTACTGCGTGATAGCACGGGATCGCACAGCACATACAGTACTTGCCTCATAAATAGTGTTTTGACTGACGCTTTGCGCATTATTATTGGAACAAACAATTTACCCTTTTCAGGCATCTAGCCACTGAGCTTCGTCGGCTAGAAGCAACACTCTCTTTAATTAACGCTGCTACCTGGACTCCGGCCTCGTACTCCATAGCCTTTTCAGCGAATCTTCAAACACCTGCCAAAAAAGACGACCAGGCTTCTTTTTAAAAAAAATCCATCTATTTAGCTTGTAATTACAGTAGGTGATCCTAATTTGAAGTTAAAGCCACAATTTGCTTAAACTATAATGTTAACGCAATATAACGTCATAAAAAATTATTATTAAAATTAAAAATGTTGTAAATACTCGCTATCCAGGGTGCAAAATTTTGTTTACAAGTATAAAGCGCAAGAAGTTTAGATGTTGATAAAAATATATCCCCAAATTCTCGAATAATTTTCTCTGCATTCAGGCCTGCATTAGAGAATGCTATAATTTAATTTTATTGTAATTAATGGCAAATTCAAAGCAGGCAATCATGCTAAGTGTCCCAAATCCCAAAAACTACGAAATAATAATTTACTTTTACTTTAGACTCATAGTAGTAATTACAACGCCTGGTGATTCGCCGACACAGCTTAAATGTCTCAGCCCAGACTCGATACATAGAGATCCGAGACCGAGACCAGACTTTAGGATTACAAGACCGAGACGAGACTGTGACTTCAAAAAATGAGTCTCGGGATCTGTGCTTCATCGTCATCATTTAGATGAGGTTCATGGTCTGACAGCTGAGGATAAGAATCTGGTCTGTTCGCTAACAAACAAACAGCCAGTACTTCAACGAGTTTGAATACTCAAAAAAATAACATCAATTCCAAACAAAGAACTATTTACAAAAATAAGACTTTTTTTAAAAAGTTCTAAATATCATGTAAAAAAAACTTTTTAAAGATAATTTAGATTTTAACTCCATTAGTGATAACGCTACATTCAGGATCAAATTGGCGAAAAGTTTATGAACAGAGATGCAACTTAAACTAGGATGTAGGAACAGAGTGTTTTGTTTATGAGTTTGTGTATTTGGCATATCAACGAATATCTATCGCATAATGCTGTCAAAGAACATAAACAGCAAAGTCAATCCAACGGCAGCTCTTGTTCTCTTTCAAAGAAAACATATTGTAGAAGTAGGCAATAGCGTGCTATTTTGTTATAGCAGAAGCTGTAGCATTACTACTTTTTGCAATTATGAAGCATGCGATGATTATAGCACAAAAATTTCTTTCGCTTAAGAAAACTTTAAAAAACTTCATACCTAAACAAAGAAAAATCACAGTTATGCATAAAATGCAACAAAAGCACCGTTTTCCTGGAAAACTAAACCACTTCCGCGAGATAAGAACAACAAGCACAAAAGCATCAAGCCCGAAGCGAAATCAAGAAACGCAAAACACCGCAAATCTAATAATTACTTCAGTTCATTCACCTTTGCACCAAAAACTATTCAAAAATTAACGCCATATCTTATAGGGGTACGCCTTTAATGTAATGATTTGACCATCTCACATTTTGTTTAAAAGAAATAATATTATTTCTTTAGATTTTTTCCCACCAGATGGTTCATTTATACTTTTGCCAGAGTCAACAGCTACAGACAGTTTATTTTGTCAGAGATTATTACGCACTATGAAGGTAATACATAAAAAATAAACGAAAAAGAAAATATATATTAAAATAGTAGAACATAGGTTATGTGCAACTACGTGAATAAAAAAAAGAAATAAAAAACAATCTTCGCAGAAGACTGCGAAGTGACCGATCAAGGTCTTCTAGAGATGCAGTCACCCAAACTTGTAGCGAAATTATTTAATTTCAAAAATTATTGCGTTAGGGCATAACGATTCATATCGTTTTGATTCATATATAGGAATTTAAGAGCTGAATTTTAATATTACGTTTGAAGGTATTAAACAATTGATTTTGACTATGAGAAGAGATGGAAATCCAAATTTTTGTTTCTTGCAATTTACTTGATCGTTGATAGCGTGACGATAAGAAGTGAGGTCAGTATAAATCGTTTCCAATATTGAATCTAGTAGAGCGATTATGATTTGGACTGGTTTGGATAAAGAAAGATTTAAAACAAACTGGAAGGTGTTTGTTGGAGTATTGCTGCATAATTTTAGCAATTTCAAAATAGTACAAATCTTGTATTTTTAAGATTTTGTATCGGTGAAAAAGGGGTGTTGATAAAATTTTAGGGTTAAAGTTTGAGATTATGCAAAGAGCTTTATTTTGGAGACGTTGGAGTTTTTGGAAGTATGTTGGGAAAGTATTTTCCCAAATGGGAAGGCCATATAGTAAATGAGCGTGGACTAAAGCGAAGTAGATAAGAAGAAGAGCAGAGGAAGGGAAAATATGTCGCAATTTATTTAAAATTCCCACCGATTTAACTATTTTAGATTCTACTAGTTGTAGATGTTGTACATGTTGTTCAAAATTTAGCTTGTTATCATATAGGATCCCAAGATATTTACAGCAAATACTATTAACTATGAAAGAATTACCGTAAGGAATTTGAAAGTTAAAGGTGTGGTATTTTGTTTAGGAGGATGTTGTAGTACGAGGTATATATATTTATTTGGATTGATTTGAATTTTGTTAGCATCACACCAATCTTTAAGCTGTACTAACTCATCTAAACAAGCTTTCTCTAGGGATGACAGAGATGACTGTCGTAGTATAAGACAGGTGTCATCAGCAAAAAGACGGGGTGTACTGTTAATGGCATTTGGTACGTCGTTAATATATATTAGGAAAAGTAATGGACCAAGTATTGAGCCTTGTGGAACACCAATATTAATGGGTTTAGTAGAAGATGAAGTATATCTAAAAGTTACAAATTGGTTTCTAGAGGTAAGGTAATTTTTGATTAAAGCATATGCCGGTCCACGAATGCCGTAATGGTGTAACTTGTGCAATAGGATTTTGTGTGACACTGTACCAAACGCCCTGCGAAGATCCATAAACAACAATGTTGTGTGTTGTAAGCAATGCAAAGCATCGTAACAGTTAGTGACAACGTCAAGTAAAGCGTGATTGCCGCTGTGATTGTTTTTGAAACTATATTGATTTGCGTAAAAAACTTTATTTTTTAAAAAAATTTATCAAATAGAATTTTAATAAGCTTTTCCACTATTTTTGACAGGTTGGAAAGTAAAGCTATTGGTCGATAATTGCCTAATATTTCCCTAGTACCGGATTTGAATATAGGGATTACTTTAGCAGTTTTGAAAGCTTGGGGAAAAATACCAAGATCAAATGACCATTGAAAGTATATTGATAATATAGGAGCTAGTACTACTGCTCCTAAATGCAAAAAGAAGGGGTTGATGTTGTCAGCTGCAGTAGCTTTGGATTGATGAAATTAATTAGATGAAAAATTTCAATTGCAGTGGGGGATCTAGAACTATTGAATGTAAAACAGGGTTTCTTAAGTAAGTAATGCAGTCTGTATGTAATAGTTTACTGACATTGTTAGCAATAGAATGACCAATTTCAATAAAAATTGATTATATAATAATTTCCACATTTTCTTTGTATTGGATTAATTTTTTGAGAAAAACTCTGTATAATACATTTTTTTTTGATAAATTTTTTACTCGTGTTAGTTTATCAGCATACGCTTTATACAAGTGTTTTCCAAAAGCATTACCATTCAGAAAGAAATTATGGTAAAGTTTTTGTTTATTATTGATAGAAATAAGTAATCCTTTGGTCATCCAGGATTTTTGATGTATCCGAGAAAGTTTTCTGAAGACCTTTTGCAAAGGGGTTTGTTTTTCAATTACTTTGTTAATGTCAATTACCAAATTATTGAAATGAAGGTCAAAATTAGAAACGAATATGGTGGAGGTTTAGAATTTTTGTACTATGGGGGTTAAGGTATAATATAAATCACCCCGAAAGACGTTACCGCTTAAATTCTTAATATTACGATAACAATAGGTTGAGTTTTTAAAAGAACTTTTGTGTTTAACTGACGAGGCAATACAAACGATGAAAAGGTGGTTACAGATAGTATCAGACAGGGAGAAAGATGCCGAGTAAATATAGTAGCCTCCCTGTCATTGAAGTAACCAATCTCGGCATACGTAGAATTTACATTCACAAGTTCTACTTTGTCAACGTAAGGGTCGCTTTTGCTGTGTCTAATAAATCGTCAAACGAAAGTTTTTTATTACTTGTCAACAATGTCGGTAATGATTGTACTGTATAAGAGCGCTGTTGAAAATTAAAAAATCGCTCGTGAGGAGTTGAGTTAGTAGCGACACATAACAATGACCTGAGGAATACAGAACATCATTTAAAACAGAGGTGTGCAATCTTTTTTAATGGCGGGCCAAATACCAATAAGCACAATATTCTGCGGGCCGCACCTTTAAATAGGATAATATTTCACCAATTATTGCTATTGCCAGCGATAAAAATAAAACTGCAATAATATCAAAAACAGTAATACCAGTATTATTCGAGAAAAAAAATTGTTTAGTTAAAAAACAAAAAGACGTAACTGTATAAATCAGAGCATAGCAATATGATTTAATCTTTGTAGAAACAATTTAATGAGAAATATATAGCTCGCTTTTTTCTGAAACACTCTATTCAAATTTGCTTTAATTAAGGTGCTGGCAAGTCCATTTTCCAAGTTTTCGTCTGTCATTACTGATCAATAAGGAGATTTCATGAAACCCATTTTAGAAAAAAATTGTTTACACAAATAAGTTGAGCCAAAAAGTGCCAATTTAGAAGCCATAAACTTTCTTAAATTTAGGAACTTATCTTGGTCAAGATATTTCCGTTAAAAATCACCAAGATTCATTCCACATACTTGGCCTTCAGGTCAGTCCTCTTCTGAAGATCAATCAGTTCCATTTGGATATCAGTGGGGGCTTTGTCAATGCCCGGGTGAAATGGTGAAGAAAATATTTCAAATAAATATTCATTGGATTTAATATCTTTGAAGCGAGCCGAAAATTTATTTAACAATTTTTTAAGTTGATCTGCAAATTCGGTCTTCTTCTCTGGGAGCATTTCCATTTTTTTTAAAGTTGGAAAGTGAGAGAGATTTGCATTCTGTATGTGTGCATGCCAAAGTCTCAACTTGTTCATAAAGCCTTTTATGTGCCCGTACATTTCACCCGCAAACTGGGCTTTTCGTTGCAGCCTTGTATTGAGTTTATTCATGCGAGTAGTAATATCGACTAAGAAAGCTAGTTCATATAACCAACTTTCTTCTTCCATTTCAGTCATTTTAAAAAATAGTGCGACTTCTTTTTGAAATTCGTAAAATTGTCGCAACATACTACCCTTGCTTAGCCAACGCACCTCAGAAAAGTAAGCTAGATCTGGATGTTCGGTGTCGAGATCATCCGGAAACTTCTGGAACTGCCGGTAGTTAAGTCCTCAAGCTCGAATAAAATTTACTGCCTTAATAACCGGGCTCACGACATGTTTGAATTTCAAGGATTTTGCGCATAGATTTTGTTGAGGAATGATACAGTGAAAAATTGCCGTGTTGTCATCAGGGCTGCGAACTCGAACTCGAACTCGAAGAACTCGGCAATTTTGGCCGAACTCGAACTCGAACTCGAACTCGAAAAATAAAAATTTCTGAACTCGAACTTGAACTCGAACTTGAAAAAAGTTTGTGATGTTTGAGTTCATTTAATGAGTAAATTTAACTATAACATTTCTCAGCGTTGGTGCCAAATTATAATTTGCTATCCTCTTTTATTTTGTTTAATAATAGATTAAAATTGGTAACATTGATGACAAAGCATTTTTAATATGTGCTCGGTTTTTCGCGGTTGAATTATTCTCTTAACTCTATTCCGACTGTATTTTTTCAACTCTATTTTGTGAACTCGAACTTGAACTCGAACTCGAAAAATTGCAATTTAAAGAACTCAAACTCGAACTCGGACTTGCAAATTTTTTGTGAACTCGAACTCGATTAAAAATGCTTCGAGTTCGCAGCCCTGGTTGTCACTGATATTTTTCTCTTTCAAAGCAGATTTCAAGAGGTCTACAAATCCAATGCCAGTTCCGGACATGGCTCGAGCACCATCAGTTGCGATTCCGCATAAAGTGGATAGGTCCAAACCAAACTTATCAAAAGTATTTAGAACTTCAGAAAAGATATTAGCACCAGTTTTAGTATCCTTCATACACTGTGTGACAGAAGTTCTTCGGTTTCGTTCAACTTCTTCTCCACTCCTTTTATAAATACTGTATAGCCAACTGTGCCGCGTCCTTCACATCGGTGTTTTTATCGATTGCGAAGCTCCATGATACAAAGTTTTTCACTTTGTCTTTAAGAGTGTCGCAACACCAGCAAGTTCATTGATGCGTCTTGTTATCGTCCAACACGGTAAACTTATTTTCTTGAATTCCTGTACCATTTTAGCACACATTTCTTCTGTGACATTAGTAAGGCACTTTTTCACAAAATCACCTTCAGAATACGGCTTCATAGTTTGAGATATTCTCTGTGCAATTAAGAAATTGCATCGAACTGTTTTTTATTATCAGTATGCTTTTTTTGAAACGTGAAACGCTGGCTCTTCAATTGTTCCTTCAATTGCTTAACTTTCAGCCCTCTGTCACGTCCTTTTAGTTTTCCATAAACACCATCAGCATTTTTTAAGTCATAATGTTTAATGTTGTACTCTTTATTAACATATATAGTTTGATTGCAAATCAAACACAAGGGTCTACTGTCTGCATTTTCGATGAAAAAATATTCACAAGTCCATTTTTCATTAAATTTTCGCATCTCTTCCTCTACTTTCCTCTTTCTTGTCTCTTTCAAATTTACGGAACTTGCCATTGCGGAGTGTTAAATTAATTGACACCAAGGTTTAAATTTGCTAAATTCTTGTTGATTAGAATTAAGGCCCGTTTCCACTACGAGCGTGGAAAAGAGCATTTTTTGTTTCTTTTATTGATCTTCGATTGAAACGAGCGGTTAAAATTGAAGCGAGCGCAAAAAAAATCAATAAAACAAACAAAGAATGCTCTTTTCTACGCTCGTAGTGGAAACGGGCTTTTAGACAAAATCAATAGATATACTGAAACCAAAATTCACGAAGTTAAAAAATTGGCTACCATTTGATTCACTAGCACAACTATTAACTACAAATTAGCTACGCGCTAAATGATCAAGCCATAAACGAATGAATCTAAACCAGTGCTCTTCAACCTTTTTTTTTGTGGTATACCTTTTACAATTTTTCAAGAACTTCGTATACCCAGTAATGTGTAATTGTGCACATAAAACTTACAAGCAGAAAACTTACAAACAGAAAACTTAGAATTAGATCACATGATGTTAAGCACGCAAAAGTACAAAAAACGAAGTTTAATACTTTGTTTAATGGCTTGCTTGTTCTTGCATAGTTTCGGCAATTCGGAGGTAACGCGGTGTTATTTCTTTCTCAATCCCTCCTCGCATTAAAGAATCAATGTCAAGTATTGAGTTTCTTTTCTTTGACTTGATTTCAACAAGACTGGAAAACCCTTCTTCACATAAATAAGTTGTAGGCATCTGTACTAAGATATCAATGGCACTTTTTGCAAGATTTTTATATTCCAAAAATTCAAGAAGGTAAACCCAAAAGTCTGAGTAACCCATTTCTCGGAAAGCAATCTTTTGGTTTAAATCAGCGCGGAGCTCCAGTAATTCCTCATCCTCTGTTGGTTCTTCATTAAATGGCTGAATAATCCAAGAGTTTGCTTCCAGACGTTTGTCATTGGCTTCAGGAAAGTATGCACACAAATTATCACCAAGCAAGTTTAAGTGAGCAACGATAAGTGTCGACAGGTTGTCTTCCGTGGAAGCGTCCTCAAACTCCCATTCAGACTCTTTCATGTACTGGCTCAATAAAGGAAAGTCGTTGAAGTTCCTTGATGCAGCATGCTTTTTCCACAGTGGAATTTTCAATTTGAGCGCATTGACTTTGCTACTTGATCGAAAAATGTCGCCTCCTTTCCCTTGAAGACTGAGGTTCACTTGATTTAAACGATCAAAAATCGATGCAAGGTAGGCCAATTTAGCAACCCAGTAGATGTTGCTAAACTTGGAAGCTCATGGGTTTCCGCATTCATTGCAAAACGTCTCTGTTTCTGCTCTAAGTTCAAATACACGGGAAAGAACTTTTCCTCGCGATAGCCATCGAACCTCTGAATGAAGAATAAGTTTTTTCGAAGAGGCATTCAATTCTTCGCAGAGTTTTGAAAAAATTCTCTGTTGTTTTGCACTTTTGCGAATAGAATTAACAATTTCTACAACTTCTCGTAGAACATCACTCAATTCGTTTTCTTGACCATTAACCTCGCTTGCATTCAACTTAAGTTTCTTTAAAGCTAATGCTTCGCGGTGGAGAATGCAATGTATTCCCACGCATTTTGGAGACACTTGTTTTATTCTCTTTACCACCCCTGTCTGCGAACCCTGCATAGCTGCAGCACCATCTGTGGTTACAGCTCTGCACTTCGACCAATCCAACCCCTCTCTTTCAAAAAAATCATTCATTTTCTGAAAAATCGCTTCAGCTGTTGCTTTTTCTCCCACTGGTTTACAGAATAGATAATGCTCAACTATTCTCTTAGCTTCTGCATCTGGAAACCTACAGAACACCATGAGCTGTGCCTCACTGGTTATGTCAGTGCTTTCATCTAACTGGATGCCGAAAGAGGGGGCTTTCAAGAGCTTGTTAATAAGTTGTTGCTTTAAATCTTCAGATAATATGGCACATCGTCGTCCAACTGTAGTGTCAGAAAGTGGTATTTGTTTAATTTTATCTACTGCCTTTTTTCCGCCGTGAATTAGCTCAGCTGCAATTTCTAAACACGGTAGCACTACACGCTCAAGTTCGGTGTACGGGCGTTTCGCTTTCATCATGTGATGTGACATTCGCAACGATGCCAATAGCATGTTCTTGTTCTGAGTTACCTGGTGTCCCATTTGCTTATCAAACAAATGGCTCTGTTTCTTCTGAGCATCTAGATATGACTGAAAGAATTTTGTACATTTGTTTTGGTGTTCTGGATGCTGTTTCGTTAGGTGACTTAAAAGCTTTGACTTAACGACATTAATATTGCCAAAACTGGTTGAACAAAAAAGACACTGGACAGAAGAATAGAGATTTTCCTCTTCACCAATTGGGCGGCGAAATCCATAATTAATAAAGTCTTCGTTCCATTTTCGGCGTTTAGAGATTATTTTCTGCCGTTTAGCAGGTTGAAGCTCAACTTCATTCGCGGAAGGCGAGGCTAGCGCTGTATCAGGGCCAGATTCTTTTCTGCTTTCATTACTAAAGTATTTAAGCAAAGACATTGCAACCTTTAAAAGCAAAAAGGATTTTATTTAGATTTTAGCTTATTGTTTCTACATGCCTCTTGTCTTAACCCTTTAAGGGACATAATTTTTTTACAACTTAAATTTATTCAAAAATCGTTTTTTATGTCTTGTTAGGTGTTCTTAGACACTATAAAAAAACAAAATTTTAATTTTTTTGTTTTTTTAACAAAATACACCATGGGTCATATATGACCCAGTGTCCCTCAACGGTAAATTTTTTTTGCCCCTCAATGCAAAATTATATATCAATGACTGAACTTTTAATAAAGGTTGTTAAAATGAATAAACATTGCAGGTAAAAAAGTTGATTTAACTAACCAGGCAATTAATAAGATTGCTTTCAAATCGAATTTTTATTAAAATTTTTATTTGATTATTTTATTAATTCTGTCTTGCAACGAACACTGGAATGAATACCTAATGTTTGCACACAAATTTCATATATTTCTATAGCAAACACTCAACCTTACAGATAGAAAAATATTTATTGTTTATATCCATGATATACAACAAAGCAATTCTGTGTGGTAGCCCATGAACAGTGATGGCTTTAGTATGAAGCGTATGTAGTGGCCGCAGCTGGGCCCTTTATAGTCAAAAAGTGGCCCAACTCCAAGCAAAACATTGTTGTATTTCTTCGTAGCAGCATTATGATGGTGGGTTCACCTGCCTGCACTTTAACTTTAAAACAAAAGTCGGGATCACGTACTCGAATTAAGGTGATTACCTTTTTTGAGACCACCTACGGTTTTGGAACAAAAATGGAGATTTTGCACTTAAATTGAATGAGACGATTATATTTTAGAGATTAACTATATCTTTAACACAAAACAAAAAAACTTGACACACTAAAAAGTGGCTCACTCATTCTTTTCTTGTACCAGGTCTTCCTTTTGTAAGCCTATCATAGTCCATGAATTCTTAAAAAACAAGTAAGCCTACCCCATTAGCAAATGCATACCAAAAATACCTCATTTCAACCACATCAGTAGTAAAAACATTCCCTTTTTTTTTTCTTTAGTTTTTCTCATTTAAAGTCAATTCACTTGAAGTATCGTTTTTTTATAATTTCTGTTTAGCTTTATATTCTCAGGTTGATTTGCAGCTGGTTGAGGAGCTTCTGTTGTAACTTTAAGAACATTTGTATTTCTATTCTCTTTTAATAAATTCTTTATTTTTTTTAAATAGTACAAATCTTCATCATCAAGAATGAGTTTTTTCTCATCACCACTGCTATCAGTAAATAAAATATTTTAAATACATCAAGATAAAAAAGTTTTTTTCTACTGACCTGGTAAAACTAATTAGGCCTAAATTATCTTCATGATTTATATCCAATCTTTTTAAAAGTGAAATAAGTGTATATTTACTAATTTTTATGACTCCAAAAAGAAAAAAACTGCTTTTTTACATCACAACCTGTGGGGCAAAATAATAGCACAATACTCCGAGTAAATATTCAGCAACACAAAATGTTTGGTTTTCGTTCATTATTTGCCGAGTTCAGTTGATTATCTTTTAAATCTAGGGAAATCCCCAAAGCCTACAAAGCTGGTAACGGCGCACTATAAATGAGAAACAAGTAATCAATACTTACAGCAATTATTCAAAAATGTTTTATCTAAGACATCAATTATACTTAGAAAATTAATGAAAAAATTTAGTGAAAGTATGCAAAGCATATAAGTTTCTTTGCATTACAGCAATATTTACATATTTTATAATCACCAATATTTACCTTTGAGGGACACTGGGTCATATACGACCCACAGCGGTTTTTGCTTTAGTTTTTGAAATCAAAAAGCTTGAATAAATCAATAATGATTTTAAATCATTAGCAAGAACCTAATCTTAAATACTAAAACTCAAGTTGTATAAAATACGATTATTTTACTTTGATTAAGTCAGCTAATTAAAGTCAAAAATTTTTTTCAATTTTGGTAGTCAAAAAGTTTACAAAATTACGGTAAAAAATATAAAAGTTTTCAATTTTTTTTTTTTTAAATTAAACTTGAATTTTTTAACAATCCAACCGTCAAAAAACAAACTTAATTTTTTGATCGGATTGTCTGTACCATAAAAAAATGTTCATGGGTCATATATGACCCAGTGTCCCTCAAAGGGTTAAAAGCAGTGCTGCTACGCCTAGTGAAATTTCACTAGATCTAGTGAAATTGACTCCGGCCTAGTGAAATTTATTTCCATTCTAGTGAAATTTTATTGTTTTACGAGCATAAATTTGCAGCATTTTGGCTTACTTTTGCAGCAAAAATTTGCAAAATATGTCGAAGAATTGCTGAAAAGTGCAATCTAGCCCAAGTGACAGCACTGCTGAAAAGTGACAAGTCGTGATAATGGAACAATGGTACATCTGATGAAAAGTTTATAAGCTTTGTCTTTGATGATATACCTGTGATGTTGCTCGTATACCCCTCGTATACCTCAGTCCAGCTGTATACCCCAAATTTGTTCTCGTATACACTTGGGTATACTGTATACCCGGTTGAATAGCACTGTTATAGACTACAAAAAAACAATAAAATGCGACTAATTTTAGAATTTTCCTGAATCACCAACTGCATATAAAGAAACTCCAGAGAAAAATGTTGATATTTCCATACCAATAATAAGCTCATACTTATTTCTCTCAAATAAACTTCAGCCATTAGTTTGATGGCATAAAGTCCATCTTCTTCACAGTAATTCATCGTTATATATTGATAGTAAGAATATATATGTGAATTTTGTCGGATTTTGTAAACCAAATAAAAGGGGGTCTGCAGTTTCTATCTCATGAATATTTCAATTATTGTAATTTTGTACCAGACTGAACATGCAGGCTCCCTGCCGTTTATTGACATTCATATTAGGAGATTATCAAAAAAATCACCTTGGTTCTGAACTTTTGGTTGATATTTTTTTGAAAGAATAGAACAAAAAGACTAAGTTTTAATTTTCAAAAATTTTAATTTAATAATTTGCTCGTAAAAACAAAATTGCTTCTGTGAGTTTCTTCTTTATTGCAGCCTTTTGGTCTATTCTGATGAGCCTTAGTGATAAAAACAGACGTTCAACACTCGCTTCTATTGGAGGAAGTACTTATTTAAAGACATATCAAAAATAAAAAAAAGGGGGGGCATTTTGGAGGTTGAAACGGATTAATGGCATTTACATTAATTTCAATGGAAAAATTCTATTTGTCATAGGAGTAAATTGAGGTACAAGCTCGGTCACGGAACGAACTAAACTCGTATGTCAAGGTACCACATATTATAGAAAGAGGCTGCTTAGGATAGTAAATTGATTATGCACCTGGCATTTGCTTCCTGTCATTGGATTGAAGAAAGGGAAGCAACTAAATCGGCTGTCCGAGCATAGCATTACGCAAAATATTATTTGCTTACAAATTAAAATGTAAATTTTTTATGAGTCGCACGCTGTGTCGCGCGATACACGGCAAGGTTCTCTTAAAAAGATTACTGTACTGCACTCCACTAACGCGCGCGGCCGCGTAAGTTGCGCGGTTAACATCACTAATACGTAAAGAAATTGGACATGAGGAGTCGGAGTCGGATAAAATATTCCAACTCCGACTCCGACTCCGACTCCTAGTCTACTTGACAGTCCGACTCCGACTCCGACTCCGCGACCCCGGTATTAAGCACACTCAAACAGCTTAGCTTTCCATCTCGACCACTAATTAACCATTGTGGCAGAAAAACATCATTACCTCGAAATTCCAAATGAACCAAAAGACTTTTATGTATTTGTATACTTTTTTCAACTCTGAAAAACCCACTTTCTTGATCATATACATTTTCGTAAAAAAATTGTTGGCTCAGTGGTAACATTCGCGACTCACGTGCAGAACGACCTGGTTCGATTCTCCGTAACGTCGATTGAGTGATACTCGTTGTGCCCTTCGGAAAGGCACTTCACGAACATTCCGAGAAATGTGGTCAAGCTGCTTACCTTCAATGGTGACCGCGGTTAATTCACAGAAAGCAGCAAATCGGTGTGTGTGGAACACAACGCCATACGAATGTTTTTTGTTTTTTTTGTTTTATGTAATCTTTTGTTTTGTGGCAGTTGTATCCAAATGGCGCATGATTGGCATTTAAATCATCAAAAGTAGCATTTTGTCACGCTTTGCAAACTCTTCAATTTCGTCTATTTTTAGCATCCTCACTTTCGGTAGTTTTCGGGATGTTGATGGAGTTTGCAATATTGAAGGACGCTTTAAAGCCTTTTGCGTATGTATAGTTCGAAAAGGTTCCAACTCCCACTTTAAAGTATTTTTGTCCCAAAATTTATGAAATTATCTTTAAAATGTTTCATGTGTATGACAGAGCTTTTTAAAGGCGTCTAATTACGTCGATTTACAAATACAATCCATTTTTTTCATTAATTGTGATGGTTTAATTGAAAATTTAAAACTTGATACTTTTTCTTTATTTGTTTTATATCCTGAGGTATACCCATATACTACACATTTATTTACCATATCAATTTGTAAACTATGTACTATTGGATCTAGGAAGATTGAATAGAGATATGACGATTAAATAAATCCTTTATCTAATCTTTCAGAATGACAAGGACAAACTATTCTGGTAACCTACATAGACTAAAGTTTTAAAGTTATTGTGTTAGTGTCGCTACTCCTAAAGTAGAAGGCATTAGTTAACCAGAAACTAATAAAAATAGTTTAAGCTACTTAATACTTATACATGTTAGAGTAAATCAGTTTCAAACATCTTGATTGCCGGGCTACGATCACAACTTTCACTCGGTATTGACTTTAAACTTTTCTATCATGAGCTGCATTTTTAGTTTTATTTATAACAACTAATCTAGTCTAAACTGCACTGTTTTAATATCTGGATTTTATCTCGTGAAACTGCATATTAATTTACTTTTAAACTGTCACAACAATATTTGACCATCAAACTATCAAGGTATTTTACTTTATTTTATCATTTTCTTGGTCATTCGCTTTAACCTAATATTAATTCCCCACAAATTTTTACGCCTGCCTTTACGATTAAAACGATTTATAACTGATAAATGTTGATTAGTGTAACATATTGGTTAACCGGCTGCACGCTTAACAATACATTTGTCTTTGCTGATCACTTGAAATACAGTTTTTACTTAAGCCAGACTTTATTCGGGAATCCGAAAAAACCAGTTGAACTGAGTAACACAAATACCCGCACTGAAGTAAAACTGTGTTTATTTTTATTCAACGACGACTCTAAAATAGTTTTCCCCGAGACTGCAGGTCTTAAAATAGTTAGTTTTGGCTAAATACGAATAAATTTGCTAGAAAACTTCTTTGTAAAAGTAGGAAGAAACACGGTTTCTGACTATAGCAAATGTATTCACAAAGTTCGGTATTTTCAGCAAAATTAAGATACTAAAAAACAGGGGTTCTCCACCTTTTAGAGCAAGCCGACCGGTAAAAGCACTTTTGATTTAATCGAGAACCGGTATTATAAAAACTTTACGCAAAGTTTTAAAACTAGCAATTAGTTAACAGCAGTGGCGTACCGAGGATTTTTGAAAAGGGCCATACGATCGCAAACAAATGTGATTAGTTGAGAAATTTATTTAAGTGACAGTAAAAAAAAAAAAACGTCTTCAATTAGAATCAGTCCCGGACTTCTCGATTTCGTCCCAAAAAAGAAGTGTTCTCTAAAAAAAAAGTCTTCACTTTCAATCGGTCTTGAATTTTATGATTTTTGTTTCAGAAGTCTAGTGAGCTCTGGAAAAACAGAAAAAAGGGTTTGCACATAAAATCTGTCTTTGTTTTCTGGCCGATTTTCTACCAAAAAAATCTCGGAAGGGGTGTATGGCATTAAAATTACTATCCAATGTATGGTAAGCCTACGTATTAGTGATCTTCAAGGAGGACCATGGTGCAATACCCCTCTAAATACGCTACTGTTTAATAGTAATTGTAAATAAAAGTTAGAAAAGCTACAATCATGGCTTTAATTTTAGATTTTATTTGCTTCATCATAATATTTTATTTATTTATTTACTATTAATTGACTATAGCGCACTTTGAAAACCGGCAAAAAATGAACAAAAAATTGGCCGCATTCCGCAGACCCGCGGTTGAGAAACACTCATTAAAATAACTTTATTATGTTTTCTTTTTTTTCATTTTCATCTCTTCGTTTATCCTCCTGATTCTCTGGAAAGCGTCGGAAGCGCTCTTCACAGAGCAACTGTCAAGCAATTACTTCGACTAGCTTCTGGAGATGCTGTCCAGTTAAAACTTATTATTTTTTATAAAAGAAATGGCTGAAATTTAAATCTTCTTGCAAAGGCCACAAAACAAAGAAAAGTAACTTAAAGTGTTTTACCAAAGACACAACAGATTAACTTGAGTAAGTTTTGAACCGAGACCGTGTCGATTACGTTCGCAATGCAATACTGCGATCTTACCTAATCGGGCAACTACTGACGAAGTGACGTCACATTAATCAACTCTTGTTCTCACGTAATGTAGCATTCGCTATTTTTTTGAGTCAGTAACGGTAGCGAATCGTGCACTGCGTATATCAACCTGTAGCAGGGATGAAGAACGCGCTGTTTAGAAACGTAGTAGCAACGAATAACGCGCTGTTTTTGTAGTTACGCGCCCAAATTGGAAAACAGTAGATATTCTGTGGGCTACGAAGTACTAAGAATGTTTGTTAAGTACGCCAGTAAAAGACAAACAAAAAATCAATTAACTGCAACCCCCATAGAAAATCAAAAGGGCCGACTGAAAGATCAAAGAAGCCGCGGCAATATTTTTACAATGTAGATACTCGTTTATTGTAATGCAATTTTTTTGCATTTTAGACAAAGATAAATTCTGCATTTAACTTTATCAAAAGCGCATTACAATTTACATAAAAAATTCGGTCTTGGTTTCAGTTTCGGTCTTGATCGATTGTGATCCCGGTCTCGAACCTTGGGTATCGAAATTTTTGCTGATCTCCCTTTCGTTATCGAAGCGAATATACGGTCTCGGTCTCGATGTTGTTACGGATACATCACATCATTTAATTTCAAATTACAATTCGGAGAGAATATATGCCTAGTTTGCTCTTTAATAGTAAGAAGCACAAATACATTAGTAATTATTATCGTTTAAAAAACAAAATATGAAACAATATAGTAAAAAAACTTTGGCTTCCGAAAGCCTCCACTGCACAAAACGAGAACAAGCAAATGCAGAGCATTTCTTTCAGCAGAAGTTATTGAATTCAGTTACCAAAAGTGTCTTTTACCAAAAAAATGCTAAATAAAATTTTGGTAACAATTTTTATAAAAAAACCTAGCGGCCTCTTGTTAAGAAATTGTTGTTGAAGGTGTTTCTTCTCATTTTTTATTTTGTCTGAAGAAGGCTTTTGAAAGTAAAAAACCTTTAAAATTTTGTGCAGTATTCTGTTTTCGTAAAAATATATTCTTATTTATGTACTTAAAATAATTATTAAATTGTTTTACTTGCAATCACAAAAAAATATGCTGACAATTTTCAAACAATATTTAATTAGAATATTCAACTTTAAAATTATATTAAACATTTCAACCGATGTGATTTTTGCTACGAGATCAAAATAATTTCGAATCTGAAAAATAAAAACTGCAATGAACCCAAAGTATGTGAGTGAATGTAAAACTAATGTGAATAAAAATTTTGTTAGTGTAAGAACTAATATTTTAAAAGAAAATATTGAATAACATCGTGTTATGCCAGAAATATTGAATAGTTTGATTTTAAGTCCTTTACTAAACATTTTTGGCATTGGGTCTCTATCAGTAGTAGCTACACATGCGCTTCTGCCTTCAAAGGCCAGCGATCCCAGATCAACAATATGATGTAGCCCTATGTGTCAACAGACTCTCGCTATATAGGCCTATCGTTAGTATGATAAAAAAAAAAGACATAAATAGTTTTTTAAAAAAATATTTACATCTGTTTTTTCTTTCATTTTGGGCAATGTGCTTAGTGTTGAAATGTATAGGACATTTGGACGTTCTAAAATTTTAATCATACAGCAAGTATGGTTTATTTTGCTTTTTTGATTTACCACTTATTTTGTTTATCAAAGTCTCTATAACTTTGGTTAACTTTAACATATATAACGACAACAAAGTCTCTATAACTTTGCTTTAAACGCATTTTCTCTGATATGAGACATGATCGTAGCAGACAATACAAAAAGCATGAAATCAACCATGTGATGACCTTACAAAAAGGGGTCCCGGGCAAGAAAAGTAAGGGGAGCTGCTATTTAGTGTTTCAAAGCGAAGCAATCTCTAAGAAAAGTCATTGTCATAGGTGGAGCCATTTTCATTGTATGAAAGCAAAGTGATCTCTAAAAAAAGAGGTCTTCAATTTAGGAGGGGCCACTGTTGAGTGTTCCAAAGCATTGTGATATCTAAAAAAGGTCATCGCTTTTGTCAAAACAAAGTAAAAGGTCTTCATTTTTGGGGGCCACTGTTAAGTGTTCCAAATCAGTGTGATCTCTAAAAATAGTCATTGTTTTAAGAGGAGTCACTTGGTGTCTCAAAACAAAGTTATCTCTAAAAAAAAAGAATCTCTATTTAGACATGCCACCGACGTCCTGGTGCTACTATGAAAAAATAGAGCAATATCTTGTGTGGGGGGGGCCATTTTTTAATTTTGATGTATTTAAGGGGAGGCCTGGGACGGCCGCACCGTTCGCACCCTATTAAAACCATCACTGAAGTCAACTACAAAAAAATTAAAACATAAAAATAATAATTTTAAATAAATTGATGTACATGAGATTAATAAATGAAATACGCAAATGACTTTTCTAAAGAATATATATAAAAGTTACATTAGATAAATTATATTTTAATAAACTATTGAAAAGACTTTTCAACAGAAAGTTGCTGTGTCGCAATTTTCAGTTACTTGTTGTATAGGTAAAGCATATGAGGCCAAAAAAATTTTTTTGTCTCAAACCTAAGTGAAACTAACAAAAAATAGTCTAAAGTGTGCCAGATTATCTTCATAAACTTTTGCTAGTAACTTTCTTAAAAGTTTTTGTAATCCAGTCATACATCTTTTACAAGTAAAAACTGCAATTGTAGAAAAGTTCTGTAAACGACAAAACCAGCATGCTCTTAATTAATAATTATTATGATAAATTAAATCAACAACCACAAGAAATTGTCAATCAAAAGTCTAACTGCAATAAAATTAAATCGTTTGTACATTTACAGTCTTATTTTTTTAATATCTATATTGAGGTCTCCACTATTCACTCATTTTCGCTGTCTGAAATTAGTTGCGTTTCTTCAGAAATGTCATTGCTAGCTTTTTCTCTGAAATAAGTTGGTTTGGTTAATAAAGCAATAAATAACCCCAAACCCGTCATACCAATAGGTAATGTGATTGACCACAAAGGACCCAAACTGCTTAATAGTAATCGATCAGTAACATATAGTATTAACATGATAATTCCAGACAAGACTACTACTAACATAACAGCAGACATTGGTTTGATTGGATAAATGACTTCAGCTAACAATTCATAATTCGATGTTTTTAATATTCCCGTAAACAAACCTTGCATAACAATACCGGAAAAACATAACTTTAAGTTATCTATTTTTAAACCGATCAAAATAAGAATGCAAGATATAAGCAATGTTGTCAAACTAAAAACTACCATTCCTTTATAAGCTTTTGTTTTTGTAATTATTGGTCCAGCTATAAAACTTCCCACGATAAACACGACCCAACCAATAAGCAACGATAAACCTGATTTGATGTTAAGATCTGATTTATCGAGGAAGTTTTTACGAAGAATTGAAGTCAGAAGAACAGTGTTGCATCGAAAAATATTTCCCGTTAAACCGCAAATTAGCCATGTAGCTATAAATGCTTTATTAAAAAATAGTTCTTTTATCGTTGAAAAAAACTTTGTAATTGTTGACGATTCCTCCTCATTATTTGTTGTTTCTCTTATTTTTGCTTGAGCCTCACTAGGTGGTGTTGGTGGACGATCTTTCACAAGAAATATAGCTGTCATTGTTAAACAAAAAGCAATTGTTGTTAAAGCTGAAAACATGTGAACAAGTGATTTCATAACCTGAAATAGATCAAAGTAAATTGTTAAAAACGGCTGAAAAATATTTCTTAAATTTTTTTCATATAAACAATTTTTTAAAAATAGTTTCAATAACTGTTTATTCATTGTTTTTTATCTTTTTTTTCGGAAAAAGTGAAAGAAAATAAACAAGATGAAGCGGAAATGTTTATTTGTAATATTGACTTGGGAGCTGCGTTTGTGATGGAAACTTGAAATATTCGTATTCACTTTAGCCCAGCTGAAATCCAATTATTTAGAATACATGGAAAAACTTTTAATTATTTCCGAAAACTTAAAACAATTATAGAGTGAATAACTTGTTCGTTGAATTTGAGTTTTTAATGATCAAATTGCAATTGCACGTGGTACGCAACGACAACTTTTAATTGCTTTCCAATTTAAAATAAATTTAAAACCGTTAATTAAGCGAAAGTGAGGTTTCCTTTTTGCATTTATTTCTTATAATAAAACAAAGTCCGTTGAAACATTTGAAACATCAAGGATTTTATTTTAATGATTATTTCATGAGTCAAAGGCAAACTATAATTTTAAAACTTTTTTTCCTTTTTTGTTTTCAAGCAAAAAATCAAATATTTAAAGAGAAAAATGTCAAACGAAACCTTTTAAGTAAGTCCATCAAACAATAGCCTAAATTTAAAAATTGGGTCAATTAATGTTGTAAAACTTGCATTTTAAAGCTAAACTAAAGCGTTTCTCAGACTGTTGCTATCAGTTCGTTTACAGGCTTAATTATTATCTATATTGGTTTTAATTTTATTCTTTTCCAGACTTCAAATTACAACTATAATTTTGCTAAGTTAAACATCCAAATTCCGTTCAATAAAAATTGTTTAATTTCTAACTCGACGAAACGACAATTTTTTACTTTTCTACCGCTTGGTGGCTGGTGCTTCTAAATCAACTGCGCTTTTGTATAATTTCTTACTCGGCGAAACAACAATATCTTATGCAATAAAATTTCGAATTTTCAGTTCTTTACTCATTGTAGCGATTTCTCCTGATGAGAGCTACACGAAAACGTTAGAGTTTTCCTAAACAGCCTTTTTCAAGGCTACTCCCTCTTTTATCAAAAAGTTTTTTCTATATAGATGGCCACGTCTATAGTGACATTTATGGCAATTTTAAAATTTTGTGCCACAGAAAATCTTTTTAAATAAAATAATGTTTCTTAGAGTACATTTTTTCTTAATAGTGGTCTGTCAAATAAAAAATTACAAATTTAGTAATTTTTGAAGTTCTAAAGGTTGGCGACTACTGTTTTTGGCGCTGCTTTTTAACTGAGTGTAAGGTACATTCCAGGTTGCAATAGAATTTCTAAAGGGTGTACCACTTTGATGGGTTCACAATAGGCATGATGCGTATTAGATATGGATTATAAATCAACAATGCTGCTCCAAATTCGCGCACGTAATTATATTGACAATCTTCAACTAATCTATTCTGAGTTACTGCATAAGAATAAGTTTATCTTTTAAATTTTTATTGCTTTGACCAAAAAATTAATTTGCATTGGGAATTTGTTTGATTGCTTTTAATTTTAATAAAACTATTCTTTGTCAGGCGCTCTCTGAATTATCACGATTAAACTAAGATTACCACAAGATATCAACAAAGTAGTAATTACGAGAACAGATTGCAAAACTATCGGTCTACTCCTACAGTTGTCAACCTTTTCTGTGCCCTGGACCCTTTCAATGATTTAACTGAAACTTGTGGACCCCTTTAATAAAGCCAGTTAATATTGTTACGTGCATGTGGTTTCTACTGGATATGAAAAAAGTTTAAACATTATTGAAGAGGATATGAAATCCATCTTGGAAAAACTTAGTAATTTATGCCTGCAAGGAAATAATCGTTTCGGCAAAGTATACCATGCAATGAATAAGATGGGAGGAAAGATTACAAAAACAGAAGTTCGCCGTTATTTTAGTCAAAAATTAAAGTTTTGCAATTTTCCACTTGAATTAATAATATAACTTTAAGTGTGCTTAATGTGTTGAATCTGTTCGTTGAGTAAAATTTAACAAGATTTGCTTTATATACCGTATAAACTGATCGGTATAATTAGTAAAAACGAAATATGGCAGACAAACGGTAGTTGGGGTGTATCAATTATGTTTTATGGAAGCATAATATTTGGCATATGACCCTCATTCTGAAAGATTACAACAGCAGATTAGAATCGTCACAAATACAACCAAAAAAATGTGACATTGAAAGTAGCTTGTATTGCAATAGCTCAAATGAAATTGAAGGAGTAAAGTAGGCTAACATCGTTTCTGTTCATTGGCACAGTTGATTAAATTTGACAGATTGAATAAGATTTCCTATAAACACATATGCTGTGCATCTTTATTTAGTTTCAGAATGATCTGCAAGAAGAAACAAAAGTACTATGACTCATGGGCTGTAATGAGTACCGGTTTAGGGTAGCATCCATAACTACTGTTACAGAAGAAAAATTTCTTAATGCGTTGTTTGTTTCCTAAATTAAATTAAATTTCTCGTTATTTGTTAAAGTACTCGCAAAAATATCAAACTTTTGGCAAAGACACAGAAGCTTTCCCAAAAGTACGAAACTTTACTTTATTTGTTTATTTCTTAATTTTTATTTTTACTCACGATCAACTCAAAATTACTCATAGTGCTTATAAAAATAAAGATTGTGAATAATAGGAGGCAGCAACTACGAAATACGTTAATACATGCACAACTGACGTTATGCATGGTCACCGTACTTCTAAATAAAGCAATCTGATGTGGTGTTGAGACGAAAATTGATTTTAATAAAATTTTAAATAAAACCAATTCTAAACTTCTTGTATTTTCCATCTCCTGCTATTGCCAAAGAAAAAATTCTCATTAGAAACTGGTGAAGCCGTGTGCAAAAAAATTGAAAAAATTGTGATTGAAAAAAAGTTGTCAAGAAAACAGTTTGTGCAGCGTGGTAAATTGTTTAAAATCGCCATGATTTAATGGCAAACTTCATTGACACGGTCGCTGCCTAAAATCTATTCACGTCATTCTGTTGTGTCCTTGGGAAAGATACTTTACGACCCTTTCCTCTGCTTGGCGGTCCTAGGAAACAGCTATATTTTAGTAATGTTTCTAATAAAAACTAAAAAAACAAAATAAAAAGTTTTAAACGGACAGCAATATCTTGGTATCTCCGGAAGAAGATCGGGGTAATCGCTTCACGGTTGCCCTCAGTATAGTGTCTCTGACGCTTTTTTACGAGTTAGGAATAGAAATTGAAAAAAAATAGTTGCTTTATCATTGTTAAACAATGCTTTCGAAAAATACCCAGTCCTGCTTCTGAATAAGGCTTCTTATCAAAACTACAGAGAAACCGTTTTGAATTGAAGAATGACTTAAGATGTGCTTTGCCAGAAATTTTTTCACAAATAGACAAGCTATGCGAAAACAAACAATGTTAAAATGTCGCATTAAATTTGATTAAATGAGAACTTAAATACTGTTTTGAAGTAAATAAATATGTTTGTTGTACGTACATATGAACTAGATTTTGTGTTAGGTTGTGGAGTGTAGCTTGATTTCAAGCGTTGCGCAGACAAGTCATTTTTTGCAAACAAGACCATATGACAGGTTCTTTTTTTTTGTAAAATTTATGGCTTTTATCTTATGCATACAAAGTTCATGAACTTTCAAAAATCACTTTGTAGACTTTTGAAGATTCATGATATAAAGTTTATTGGTCAACTCTATATAAACTAAAAACTTTGTACTCACCTGTTTAGCTGAGTAATGATTTTTTAAGATAAGGTTAGGAACAATGCTACCAATTGCTTCGCCCGTTCCTTTTGCGACGACATGTATCGCGACCGCAGTTGCAACTTCATTCTTTGGAAACCAAATCGCTGCAGTCGACGGTGGGATGGAAGTTGTTATTATGGTGCTGATTGCCATAAATATCTGACCTATTAAAGCAATGGGAAATGTACTTCTCCAGGTCACACTTAAAGTGGTCAAGAAATAGCTGATTGTTAGTGACGTTGTCATGATAACGACTGTTAAACGGTAACCAATTTTGGTTGTAACCAATAGCATTGGAATAGGAAATAATACAAATACCAAAGCATGGGTGCTGTTAAGCCAATCAATTTGCCACGGTTCCACTTTAAAGTAATCGCTGAGAATATTGTTTATTGGCCCGTAGCATGACTGATTGTATGATCTAAGAGAAATTGCTGTACAGACGATCGCCAATACGACCCAGCGTCGTTTGTAAACTTTCAAATGATATTTTTCCGACTTTGTTTCAGAGTCTTTGTTTATTTCAACATTATTTAATTCCACCATATTTTTCTGATTTGAACTTTTTAGTTCAATTGGTTCGTTTTCAATTGACGTCTTTGTTTAATTGAGTTTTATCGGTTTAACATTTACAAAACAATGTAATGTAAAGTTTAAATTGGTTTTCTGTAAAAATATTTTTTATTTAGTTTAAGTCAATATCAGTCAAACCTATAGCATAGCTGGTTTGTATAAGCCTTTCGTAAACTACCCAGGAAAACAAACAACCCGCAAAAAAAATTCAACTCTAAATTGATCTAACGGCAAATTAAAACCAAGACTCTTTTAAATAAATTAGTAAAGTTATTGATCTAACTATTGAAAATCTTTATATATTCAAGGGCAAATTTCAAATTATATAAATAATTTGCTGACTAATTTAATCATTTTCATATTACCAGTAAATATTATGAAGGCGTTTGTCTTTTGAAACCCCAAGGGGGCATTTTTACCTCATTTCTAGTTATAACTTCATTTCATTCAATCACTGAAAAAAATTTTCACAATATTCAGTTAATTTTTTTTAGTTTGATATACATATTAATATGATATGCACATTATTTTCAAACTTTAATAACTTTCTGAAAAAAGCTGGATTTTATCAAAAAGTATACATCGGTCAAAATTGATCCATACAGATTAATGATCTTAATGTCATTTTAATATACAGTACTTGTAATTGAAGCCTAGTCAATGACAAGTATTTTTTATACTCATTAGCAATTCTTTGGTGTATTATTGTACACATGGCAACCAGATAGGTTAAGTATTTACTCAGTTTGTTAGACTTATCAGTATCTTTCAAAGTGTATGGTTAATTCATGAGACATTCATTTTTTTCTCTAAAAGACTTTAATAATTCTAATTAGATACATATACATTAGATATTTAGTTTAGACCAGTATGTCAATTTTTGAACTTCCTACGATAACCGGAAATCGAATTTGAATCACAAAAGCAAAAAGTCTTTATTTTTATCATTGAGGTATTTTGTTGGGGGGAAATGATTGTACCTGATTTCTGAAAAAGAAAAATGTGGCAAAAACTTTGAGAACCATTGCCTTGAACCCTTATGGCTAAAAAATGTTATTTACAACAAGCACTCAAACTAATAGAAAGTGATGATTTTTACTCATCTTGTAATTATAAAAGTAACTTTGATGAAACGCAAACGATTAAGTCTTTCTCATCTGAAAATAGTGAGGATGATGACGGTACCAATAAAGAATTTGAGATAGCCCATAAAGAAGAAAAATTATCTATTGCTTAAGAAAGTTTATCCTTTTTTCTTCTCAATGATAAATTAGATTAGAAAAGAAACCATTAATGTAAAGCAGAAAGAATTACGTGTCGTCTTAGCAAGAACGTTGGTGCAGAAATGGAGAAACTTAAACAAATTCTATTTCAAGAAACCTCAAGAAAATCTCAAGAAAAAAAGTGATGGAGATGGCACATGATACTATGCTAGCTTGACACATGGGCGGCAAGAAAACGGAAGATTGGATTCTTACCATCTTTTTTGGTTGGGGATTCACTGGGACGTAGTGAGATTCTGCAGGTCGTGTGATGTAAGTCTAAGGATAATATCGAAAGGTACTATGGCGAAAGTTCCGTTAGGCAAACTGCTGTTGATGGTTTTGCAATTTAAACACGTAGCAGTTCACTTGATTGGCCCGATGACGCCAGCAAGTGACAAGAGGCACCGTTATGAGCTCACACTGATGGATTACGCAACACGCAATCCAGAGGCCGTCTCTCTTAAGAACATCGACATCGAAACAATGACGAAAGCGCTTTTGGATCTCTACAGCCGGGTCGTGTCGTCGTCTGAATATCAGTGGAAGTATGTAGTGATTTTGGAACGCAGTTTGTATCAGAATGCATGTAGAACGTGTCGAGGTTGCTGTCGATCAGGAGTTGACAATTAGTCCTTATCACCCAATGTGCAATGGATTAACCAAAAAGTTCAACAGCACGCTAAAGAAGATGTTGAGGCGTTTGTGCATTGAACAGCGTAAGCATTAGTACAGATAGATAAATCTATTCTTATTTGCGTACATGGAGGTTCCTTAAGCAAGCGTCTACCGGTTTATCACCTTTTGAGCTTTTACAGTATATGGTCGTATTGTGCGGGGACCCATAACAATTTTGAAAGAGTTTTAGACAGACGAGAGTAAATTTGCTGACATGAAGATCAGTTATCAGTGTTTTAGAACTGAGAGAAAGATTGGACAAAACGGTACAGCTTGCTCAGGAAAATTGAAGAAAAATTAGATCACATACGTATTATAACATTTGTGACAAAAAGACAAAGGACCAAATGTTCATTGAAGACGACAAAGTTTTGGTCATAAGAGAAAATTTCGTAAGCAGCTGCTAAAAATCTACTTCAGTTTTACATCACTAAGTTGTGCGAGCAAAGTTTTCATTATTGTTATTGATTAAAAACAATAAACAATCTTGCTTAAAAGAAGTTGATAAAGAAGTTCGATTTACTCCTTCAAAAGTTGAGCCTAACCTGCAACGATTGTGCTCGTTAAAACTGACTCAAATATCTCATTAAAATGTATTTTGTATTAAAATTTTTAGTTGCGGTATTTTATTTATTTGGCCTATTTTGTTGAAGTGTGCCGCCGGTGTGAGCCCAAAAAAGGTTGCGAGACACTGGACTAGAGGAATGCAGTGATATTGCGTTAGGACGTTTCAATAACCAAAAGCTAGCATTCTTGAAGTTTATGCAGAACATTTTCTTTTTTTCCATTTGTGAAACCACAAAATTCGTCGTTGCTTTCATGCCATTATTTTTTAAACTGCTATATATGGCACATATACAAGGTGCGTGCATGCCTGCATGTGTGTGCATGTGCGTGTGCGTGCGTGTGTGTAAGTGTGTGTGTGTGTGTGTGTGTGTGTGTGTGTGTGTGTGTGTGTGTGTGTGTGTGTGTGTGTGTGTGTGTGTGTGTGTGTGTGTGTGTGTGTGTGTGTGTGTGTGTGTAAGTGTGTGTGTGTGTAAGTGTGTGTGTTTAATTGTGTTGAAAACAAATTCATCCACAAGGTGATGTCGGCAAACAACTTTAAAAATAAAGAATTTATCCAATTTGCAAATAATAAAACTGTATTGCCCTCGAACCATCCTGACCATAAAATAACTTTTCAAACTTCGGCCAGTCATTGAAATACGTGAAAAAATGTAAAAATGTTTGCAACTACGTCGGTTCTATGTTTTATATTTAAATTATTATCAACATAAGTAGAACGGTTTTCTGCAGCAGATTGATATCAATAGCTATTAAGTGACCTACAGACAATTTTAATGACAAAATAACATTACTGCAGGTTAAAGAAAAAGTTATCTTCAATTGAGTGGTAATGGGCCATATTGTTCAGTTTCTTCTTAATTTATTTTTCTCACAATAACGTTTTTAACCTTTTACGTATGCCGCTTCGCAGGCGATAATCAATATTCGATCTAAGCGTGTTATTTTTTAGTTGCGTTTACACAATTTATTTTCTCTGTTTGTGAAATCAACATAATAAAAATGCTTAAATTCGTTTTGTAGGCACAATAACTGTCAGACTAACCCACTTTTAGTTTATAAAAAATGCTGATACGTAGTTTTTTTTCTTTTCTTTGATTAAAGTACATAATAATTAATCAATCATAACCAATTAAAAGTTAGATTAAATAAATTAATAAGTCCGTTTAAACCTAATTTTATATTATTAAAGTTTTTAGCGGTGTCATCGTGGTGATCAGGGGCCAAAGAACTATGTTACCCCAAACTCAATCTTTTCGAATTTTCTGGACACCCACACTACAACTTTAATGTTTAGAGCAACGGTTCTCAAACTTTTTAACAAGCGGACTCCTTTTACTTCTTTGAAATAATGGCGACTCCAATAATTTTCAAAGCAAAGAAAATTAAGAAAATATGGAAATAACTTTAAGAAATAAAAGTGTCATCATTAATTTGTCATCACAGTCAGAAATATTTTTATTAATCGCATAGGTAAGTCTGTATATTTGTAACAAAAAGAAAAAATCAGTTTGCAATTAAAAAACTACAGAATTTTACACGGATTTCCGGAAAATAGTTGACGGACCTCGGTTTGAGAACCATTGGTTTAGAACAGTGAGTCCCAACCACGGATCCGTCGGAAGCTTACAGGGGCTCGCGAATGGATTGGAAGTTAGACAATATTTTTGATAAACTTTGCAAATATAACATATTAGTCAAGGTCAGTTTTAAAAATTTAGGGGTTCGTAAGCTTTATAATTTTTAAAAAGGTCCGTGACAAAAAGGTTGAAAACCATTGGTTTAGAGGAAGCCAATTCTAATTATTTGATACTTTTCAGCATCGATGATTTTTTTGTCTCAAAACCAGTAAATAGTAATTTTAATCTTTCTCAAGAGTAGCAAATGAATTTTAAAATCAATTTTTATTATGATTTTTTTAGAAGTAGAATCATTTATTACGTATACAGAGTAAAATGTCTGAAATCTCAATATAATAAATTTAGAAAAAACTATGCGCTTAATGACGTTTAAAGCTACTTGTCAATCAAAATAAATGTGAATGACGGGCTTGTTACTGCTAAACTACTGATGGAAAAAGTTTCAAGCAGGATTTGTAAACTCAGTAATTTATATTGCCAAATGAATTTGAGAAATAAAAATATCTTGCTTTCTTGGAATAATTTTTGCTCTTTTTATCGTTGAAGGCAATTAATATTTATGTTTTACATTTAAAAAATAACTGAAAAATCTAGAGATAGTTTTTGTTAAGCCTGGACTCTGCGAGGGTCTGAGTTTTTGCAAATATCAGTAAGCTACAAAGCAAAAATAAAAATTCATCACACTCTATTTTTCAAAACTTAAAACTTCTTACAAGAATAGTTTTGTATTATCTATAGTGACCTAGATCATAAACTTGTTATCACAGACTGCTATGACTTCCTATTTACTCTCTCTGCTTTTGTTCCATTAACCAAGCCAATTAATTTCACATATTTTTATTTTATTTCTAAGATTTTTATTTTTAATTAAACTGATAATTTCTAATTAAAAATAAAATAAATGCATAAAATTATTGATACCGCTTAAAAGTCAGATTGTTTGCAATTTTTTACCTAGTCACAGAAAAAGTTTTCAATCATTTTTTAAAACTTTTTGCAAAAAACCTTTAGCCGCAAAAAAAAGTATTTAAAACTAAATGGAAGTTTTACAAAAATAATCAAAATAGCTTCTTTTAATTATTTTTCTAAAACCCTTCATTTTTTCAAAAAGTTTCGTTATAAAAATTCTTTAAATGTTCAAATTCACTTTTAGGCTTTATCTATACCGGGCGTACACGCTCGGCCTACGCTCAATTGTTTTTTAATTTCTATGATCGATTTAGAGAATTCAATAAACCAACAAACGTACGCTAGCTTATACGCCAGATGTAGGTTAAGACTTAATCTTTAAAAAATTATCTTGCATTTTTTGCGTAAATTACCAGAAATATTTTTGCCTGCTACAGACCAATGACTTTTTGAAACAATTTTCGGTATATAGTGCGTAAAAATAAGTAACGAGCAATTCTACCTTTTTCTATTTAAGTTTTCAATAAAGCAATTTTTTTGAAAATATCGCAATCACGATTGGTAAAAATAACTTCAAAACTTTTTTTTCGTGATCGCATCTGCAACATGATTAATAAATTTTCGTGATTTACGTTGTAAACCAAAACGTGTCATACTCCTATTGTTGGTGTCACACTTTCTTCACAATATAATCTCAACTTTATAGCTTTATAATTGGTTTAAGTTTATAATTTTATTATGATATAATCTGTTCGTTATTACTTATATCGGTACACCACCCTCTCATATAAATTAATTTAACTTGTTTGCAAGTTGTTTTATAATTGTAGTTGTCGTTTTGTCATTTGTAATCTTAAGCATGTGTCAAACAGCTGAAGAGCATGTGACCTCAACATTTTTTCTCTTTTGAGTGTCTGAGACCGCTAAATAATTTTTTCCCATAACGCGAGACTCTATAATGCGTTCGCTGTCGCGATTCTTTGATTGGCTGTTTTCAGTAAACGCAAACTATGACCGATGGTAAACTTTATTTTAATCGCTATTTGGAGAAATCCTTTACCTTCTCGTAATATCTACCTGGTGTCAAGTGACGTAATGTTATATAAGCTTGCACTTTGTTTTCATTTTATTCCAGTCATTCCAGTCGAAAACACAGTTGAGTTATTTCAGTTAGTCGTTTCATTTAAAATTCCAGTAAAAAATGTTGAAATCGTTTTGCACCTGTGTGGCCGTTGTTGCTCAATAGAGAGAGAGAATTGTTTTTTTGTAAAGCGGACGAAATATTAAGATTAATATTAACCATCGGGGTGCTAATTTATTCTTATAGTTTGCTAGTACAAAGTTGTTGTGAGCAATTATTTGCAGTTTTGGCGCTGGAATCGTTTTGAAGTTTGGCTCGCAAGCTTCACCAAACTTTTGTGAATTGTTCAGTTTTGTGAATTTTGTATAGTTCAAATCAATGGTTTCTGTCTATCTGCGGAGAGAAATTTTCTATACGGAAGTTTTTCAAAAATCAATTCGTACTTAGCCGGAATTAACTGTATTAAAAACCTTGGTCTCGCGGCAAATTATTTCTTGAGCCAGAAGAAATAAAATTAGACATAGTTTTACTTTAGCGCAGGTATTCAGGATACCCAAATCAATTGGTCCTTTTGGATTCCAGAGTAAAGTTTGTGACAGTTGGTAAAAAGTTCAATAAAAAGTTTTAGAAAAAGCTTTTTGTCGAGAAGTGTTTTAATATATTGCTGAACACGTTTTAACGTAGCCTTATTTTGCGTTGAACTTTTATCGTACAAGATAAAAACACAAATCATATTATCGTAAATAATTATTATCTTGAATTGGTTATAATTTGGGACGAACTTATCGGTATCTTGATATATCTTGATGTGTCACAACTTTACTCAGGAATTCGAAAGGACCAGTTGAACTAGGTAGCCCAAATACCTGCGCTAAAGCAAAGCTGTGTTTATTTTTATTTATGTCGGCTTTAGAAACACGTACGGTAGTTTGCCCAGAGACTGAATGACTTAAATTAGTTAGTTCTGGCTAAGTAGAAATGGGTTTTTTACAAAACTTCTTTCTACAGATAAAAAGAAACCACGGTTTCTGTCTATAAAGAATATTTTACAAAATTAAAACAACTTGATCAATTCTCGTAAAAGTTGACTCTCAAGCTTCGCAAAACCCTAACGTAATTCACAGCGTCAGCGATTGCAAATAATCGCTCAACAACTTCGTACTGACTAACTTTAAGAATAAATTAGAACCCCGATGTCTAATATTAAACTTAGTAGTTCGTCCCTCACACAGGCTAAAACGATTTTATCTCACTATACATTTGATTTCCTAAGCGTCAACACTGACCCTTAAACAACTTAAAAACAACCACACAGGCATCAGTAATACAAAACAATTCTAAACCTTTAACTAGAATGAATAAAAAATTGGAACGCTACAGCCAAAGTCATAAAATGACAATCAAAGTTACTACATCGGCCGACATTTTTAGATTAATTTATATTACGTTTAGCAATCGGACAAAGCAGTTTATCGCATCACAATACAATCCGAAGATATGGTTGTAAACAAGTTGTTACGGACGATTTTCAATCCTATTAAGTTATTTGTGATCCTTCGATCCTATTGAGGATCGGCATAAGCTTAAATACGTGGCGGTGAAAGAAATCGCTCTCTTTGTGTCAGTCCGTTGTATCGAGTGCACGTTAAAATAATAATTTTGAAAACTGTTGGTCACCTATAATCAAGGCATCTCCGAGGCGAATTTCTCTGTACTCGTGGTTATTATTGGTGAGTGTTTAATTATTAAACTACCTTTTGGTGTTATTTGATTATTTTATGACCTTTCGAGTTAGTGAATTCGTTTTCGCACCTCTGCGTATTTTAATAGAGCTAACGATTCTTCATATAATTAACGTTCACCATCGGTTACAACACAAGTTATATAACTTGCATTTTTAAATCAGCTGTAAAATTGTAGAAGATTCCAGCCAATCGTTTCCTGAACGTTTGAGATAAAACAAAAAAAAGAGAAAAAGAAAAAATTGTGTAGAATTTCAGCAAACGGCACAATGCTTTTAAACTAAATCCTATGCGGTTATGAATTAAAACGGTGAAACGAATTTTAATAATACATTTAGAAGAACAACTTGCAGACAAAATAAATTAAGTGAGGGTAGTGCACCGATTACGCAATAACTACGTATAATAAAAACGATTACGTTTTAATAAAAAGCCTAAAAATTATTGTAAAAGACTGAAAGTCAACTACAGATTACAAGGTAAATATTAGAATTATGAATAAACTGTGGCATACGTCCCTTGTAAAAAAATATTATGCAATTACATTTTTAACCGCACACATTGAATTCAAATAATCTTACACAACAAAAGACTTTATACAATTGTACGACTGAGGTAGTCAGCTATAACGTTATCCTTGCTGGCAATATTTTTCATCACAAAGTCATTTTCTTTCTTTGCAAAGTCCCTCAATGGTGCCACAATCACAGGAAAGGAAGGGATATAATTTCGGTAGCAACAGAGCAAGCCGCTAAACGATCATACTTCTTTCTTTGTGAATAGGCGCTTCGCACTTGAAATTTTGGCCAGTTATCGTCGTTCGGCGTAATCCAATCATATCCGACATTATGTCCCTAAAATTCAACTGAGGACGCCCCGAAAATACACTTCGAGCAGTGCGGTTAGCCTCACTTAACCTCCTCAAAAACTCTTTCAAAATTTTGAGGTACGTCTTCCAATTGCTGGAAAACACAACCAAGTCGTCTATGTAGCTTTCAACAGCAGACATACCTAAAAGCACTTCCCTCAATTCAGGCACAAGTGTCGCACCGGATGTTTTTATGCCAAAGGCCATTCCTAGAAATTCGTGAGCCCCGTATGGTGTCACAAACGCGGTCTTGGATACATCTTCTTCCGCCACAGGTATCTGCTATTAGCCTTTACCAAGATTGATTTTTGAGAAACATCTTCACTTTTCGAGCTGCTGAAAAATTCGCCAAAGTTTTCTTTGATTCCAGATCCAAAATCGTTAATTTATTTAACTTTCTGTAACCTACACAAATACGGTTTGAACCATCCTTTTTCTTGACAATAGCCAATGGTGATGCATGTGGCAATGACGACTTTCGACTAATACCCACGTCAAAAATTCACACGTTTCACTGTTACAAATAACCACACTTTTTGAAAAAAATTGGACAAGAACCCGTTTAAAATTAAAAATTAGAAACAATTTCTTAAACAAAAGCTAAAACAGACATGTAAATGTTAAAAATAAGCAAAATAGTTGTAAAATTAACTAGATTGTATGGGTTGGTAATAATGACATTAAGCAAAAAACACAAGAAAATAAATTGTTATCACCTTAAAAATGACAAAGATAGTGTTGAAAACAGAATAACAGAAAGAAGAAGAACTGTGGTTATGACCAAAGTTCAACAGTTGACTTGAGAAATAGGTTTATTGTTATTATGATACAAAAAACTTGGTAAATTAGACAACACTGTGGTTTAAATATAACTTTTTTGATCTGTGTAATTTTCAAGATTTGTGCATAAACTTTTGCATTGAAAAACAATAAAAACGCTATTCTTTTATAAAAAATATTTCAAATTGTAACTTTTATCTAATATTTTACCATCAAACAAACTTTTAAATCATGATAAAAGAAAATTTTTAACAAATTGTGATAATTTTTTATAACTAACGACAACAACACGTAAAGAGTTATTTAAAATAGAAATGTAACAGACCAGTTGAAGACATAGAAATTGATATGCTCTACAAGTTACATGCATAATAGTTTAAAAGAGTAGGTTTATAAAACAAAATACACAAGTTGTGATTTCAAATTCAAAAATAAAAAAACTTGTTGGTTTAACCTTTGAAACAACAAACTTAGCTATTGAAACGTGAACAAAGTAAAATGTAGATTTGTTTCGAAAAGTTTGTTTGTAAAAATGCAAAATTAAATCATGCTGAAACGTAATGTTTCTGATTTTTTGAGGCACAAACGGTTTCAACTAGTTAAAATTTGTAAGATTGACTGATTTTTATCATAAAATTAATTTAATACACCGCATTTAGGTCACATGATGAATAAACAGTTGCTAAAAACAGATATTGATTTGCAAACCGAACAATTTTTAACACGAAATTTGCTATTTTTCAATCGTGACGGTTTCAACTTGAGCGAATCTTGTGAAATTTTGTGATGCTAAACACCTTTTTAACGCAAAGTAGATTGAAAACATTAAAGTTACAAGGTGAAAAAACTCTTTAAGTCAAAAATCGATATCTTTTAATGAAGAGATGAGTCTAATAAACTTGACTAGTCAACTTTTTGTTAGTTAACTTTGAAATGTTTGTGTTGTTACTTAGTATTTAAAACAAACGAATCGATATTTAGTTAAACTGAAGTCTTTCATGTGACTCTTTTTACTTTGAGAAAGAAAAAACAAAATGAGAACCGTGCAAAAGACGAATATTTGTCTCTGTGTAACAATTATACAAAGAGTTTGACATAATTACACCATTTGCGCAATTAAGAAAGCAATTGTGACAAAAATTTGAGATTGAATTGTTGCTATGCATTGAAAAAATAGCAAAAACCTAAAATAAAGTAGAGTTTTTTTAGGATTTGGTTCCAAAAACTAACAAACTTCAGTGACACTTGGAAAAAACGTACACTTTTTAGGAGAAATTTTTTAGATTTTTTAAGCAAGCTAGTGTTTCCGTGACTTTAAAATGTAAGACATTTGAAAGAAAGGTCGGCCTTTCAAAAAGATAATTTTTTTTTTTACGTAAAAGGAATTTAGAGTTTTCATACTAAAACCTTTACAATGTGAGGCTCTTGAGGAAATTTTTAAATAGTGATTATTTTAAGAACCTGACCACAAAACCTCCGTGTGAAAACTGTATAAAATTATATTCATGGATCAATTTTAATATCAGCTTTTGGTTAAAACGTTTATTTGAAAAAGAAAAACTAAAGTATTTTGGTTTAACTAATGTCAAGCAGTCTTTTTCTAAAACATTGATGTTTCAAAGATTTATTAAGTTAGTAAAAAATAAAAAATTTGTTTAACTTGAATCATTTTACTCGGTTTGTTATCGTTAAGTTTGGGATATGATGACTGATCGTAATTGGTTGTTAATCAACGCCCCGTGTCTAATTCAATGATTTCAAATTTTTTTCTTGGAATTCACCAATGAGTTTCTGCATAGCATTTCTTTTTTTAACATCTCAAGCAATGTTATGTTGGAATGAATTAAATAAAAAGTTAGAAGAATGAATTAAAAATATTAAAAGCGAGTTGAATTTTGTTTCAAAATGTACATTGCTGTTACACCTGACTGAAATCGAGTTAAAATTGACACCTTTAAAAACTTTTACGCTTTATTGGATATTTTGCATTTTCGACTCTTGGGGGAATTGTTAAACAATTTTCTACAATACTTTAAAACGTTGGTGTAGAAACCGGAAAATGAAACTAAAAAGTCTAATTTTTAATATCCGTAGACGGTTTCTTTTACAAGGTCACTGTCCACACCTTTTTCTCAGAGGTTAGCAACGTTCAAGATAAAAGAGTAAATTTGTTAGTTTCTTACTTTATTTGTGTTTGCTACCCCAAACAAAACCGTGTCCTGAAAGCAAAATTTTTAGCTATTCTGCTTTTTCAAAAGTTAATTTTTAGATTTCGAGCTAGACACAAAGTTAGAAAAAGAATTATTTTAAAGATTTCAGCTTGGTTTGTTTTCATTTGAATATGACAACTATCTGCTATAGGACTTGATAGAATAAATCTTATAATATTTTCAAAAAACAACCGACTTTTCTTGGAATTGATCTTCCTTACGTTGGTCTTCTTTGACTTCAAATTTCATGTTAATTTTAGAAAATTTAGTTGGTAAAATGCATAAAATAATCAACTTTACGACGAATTTTGTTAATAAACGTGAAAAAATGTAAAACTTTTTAGTACAAAAGGTTGTACTTGACTGGGGATCGAACTAAATTTAAGTCGGTGTTTTAAAATCAAATTTTTTTAGGTCAAGCTTGAAATAAAATTTCTTTTTACATACGGTTGTTAAAAACTATAAAATTCTTCGCTTACTTTATTTTTACACTGGAAATTAAGGTAACCAGATTTTCAAACTCCAATCATGAATACGTCATAGTTTTAACAGGAAACGTGATACGGTATGAACAGCAAGCTTCTGTATAAGAAGAGACCTTGACACACGTTGTCAAGGTTACAATAGTTTTCTTGTTATTAAAAGTTTATAAAAAAAGGATCAAAAGATAAAACATAGTTAGAACTGAATTCCTTTTTGAAACAATTAAAATGTTAACACTAGAAATTAAATTCATACAACATAAAAATAATAGCTATGTTTGAATTTGATTTACTAAATAATAAAAATGGGAAAAAGACGACTTTTTTATTATGAACCATCTGTTTATTGAACACGAATAATCTATCAATAGAAATTTTGTTTAAAACTTTTAACAATTACTTTAAAATTGAATATGAATAAAAAACAAGAAAATTTTTTTAAATTTAACAAGGTTGTAACAAAAAATTAAGCTTGTCTAGAAAAAAGTTAAACATAGGTAAAACAAAAATCAAGGTTGATTAGAAATTTTTTTTAAATTGAACAAAACTTATAACAAAAATCAAGGTTGTTAGAGAAAAAATTGAAATTAGGTAGAACGAAAATCAAAACTGTTAAGAGAAAAAGTTTTAAAATTGAATAAAGCTACCTAAAAGTCAAGCTTTCTTAGGGAAAAATCGAATGAAGGTTTCTAAAATGAAGGTTGATTAAGAAAAAGTTTTGAAAAATTGAACATAAGTACAACAAAAATCAAGGCTGACAAGAAAAAAACTTAAACAAAGGTATGACAAAAATCAAAGTTGCCAAGAAAAAAATTAAAAATGATAGATATCTAAAAGTCAAGGTTGCCAAGAGAAACTATTAAAATTAAACAAAGGTATAACAAAAAATCAAGGTTGATTAAGAAAAATTTTTGAAAAATTGATCATAAGTATACAAAAAAACAAGGTTGTTTAGAAAAATTGAACAAAGGTATAACAAAAATCGAATTTATCTAGAAAAAAATTGGAGATAGGTGTAACAAAAACCAAGGTTGATTAAGAAAATTTTTTGAAAAATTGAGCATAAGTATATAAAAAACAAGGTTGCCAAGGAAAATTAAACAAAGGTATAACAAAAATCAAGTTTGCCTAGAAAAAATTGAGGTTAGGTGTGACAAAAATCAAGATTACCAAGAAAAATTAAACAAAAGTTTGACGAAAACCAATGTTTGTTAGAAAAAAAAATTGAAGGTAGGTGCGACAAAAATCAAGGTTTGACTAAGAAAGGGTTTGAAAATAGAACAAATATGTAGCAAAAATCAAGCTTGTTTAGGAGAAAATTGAAGATAGGAATGACAAAAATCAAGGTTGTCTGAAGAAAAACTTTTTGAAACTTAACAAAGGTATAATAAAATCATGGTTGACAAAGAAAAATTTTGGAAAATTCAACAAGGGTGTAGCAAAAACCACATTTATTTAGAAAAGAATTAAATATAGGTATCTTCAAATCAAGTTTCTTAGGAAAATTTTTGAAAAAGTAAACATAAGTATAACAAAAGTCAAATTTGTTTAGAGAAAAAGTTTTAAAATTGAACAAAGGCATGACAAAAATTGAGGATATCAAGAAAAAAATTGAAGATAGATATCTAAAAATCAAAATTGACTAAGAAGTTTTTGAAAAATTGAACAAATGTGTAACAAAAATCGAGCTTGTTTAGGAGAAAAATAAAGATAGTTATAAAATGTCAAGATTGTTTAGAAAAAATTAAACAAAGTTATAAAAACCAAACTTTCTTAGGGAGAAAATTGTGAAATTAAACATAAATATAACAAAAAAATCTTTACAAACAATCCTGGTAAAAACCTAGGGAATTTCTCATGGGAAAATTGAGTATTGCACAACAAAACTGACTTGTCCAAACTTGCTCGGTTGGCGAACAAATTCGTCACCACTGACTTTCTTAAGTTTAGAGATTATACTGTCTTGGTTAGGAATCAAACTCAAGACTACTACCTTTCTTAAGTTTAAGGATTATACTTTCTTGGGTAGGAATCCATCTCAGAACCATTGTCTTTCTTAGGTTTAGGGTTTATACTGTCTTGGTTAGGAATCCAACTCAGAACCATTGTCTTTCTTAGGTTTAGGGTTTATACTGTCTTGGTTAGGAATCCAACTCATGACTACTACCTTTCTCAGCCCACCTCCTCACCTCCTCCCCTCCTCAACTCCTCACCTCCTCAACTCCACCGCTCTCTGGTACCCCCAGTAGACAAAATACCTCCTCAACTCCTCCCCTCCTCAACTCCACCGCTCTCTGGTACCCCCAGTAGACAAAATACCTCCTCACCTCCTCCCCTCCTCAACTCCGCCGCTCTCTGGTACCCCCAGTGGACAAAATACCTCCTCAACTCCTCAATTCTGCCGCTCTCTGGTACCCCCAGTGGACAAAATACCTCCTCACTTCCTCAATTCCACTGCTCTCTGGTACCCCCAGTGGACAAAATACCTCCTCACCTCCTCAACTCCGCCGCTCTCGGGCGGCCCAAGTGGCCCCCACCCTGCTCTCGTGCGGCCCAAGTGGTGCTCTCTGGCGCCCCAAGTGGCGCTCTATAACCCCCTAGTGGCTCTCTGGCGCCTCTCGTGGCAACCTCCTCTGCTCTCTAGCGCCACTAGCGGAAACACCAACCAAAATTCCTATTATATACTACTTGCGTGATAACACGGGATCGCACAGCACATACTTTGCCTCATAGATACTGTTTTGACTGACGCTTTGCGCATTATTATTGGAACAAACAATTTACCATTTTCAGGCATTTAGCCACTGAGCTTCGTCGACTAGAAGCAACACTCTCTTTAATTAACGCTGCTACCTGGACTCCGGCCTCGTACTCCATAGTCTTTTCAGCAAATCTTCAAACACCTGCCAAAAGAGACGACCAGGCTCCTTTTTAAAAAAATCCATCTATTTAGCTTGTAATTACAGTAGGTGATCCTAATTTGAAGTTAAAGCCACAATTTGCTTAAACTATAATGTTAACGCAATATTACGTCATAAAAAAATATTATTAAAATTAAAAATGTTGTAAATACTCGCAACCCAGGGTGCAAAATTTTGTTTACAAGTATGAAGCGCAAGAAGTTTAGATGTTGATAAAAATATATCCCCAAATTCTCGAATAATTTTCTCTGCATTCAGGCCTGCATTAGAGAATGCTATAATTTAATTTTATTGTAATTAATGGCAAATTCAAAGTAGGCAATCATGCTAAGTGTCCCGAATCCCAAAAACTACGAAATAATAATTTACTTTTACTTTAGACTCATAGTAGTAATTACAACGCCTGGTGATTCGCCGACACAGCTTAAATGTCTCAGCCCAGACTCGATACATAGAGATCCGAGACCGAGACCAGACTTTAGGATTACAAGACCGAGACGAGACTGTGACTTCAAAAAATAAGTCTCGAGATCCGTGCTTCATCGTCATCATTTAGATGAGGTTCATGGTCTGACAGCTGTGGATAAGAATCTGGTCTGTTCGCTAACAAACAAACAGCCAGTACTTCAACGAGTTTGAATACTCAAAAAAATAACATCAATTCCAAACAAAGAACTATTTACAAAAATAAGACTTTTTTTAAAAAGTTCTAAATATCATGTACATGTAAAAAACTTCTTAAAGATAATTTAGATTTTAACTCCATTAGTGATAACGCTACATTCAGGACAAAATTGGCGAAAAGTTTATGAACAGAGATGCAACTTAAACTAGGATGTAGGAACAGAGTGTTTTGTTTATGAGTTTGTGTATTTGGCATATCAACAAACATCTATCGCATAATGCTGTCTAAGAACATAAACAGCAAAGTCAATCCAACGGCAGCTCTTGTTCTCTTTCAAAGAAAACATACTGTAGAAGTAGGCAATAGTGTGCTACTTTTGTTATAGCAGAAGCTGCAGCATCACTACTTTTGCAATTATGAAGCATGCAACGATTATAACACTAAAATCTGTTTCGCTTAAGAAAACTTTAAAAAACTTCATACCTAAACAAAAAAAATCACAGTTATGCATAAAATGCAACAAAAGCACCGTTTTCCTGGAAAACTAAACCACTTCCGCGAGACAAGAACAACAAGCACAAAAGCATCAAGCCCGAAGCGAAATCAAGAAAACAATTTCTTGAAATTTAATTGATCGTTGATATCGTGACGATAAGAAGTGAGGTCAGTATAAATCGTTTCCAATATTGAATCTAGTAGAGCGATTATGAATTGGACTGGTTTGGGTAAAGAAAGATGTAAAACAAACTGGAAGGTGTTTGTTGGAGTATTGCTGCATAATTTTAGCAATTTCAAAATAGTACAAATCTTGTATTTTTAAGATTTTGTATCGGTGAAAAAGGGGTGTTGATAAAATTTTAGGGTTAAAGTTTGAGATTATGCAAAGAGCTTTATTTTGGAGACGTTGGAGTTTTTGGAAGTATGTTGGGAAAGTACTTTCCCAAATATGAGGGTGGACTAAAGCGAAGTAGATAAGAAGAAGAGCAGAGGAAGGGAAAATATGTCGCAATTTATTTAAAAGTCCCACCGATTTGGCTATTTTAGATTCTACTAGTTGTACATGTTGTTTAAAATTTAGCTTGTTATCATATAGGATCCCAAGATATTTACAGCAAATACTATTAACTATGAAAGAATTACCGTAAGGAATTTGAAAGTTAAAGGTGTGGTATTTTGTTTAGGAGGATGTTGTAGTATATATATTTATTTGGGTTGATTTGAATTTTGTTAGCATCACACCAATCTTTAAGCTGTACTAACTCATCTGAACAAGCTTTCTCTAGGGATGACAGAGATGACTGTCGTAGTATAAGGCAGGTGTCATCAGCGAAAAGACGGGGTGTACTGTTAATGGCATTTGGTACGTCGTTAATATATATTAGGAAAAGTAATGGACCAAGTATTGAGCCTTGTGGAACACCAATATTAATGGGTTTAGTAGAAGATGAAGTATATCTAAAAGTTACAAATTGGTTTCTAGAGGTAAGGTAATTTTTGATTAAAGCATATGCCGGTCCACGAATGCTGTAATGGTGTAACTTGTGCAATAGGATTTTGTGTGACACTGTACCAAACGCCTTGCGAAGATCCATAAACAACAATGTTGTGTGTTGTAAGCAATGCAAAGCATCGTAACAGTTAGTGACAACGTCAAGTAAAGCATGATTACCGCTGTGATTGTTTTTAAACTATATTGATTTGCGTACAAAACTTTATTTTTTAAAAAAATTTATCAAATAGAATTTTAATAAGCTTTTCCACTATTTTTGACAGGTTGGAAAGTAAAGCTATTGGTCGATAATTGCCTAATATTTCCCTACTACCGGATTTGAATATAGGGATTACTTTAGCAGTTTTGAAAGCTTGGGGAAAAATACCAAGATCAAATGACCATTGAAAGTATATTGATAATATAGGAGCTAGTACTACTGCTCCTAAATGCAAAAAGAAGGGGTTGATGTGAAGGTTGATCAAAAAGAAGTGCGACTTCTCTTTGAAATTCGTAAAATTGTCGCAACATACTACCCTTGCTTAGCCAACGCACCTCAGAAAAGTAAGCTAGATCTGGATGTTCGGTGTCGAGATCATCCGCAAACTTCTGGAACTGCCGGTAGTTAAGTCCTCAAGCTCGAATAAAATTTACTGCCTTAATGACCGGGCTCACGACATGTTTGAATTTCAAGGATTTTGCACAGAGATTTTGTTGATGAATGATACAGTGAAAAATTGCTGTATTGTCACTGATATTTTTCTCTTTCAAAGCAGATTTCAAGATACCTACAAATCCAATGCCAGTTCCGGACATGGCTCGAGCACCATCAGTTGCGATTCCGCATAAAGTGGATAGGTCCAAACCAAACTTATCAAAAGTATTTAGAACTTCAGAAAAGATATTAGCACCAGTTTTAGTATCCTTCATACACTGTGTGACAGAAGTTCTTCGGTTTCGTTCAACTCCTTCTCCACTCCTTTTATAAATACTGTATAGCCAACTGTGCTGCGTCCTTCACATCGGTGCTTTTATCGATTGCGAAGCTCCATGATACAAAGTTTTTCACTTTGTCTTTAAGAGTGTCGCAACACCAGCAAGTTCATTGATGCGTCTTGTTATCGTCCAACGCGGTAAACTTATTTTCTTGAATTCCTGTACCATTTTAGCACACATTTCTTCTGTGACATCAGTAAGGCACTTTTTCACAAAATCACCTTCAGGATACGGCTTCATAGTTTGAGATATTCTCTGTGCAATTAAGAAATTGCATCGAACTGTTTTTTATTATCAGTATGCTTTTTTTGAAACGTGAAACGCTGGCTCCTCAATTGTTCCTTCAATTGCTTAACTTTCAGTTCTCTGTCACGTCCTTTTAGTTTTCCATAAACACCGTCAGCATTTTTTGAGTCATAATGTTTAATGTTGTACTCTTTATTAACATATATAGTTTGATTGCAAATCAAACACAAGGGTCTACTGTCTGCATTTTCGATGAAAAAATATTCACAAGTCCATTTTTCATTAAATTTTCGCATCTCTTCCTCTACTTTCCTCTTTCTTGTCTCTTTCAAATTTACGGAACTTGCCATTGCGGAGTGTTAAATTAATTGACACCAAGGTTTAAATTTGCTAAATTCTTGTTGATTAGAATTAAGGCCCGTTTCCACTACGAGCGTGGAAAAGAGCATTTTTTGTTTCTTTTATTGATCTTCGATTGAAACGAGCGGTTAAAATTGAAGCGAGCGCAAAAAAAAATCAATAAAACAAACAAAGAATGCTCTTTTCTACGCTCGTAGTGGAAACGGGCTTTTAGACAAAATCAATAGATATACTGAAACCAAAATTCACGAAGTTAAAAAATTGGCTACCATTTGATTCACTAGCACAACTATTAACTACAAATTAGCTACGCGCTAAATGATCAAGCCATAAACGAATGAATCTAAACTAAAGATTAGCAAATTGTCAAAAGGACGAATCTCTCCGATTAATTTATTTTCTTCGTCGTATTTATACAAATCTCACTAGATTTTGGAATTTTTTCCAAGAGGCGAGAAGAACAGAAATAGAGCAAAATTAAACAATTACAATACATGGAACGTTCTAGCAAAAACACACGCAATAGTATTTATCTAAACGTCCCATACGCACAATAAAAACTTGTTTCTTTATTATCTTTTCTGCACAGCAAGCGGCATTCCATTGAAATATATTCTTGCAAAGCAGTTAACTTTTAAATTATTTAACTTTATCGATTTAAGACTTACTCATCTAATTATAAGCGCTATATTCATTGCAATAACTTAAAGATATCTTGAATATTACTCAATTTATTGAATTATCAAATCAAGAGTTTATTTATAACATTAACGTATTTATAACATTAACTTATAAAAATAGATATAATATTCATTCTAATCCAAATAAAACACTTTGTTTGTGACATTGAATCTACCAAGCACCAAAAAAACGTGTGAAACATTCGCGGGCCGCACTCTATTCAAAATCGGCAACCCTCCGCGGGCCGCCCAATTTCTGGACGCGGGCCGCAGTTTGCACACCCTTCAACACTTTTATAATGTGATAATGGCAAGTTACTGGTACTCAGTGCCAACTGGACTGCTTTCCGGACAGTTTCCACTGTTTTCTCGACTTGTCCATTTTCGGCAGGATGCTAAATGCTCGATTTGCTACTAGTGATCCCTCGTTTTAATAAGTAGGCTATTGTTTAAGTGATACAAAAAAAGCAGCATTATCACGATAATATAGCTCAGTGTCCCAGTAAAAGCAAACAGTTCTTTGAGACATTTAATAACACTAAACGACGTTGTATTTTTACACGAAAGCAAAAGGAATACGCGAAAGCTCATCCACAACAATTAATAAATAGTTGTTGGAATTAACTGATGAAACAGGACCTTTAAAGTCGAGACTCAAGCGTTCCATTGGCTGGGTTGCTTCGATTAATGTGTTTTCTTTTGGAAAATAAAATTCTGATTTCATTTTAGCACATACCTCACAGGAGGAGACAACTCGTTTAACGTCCGAAGCGGAGTATGGCAAGTTATTTGTCCGAACGAAATGTAACAGTCTTGTTATACCTGAATGACGAAGATTTTCGTAAATTTCTTTTAATGTCGATGACTCGGACAAGCTTTCGCAAAATGCTCGAAAAAAGGTATGTGACCCAAGGTTTTGCTTCCCCGGTCTGTACTTGATTTCATAAGAATAAGATGCAAGCTTCATTCTCCATTGCTGCACTTTGTTGTTCTTAGATTTTAGATCTGCAGTGGCAGTCAAGCATAAACGCCACAGAACGTTGATCTGTTACTACTGTAAATGTTTGCTTGAATAACAAATGCATTTGCTTAAATACCACTTTCTGATAGCTTCTATAATGGCAGTAGCCTCCTTTTCAATCGCAGGGTATCGTACTTTACCACCCTATAATGTTAGTGACTGTGGTGATTTTCCCTCTTTACGTGTCACTTTATTAGTTGCCTTTTTCTTTCATTTCTTGTGCAGTGTTGGTGACGTCATAGGTTTTGCCTTGCATGTTTCTTTTTCGTTATTTCAGTTAGTTAGCAATCATCATGGTGTCTGTTGTATTTCTGTTTGTCTTAAATTTAGTCTTTCAAAGCCTTAATAAAAGGTAATAAAGTGTGAGACATATAACAATTTAAAAGACTAAAAATGGCTAATGCTGAATGGAGGTACTTGCAGCCAGAAAAGCTTACTATAGATCCCAATTCACATTTAGCTGAAGAGGAATGGAAATTCTGGCTTAAAACGTTTACTAACTTTGTCGAAGCTTTGCCTAGAGAAGAAAATACTGTAGATAAACTAAAGGTACTGACAGCTCATTTATCAGCTCCTATTTACAAACTTATAAGTGAAGAAACTACGTACGAGAGCACTATAACTGCATTACAAAATTTATTTGTAAAGCCAAAGAACGAAATCTACGCGCGGCACATGCTTGCAACAGCCAAACAAGACGCTGGTGAATCAGTTGATGAGTTTATCTTGCGTATTAACAAACTTAGTCAAAATTGTGACTTTACCGCTGTAAGTGCTCAAGAGTATAAAGATGACATGAAAAGAGATTCTTTTATAAACGGACTTTCTTCAAACCTTATTAGGCAACGGCTACTTGAAAACAGGACTTTAACATTTACAGAAGCCCATGAAAAAGCTCGTTCAATTGAACTGGCAAAGTTAAATTGCGAAACGTATACCTGCCAAGATACATCCTCCCGACAGATGTGCGCTCTCCAAAAAGACGAAACCAAATCGAATGAAAACAATGTTAGCCTAATAGCTTCAAAAAAACAATCTCGAAACTTTACGTGTTATTTTTGTGGAGAGTCTAAATGGCATCCCCGCAGTCGCTGTCCTGCTAAAAACGAAATTTGTGATTTTTGCGGAAATGTAGGCCATTATGCGAAATGCTGTTTAAAACGCAAAAATTCTTTGAACTGCGTAGATCAACCTTGTTTAGCTCCGACTACGGCTATGCGATCCACATTCTCACAACATGTCTTAGCTGAAATTACTGTGAATAACATATCCGGCCAAGCTTTGGTAGACACCGGCAGTACCAACAGCTATTTAAATAAAGAATTTATGAAGAGAAATAAACTTCCGTATAAAACTATAAAATACTTTGCTAATATGGCCGATGTATCTCTTAAAACTGAAATTTGCGGCGTTTCTTACATGGATTTAACTTTTCTTGAGCACCACTATAAAAATTTTAAATTTTACGTTATGTCAAACCTAATTGCCGATTCAATCATAGGAGATGATTTATTACAACAACACAAGAGTGTAACTTTTGAATTCCGTGGAAAGAAAAAAGAACTTCACATTTCATCAATTATGCCGACTGCTCACGTACCATATCCAGATTTATTTCGCAACATTAACCGAAACTGTAAACCCATTGCAATAAAGACTAGAAAATTCTCTTTATCCGACCAAGCGCTCATAAAAGCGGAAACAGAAAGACTGCTGAACGAAAATCGAATTGAAAGAAGTAATTCACCTTGGCGAGCGCAACCACTTGTCGTCGATAATGGGAAAGGTAAGAGAAGGATGTGCATTGACTACAACCGTACAATTAATTTGTTTACAGAATTAGACGCCTACCATCTACCAAGTATCGAATCAATTGTTAACGAAGTTGCCAAATGGAAACGTATGAGCACTCTAGATTTAAAATCGGCTTACCACCAAATTAAAATCCATCCAAAAGACCGTCCTTACACCGCATTCCAATCCGGATTAGAATTATACCAGTGGAAAGTTATGCCATTTGGCTTAACGAATGCTGTGCCTGCTTTCCAGCGCGTGATGAACAAATTTATCGACCGTTACAAACTAAAAGGAGTAAATGTATATTTGGATAATATTACAGTTGGCGGCATGGATCAAGCTTCCCATGACGAAAATTTATGTGCATTAAAGGAAGCTGCAAAAAAAGAAAATTTTACTTTTAATGAAAACAAGTGCCAATATAATCGTTCACAAATTCAACTTTTAGGCCATTTAGTGGGAAATGGCGAGATCAAGCCCGATCCAGAGCGCATTGCACCGCTGAAAAATCTAGAAGTGCCAAAATCAAAAAAAGAACTCCAAAGGATTCTTGGTTTATTCAGTTACTATTCAAAGTGGGTTCCTAATTTTTCAGAAATTATAAGGCCTTTAGTTCAAAACGAAGCCTTCCCACTATCAAACGATGCCATTTCTGCCTTTCATCTAATGAAAAACAAGCTTGCCGACGCCACTTTACAGCCGATAGATGAAGCTGTTCCGTTTACCATTGAAACCGACGCGTCGGATTTTACCATTGCTGCAACCTTAAATCAAAATGGAAAACCGGTAGCCTTTCACGCTAGGACCCTTTCGACATCGGAACAACGACATTCAGCCGTGGAGAAAGAGGCGTACGCTGTTGTCGAAGCGCTTCGAAAATGGAAGCATTTGCTTTTAGGAAAACATTTTACACTGATCACAGATCAGCGTAGCGTATCGTTTATGTTTGATATGAGGCATACAACAAAAATCAAAAACGATAAAATATTACGATGGCGATTAGAGCTTGCCGCTTTTGATTTTACGATAATCTATCGACCGGGTAAACTTAATGTCGCTCCAGATACGCTTTCTCGCGCTATTTCCGCATCCGTATCATTTCCATCATTGAAGTCGTTAATCAATTTACATAAATCATTGTGTCACCCTGGAATTACTCGATTGGCTCACTATGTCAAAGTTAAAAACTTGCCCTTTTCGTTAAGCGATGTCAAAAATGTTATACAAGCTTGCAAAGATTGCAGCAAAGTAAAAGCTTCTTTCCTGAAACCAAAAGACAAAATGAACTTAATAAAGGCAACCCAGCCTTTTGAACGAATTAGTATCGACTTTAAAGGACCACTTTTATCCGTTTCAAAAAATAAGTATCTGCTTGTTATTGTTGATGAATTTTCACGTTTTCCTTTTGCGTATGCGTGCCCCGATATAAAATCAGCGACCGTTATTGAAAAACTTACTCATTTGTTTAGCATATTTGGCTTTCCCGGTTATGTGCATACCGATCAAGGGTCTAGTTTTATGTCGTTTGAACTAAAATCGTGGCTTCATAATTTTGGGGTGCCGATTAGTAGATCAAATAGATACAATCCCGCAGGAAACGGACAAGTTGAGCGTTGTAACCGCACTATTTGGCAAACTGTGTTATTAGCTTTGCGTTCAAAAAAACTTCCTCTGACTCACTGGGAATACGTTCTAACTGATGTACTTCATTCTATGCGATCTCTGCTGTGTACCGCTATCAATTGCACACCACATGAACGTATGTTTTCGCACTCTCGAAAGTCATGTAACGGTGTATCATTGCCTTCCTGAGTGAAGCCTGGGCCAGTTTATGTGAAATGTCATGTTCGCAACAAAAATGACCCGCTAGTTGAAGAAGCTGAGCTCATTGAGGCTAACCCGCATTACGGCCATGTAAAATTAAATGATGGAAGAGAAATTAATGTTTCTCTACGAGATCTAGCTCGAAACCCTGTTACTGATGCTGCGAACGATACAAATCTTTCATCGCATTCTGACGATACCGAAAACACAATTTTACCGCAAAGTGATAATGAATCTAATTCGCTTTCGCAACCTGACATAACTAGCAACGGTCGAGCAGCGCCGGACGATACTGAAAGCATATCATCTGATACAACTTGCGAAACTCCTAATTTACGTCGTTCTTCACGTATTCGCCGACCTATAGACAGATATGGTAATAACATTTATTTTTAACGGGGGGAGATTGTGGTGATTTTCCCTCTTTACGTGTCACTTTATTAGTTGCCTTTTTCTTTCATTTCTTGTGCAGTGTTGGTGACGTCATAGGTTTTGCCTTGCGTGTTTTTTTTCGTTATTTCAGTTAGTTAGCAATCATCATGGTGTCTGTTGTATTTCTGTTTGTCTTAAATTTAGTCTTTCAAAGCCTTAATAAAAGGTAATAAAGTGTGAGACATATAACAGTGACATAGAGACGACAGGCCTGCCTCCTTGATTAAGAGTTGCAGATATTGCGATATCTGAGGCATCTCATTCAACAACAAATGCTTTACTTCTGTCGATCGAATGTAATGCCCCGTTCTCGAGTTCTTGCTTCAACGATTGAAAAGAACTTAAAGCGTCACTATCTCTGTCAATTAGAAATGTTTTTGTATTTGCCCAAAACCAAACTTTATCTGCAAAGTAATCAATCCATTTCGCATAATAGGCAAACATTCCCAAAACACTATTATGCTGTTTAAGATTTACAAAAGACAGAAAATCTCTTAGCGAACGTAATCGTACTAGGTCAGGTTTAATGCAACCATTTCTTACAAGCTAGCCCAAAATTTTTATAGAGTTGTCCGAACTAACAGTGCTTGATTCATCAAGAATAAAATTGTTACAATGTATTGCTTCGAGAAAAAATTTAACATTAGCGTCGTGTTCATTTTGCGTCCTTCTCGCAACAGTAACATTATCGAGATAACAAAAACGCGTTTTAATTTTTCGTTTCCAACAAACTCTGAAACGACCCGTTGAAAAGCAGCACTCCGTTCTTAATACCGAAGGGTATTCTAGTAAACTCATACGAATTGCCATTGGCTTCGAAGTCAGTGAATTTATATTCAGACTCAATAATTTTCGCTTGATGATACGGCTTCGAGGGTCAGAGGTAGAAAAAACAGCGTATTTGGCCAATTCATTGACCATGACATCGATTCGTGGCAACGGATAACTATCTAGCTCGGTATATATTTTAATTATCTGAGAATATCGGTACTTAAAAATGATTATTAAATTGTTTTACTTGCAATCACAAAAAATATTTTGACAATTTTTAACAATATTTAATTAGATGATTTAATTATAAAATCATATTAAACACTTCAACTATTGCTGATTTTTGATACAAGATCAAAAGATTTTTGAAGCTGAAAAATGAAAACGACACACAACTAAAATTATGAAATTAAATGTAAAACGAAAGTGAATAAAAATTTTGTTACAGTAAGAAATAATATTCTTTAAAAAAAATGTTAAACAATTTCGTGTCATGTCAGAAATATTGCATAGTTTGATTTTAGGTTTTTCACAAAACGTTTTTGACAATGCGTCTCTATCAGTAGTGGCTACACTTGTGCTTCTGACTTCAAAGGTCAGCGACCCCAGATCTATAATATGACGTTATGTACGTCAGTTATGTACATCGATAAAAACGACCCCAGTTATGTACATCAATAATGCATCACAAAAACTTTTAAAGAAGTTTGTCATTAAAAGTTTGTAAAGAGTGTCAGGCAAAATTCAAACTATTTTTAATTCGTTTGACTTAGCTTTGAGAAAACAAACAATTTTCTTAATGATGTATGTTTTGCCTTTGACAAGCGCCAATTTTTCCCATGATTCAGATGCTTACAAGTATTTTATATCTTAAAAATTTGTTTGTACATGGATAATTATCCATAAACATCAATTTATAAGTTGATTGTCTACCCCTTTCTTCAAAGACGTTGATGTGCAGGTAATGTTCGCTGTATTTCGTACCATTTTACTTATTAACAATATCTATTCGCTTCTTATATTTGGTGTAAATTTGCCTATAAGTGATTTTTCTCGTGATATAATACTCGCTATCTTGCTCCACATTGTTATTTCTGGGATTTTGGTTTTACATGTTAGCCGTAAATCCAATTTATTAAAAATGTCGCTTTGCTAAAATTTGCCTTAAATAAAATATCAAAATTTTGATTTAAAAAAACTATAACTAAAAGAAAAAAATTAAGGTCAGATTTGAATTCAGCAAATTAGGTTAAAACAAGTGTTTGGCACTAATGCAACAGATTTTTTGTTGATCATTGTTATTGAACAGAACAAAATCTTATTCAGATAGCTTTATCAAAAAATTGTTTGATTTTTTTCAAAAAGTTTTTCAATAGATACCATAGATTATTTGTTATTATGTTTTATATTAACTTGCAAAAATTACTTAGTGTACGAAATGCCTTAAGCTAGAACACCAACACATCAATTAAGACATATATTTTGTGATTGGTTTAAAAGCAATTGTGGTTCCAATCAGTGGCGTACCGAGGATTTGTGAAAGAGAGGGTCTATACTACCACAATCAAATATGCTTAATGAAAACATTTTTTCAAGTGGTAAAAAAAGGTCTTCACTTTGAATCTGTCTCCGATTTTTAGTATTAGTGATCTCCAAGGGTTGGCCATGGCACAATCCCTCCCCCTAAATACGCTACTGGTTTCAACCAAGTAGGCCAGTTTTTAATGGCGTTTGTCTTCTAGATGTCCAATAAAAACGAAATTTATTTGTTTTTCGGTTTGAAAATTAACGTTGTAGTTCAACAAAGTATCACAAAACAGTTCAATTTTAAACTTAATTTAAAAAAAGCAGCAATTAACGTCAAGTTTATAAGCAAAATGTAGCGACGCTGCTTCTACAGCTACATTGCATAAAGTGTAACTGTGTAACACTAGTAACACTAATTGCTTCATAATTGCAAAAGTAGCTAAGCTACAGGTTCAGCAACTACAAAAATAGCACGCTATTGCCCACCTCTTTGTTTTCTTTGAAAGCAAGGAGAAGAGCTGCCGTTGGATTGATTTTGCTTCTCACCTTTTTGGACAGCATTATGTCATGAGCGTTTGTTCATACCTCAAGAACACAAACTCAAAAAAAACCACTCTTTCTATTACCCATCCCAGTACAAGTTGTGTCGTTGCTCATAAATTTTTTGGCATTTTGTCCTGAACGTAACGTTATCGCTATTGGAATCAAAATTTAAATTTTGTTTAAGTTTTTTAACTTGATATTTGGAACGTCTTTCTTTTAAAAACAGTTTTTCGTTTGTCGGCAGCGTGGTTGAATGGTTATAGGAGTGCCATGATTATGATCGACATGGTCTTGGTTCAAAATCTACTCGCGCCGTTATGTTGTTTCCTTGGGAAAGACGCTTTACGGTACTTTCCCCTGCTTGGTGGTCTTGACAAGCAGTTCTAAATTTCAGTCATATCTTTATAACACTAAAAAACCAAAACAAAAAAAATTTCAACATGACAGCAATATCTTGGTATTTCCGGAAGCAGGTCGGGGTAATAGGTTGGTAGTTGCCGTATGTATAGCGTCTCCGATGCTTTCCTGCAAGTCAGGAGGATAAATATAGAGATGAAATGGAAATGATATTATTTTTTTAGAGAATTAAAACTCGTTAAAATGCTGGCCATTTGTTTGTCATCAAACAGACCAAGTTTTTTCTTACAGCTGTCAGACCATAAAACCCATCTAAATGGCAATGAGGCATAATCGCAGGCGGATGTCTCGAAACTCATTTTTTGAAGTCTACGTCTCGTAACACTAAAACGATGCTACGAAACCTTTTTTCACTCTCGGCACACTTAAAAACCTTTCAAAATTCTGCGGCACACCTCAATCAAATTTGTAAAAATCGATTCAATTTAAATACAAAATACACTTTGTTGCACTTGGTTTTTGAGTGCGATTGCTGTAATAGGAAATACGAAAATAGGATATTTTTTTAAAATAACAAAGCGAAAAAGTTTCAAGAGAACTACAATTTTTTTATAATATCATAAATACTCCGACTTGCTTCCGGGGATAACATGTTGTAGGTGTCTGGTTGAAATTTTTATTGTATTTTTAGTTTTTTATTTAGAGATATGACAGAAAATCAACCTTGATTGGTATGACTCGTCGTATCGTCGGAAGCGTGGTCGAGTGGTTAAAGCGCCGTGCTTATGATCAATATGGTCTCGGTTCAAAATCCACTCGCGCTATTCTGTTGTGTCCTTGGGGAAGACACTTTGCGGCATTTTCCCCTGCTTGGTGGTCTTGGCAAGCAGTTCTAAATTACAGTCATATCTTTATTAAATTACAAGAGAATAGCAATATCTTGGCATAGGTCGAGGTAATTGCTCACCCTATGTATTAGCGCCTCCGTCGCTTTCCTGCAAGTCAGGAGGATAAATATAGAGATAAGATAAATAAAAAAAAATAACTGACTGCCAAGCAGAGGAATGTAACGTAAAATGTCCTTCCCAAGGACAAAACTAAATGACGCGAGTAAGCTTTGAACCGTGATAGAGTCGATTGCTTGCACCATTAAAAGGTTGTCTTAATGACTCGGCCATGCTTTCGACAATCAATTCATAAAATAATCATTGATGCACATTAAACGTCTAGTTTGAGTTTGATTCAACAAATTGTGTAGCAGTTGCAAAGATTAAATATTTAAAGAAATATGTTCAGATTACACTTATCTCGTGGCACTCCTAACATTATCTTACAGCGCATAGGTTGCGGAGCACAGTCCTAAAATCTTGTGTCGGTCTCGGACCTTTGCGTCCCTAGTCCTCGTCGAGACATTGAAACAGTTTCGGCGAATCCCCAGACGCTGTAACTTTTTTTGACTTTAAAGTAAAAATAGGTCTTTTTGACGTAGTTTTCGGGATTAGAAACACTTGCGTCGTTGTTTCACATGCGTGATGGCGTTCTTTGAATTCAATCAATCAATCAATCAATCAATCAATTTATTTATTACAGCAAAATTGAACAATGAATTGTTTAATGCAGACCTGAACACCCGCAGAGATGATCGAGAAATTGCGGACCTATTTTCATCAACATATAAATCTTTTGCGCTTCATATTTGTAAACAAAACTTTGTATCCTGGCTCGCGACAACTACGATATTTTTAATTGTAGTAATATTGATTTATGACGTAATAAGAGGGCTCATGCCTTTTTCAGAAGCCGGACTGGGTATTGTTCGAAAGTATTGTTTAACAGTGATAAAGCAGCTATTTCTTTTTCAATTTATATTTCTAACTGGTAGAGAAGCGTCGGAGACACTATACGGAGGACAACCGTGAAGTAATTACCCCAATCTGCTTCCGGAGATGCTGTCCGTTTAAAATTTTTTATTTTGCTTTTTTAATTTTTATTAAAAACATTACTGAAATATAACTGCTTCCTAGGACCGCCATAAGCAGAGGAAAGGCAGTAAAACATATTTCCAAAGGACACCACATAATGACGTTAATAGGTTTTAAACAGCGGACGTGTCAATGAAGTTCGCGTGTCAATCATGGCGATTGTAGATAATTGACCACGCTGCACAGTTTGTTTTCTTGATAGCTTACTTGCCAATCACAATTTTTCCATTTTTTTTGCGCACGGCTTCATCAGTTTCTAATGAGAATTTTTTCTTTCGCGATAGCAAGTGATGAAAAAATACAAGAAGTTTAGAATTGGTTTTATTTAAAATTCTATCAGAATCAGTTTTCTTCTCAACACAACACACCCACCAAATTGCTTTTTTTAAAGGTACAGCAACCATGCACAACGATCAGTTTATACGGAATATAAAGCAAATCATGTTAAATTTCACTCAACTAACAGGTTCAGCACATCGAGCACAATTAAGGTTGTATTATTAATTCAAACGGAAAATTGTACGTAAAATCTTAATTTGAGACTAAAATAACGGAGCATTGTTGTTTTTTCAATATTTTCTCCCATCTTATTCATTGCACGGTATACTTTGCCAAAACTGTTATTTCCTTGCAGGCGTAAATTACTATGTTTTTCCAAGACGGATTTCGCATTCTTTTCAATAATGTTTGAACTTTTTCTTGATTATCAAGTAGAAACCACATGCTCGTAACAGTATGAACTGGTTTTGTTAAAGGGTTCCACAAGTTTCAGTTAAATCATTGAAAGGGTCCGAGACACTGAAAAGGTTGGGAACCACTGGAGTAGACCAATGGTTTTGCAATCTGTTCTCGTAATTACTACTTTTTTGATATCTTGTGGTAATCTCAGTTTAATCGTGGTGATTCAGAGAGAGCCTGACAAAGAATACAGTCGTGTGCAAAAGTTCGAGACCACCTGGCATTTTTTATTTAAAATATACAATAAATCAATTTTGTTTAATTTAAGTTATATTTTGTTTATTCAAAGTACTACAATAAAATAGCCATACATTGAAATAACACTGAATGTCAAAAGGTAAGGTGATTAACTTAATGGTGAGTTAGATTAACCAGTTTTCGTGTAAGAGTCTAGCATTTGGTATACCTACCTTTGTTTTTGATAACGACTTGCAGCAACAAAGCATGTTATGCACCAGGTGTTTGCAGTATTCAACTGTAATCTTTTGCGTCCATATGCGTTTTGTTGTAATTTTCAAGTCTTTAACATTTATGGCATGTTCATCTGCCACTTTGTCTTTCAGTATTGCCGATAAATTCCCAATTAGATCAAGATCTGGGGTGTTACCTGTGATGATTGGGATCAAGATCTGGGGTGTTACCAAATCTTGAATAAGTCAGATAACATCACAATGCTGGAAATCAAACAAAGAATGTTTTTGATAGGTTGTCTTAAACCAGTGTTTCTCAAAATTTTTCCGTTTGCGGCACATTTCTTTAGTTTTCGAAATCTGCGGCACGTTTAGAACAAGTTTCTTAATTTTTATTCCCGAAATCAGGTGTAATCTAAATAAAAAAAAGGTCTTTGCTCGGATTTCTAATTTTTTTTTCTAAAACCAGTTGTTTTTTAAAAAAACATTGTTCTAGCTGCGGCACAAAGTTGGTTTCCTCCGAAATTCGCGGCACTATTGAATTGATATTCATGAATTCTTGAACTACTTGAACTATGATTTCCGCGTCCAAAATAAGGTGACCTTTAAAAAAAAGATCTTCACTTATTTTGAACGACCGATTTCTTACTTTTGATCCCGAAATTATGGTGTTCTCTAGAAAAAACGTCTTCACGCCAATTCATGCTTTCCATTTTTAATTTTCTTCGCAAAATCAAGTTTTTTTTAAACTTCCCGATCTTCCCTCAAGATTTGACTTGGTTCGGTTGATCATATGTCAAATCACCGCAGATTTGTGTATACCTAGATAATATTTTCCGAAAACCTTCGCGGCACACCTGCAAACCTCTCGCGGCACACAGGTTGAGAAACACTGTCTTAAACTTTTGCACATAACTGTAGTTTTAACGAAACTAAAAGCAAACCAACAAATTTCAAACCAAATAAACTGTTTGATCATCTAACTTCAAAGCAATAAAAATCTTAAAGATAAGCTTATTTTTATGCGGTAACTCAGAATAGATAAGCAGGTGTCTTTTTGTTAGAGATTGTCAATATAAATACGCCACTCGGAGCTTCATTGTTGATAATCTATATCGGCTACATTGCGCACCCATCAAAGTGGTACACTTTTAGAAATTGCGTAACAACCTGGGATGTACCTTACATCCAGTTGAAAAGCAACGGTCAAAAAACAGCACTCGCCAATTTCAAAACTTCAGAGATCATTAAATCTATAATTTTTTATTTGGAAGACTACTGTTTAGGAAAAAAGGTACTCTAAAAAATGCTATTTTATTTATACAAAATGCACACATTAAAGATAAAAAAGTTGTGCAGTGTTTAATAAAATATTTCTAATTTTTACAGTAGTCTGATATTTTGATTGTGTTTGAATAGTGTTTGATAATTTAACTGATTTGTTAACTAAATTATGGTGTTCGAATAGTAACAGTAAGGAGAAACGCACTTCAAGCAACACTCTGAGAAATGTGACAAATCAAACTGAATCTTTAGAACAGTGGCTTTCAACTTTTTTTTTATTATGTGACCCATTTTGAAAACCCAATGTAGCTTACCGATATCCTTCTTTTAAAACTTTTTTATATTTTTACAAAAATTTGTAGGCTATTTAAAGCTCTCGTCAACACGCATTAACAAACGATGTTCAAAAATCATCATTTTATTAAAAAAGACTCATAAATTATAAATTCACCATCATCGCAACATCAGTGACATGACTGCGTTACGTCTTGGAGACAACTTTGATTGTTTATGGCGCTGTTCTTGTCAGTGGTATATTTATGATATATATATGTACTGTATATGGTGTTGCTCTTTATTATCAGAAAGCTCACACAGCTCGGTTGACGGAAAAGAAATAAGAAATCAAATAGCCGCACTTGCATCTTCGGTATAAAAAGAGGTCATGGCTGACCAACTTGTAGCGAAGTCTTTTCTTTGAATGTATCTTCTGTAATTGAGTCATTTGGTCAAGCTCTTGAGTAACTTTATTTTCAAGAACATGTTGACGAAGTCTGTGATTATGTTCATCATCACTACGGCGCTCCTACCTACTCGGTCACGCTTATTTCGACTACAGATTAATTACTAACATAACAAGTAACTGGATTAAATTTGTGTAAGCGGATGCTACAATCAGTAAAACTGATTGTAATGGGCCCCGAAGGAACTCCCAAAGCCTTCACTGAGTTTATTTTTCAGGAAAACTCCAAACTGCACAAAAAGCTGAAGTCTTTATTTCAAACAAAACTAAACAGCACAGTTTAGTAAAGTTCAATATTCGTCAGCAAAAGTCAGCAACATAAATTTAAAAATGATTATTCCGGGCAACCAAAAAACAACAATTCGTGCGACAACTTAAACAACGACAAATCGAAATAATCCAAAGTTTATTAATTTGCCAATTAATGCTTCCACCGTGAATTTGAAAGAGCACAAACCATCTAAAAAATAAATACGAAAGATTTAAACCGAGTTCGAATCCACTTGTAGTCAAGTTCGAATAGAAAAACCGATTCTTCAACAGCAGGAAAGTTATATTGGTGGCGAACGTTCTGCTTGACGGTCCTAGAACCAGATCTAAATTTCAGTCATGCCATTGTACAAAAAGTAAAAAATCAAATAAAACAACTTAAATTGGAGACAATATCTTAGCATTTCCAAAAGCAGATCGAGTAATTGCTTGATGGTTGCTCTTAATTTAACGTGTCCGATGTTGTTCTGCGAGTCGGAAAAAAAAAGAGATGATGATGATAAGTCCAACTAAAACTTGATTACATGTTAATACGTATGTAGCCTAAAAGAAGGAATATTGATACAATTAGATTCCAATTACTTATTGCATGATGCTGTTTTAGCCAATTTCATTATTTCTTCCCCGTATAAAACATTAAATCTTTACAAAACGTCTCCTCAATACTCCCTCCTTGGGTAGGCTACGTCATATAACAATTAAACTGTACCCTTTAATTGCAGCGAAGCGTTTGTCTAAATGACTATCACTATATTTCCCCAATCACTGGAGAAGAGTCGGATTTTTACCAAAGACAGAAAATCTAAGCCAGCAAGTAATCAGCTTTTTAAACCTTTCTTACCATGTCGATCTGCGAGACCACACTAGCATGCGAGGACGTGCCTTATCATCCAGCGACGTTTTCACTGTGTGCTTACATAAAAAACTTCTTAAAATCATCATATCTAAGTTACTTTGTTAGCCTACAAATTTGTGATGCTTTTTCTAAGGCATACTTACAGTGATGGCTTTTGTTTAAAGCATACGGAGGGACCACACATAGCTCCCTAAAAAACGTCGAAAAGTGCTCCCATAAACAAAACAATGTAGCAGCACTACGGTGGCCCCATAAACAAAACAATGTACACAAAATCCAAGTGAGGAGAAGTGAGTGTAGTTTTGCTTTTCTCCTTTCTGAGATCACACGTACAACACCTTTCTCCTAACTGTTGAGACTATGAATACCTTGATTTTCTCTGGTTCGTCCCATTTTGACGCAATAGCTACTGATAAAAGCGTCACGAAAAGCTTTTGGCTCCGATGAAATCGACTTTGTTTAAAGCGATATCATAAAAACTTATTGGACAAATCAGATCTTAACATCAAATCAGGTTTATCGTTGCTTATTGGTTGGGTCTTGTTTATCGTGGGAAGTTTTATAGCTGGACCAATAATCACGAAAACAAAAGCTTATAAAGGAATGGTAGTTTTTAGTTTGACAACATTGCTTATATCTTGCATTCTTATTTTGATCGGTTTAAAAATAGATAACTTAAAGTTATGTTTTTCCAGTATTGTTATGTGAGGTTTGTTTACGGGAATATTAAAAACATCTAACTATGAATTGTTAGCTGAAGTGATTTATTCAATCAAACCAATGTCTGCTTATATATTAGTAATAGTCTTGTCTGGAATTATCAGAATTATCATGTTAATATTATTTATCACTGATTGATTACTATTAAGCAGTTCTGGTCCTTTGTGGTCAATCGCATTACCTATTGCTATAACGGGTTTGGGATTATTTGTTGCTTTATTGACCAAACCAACTTATTTCAGAGAAAGAGCTAGCAATGGTATTTCTGAAGAAACACAACTAATTTCAGACAGCGAAAAAGAGTGAATAGTGGTGACTTGAATAAAAATATTTAAAAAAATATTAAAAAAATAAGACTCTAAATATACAAAAAAATTTAATTTTATTGCAGTTAGGCTTTTGATTGACAATTTCAAGTGGTTGCTGCTTTAATTTATCATATTAATATTAATTAAGAGTATAGTGGTTTTGTTGTTTACGGAACTTTTCTACAATCGAATTTTTTTACTTGTAATAGATGTACGGATAGATTAGAAAAACTTTTAAGAAAGTTACTAGCAAAAGTTTGTGAAAATGATCAGGCACACTTTAGACTATTTTTTGTTAGTTTGACTTAGGTTTAAGAAAATAAAAATATTTATTGATCACATATGTATAACCTTCGACGAATAACTGTAAATTGCTACACAGCAACTTTGTGTTGAAAAGTCTTTTCAATGTTTGTTAAAATATAATTTAACTAATCTAACTTTTTTATGTATTCTTTAGAAAAGTCACGTATATATTTTATTTATTAAATTCATGTATATCAATATAGTTGAATAAATTTATTATTTATTTTTATGTTTTGTTTTTCTAATATTTACCTACTTGCTGTTTGTATTGTCGACTTTACGATCATGCCTCATATATATTCAGAGAAAATGCTTTAAAAGCAAAGTAAGTCTTTTAGACCTACGGTTTATTTAATTTAACGTGTCCTTTACATTTTCTTTTTTAAAAAAATTTACACCACAGCAAGCAAACCATATTAAAAAAGCAGAATAAACTAAACTAGAGTATTTTAAAACTTTGGAACGTTTGAATGCCCTAACATTTAACATATAGCTTAATTTCAGACAGCCAAAAAAGCAAATAGTGTTGACCGTATACAAATATTTTTAAAAAAGACTTTAAAAAATAAGAGGCTTAATAGCCGAGCAGATTTAATTTTATTATACAGTACTTAGGCTATTATGGTTGTTGACTTAACGTTATGGTAATTTAAACTAAAAATATGTTTGTTTTGTTGTTTGCTGTACTTTTCTCCAATCGTTTCATTTTTTTCTTGTAACCCTACTTATTCTTGTCTGTTATGTACATCAATGATGGATCACAAAAACTTTCATGAAAGGTTACCATTAAAAGTTTGTAAAGATGGTCAGGCACAGTGCTAACTATTTTTAGTTCGTTGAATTTAGTTTCAAGAAAACAAACAATTTAATTCAGGAAAAGAGGTAATTTTTAAAATCCATTTAAAAATTATAGCAAGCAAAATCCAATATTTTATTTACTTTGTAAAATTTTTTATTTAAAAACTGAACGTTTTCAACTATCATCAATCCTTATCAAAGCATCTAAAAATTGTTTAAAATCATCTAAAAAATTTTTAAACTATAAACGATAAATTCAATTAAAATATATAACAACAAAAAGTTTCTCAAGTTTATGCTGTCACTGTTATTACTAATTCAATTTAAAGCAATGACAATTACACAAAACAATGTCAGAATTCACAGAGGAAAAAAGAGAAGAAAAGAGAAAAAAGAGAAAAAATAATGCAAATCACATGACTACATTAGAATACTTATAGCAAGAAAGACGAGCCATTTTCATACAGTTGTTTATTTAATTTACCGTAGATTAATGTTTTTTAATTAGTAACGCTTCGTGAATTTTACAGTCGTAATCTGATGAACATTTCTTTATAACACTAAAACGATGTATTAAGCTATCCATATCTTTTTTATTACAAAAATTGCATTCAATAATATGATCTTTTATTTTGCTTTTGACCGAAGAGCCTAAATTTAAGTGTTCCTTTGCTCTTGTTACCACATGACGTGTTGACTTACCGATGTAAGTCAGACCTGCATCACACGGGCACGAAAAGCGATAAACAACATTTGATAACAAAAGCGCAGGTGTGTTAGATTTTAAATTGAAACAGTTTCCAACTTTGCAAGTTTTATATATAGGTGTTAAATGCACGGCAAAGAATTTCCAAATAAGTTTCGAAATGTCTTTTGCGAATATGTGAGACTGTTTCCCCACATATGGAATTTTAACTGTAATGGTTTCTTTTTCTTTTTTATTTGTAGGTTGCGTCTGATTTAAATTTGTTTGTCTACTATTTATTTATTTATTCATTTATTTAATTCAGACCCTCGGTCCATAACAGAGAAAAAAAAAACACACCAACAAAAAAAACAAAACAAAATAAAACAGCAAAAACTGCACAGAATGATTCAAATTCCAAAAATTTAAAAACTAATTTCAACAGTACTGTCCATATAAAATTATCGACCAAATAAATATACACGTTAGAAAAACAGCCATTATTAAATACGATAAAGCATGGGCCTAGAATATGTAAAAAATTGACTATCAAAAAAGCAATAAGTGTTCATCATGTTGGTGACAAGTAAGTTAGAGGAGTTAAGGCAGCAATTAATAAAATTGTACAAAGTTTTTCTCAAGAGAGCTTCAAAGGTAGGTATATGATTTATAACTTGAAATTCACGCGCGCTTGTGTATCTAGGTAGATTGTGTAAAATCCTATAGCAGTCATTGTAGGCAACACGAATACTATGAAAACTTGATTTTAGGTAATTACTCCACAGATGTGAACCATAAAAATTTGTACAAAACGATTTAAACAATAGGTTTTTAACATCAAATGAACAGTGTGAAAAAGCGGATTTTAATTGATTTGCGGAACAATATAAAGATCTTACTTGTCTGTTTATATCATCATCGTCTGTTAATGCATTGGTTAAATATACACCAAGATATTTAACTTTTTTACTAAAATTCAGCGTTTCGTTGCACAAGCGGACTACAGGGATATTTGTGAGGTGAAATGATTTAGGGAGAAATTGCATACACTGGGATTTATTAGTATTAAAAACAATACCATTTTTATAAGAAAAGTTATCACACACAGCGAGTAAATCTTGAAGTCCTGCAACGCTAGGACTGAAACAGCATATATCATCTGCATATATGATATGGTTAACTAAAGTGTTTCCAATATAACAACCAGCAGGAACACGATTGAGATCTTTTGACAGTTGGTCGATATAGACAGCAAATAAGTAAGGACTAAGTATTCCCCCCTGTCGCACACCGTTAGAGACTCCAAAAGATTGAGACAGTTGACATCCCCATCTCACTCGCATTTGCTGTTGACGATACCAATATCGCAGCAATCGTATAAAACACGGCGGAACATCACGCAATAACAGCTTTTTAAACAAGAGTTCATGAGATACTCGGTCAAACGCTTTAGAGGCGTCTAAAAATACTGAAAAAATAGGGCTACCCTGTTGAAGGTAAGACGAAATGACTTGCTTGAGCAAGAAGATACACATATCAGTGCCAGTACCACGCTTAAACCCGAATTGGTGATCACTAGTTGACAAAAAAGGCTTTACGTGAAATAATATAAAATGTTCAAAAAGCTTAGAAATAGTAGTAGCCACAGCTATAGGCCTGTAATTACCTACATTAGTAGCATCTTTATTTTTACACTTGAGAATAGGAACTGTATCAGTAATAAGACAATCTTCAGGAATAAAGCCATGACTTACACATAAATTAAACAAAACGCTTAAGTAAATACAAACACAATAGTGAGCATACCGTAAATGTTCTGCCGTAATCCCATCAGCACCAGCAGATTTCTGTAAAGGTAATTTTTCAATTAAATTACACATCATTTGTAATGGCAATCGGAACGAATATTTTTGGCACGATTTAATATTTTTTCCGATTGCCATCTATACAAAAATTGAGTAGAAAATTAAAATCAATATTCTGTAATAATGGATACCCAAATTATTTTTTCGATAAAGTTTTTTACAAATTTATGAATAGTAGACAAACAAATTTAAATCAGACGCAACCTACAAATAAAAAAGAAAAAGAAACCATTACAGTTAAAATTCCATATGTGGGGAAACAGTCTCACATATTCGCAAAAGACATTTCGAAACTTATTTGGAAATTCTCTGCCGTGCATTTAACACCTATACTCGTATATAAAACTTGCAAAGTTGGAAACTGTTTCAATTTAAAATCTAACACACCTGCGCTTTTGTTATCAAATGTTGTTTATCGCTTTTCGTGCCCGTGTGATGCAGGTCTGACTTACATCGGTAAGTCAACACGTCATGTGGTAACAAGAGCAAAGGAACACTTAAATTTAGGCTCTTCGGTCAAAAGCAAAATAAAAGATCATATTATTGAATGCAATTTTTGTAATAAAAAAGATATGGATAGCTTAATACATCGTTTTAGTGTTATAAAGAAATGTTCATCAGATTACGACTGTAAAATTCACGAAGCGTTACTAATTAAAAAACATTAATCTACGGTAAATTAAATAAACAACTGTATGAAAATGGCTCGTCTTTCTTGCTATAAGTATTCTAATGTAGTCATGTGATTTGCATTATTTTTTCTCTTTTTTCTCTTTTCTTCTCTTTTTTCCTCTGTGAATTCTGACATTGTTTTGTGTAATTGTCATTGCTTTAAATTGAATTAGTAATAACAGTGACAGCATAAACTTGAGAAACTTTTTGTTGTTATATATTTTAATTGAATTTATCGTTTATAGTTTAAAAAATTTTTAGATGATTTTAAACAATTTTTAGATGCTTTGATAAGGATTGATGATAGTTGAAAACGTTCAGTTTTTAAATAAAAAATTTTACAAAGTAAATAAAATATTGGATTTTGCTTGCTATAATTTTAAAACAAACAATTTAGTTGAGGGTTTCTTAAACTGGGCGGCGCGCCCCCTTTGTGCGACGTGAAAGGTTCATAAGGAAGGCGCGAGCAACCGGCTCCAAACTGAATAGATACTTGCATTGACATAAAATAAATGGAGAAGAGAGAAGGCATGACAGTGATTATTTAAAATATGATTCTATACATTCTACGGTCAATAGCCAAGTGGTAGCACAATGCGTGATATGCTATAAAAATCTCAGCAATCACACAATGTGACCAAGTTGTTTACAGCTTTATCTTCAACCAAAAGACCTTGGCAATAAAAGTAAGCCTTTAGCTTTTTGCAAAGTAAGAAAGCCTGTCAGAAAAATATGAAAATTGCAAGTAATGAGTGCTTTCGCCAATCTTTGTTTGCAGAAGTAGTACAATTGTCATTCAAAATTCCTCACATCACTGCTAAAGAGAAGAAATCTCACAACATTGGTGAAACATCAATTAAACCGTGCATGTTTAAAGTTAAATTGTGTTGAGAAAAACATACAGAAATTCAATTCAATTCAATTTAATTTATTTCGTCGCAAAAACAAAATAAGAAAACTTATTCAGCAATAAATATTAATACCAGTATAAACTCTTAACACGTTGACTGCCAACTACGAGATAACTCGTAGTGTAGCGTTTGTTCCCTGGTGCCAACTACGAGTATACTCGTTTTTTTCTAAAAGCCACTACAAGAATAACTACGAGTATATTCGTGATTTTAATGCATAAAATCAACCCTTCGGCATCTGTAGCAACACACAAAAATTACTTCGGCACTTTAAACGCCAACAACAGCTGCCAAAAATCGCAAAACTTGTAAAGGGATGCAAAACGAAATTTGACCAAACAAACGTTTTATTTGCAATACATTCTATACTTATGACGCTTATGAAGCACTAATTGTTGTCTCCTTGAGTAAAATATGTAAAATTGCTGAGCAGTTCACCCGTAACAGTTTTTCAGTCTCACTATAGACTTTTGAAGTAGGATACATTTGGGATGTACTTTTTTTTATATATAACAAAAAAGTTGCGAATTTTACCAATTGTTTTTATTGCATTACCAGTATGCTAATTTGGAATTTTTCACATATAAAATTTAATACGGTATAAATAAAGTGTCGAGTAGCTGGAATAAGGGCAGTGTAATAAATGAACGAATGAATAAGCACAAATTGTTATCAAGTGTATGCAACAAATGTCTTGCCAACTTAGAGCTTTGTATAGTCTAAAAATTATTAACCCAAGATTAGGCGTTCGAATGGTAGGTTTTGAAGCACTCTACCACACAAAGAGGTGGATGGTCTTCGCAGGCAGCACAAAAATATCGTGTTTCCTTTCGTTTTTTGTTTTTGGTGCATACCCGGCACGGCTTGGTTGGTCGTTGCTTTTTCTCTGTTGGTGGAAGATATTCCAAGTAATGCTGGGTTACACATCCACCATCTCTTCTTCGGCGTTTTGCATTAGGAAGTTTATCATGCAAAAGATGCAATACCAACTGCTCCCTAAAAGACAGTCTCTTCATTTTGGAACCACTTTGTTGGCAATAAAGCGAGTGTGCATTATGTATCATCATTTCAAAAATATGCAAGCCAACCTTTTTTGGCCAACGGATAGTTTTGCGTAACGCAGAATAATAAGAAAGCATCTGGTCAGATCGGTCCACTCCAGACATGCCAGCATTATAATCTCTCACAATATTGGGCTTCATCATGACTTTTCCGTTGCGGTTCCTCACTTCTACCATCTCCACTCGATGCATGTTCGAAATAGTAAGAACATCCCGTTTATCCTTCCACTTGCACACAGTGACATCCATATTTCTTCTCCAAACCATCTCTCCCTTTTTTAGTTTCTCTGCTATCACATCTTTAGGATTTCCTTTTCTATTGCTTCGCAAAGTGCCACAAACGTACGTGCTCTTGGAAGTTAGGGCCTTAGTAAGAGATACTGAGTTGTAAAAGTTATCCATAAACAGTACATATCCTTTGTCAAGAAAATCTTCCGCCAAATGTAGTACTACATCTGACGCATGTCCCATATCACTTTGTGCACCTTCTTCTTTTCCACAGTATATTTTAATTTTGATGATTAATCCATTCGATTCACACAATTCGTATAGCTTAACGCCATATTTGTGTTTTTTGTTTTTGATTTACTGTCTGAATATTAGCCTACCTCTCCACAACATCATTGACTCATCAATGCAAAGGCTTTTGTCTGGAACATAATTTTTCTTCATAATATTGTTAAAATAATCCATAATTGGTCGAACTTTGTACAGCCTATCTTCACTCTGTATAGAGGTATCCACAAAATGAAAAAATCTCAATAAAATTTGAAATCTGTTTCTGCTCATTAGTGATGACCATAAACTGAAGTCATATAGCACACTTGTACTCCAGTAAGCATCCAAGGAAGGTAAAGAACATGGTCCCATCTGCAGCATAAGACCTAAAAATACTTTCATTTCTGCCACATCAATTTCCTTCCAGTGCTTCATCCTAGAGCTTCTGCGAAGTGGACCCATTTTAGCAATTGTCTGGGAAGCATAGAGGTTAGTTTGCTTCACTAGCATTTCAAGCAATTCTTTTGAAAAGAAAAGGTCAACAAAATCTGCAAGATTGCTCAAATTGGTTTTCAAACCCACATTTTCATTGAATGGAAAGTTTGGTGGGTCACGTGCAATTTCAACCCAGCCATCACAGCTACTACCGGTACTAGTAGCAGGATTACTGGAAGTAGAACTACTAGTAGCACTTGCTGAAGCCACTGTTGTCGGATCAGCAGATAGGCTAGATACTGGTACATGTGGTCGCACTGTTGCCTCTTCTTCATCTGAACTTGATTCATCTGAATCTGATGGAACATATAGTGCATGTACATCATCTTCAGATTCAGATAAGTCAGAAAACTCTTCTGAATAAGAGTCATTCAAATCTAATAAATCATCCAAATCATCCTGAGATATAAATCTTTTTCTAGCCATATGGCGGCAAGTTGGTGTAAAAATAAACTCAAATCTATTTTTGACTTGACAACTTTATGAACTCTTCAACTCAACTACAAAGAAATGAGAGACCAACTGACCACGCTATAACCAGCGAGAAAAATTATGTGGTAATCGGACAATTATTTTTTTAATAAATAAAGAGAAGGTATATTATTACGGTAAGTTCTATACTAGCAGTCTAAAATACAACGGTTATTTTCAACTACGAGTTATCTCGTAGTGTGACATTTTTTGACAAATTTATTGATTCAGGTGCCAACTACGAGAATGTTCGTGGGTATTAATTTTGCGTGAAACTTGACAAATAAGCACCACTGTTACCAAAAATCGACTTTATAGTTTCTTAGCAGTCTTATATCAACAGTACTAGATTTGGCATTTTTGAGCAGTTTGGGAAAAAACCGGTTGGCAGTCAACGTGTTAAAATTGCGACAAGGTGATTGCGAAGGGACCGTGAGGTCTTCGAGTCCAGCAATCGCCTTGTAAAATATGGAAATATACAAGCAAATTGACAATATTCATATTGAAAATTTTCACAAAAAAATGAAAAACAACAACAACAAAAAAAATTGGGTCGTTTTTTTGATAGACAGACACGAAGTTCATCTTCCACAGACAACTTGCGGAACCACTGAACTGTTCTGACGGAACCCCGGTTGAAAACCACTGCGTTAAATCAACAACCATAATAGCCTAAGTACTGTATAATAAAATTAAATCTGCTCGGCTATTAAGCCTCTTATTTTTTGAAGAGTATTTTTTAAGAATATTTGTATACGGTCAACACTATTTGCTTTTTTGGCTGTCTGAAATTAAGCTATATGTTAAATGTTAGGGCATTCAAACGTTCCAAAGTTTTAAAATACTCTAGTTTAGTTTATTCTGCTTTTTTAATATGGTTTGCTTGCTGTGGTGTAAATTTTTTTAAAAAAGAAAATGTAAAGGACACGTTAAATTAGTACTAATTAGTCACGTTAAATTAAATAAACCGTAGGTCTAAAAGACTTACTTTGCTTTTAAAGCATTTTCTCTGAATATATGAGGCATGATCGTAAAGCAGACAGTAGAAAGAGCAAGTAAGTAAATATTAGAAAAACAAAACATAAAAATAAATAATAAATTTATTCAACTGTATTGATATACATGAATTTAATAAATAAAATATATACATGACTTTTCTAAAGAATACATAAAAAAGTTAGATTAGTTAAATTATATTTTAACAAACATTGAAAAGACTTTTCAACACAAAGTTGCTGTGTAGCAATTTACAGTTATTCGTCGAAGGTTATACATATGTGATCAATAAATATTTTTATTTTCTTAAACCTAAGTCAAACTAACAAAAAATAGTCTAAAGTGTGCCTGATCATTTTCACAAACTTTTGCTAGTAACTTTCTTAAAAGTTTTTCTAATCTATCCGTACATCTATTACAAGTAAAAAAATTCGATTGTAGAAAAGTTCCGTAAACAACAAAACCACTATACTCTTAATTAATATTAATATGATAAATTAAAGCAGCAACCACTAGAAATTGTCAATCAAAAGCCTAACTGCAATAAAATTAAATTTTTTTGTATATTTAGAGTCTTATTTTTTTAATATTTTTTTAAATATTTTTATTCAAGTCACCACTATTCACTCTTTTTCGCTGTCTGAAATTAGTTGTGTTTCTTCAGAAATACCATTGCTAGCTCTTTCTCTGAAATAAGTTGGTTTGGTCAATAAAGCAACAAATAATCCCAAACCCGTTATAGCAATAGGTAATGCGATTGACCACAAAGGACCAGAACTGCTTAATAGTAATCAATCAGTGATAAATAATATTAACATGATAATTCTGATAATTCCAGACAAGACTATTACTAATATATAAGCAGACATTGGTTTGATTGAATAAATCACTTCAGCTAACAATTCATAGTTAGATATTTTTAATATTCCCGTAAACAAACCTCACATAACAATACTGGAAAAACATAACTTTAAGTTATCTATTTTTAAACCGATCAAAATAAGAATGCAAGATATAAGCAATGTTGTCAAACTAAAAACTACCATTCCTTTATAAGCTTTTGTTTTTGTGATTATTGGTCCAGCTATAAAACTTCCCACGATAAACAAGACCCAACCAATAAGCAACGATAAACCTGATTTGATGTTAAGATCTGATTTGTCCAATAAGTTTTTATGATATCGCTTTAAACAAAGTCGATTTCATCGGAGCCAAAAGCTTTTCGTGACGCTTTTATCAGTAGCTATTGCGTCAAAATGGGACGAACCAGAGAAAATCAAGGTATTCATAGTCTCAACAGTTAGGAGAAAGGTGTTGTACGTGTGATCTCAGAAAGGAGAAAAGCAAAACTACACTCACTTCTCCTCATTCTCTACATTTCTCTTCACTTGCATTTTGTGTAGTTGTGCTTTTCTCCTTTCTGAGATCACACGTACAGCACCTTTCTCCTAACTGTTGAGACTATAAATACCTTGATTTTCTCTGGTTCGTTTCATTTTGACGCGATAGCTACTGATGAGCAGATTGCGGAGTCGGAGGTTTTAGGAAGGAGTCGGATTCGGAGTCGGAATATTTTATCCGACTCCGACTCCTCATGTCCAATTTTTATACATATTAGTGATGTTAACCGCGCAACTTACGCGGCCGCGCGCGGCAGTGGAGTGCAGTGCAGTAATTTTTTTAAGAGAACCTTGCCGCGTATTGCGCGACACAACGTGCGACTCATAAAAAGTTTATATTTTAATTTGTAAGCAAATAGTATTTTGGGTAATGCTATGCTCTGGCAGCCGATTAAGTTGTGCTTCCCTTTCTTCAATCCAATGACAGGAAGCAAATGCCAGGTGCATAGTCAATTACTACCCTAAGCAGCCTCTTTCTATAGTACAGTGGTACCTTGACATACGAGTTTAGTTCTTTCCGCGACCGAGCTCGTACCTCAATTTGCTCGTAATGCAAAGCGAATTTTCCCAATGAAATTAATGTAAATGCCATTAATCTGTTTCAGCCTCCAAAATGCTCCCCCATTTTTTATTTTTGACGTGTCTTTAAATAAGTAGTTCCTCCAACACAAGCAAGTTTTTGAACGTCTTTTTTCATCACTAAGGCTCATCAGAACAGACCAAAGGGCTGCAATAAAGAAGAAACTCACAGAAGCAATTTTGTTTTTATGAGCAAATTATTAAATTAAAATTTTTGAAAATTAAAACTTACTCTTCTTGCTCTATTCTTTCAAAAAATATCAACTAAAAGTTTAGAACCACGGTGAATTTTTTAATGATCTCCTAATATGAATGTCAATAAACGGCAGGGAACCTGCCTGTTCAGTCTCGTACAAAAGTACAATAATTGAAATATTCATGAAATAGAAACTACAGACCCCCTTTTATTTTATTTACAAAATCCGACAAAATTCACATATATATTTTTACTATCAATATATAACCATGAATTACTGTGAAGAAGATGAACTCCATGCCATCAAACTAATGGCTGAAGTTTATTTGAGAAAAATAAGGATGAGCTTATTATTGGTATGGAAATGTCAACATTTTTCTCTAGAGTTTCTTTATATGCAGTGGGTGATTTAGGAAAATTCTAAAATTAGTCGCATTTTATTGTTTTTTTTTGTAGTCTATAATTGTGAGTTTAAATTTTTAATTCTTTTACATATGGTTTTTTGTTTCTTTTGCTTTTATAAACTTTTGTTTTCAAATTTTTATTGTCAATAAATTCCATAGTTATTACCAACATTTGTAAAAATTTTTACAATTATAAAATTTTCATATTTACGTTTAACTGCATTACCTACTGATAAAAACGAAACTAAGCCACCTAAAACAAGAAGCACCAGACTCGAGTTTTGCTCTTGTTAAAGCTCGTCAGTGATGCATATCTCATTGAGTTTCGAACCGACTAGATGTAGTCCCACACCCAGGAGACACACTCAGGGTCTAGTCCTACACCCAGACCCTACACAAGTCGTTAATTGTATTAACATTAAGGTTTGTCGTGGGTTCGATTTACCATGAAAAAAATAATAACTGTAAAATAAACTAGAGATAACATCATAATTATCCATAAAATACTTTGAAGTTCAGAAAATGTAATAAGCATTAAGTATAGAATACATACTTAATTTTGAGTTGTGTATGCCATTTCGAGTTAGTTTTCTAAATGTGATTTTTATTAATGTTTCATTCAAACACAGTAAGAATTATAGTTAATGGGTTGTGTACATAATATAATTATATGTATAAACGTATTTATCAAAACATAAAAAAAACATGTTGTATTAAAATAGTCCCAACAGACCGTTTCGCCTGTGAGGCTCATCAGGGAACACAACAATTAAAAAAAGCAATATTATTTACGTTGAAAGAAATAAAATAAGCAAAAATTAAAAGTTAAAATAAATTTTTATGCTTCAAATGAAAACTCGCATCTTAGAAAAATAGCGCTACCAAAAGTTTGGGTTTAAACAATTATTTTACTCAAGTTAATGATTGATTATTAAATAATTACTTTTGTCACGAGATATTAAAAGAAAACATGATGTAATGTTGCGCATACTCGTAGATGTATTAAACTTGGCCAAGCTGCCGAAAAGATTAAAGTGTAAAAAAGTTTATGGATCATTAGTTAAGAGCAAGTGTTATATAAAAAAAATTTTTTTTATACTGTATAAAACACTAGTATGGATCATTCGTTAAGAGAGTGTTATAAAAACATTTTTTTATAAAAAGATTCTTCTATAACACTTTCTTTTAACTAATGATCCATAAACTTTTTTACGCTTCACCCGTAATCTTTTCGGCAACTTTGCCAAGTTTAAGAATACATCTATGCGCAACATTACAGCATGTTTTCTTTTAATATCTCGAAACAAAAGTAATTATTTACTAATCATTCACTTACTTTAGTAAAATAATTGTTTAAACCCAAACTTTTGGTAGCGTTATTTTTCTAAGATGTGAGTTTTCATCTGAAGCGTAAAAATTTATTTTAACTGTGTCCCCTGATGAGCCTTACAGGTGAAACAGTCTGTTGGGACTATTTTAATAAAATGTTTTTTTTAATATTTGTGTTTTGATAATCAGGAATAATCGTTCTGACAATTGAAGCCATTGAGCACTCTTCTGAAGAGCACCAGTAATGTCCAGCTCGTATACACTCATATACATAATTTTTTCAAATATCTTTTTATGTATTTAAAAAACCTGACTTATTTTGTGCAACTGTCAACTCGAAAGTATGATTTTTGCTTAGTTAAATCTAATTTAAGATAAATACTTTGCCCATACTAGAAAGTCGGAGTCGGTATTTTAGAAATTCTAGGAGTCGGAGTCGGATCTTAATCTTCCGACTCCGCAATCCTGCTGATGAGAGCGTCACGAAAAGCTTTTGGCTCTAATAAAATCGACTTTATTTAAAGCAATATTAAAATTCTTTATCAAAAAGAAACTCTTTAAGTTTTTATGAAGTCGTAAAGTCAGAAGAACAGTGTTGAATTGAAAAATATTTCCCGTTAAACCCCAAACAAACCACGTAGCTATAAACGCTTTATTAAAAAATAGTTTTTTATCGGTGAAAAAAACCTTGTAATTGTTGACGATTCCTCCTCACTATTTGTTTTTGCTTTTCTTATTTTTGCTTGAGCCGCACTAGGTGGTGTTGGTGGACGATGATCTTTTACAAGAAATATTGCTGTAATTGTTAAACAAAAAGCAATTGTTGTTAAAGCTGAAAACATGTAAACAAGTGATTTCATAATCTAAAATAGATCAAAGTAAATTGTTAAAAACTGCTGAAAAATATTTTTTAAATTTTTTTCCTGAAAACAATTTTTTAAAAATAGTTTCGGTAACTGTTTATTCATTGTTTGTTTTGAAAGAAAATAAACAAGATGAAGCGGAAATGTTTATTTGTAATATTGACTTGGGAGCTGCGTTTGTGATGGAAACGTGAAATATTCGTATTCACTTTAGCCCAGCTGAAATCCAATTATTTAAAATACATGGAAAAACTTTTAATTATGTTCAAATAATTTTTTTAAATTATAGAATGAATGATTTGTTCGTTGAATTTGAGTTTTTAATGATTAAATTGTAACTGCATATGGTAGCCTACGCAACGACAACATTTAATTGCTTTTCAATTTAAAATAGATTTAAAACCGCTAATTAGACGAAAGTGTGCTTTTCTTTTGCATTTACTTCTTGGAATAAAATAAAATCCGTTGAAACATTTGAAACATCAAGGATTTTATTTCAATAATTTTTTTATAAATCGAAAGTAAATTGTACTTTAAAAGATTTTTTGCTTTTTCGTTTTGAATTAAAAAATCAAAGATTTTGAGAGAAAAATGTCCAATGAAGAAGTTTGAATAAGCTCAATAAAATAAGTATCTTAATATAAAAATTGAGTCGTTTAATGTCGTGAAACTTGCATTTTGATATAAATTTTTTATTTGGAAATATAATGTATCCGCCTACATGTATGTACTTCATTGGCGGACTTACTAGTCGTTGAGCGAAACACAATCTAGCCTAATTCATTAGGTAAATCAGCGAGGTCCTAATATAGGCTGCCAAGTTTTTGCCGCCCGCAAAACATCCACTTCAAATTTCAAATACTCTTGTTATTATTTTTTTTGCATATTTTGATTTTCTCGAGACAGTTGATAAGGTTTAATTTTTATTTAATACACCTCACATTCGTCTAGTTTTAACCAATCTATTCCAGCATATGACCTCATTTTTAAAATGCTTACCGGCATACTAGGCAATTTAGACTAGCCGTTGCCAAATGGTGGTCCTTGAAAATTTTCTGATAGTCCGCAGAAAAAATGAATCATTATTTATATTTTATGAACATTCAAGAAATCCAAAAATGACGAGTAACAAAACTTATTTTGAATTGTACATTTTTTGCTTTTTACCTACTTTTTATTAGCAAAATTCCTTTTGTATGAGTGACTTCTAAACCACTGGTTTTCAAACTGTAAGTCACGCCCCCGAGTAGGTCATTTAGCTTTTTTCTGGGGATCGCGAAAGGTTTTAAAAAACAGTATTATAAGCAAAATAATTATGCAAAATATTCTTTATAGTTGTTATTTTAGAAACTACTAAAATAAATTATCTATTGGCATTTGATTTATGGCCACAATAATAAGACTAAGGAGAAAAATCTTACTTTAAACTTGCTTTTAAGGCAATCACAAATATTACAACTTAAAATAAATTGCTTATTATGTCATAATACAAAACAAAGTAGATTCAACAAATTTTCACTGGATGGTCTGGGCAAAGTAATTGAACAGGCACCAAAGTTGCTGAGTATGCAGTGATGGCCTTAGAAAAGGTGTGGGCCTGGTACACGAAAAAAAATGAGGCCACTTTTTAAAATTTATTTTGCAATGATAATAAGAAAAGGCAGTGAAAACTTATTTCTTTTGTCCCAAAACCGTAACTATCTCTAAGAAAAGGTAATTGCCTTCAATCGAGAACATGATCCCAACTTTCGTTCTAAAGTTAAAGTGTGACAAATGGCAAAGTGAAATGCCGGAAGCGGGAAGGAAGGGGCCACCGTAGTGCTGCTACATTGTTTTGTTTATGGGAGCACTTTTCGACGTTTTTTAGGGAGCTATTCCTCATTCGTACGCTTCGAACTAAAGCCATCACTGTAAGTATGCCTCAGAAAAAACAAAAAATAAAAAAACGATGACAGAACACAAATTTGTAGGCTAACAAAGTAACTTAGATATGATGATTATAAGAAGTTTCTTATATAAGCACACAGTGAAAACGTCGCTGGATGATAAGGCACGTCCCCGCATGCTAGTGTGGTCTCGCAGATTGACATGGTAAGAAAGGATTAAAAAGCTCATTATTTGCTAGCTTAGATTTTCTGTCTTTGATAAAAATCCGACTCTTCTCCAGTGATTGGGGGAATAATGATAGTCAGTGCAAACGCTCTGCTGCAATTAAAGGGTACAGTTTAATTGTTATATGACGTAGCCCAGGAGTCGGCAACCCCTGGCACGCGAGGTGATTTTATACGGCACGCGGCGTCGTGAATATTTTTCAAAAACACGTTTACGGACCTTTTTTTTTTTAGAGATCACCCTGATTTTGGGAGAAAAATAGGGAAATCAGAGATGAAATTGAAGTGAAGACCTTTTTTTTTTAGAGAACATCCTGATTTTGGGAGAAAAATAGAGAAATCAGAGATGAAATCGAAGTGAAGACCTTTTTTTTTTTAGAGAACATCCTGATTTTGGGAGAAAGATAGGGAAATCGGCGATGAAATCGAAGTGAAGACATCGGAATGAAACGTATATTTTGACATTGAATTTCACAACTTGGCACACTGGAAAGAAAACGTTGCCCACCCCTGTACTATATATTATTAAAAATAGTTCAGCACGCGCAGCTAACAAAATTCAAAAACTGGCACACTGTGTTGAAAAGGTTGCCGACCCCTGACGTAGCCTACCTATGGAGGGAGTATTGAGAAGACATTCTGTACAGATTTAATGTTTTATACGGGGAAGAAATAATGAAATTGGCTAAAACAGCATCATGCAATAAGTAATTGGAATCTAATTGTATCAATATTCCTTCTTTTCGGCTGCGTATTAGCATGTAATCAAGTTTTAGTTGGACTTATCATCATCATCTCTTTTTTTTTCCGACTCGCAGAACAACATCGGACACGTTAAATTAAGAGCAACCATCAAGCAATTACTCGATCTGCTTTTGGAAATGCTAAGATATTGTCTCCAATTTAAGTTGTTTTATTTGATTTTTTACTTTTTGTACAATGGCATGACTGAAATTTAGATCTGGTTCTAGGACCATCAAGCAGAACGTTCGCCACCAATATAACTTTCCTGCTGTTGAAGAATCAATTTTTCTATTCGAACTTGACTATAAGTGGATTCGAATTTGATTTAAATCTTTCGTATTTATTTTTTAGATGGTTTGTGCTCTTTCAAATTCACGGTGGAAGCATTAATTGGCAAATTGATAAACTTTGGATTGTTTCGATTTGTCGTTGTTTAAGTTGTCGCACGAATTGTCGTTTTTTGGTTGCCCGGAATAATCATTTTTAAATTTATGTTGCTGACTTTTGCTGACGGATACTGAACTTTACTAAACTGTGCTGTCTAGTTTTGTTTGAAATAAAGACTTCAGCTTTTTGTGCAGTTTGGAGTTTTCCTGAAAAATAAACTCAGTGAAGGCTTTGGGAGTTCCTTCGGGGCCCATTACAATCAGTTTTGCTGATTGTAGCATCCGCTTACACAAATTTAATCCAGTTACTTGTTATGTTAGTAATTAATCCGTAGTCGAAATAAGCGTGACCGAGTAGGTAGGAGCGCCGTAGTGATGATGAACATAATCACAGACTTCGTCAACATGTTCTTGAAAATAAAGTTACTCAAGAACTTAACCAAATCACCAAATGGTCTGGGTTCAAATCCCACTTGCGTCATTCTGTTGTGTCCTTGGGCACTTTACGGCACTTTCCCCTGCTTGGTGGTCTTGACAAGCAGTTCTAAATTGCAGTCATATCTCTACTAAATTACTAGCGGACAGCAATATCTTGGCATCTCCGGAAGCAGGTCGGGGTAATTGCTTACCCTATGTATAGCGCCTCCGTCGCTTTCCTGCGAGTCAGGAGGATAAATATAGATATAAAAATAAAAAAATAAATAAATAAAAAAAATAAAAAATTACTGAAGATACATTCAAAGAAAAGACTTTGTTACATGTTGGTCAGCCATGGCTTCTTTTTATGCGGAAGATGCAAGCGTGGCTATTTGATTTCTTATTTCTTTTCCGTCAACCGAGCTGTGTGAGCTTTCTGATAATAATAAAGAGCAACACCATAAATATATCTATAATAGAGCCATAAATATACAACATAGATGCACGATAATATACAGTACATGTATATACAATAAATAAAGCAATATATATAGAGCCATAAATATACCATTGACAAGAACAGCGCCATAAACAATCAAAGTTGTCTCCAAGACGTAACGCAGTCATGTCGCTGATGTTGTGATGATGGTGAATTTATAATTTATGAGTCTTTAATAAAATGATGTTTTTTGAACATCGTTTGTTAATTCGTGTTGACGAGAGCTTTAAATAGCCTACAAATTTTTGTAAAAATATAAAAAAGTTTTAAAAGAAGGATATCGGTAGCTACATTGGGTTTTCAAAATGGGCCACATAATAAAAAAAAAGTTGAAAGCCACTGTTCTAAAGATTCAGTTTGATTTGTCACATTTCTCAGAGTGTTGCTTGAAGTGCGTTTCTCCTTACTGTTACTATTCGAACACCATAATTTAGTTAACAAATCAGTTAAATTATCAAATACTATTCAAACACAATCAAAATATCAGACTACTGTAAAAATTAGAAATACTTTATTAAACACTGCACAACTTTTTTATCTTTAATGTGCGCATTTTGTATAAATAAAATAGCATTTTTTAGAGTACCTTTTTTCCTAAACAGCGGTTTGCCAAATAAAAAATTATAGATTTAATGATCTCTGAAGTTTTGAAATTGGCGAGTGCTGTTTTTTTGACCGTTGCTTTTCAACTGGATGTAAGGTACATCCCAGGTTGTTACGCAATTTCTAAAAGTGTACCACTTTGATGGGTGCGCAATGTAGCCGATATAGATTACACAGCTCAACAAAAAAATATTTTTTTCTTTTTGCGATAGATCTTTCAACGATTTTATAGTATATCAGGTGCGCGGATTCCAAAAATGACTTTACTTTTGCTGAATTGGCTCTAGTTTTTGAGATAATGCAGACACAATAACTGGCTATAAAAGCTCAGATAACGGCCATATAAACTACACGTAAGAGGCAATTGTGCTGACAAGGAGATTTTGTTTTGCAATAAAGGACCAGTTGTCTCATTTTTAGAAAGGTTAACAAAGCAGAAAAGTCAATAACTGACCATTAGCAATCTTGGAGTCTAAAAAAATTCTAATGAAAAGTTGAAATGCAGTAACTTTTACTATATTTAGGTTTTCATGTTTTCAGTTTTAAATTGCTTTATGTTGCCTGCTATGAGTTGTTCAAGAAGAAGAAGTTGTTGTAATGACCCTGACAGTTTCTGTTACATATGTGGAGAATACATTCTTAAAGAGTATAAAAGGTCTATCACAGATTTTGTTCGCAAAGTATACCGTGCTTACTTTGAAGTTAAACTTGGTGACCAAGACAAGCCATGGGCTCCACATATTGTCTGCAAATCATGTGTTGAGCACTTACGAATGTGGACAAAAGGAAAAACTAAAAGCTTTAGATTTGGTGTGCCAATGGTGTGGCGAGAACAGAAAAACCACTTTGATGATTGTTATTTTTGTATGGTAGATTTGAAGGGTTTTAATCGTCACAAGAAAAAATCATGGATTTACCCGGACTTAGAATCTGCTAGGCGTCCTGTACCCCACTGTGAAGATATACCCGTGCCACAATTTAGTCATCTTCCAGAAAAACCATCAGAATGGGACTTTGTCCACCAAGCTTCAGAAAGCTGTAGTGAAAGTGATGTTTCAAGCATTTTTGAAGAAAGTTCGACCAGTCCGCAGCAGTTTAATCAGGAGAAACTGAGCGATCTCATAAGAGATCTTAATTTATCTAAAGAAGCTTCTGAAGTATTGGCATCCAGGCTTAAAGACAAGAAATGCCTTAGTGTTGGTATGAAAGTAACCTTTTACCGCACAAGGGAGAGCGACTTACTTCCGTACTATCGTTCAGAAGAAGGGCTTGTTTTCTGCTCAGATGTTGAAGGACTTCTTTTAAAAATGGGAATACCTGAATATAAACCTCAAGATTGGCGTTTATTTATAGACAGTTCAAAAAGAAGTTTGAAGTGTGTATTGCTGCACAATGGAAACAAGTATGCCTCGATTCCCATTGGCCACTCTACATTGCTCAAAGAAAAATACAACAATATTAAACGAGTGCTAGAAAAATTGAACTACTGTGACCACCAATGGTTAATATGTGTTGATTTGAAAATGGTCAACTTTTTGCTTGGTCAGCAGAGTGGTTATACTAAATATTCGTGCTTTATTTGTTTGTGGGACAGCCGTGCTCGCAGTGACCACTGGGTGAAGAAGGAATGGCCTGAAAGAATTACACTAACCGTTAATGAATGTAATGTCATCAATGAGCCCCTTGTCCCAAGAGAAAAAATCATTTTGCCACCTCTACACATCAAATTGGGTATAATGAAGCAGTTTGTGAAAGCTTTGCCAGTACACGGAAATTGTTTTAATTACATTTGCAGAGTATTTCCAGGGATGAGCAATGAAAAACTAAAAGCAGGAATATTTGATGGTCCTCAAATTCGAAAGCTGATGAACGATCCAAACTTCACTGCATCTATGACTGAGAAGGAATTTGCTGCTTGGATTTCTTTTACTGTGGTTGTAAAAAACTTTTTGGGAAACAATAAAGCAAACAATTACATTCAGATAGTTGAAGATATGCTTTTAAAATTTCAAAGTTTGGGAGCAAAGATGAGCATCAAGATTCATTACCTCTTTAGTCATTTAGATAGATTTCCAGAAAATCTTGGGGAATTAAGTGAAGAGCAAGGAGAAAGATTTCATCAGGACATTAAAGTAATGGAAGAAAGGTATCAAGGACGATGGGACACCCACATGATGGCGGACTATTGTTGGAATCTTCAACGACATAAGCCATTTGCTCCTCACGCTAGAAAGTCTTACAAGAGGCGATTGGTTTCGTAGATTTGACAGAATGGTAGTTGTTAAAGCTCAGTATTTTCAAGCTTCGTTTGTTTAAATAAATAACGGCAACATACATTTATACGCTGTAATACTGGGTTTTAGTTCCAATACGTTTCTTGTAAACTAACGGTAAATATTGCTGTTGCATCCTTTTTTAGCATTGTAGTTTGCATGGATGCTTTGCATTTTTGTTTTACTGCGTTTACAAAAGAAGATCGAAGCGTACAGTATTGATTAAATAGCATTAAATGAACAACAATGCCATATAACACAGTCTAAGTAATATTTTTACAAAAAAATGCAATTATCTCAAAAACTAGAGCCAACTAGCAAAAATGAATGTCATTTTCGAAATCTACGCACCTGATATACCCTAAAATCAATATAATATCTGTGGCAAAAATTTGTGTGTTGACCAGTGTTATCAACAATGAAGCTCCGAGTGGCGTATTTATATTGACAATCTCTAACAAAAAGACACCTGCTTATCTATTCTGAGTTACCGCATAAAAATAAGCTTATCTTTAAGATTTTCATTGCTTTGAACTTTGATGACAAACAGTTTATTTGGTTTGAAATTTGTTGGTTTGCTTTTAGTTTCATTAAAACTACAGTTATGTGCAAAAGTTTAAGACAGTGTTTCTCAACCTGTGTGCCGCGAGAGGTTTGCAGGTGTGCCGCGAAGGTTTTCGGAAAATATTATCTAGGTATACACAAATCTGCGGTGATTTGACATATGATCAACCGAACCAAGTCAAATCTTGAGGGAAGATCGGGAAGTTTAAAAAAAACTTGATTTTGCGAAGAAAATTAAAAATGGAAAGCATGAATTGGCGTGAAGACGTTTTTTTCTAGAGAACACCATAATTTCGGGATCAAAAGTAAGAAATCGGTCGTTCAAAATAAGTGAAGATCTTTTTTTTAAAGGTCACCTTATTTTGGACGCGGAAATCAACAACAATAGTTCAAGTGTGCCGCGAATTTCAGAGGAAACCAACTTTGTGCCGCAGCTAGAACAACGGTTTTTTAGAAAACAACTGGTTTTAGAAAGGAAAATTAGAAATCCGAGCCCGATGCAGAGCGAAAGAGCGAAGACCTTTTTTTTATTTAGAGGACACCTGATTTGGGGAACAAAAATTAAGAAACTTGTTCTAAACGTGCCGTGGATTTCGAAAAACTCAAAAAATGTGCCGCAAACGGAAAAATTTTGAGAAACACTGGTTTAAGACAACCTATCAAAAACATTCTTTGTTTGATTTCCAGCATTGTGATGTCATCTGACTTGTTCAAGATTGCATCAGTCTAGCTATATGTATTTGGCAATACAGTACACAGTGCGTGCTTGGTTAAAAAAATATTTTGGCTGCTTCTTCAATATTTTTATAATTTTTGATAGTCAAAAAATGGGCAAAAAAGCCAGTTTGTCTGAAACTAAGAGAGTTTAAATTGTAATTTTGCACAAGGAAGTGTTTTCTCAAAGAAAGATTTGCAAAAAAGTATCCTGTAGCAAAACGGCTGTTTATCGAAAACTTGCTAAGATTTCAAAATTTTTGGACTTTACCATGACAAGAAAAGGAGTGAAAGGCCAAGAAAAACAAGCTTTCGTGATGGAAACTTGATTTGGCGGATAGCTGTTCGGTCTCCCAACAGTTTCTGCAAAAAATTACGCACGGTATTGCTTCTTAAAGACACAGATGTTCATCATACAACTGCTAGTAGGCTTCTTGTTCATGATTTCAACCGAAAAGCATTTAGTCCTGCAAAAAACTTCGCTTGACCCCAGCCATGAAAGCGAAAAGGTTGGTCTTTGCCAACCATATGAAGGCTGGGATGAAACAAGGTGAAGTAAAGTCCTTTTCTCTGATGAATTCATAATCCAGCAGTTTGCACAGAGAAAACGAAAAGTTTCTAGGCCTGTTGAAACACGATTTAATGACTGCTATACACAAGCAACGGTAAAACATCTTCCCAGTGTTATGATCTGGGGGCTATGTCCAGTATTAGCACAGTTGCTCTTTTCTTTTTACGAATCGGACAACAATTAACGGCGTTAGGTACCGCAAAATGTTGGAGGAAAAGCTCAAAATTTACATGGCTATTCATGAATGCGATATGTTCATGCAAGACGGTGCTCCCTGTCACCGTTCAAAGTTAGTAAGTGATTTCCTTAAGAAGAATATTAAAATGTTGGATTGACCTGGTAGCAGCCCAGATCTTAATCCAATTGAAAATTTATCGGCAATACTGAAAGCTAAACTGGCAGATGAACATCCCATAAATGTTAAAGACTTGAAAATTACAACAAAACGCATATGGACGCCAAAGATTACAGTTGAATATTGCAAACACCTGGTGCATAACATGCTTTGCTGCTGCAAGTCGTTATCAAAAACAAAGGTAGGTGTACCAAATACTAGATTCTTACACGAAAACTGGTTAATCTAACTCACCATTAAGTTAATCACCTTACCTTTTGACATTCAGTGTTATTTCAATGTATGGCTATTTTATTGTAGTACTTTGAATAAACAAAATATAACTTAAATTGAACAAAATTGATTTATTGTATCTTTTAGATAAAAAATGCCAGGTGATCTCAAACTTTTGCACACGACTGTATTCTTTGTCAGGCGCTCTCTAAATCACCACGATTAAACTGAGATTACCACAAAATATCAACAAAGTAGTAATTACGAGAATAGGTTGCAAAACCATTGGTCTACTCCAGTGGTTCCCAACCTTTTCAGTGTCTCGGACCCTTTCAATGATTTAACTGAAACTTCTGAACCCCTTTAACAAAACCAGTTCATACTGTTACGAGCATGTGGTTTCTACTTGATAATCAAGAAAAAGTTCAAACATTATTGAAAAGAATGCGAAATCCGTCTTGGAAAAACATAGTAATTTACGCCTGCAAGGAAATAACAGTTTTGGCAAAGTATACCGTGCAATGAATAAGATGGGAGAAAATATTGAAAAAACAACAATGCTCCGTTATTTTAGTCTCAAATTAAGATTTTACAATTTTCCGTTTGAATTAATAATACAACCTTAATTGTGCTCGATGTGCTGAACCTGTTAGTTGAGTGAAATTTAACATGATTTGCTTTATATTCCGTATAAACTGATCGTTGTGCATGGTTGCTGTACCTTTAAAAAAAGCAATTTGGTGGGTGTGTTGTGTTGAGAAGAAAACTGATTCTGATAGAATTTTAAATAAAACCAATTCTAAACTTCTTGTATTTTTCATCTCTTGCTATCGCGAAAGAAAAAAACCCTCATTAGAAACTGATGAAGCCGTGCGCAAAAAAAATGGAAAAATTGTGATTGGCAAGTAAGCTATCAAGAAAACAAACTGTGCAGCGTGGTCAATTATCTACAATCGCCATGATTGACACGCGAACTTCATTGACACGTCCGCTGTTTAAAACCTATTAACGTCATTATGTGGTGTCCTTTGGAAATATATTTTACGGCTTTCCTCTGCTTATGGCGGTCCTAGGAAGCAGTTATATTTCAGTAATGTTTTTAATAAAAATTAAAAAAGCAAAATAAAAAATTTTAAACGGACAGCATCTCCGGAAGCAGATTGGGGTAATTACTTCACGGTTGTCCTCCGTATAGTGTCTCCGACGCTTCTCTACCAGTTAGAAATATAAATTGAAAAAGAAATAGCTGCTTTATCACTGTTAAACAATACTTTCGAACAATACCCAGTCCGGCTTCGGAACAAGGCATGAGCCCTCTTATTACGTCATAAATCAATATTACTACAATTAAAAATATCGTAGTTGTCGCGAGCCAGGATACAAAATTTTGTTTACAAATATGAAGCGCAAAAGATTTATATGTTGATGAAAATAGGTCCGCAATTTCTCGATCATCTCTGCGGGTGTTCAGGTCTGCATTAAACAATTCATTGTTCAATTTTGCTGTAATAAATAAATAAATTGATTGATTGATTGATTGATTGAATTCAAAGAACGCCATCACGCATGTGAAACAACGACGCAAGTGTTTCTAATCCCGAAAACTACGTCAAAAAGACCTATTTTTATTTTAAAGTCAAAAAAAGTTACAACGTCTGGGGATTCGCGAAATTATTTCAATGTCTCGACGAGGACTAGGGAAGCAAAGGTCCGAGACCGACACGAGATTTTAGAACAGTGCTCCACAACCTATGCGCTGTAAGATAATGTTAGGAGTGCCACGAGATAAGTGTAATCTGAACATATTTCTTTAAATATTTAATCTTTGCAACTGCTACACAATTTGTTGAATCAAACTCAAACTAGACGTTTAATGTGCATCAATGATTATTTTATGAATTGATTGTCGAAAGCATGGCCGAGTCATTCAAGCAATCGACCCTATCACGGTTCAAAGCTTACTCGCGTCATTTAGTTTTGTCCTTGGGAAGGACATTTTACGTTACATTCCTCTGCTTGGCAGTCATTTATTTTTTTCTCATTTATCTTATCTCTACATTTATCCTCCTGACTTGCAGGAAAGCGACGGAGGCGCTAATACATAGGGTGAGCAATTACCTCGACCTGCTTCCGGAGATGCCAAGATATTGCTGTTCTCTTGTAATTTAATAAAGATATGACTGTAATTTAGAACTGCTTGCCAAGACCACCAAGCAGGGGAAAGTGCCGCAAAGCGTCTTTCCAAAGGACACAACAGAATAGCGCGAGTGGGTTTTGAACCGAGACCTATAAGCACGGCGCTTTGACCACTTGATCACGCTTCCGACGATACGACGAGTCATACCAAGCAAGGTTGATTTTCTGTCATATCTCTAAATAAAAAACTAAAAATCAAATAAAAATTTCAACCAGACACCTACAACGTGTTATCTCCGGAAGCAAGTTGGAGAATTTATGATATTACAAAAAAATCGTAGTTCTTTTGAAACTTTTTCGCTTTGCTATTTTAAAAATTATAAGCCTAACTTACAGCAATCGCACTCAAAAAACAAGCGCAACAAAGTGTATTTTGTATTTAAATTGAATCGATTTTTACAAATTTGATTGAGGTGTGCCGCAGAATTTTGAAAGGTTTTTAAGTGTGCCGAGAGTGAAAAAAGGTTTCGTAGCACCGTTTTAGTGTTACGAGACGTAGACTTCAAAAAATGAGTTTCGAGACATCCGCCTGCGATTATGCCTCATTGCCATTTAGATGGGTTTTATGGTCTGACAGCTGTAAGAAAAAACTTGGTCTGTTTGATGACAAACAAATGGCCAGCAATTTAACGAGTTTTAATTCTCTAAAACAGGGGTCACCAACGCAGTGCCCGCGGGCGACAAGGCGCCCCCAGGACCCCTTTAAGGCGCCCGCGAAACATGCGCCAAAAATAGCACTGTTACATAAGCAAATTCTTTCTTTTATCTGGCGCGAAGATAATTTCTCACTCCTTTCTATGATGCCATAGTTCAGGGCCACGCGCGAAGATAATTTCACTCTCCTTTATATGACGCTATAGTTTACGGCCACGTGTAGGCTCTCCTCGTTGCTCGGAACATGCGTTGGCTATATTTAGTAGTGACCGCTGACTGCGCAGGTAGCTGGGTATATTGTGAGAGTTAGTTAAACCGGCGTTATCGTGTTTAAATGGTATTATCGATTTGTGTTCTTTTAGCTGGGACAACCAGTGTAGGAATAGCCCAACTTTAAATTGCAGTTTAAGTGATAATTTGTAAAATAAATTGTGTATGTAAAACTAGTTATTTTTTGTTGGGTTATCACTATGGCACCTATACAAGCTTATTCGAATAGACTCTACAAGCACGGCTCATATTTCAATTCAATATGAATGTTATACATATATTTTTAATTAGTGCTCACATTGTGCTATTTTTATTGTTATATAAAATAAAAATTATCAAGTAGAAATAATTTAAAAATTTAATTAGAAATATTTGATACCAAACTCGCGTCTTTCTAAGTCAAAGGTCAGTCCTGCGGTGCCGCCTCGCTTTTTCCTGACCCATTGACCACGCAAAGTGACGAAGAGTTAGCTTGCTTGTGCTTTTGCCCTAAAAATCATGGCAGAACAGCGAAAAAGGACATACGTTTTTAACGAAGGTTCGAAAGAAGAGTTTTTTTTTTACGTTCTTTAAAGATAAATATCTGTGCCTTATTTGCGGGACGATTGTTGCAGTACCAAAGCGGCACAATGTGGAAAGGCACTTCAAAACCTGTCACAGAAACTTTGATGTCAACTATCCACCTGGCAGCGCATTACGGACGGAAAAAGCTCATGGATTAAAGGCATCTTTAGACAAACAGCGGACCTTTTTCACGAAGCCGATGAAAAAATCACCGAATGCCACTGAAGCCTCGTTTAAAACTGCACATTTTTTGATAAAGAACAAGAAAACCTTTTCGGATGGGGAGGTTTTTAAAGAAACTATGATGTCGTTACTAATACAATATTCAAAGATAAAAAAACATGGTCCTGAAGTCATCTCTGCGCTCTCCGATCTTCAGCTTGGAGCAAGTACGATGGCAAGACGAGTGTCATCTTTGTCTGAGAACTTGACAGAGCAGGTGGACCGGGATCTTGCTGCGTGCAGGTGGTTCAGTATCCAATGTGACGAGTCAGTAGACAGCGCAAGCACGGCTCAGCTGATGATATTCATCCGAATGGTGTTTGATGATTTTTCTACAAAAGAAGAACTGCTGACACTCCTGCCACTGAAGGCAACAACGCGGGGAGTTGACATATACACAGCTGTCAAAAACTTCTTCGTCGAGAAAAAGTTGCCATTAAATAAGTTGGCATCAATAACAACAGACGGGGCAACAGCCATGACGGGTCGGCATACGGGATTCATTGCACAATGCAGGAATGATCCAGACTTCCCAACGTTTCTGCACTACCACTGAATCATTCATTAACAGGCGATTTATGCGAAAGTCACCGGCTTTGATCACGTGATGACTCCTGTCGTAAGGATCATAAACAGCATATGCTCCAAAGCAAAACAACACAGAATGTTTAAGATGCTGCTGGATGAGCTGTCCGCTGAATACGGTGACTTGCTATTACACACAGAAATAAGATGGCTCAGCAGGGGACGGATTCTAAAGCGTTTTTTGTCACTTCTGAGTGAAGTCAAAGAGTTTATGCTTTCCAAGGGGGAAGACGCATCGCTGCTTGAGGAACCATAGTGGTTACTTGACCTTGCATTTTTAACTGATTTGACTGAGAAGCTGAACCGTCTGAATCGGGAACTGCAAGGTAAAGACAAAACTGTTGCTCACATGATCAGTGCAGTAAACGCATTTAAAGCTAAGATGAACATTTTCTCTGCGCAGGTGGAAAAGAAAAAAATCCTGCATTTTTCTTCTGTGCAGACAGCGTTAAAAGACAATGTTTCTGCATCTGCAGCTTTGGATGAAGTTGTAACAAAGTACTCCCAAGTCATAAACAGATTAGGACAGGAATTTGAAGACAGGTTTTGTGACTTTGAGAAGGTTGAGCCATGCGTGTCATTTATTACAAATCCTTTCATGTACGTAGACGTAACTTCCACTGCTCAGCAGCTCAGTGATTTGTTCAGTTTGAGCGCTACTGATGTAGAGATGGAAATCTTAACGCTGCAAAATGACATAAACCTTAAAGCTCATCAGTCTGCACCAAACTTTTGGTGCCTTGTGGACAAAGAGAAGTACAGTGGTGTGTGCACAGCAGCTATGAAAATTGCCAGCTTTTTTGGTTCAACATATCTGTGTGAATCAGCCTTTTCCAATATGAACTTTATCAAGAACAAACACAGAACACGCCTGACTGATGCACATTTACAAGATTCACTGCGAATTGCTGTGTCAAATTATTCACCAGATTATGCACTGGTGAGCAGCATGCAGTGCCAGGCCTCCCACTTTCATAGAAATAATCTGACGAATCAGACATTCTTTTCATTGTTTAAAGAGCAGCAATATTCATCAGAAATATTGCACATAATGTTAAATGTTCAGAAAGCATTTGTGAGCTTGTTAATGGAAATAAGTGTTGTCTCTTTGCTTTAAAAAATGTTGCATTTGTATTACAAATACAGCACTTCAAATGTTTGAGTAAATAAATGTTTAATGTTGAAACATGTTTTTCTATTTATTATTATTGCTGTGTAAATGACTAATAATTGTGGAAACCAATTATTATTGATATGTGAGAAATAATTTCACAGCGTTATAATTACTGCTATTTTAATATCACCATTATAACATTTAATATCCATGCAGTTTTGTTATTTAAGAAGTTTGTAGCAAACAGGTCGTGTGCCCTTCATGTGACTCCATGCTCATGAAGTAGCCCTCGGCCTCAAAAAGGTTGGTGACCCCTGCTCTAAAAAAATAATATCATTTCCATTTCATCTCTATATTTATCCTCCTGACTTGCAGGAAAGTATCGGAGACGCTATACCTACGGCAACTACCAACCTATTACCCCGACATGCTTCCAGAGATACCAAGATATTGCTGTCATGTTGAAATTTTTTTTGTTTTGGTTTTTTAGTGTTATAAAGATATGACTGAAATTTAGAACTGCTTGTCAAGACCACCAAGCAGGAGAAAGTACCGTAAAGCGTCTTTTCCAAGGAAACAACATAACGGCGCGAGTAGGTTTTGAACCAAGACCATGTCAATCATAATCATGGCACTCCTATAACCATTCAACCACGCTACCGACAAACGAAAAACTGTTTTTAAAAGAAAGACGTTCCAAATATTAAGTTAAAAAACATAAACAAAATTTAAATTTTGATTCCAATAGCGATAACGTTACGTTCAGGACAAAATGCCAAAAAATTTATGAGCAACGACACAACTTGAACTGGGATGGGTAATAGAAAGAGTGGTTTTTTTGAGTTTGTTTTCTTGACATATGAACAAACGCACATGACATAATGCTGTCCAAAAAGGTGAGAAGCAAAGTCAATCCAACGGCAGCTCTTCCTCGCTTTCAAAGAAAACAAAGAGGTGGGCAATAGCGTGCTATTTTTGTAGTTGCTGAACCTGTAGCATAGCTACTTTTGCAATTATGAAGCAATTAGTGTTACTAGTGTTACACAGTTACACTTTATGCAATGTAGCTGTAGAAGCAGCGTCGCTACATTTTGCTTATAAACTTGACGTTAATCGCTGCTTTTTTTTAAATTAAGTTTAAAATTGAACTGTTTTGTGATACTTTGTTGAACTACAACGTTAATTTTCAAACCGAAAAACAAATAAATTTCGTTTTTATTGGACATCTAGAAGACAAACGCCATTAAAAACTGGCCTACTTGGTTGAAACCAGTAGCGTATTTAGGGGGAGGGATTGTGCCATGGCCAACCCTTGGAGATCACTAATACTAAAAATCGGAGACAGATTCAAAGTGAAGACCTTTTTTACCGCTTGAAAAAATGTTTTCATTAAGCATATTTGATTGTGGTAGTATAGACCCTCTCTTTCACAAATCCTCGGTACGCCACTGATTGGAACCACAATTGCTTTTAAACCAATCACAAAATATATGTCTTAATTGATGTGCGGGTGTTCTAGCTTAAGGCATTTCGTACACTAAATAATTTTTGCAAGTTAATATAAAACATAATAACAAATAATCTATGGTATTTTTTGAATAAACCTTTCGAAAAAAATCAAACAATTTTTTGATAAAGCTATCTGAATAAGATTTTGTTCTGTTCAATAACAATGATCAACAAAAAATCTGTTGCATTAGTGCCAAACACTTGTTTTAACCTAATTTGCTGAATTCAAATCTGACCTTAATTTTTTTCTTTAAGTTATAGTTTTTTTAAATCAAATTTTTAATATTTTATTCAAGGCAAATTTTAGCAAAGCGACATTTTTAATAAATTGGATTTACGGCTAACGTGTAAAACCAAAATCCCAGAAATAACAATGTGGAGCAAGATAGCGAGTATTATATCACGAGAAAAATCACTTATAGGCAAATTTACACCAAATATAAGAAGCGAATAGATATTGTTAATAAGTAAAATGGTACGAAATACAGCGAACATTACCTGCACATCAACGTCTTTGAAGAAAGGGGTAGACAATCAACTTATAAATTGATGTTTATGGATAATTATCCATGTACAAACAAATTTTTAAGATATAAAATACTTGTAAGCATCTGAAATGGGAAAAATTGGCGCTTGTCAAAGGCAAAACATACATCATTAAGAAAATTGTTTGTTTTCTCAAAGCTAAGTCAAACGAATTAAAAATAGTTTGAATTGTGCTTGACCTTCTTTACAAACTTTTAATGGAAAACTTCTTTAAAAGTTTTGTGATGCATTATTGATGTACATAAATCACAAAAACAAATACTGCTAACAAAAAAAATGAAATGATTGGAGCAAACGCCAACAAACAACAAAAACAAACATATTTTTATCATCACGTGAAATCAACAAATTAAAATTATCATCACGTGAAATCAACAACCACAATAGCTAAAGCATAATAAAATCAAAACTATTGCTCATATACCAAGTGTCTTATTTTTTTCAATAGTCTTTTTTAAGAATCTTTGAATAAGGTCGACGCTATTCACTCTTTTTCGCTGTCTGAAATTAGTGCCGTTTCTTCAGAAATGCCATTGCTGGCTTTTTCTCTGAAATAAGTTGGTTTGGTCAATAAAACAATAAATAACCCCAAACCAGTCATAGCAACAGGTAATGCCGTTGACCATAAAGGACCCGAACTGCTTAATAGTAATCGACTAGTAGTCAACAATATTAACCTGATAATTCCAATCAAGAACAATACTACCATATAAGCAGACATTGGTTTTATTGGATAAATGACTTCAGCTAACAATTCATAGTTAGATGTGGTTGATATTCCCGAAAAAAAACCTTGCATAACAACGCTGCAAAAACTCAATTTTAAATTATCTATCTTTAAACTGATCAAAAGAACAATGCAAGATGCAAGCAGTGTTGTCGAACTAAAAACTACCATTCCTTTATAAGCTTTTGTTTTCGTAATTATAGGTCCAGCTATAAAACTTCCAACGACAGACATAATCCAACCAATAAGCAACGATAAACCTGATTTGATGTTGAGATCTGATTTGTGGAGGAAGTTTTTACGAACAATTGAAGTAAAAAGAACAGTGTTGCATCGAAAAATATTTACCGTTAAACCACAGACAAGCCACGTAGCTATAAATACTTTATTGGAAAATAGTTTTTTTATGGTTGAATAAAACTTTGTAATTGTTGACGGTTCCTCCTCATTATTGGTTGTTGTTTCTCTTATTTTTGCTTGAGCCACACTAGGTGGTGTTGGTGGACGATCTTTAACAAGAAATATTGCTGCCAGTGTTACACAAAAGGCAATTGTTGTTAAAGCTGAAAACATATAAACAAGTGATTCCATAACCTGAAATATACCAAAGTAAATTGATAAAAAGAGATAAATTTTTTTCAAGATGTTTTTATGAAATCAACTTTTTTTAAAAAATTATTTTGGTAACTGCTTTTTCAATATTTTTTTTGAAAATGTGAAAGGAAATAAACAAGATGAAGGTAAAGTTTTGACTTGGAACTGCGATTGTGATTGAAACGTGAAAAATTCATTTTCATTTTAGCCCAGCTGAAATACGATCATTTAAAACAGTGATTCTCAAAGTGGGCGATATCGCCCGTAGGGGGCGAAAGAGATACAATAGGGGCAAAAAACCCGTAGGGGCAATAGCGCATTCTCGAAAAGTTAGAATTATCGCGAAACTTGTTTTGTTTATGTTCCAATTGTAAAAAGTTATAAATAACCTGGTTCAATTGTGATGTGATAAAAACGAATCTTCTCACAACTTGTACAACTTGCTGGAATCTTTTTCGTCAAAAGCGCAAAGTTTTCCAGTCATGAGTTAGGCTCGTTAGTGAGAACTCAGTTTAGTTCAGCCATATTCGTCGACACTATATCATAGACTGAAACCTGTAGTTACGTAAACTGCAAGCTTACTTCTCTCGTATTAGTGCAAAAGAACGAAAAACTACTAATACCATTCGCTTTGTAGTAAAAACTAGCCTAATGGGAAGCAAAGCACTATTTGACACGAAGACTCAAGAAAGTACGTATCTTTGACGATAAAGTCTAATAGGAAACAAATTCAGCCGAGGTGGAGCAGCAGTGGCAGAGCTTTTACTGTTAAGGTTCAAAAGTATAAAATTTTGTGCCGCACATAACTTCTTAGATTTCTATTCTTTATGTTGTTTTAAATTCTTACGTTTCTTTACATTTATTCTGTTTTAACTTCAATTTAAATATACTTTAGTAATCTTCATTTAAGTTTTTAAGTTTAGAATTCCTGAAAATATGTCTTCACCATTAAGAAAGTTGCAAAAAATTCAGAAGACCAAGAAAGTGAAAGTGCGTCAATATAACTGCAGCTATTTAAAATTTGGTTTTATAACAGCTCCACATGACGCTACCCGTCCAATGTGCCTTGTGTGTAGTTCTATCTTTTCTAATGAGGCAATGAAGCCGAGTCGACTGCAAGACCACCTCAACTGAATGCATCCAAATAAAATTGGCAGTGACTTCAAGAAGCGACAGGAATATGGTTTAATTGCTTCATGTAATATATGTAAACTAATTGCAAAAACGGCAAAGTCTCACACTGTAGGCAAAGACCTAGTGTTGCCAGCCGCAAAAGAAATAATTGAAACAGTTTTGCAACAGAATACTTCTTCAGTTTTGCGTGCTATGTCTCTAAGCAATGATACAATTCGGCGGGTTAGCTCAGTGGTAACATCCGCGACTTACGTGCAGAACGACCTGGTTCGATTCTCCGTAACGTCGACTGAGTGATACTCGTTGTGCCCTTTGGAAAGGCACTTCACGAACATTCCAAGAAATGTGATCAAGCTGCTTACCTTCAATGGTGACCGCGGTTAATTCACAGAAAGCAGCAAATCGGTGTGGGTGGAACACAACGCCATACGAATGTTAGCAATTTGTTGAAATCCTTTCTGTATTCAAATATTTGCTGCAAACAGACGAATTCACTTTGAGTAATAACAAATCATTACTATTGGGATATGTGGGATTTATACATAATATGCAGGCTTAAGAAGAAATCCTTCTTGCAATCAATTTTCCTGCTTATACTCGGGCAACAACTGTCTTTAATGGAGTGGAGAGATTTTATGAGGAAAAGGAGATACTAATGCAAAATGTATTGCAATGTGCAACAGACGGTGCTGATGCAATGGTTGGGAAGCATCGAGGATTCATCGCACTAATGAAAAAGAAAATACCTGGACTCATTGCAACTTACTGCATTATCCACCGGCAGCATTTGGTCGCTCGTAATCTCAGAGCTGAACTGCATCACTCATTGCATATTGTGATAAAATGCATCAACAAGATAAAAAGCTAATTCTCTTAATAATAGACTTTTTCGCCCACTTTGTCGCGACAACGAAGAAGATTTTAAACGTCTTTTATTCATACCGCAGTACGATGGCTTTCTAAAGATGCTTGTATGACTCGTTTTTACTTCCTTTACGATTCAGTGATCGAATTCCTCTCCGGCATCGATTTTCAATTGGCCGAAGCTGTGAAACCATTAAAAAATGATATCGCTTATTTGGCAGACATTCACTTTCATGAATGAAGTAAACAAAAAACTTCAGGGTGAAATGATAACGCTTATCAGATGCAAAAATGTGTTAACGTCATTTATATCAAAGCTTTCTTTGTACAAAGAAAATATGGGGCAAAACATTTTATCACAATTTCCAAACCTCTGTGAGAATAATGGTACAGAAGATGAACGACTTAAATACTGTTCGCATTTACATAACCTAGTGGAAGATATGCACATTCGCTTTGCAGATCTCATTAACCTCACGGTCCCACGTGGGGTAATTCAATCATTTTCTGCTGATGCTGCAGATCTAAAAGTTGAACTTCAAGATCAGTTCATTAACTTGCAAAATAATGACGAATATCTAAAATGAACTTTACAGAAGATAGGTATGATATATTTCGGTGCAAGGCATCTGGTAAACACCCGCTCATATGAAACGAAGTAAGACCATGGATTTTTTTATTTCCGACATCTTATTTGGTAGAAAAAGAGTTTTTAGCCGTGACGCTATTGCTATCAAAACAAAGAAATTACCTTTCCACCAACAAACTGGGTGATTTAAGATTGAACCTGACCAAAACGTCTCCAAATATTAAAAAGTTCAATAAAGATCATCAACCTCATCAATCTCATTAAAAAACTCTATGTACTATGATTAGTCTATTCTTTAATTGATTTGTAATAAATTGGTTTGTAACTTTACGTTTTTTTGTATTGCCGAGGGGCAATGATGATGTGTAGAGTGCTATAAAGGGGGCAACAGTACATAAAAGTTTGAGAACCACTGATTTAGAATACATGGAAAAATTGTTAATTTTATCTAAAAACTTAAAACAATCATAGAGTAAATGATTTGTTTATTAAATTTGAGTTTTTTAATGATCAAATTGCAATTACAGGTAATACGCGGCGCTAATATTTAATTGGTTTTTTGTTTGAAGTAAGTTTTAAAACCGCTAATTAACAAAAGTGAGTTTTTCTTTAGTATTCATTTTTGAAATAAAACAAACCCATTGAATCATTTGAAATGTCAAGAATTTTATTTCAATAATTTCTTTATGAATCAAAAACGTTTGATTAGAAAATTTTTTGCTTTTTTGTTTTGATATAAAAGATCAAAGATTTTGAGAGAAAAACGTGAAACAAAGTTTTTTGAATAAGGCCATTAAAACAAGTATCTAAATTTAAAAATTGAGTGAGTTAATGTTGTAAACTTGCGTTTTGAATTTTTTAACTTGAAAATACAATGCAATATATCCATCTATGTACCACATTGCTAGTCGTTGAGCGCAACACGGTCGAGCATAATTCATTTGGTAAACCAACGAGATCCAAACATAAGCTGCCAGTCTCTTGCGGCCCGGCAAACATTCATTTCTTATTTCAAATGCTCTTGTTTTTTAGAATTTTCTCAATTTTCTCAATTTTCTCAAGGTAGGGTGATAAAGTTTAGTTTTTATTCAACACACGTGACATTCTTCAAGTTTTAACCAATCTATTTCAGGATATGATCTCATTATTTTAGCCTTTACCGACTGTCCCACTTTATTCATAATTCAAATTTCAACCTTGTAACTCTATAGTTGATTTTCAGTCCTTGACCGCAATTTTTAAGCTTTTGATTATGACGTCATCTTTTCCATTGTTGCGTAGTGATTTCGTAATCAATACAAAATTTCCCTCACTTAATTTATATGGTCTACAAGTTTCCCGAGTAAACTTGTGACATCTGGGGTCTGTCGTCCGAGAAAAAAGATTAGATTCGTTTAAGAGTCCTAATGCAGAATTTACAGTTTGGAATGGCGACTATTTCGGTTGAGAAAAAGCTTGAAAAATTAAGAGTCCGCATGGAATTTTTAAAGTGTCGGAAGAGGAGTGATGTAGTTTTATCAAGAGTAAGTGGAATCGTTCTTGTGAGAATAAGAAGGTAGAGAAAGATCGGCAGGTTAAAATAAGAGAAAGGGCAAGATTGAGAATTAGAACGAAAAAGAAAATAGAATATGAGGAAAGAAGAATGCAGCTTGAACCGGAGAGATTAAAAGTTGAGCTGGAGACAGATCGCTCTAGTGGAGAAGGAGGGAAAGTGAACCAGGCAGGGAGGGCACGTGTTGTTTTCGGATGAGCAAGACCTCCCTCATTTTATTGACGGAAAAGATCACTTAGATAATTATCTGCTACCATTTGAAAGATATGGTTGCAGTTGGCCTCAAGCTAATCGGGAAACCCAGTTGAGTGCGCTACTTGTTAGAAAAGCTTTTGATTGTATTCCACGCTCTCGCAGAAGACGCTTGAACTATGGATATATGAAGGGCGCGCTGTTTCAGCTGTGCAATAGTGCGGAATAAGGTTACCGACAACGTTTTAGAGAGCTAAGCCAGAGAGTTCTAAAAACTCTGATCAGTTTATTGTGCGCTTTAAGAATTATTTTACTCAGTGGATGAAATTGTCTGATGTGGAAAGCAGTTTCGAAAGGATAGTTGACTTGATGGTGAAAGAGCAATTTATTAACTCTTTCTCTGGGAAACTGTCTGTTTATCTGATGGAAAGGAAACCTCAGAGTCTCAGGGAGTTGGCGACAATTGCCAAACAGTATCTGACCGTTCACAACAAGAAGCTATCAAGTCGGAATTGTACTTCTTAAAAGAATGTTTGTGGTTTAAGACCAGAAGTAAAAAATTCGGCAGCTTCTTCTGCGACAACAAGAGGTATAAAGTGCTTTAAGGGCGGGAAATTAAGACACAGGACAAGTGAGTGGTTTTCGCGTGTGTGAGATAAGGATAGAAGAAATTCCTGCTACTGGTGTGGAGGATTTAGTCATACTTTTATGCAGTGCGAGGAAAAAAATCGATCATTGCATGGTGGGCCTAGTGCACAAGAAAAGGCTTACAAAATTAGATGTGCGTTGCCGGTTAAAAAAGCAATGAAAATTGGGAAAGCGGAAGAAGTAAAATGTAAAGAGATAAGCAAGAACAAACAAAACACCAGTCAGAATTCCGAAGGTTATTTGGAGTTGAAAGATGATAGGAAAATACAAGTTTTGAATGGCGCATGTTTGAAAGGCTGCTAATCAGATGCTTATTTCAAATGAATTAGTTGGAAGTAATCTAGTTACAGTTTAAGAGACACCGGATGTTCTGGAGTAATAGTGAAAAAGAATTTAGTAAAAGAAGAACAATTAACTGACAAGGTTGGATACGTGATGACGGTCGATCGAACTTTGTTAAAAGCACCTTTTTCAATTGTTAAGTGAGCACGCCTTATTTTACCATAATAGTGGAAGCTTTGTGTCTAAAGAATTTGTTATATTAGCTAATCATCGGAAACATTTCTGAAGCGAGAGCACCCAACAATCTTGATGAGACTTGATGCTTGAAGGAGGCAGCAGTTACCCGAGCACGGACTAGGTTGAGCACTGAAAATAAACCTTTAAAATTTATAGAGGTCACGGATCGAAACGAAAGGGGATTATGTACCGTCTTACCAAGAAGGTTGGTGCAGAAAAGCAAAGATTAAACAAATTCTACAGCCGAAGGTCTTGAGGAAAAAGGTGATGGAAGCTTTGCATAACATGATGCTAACTGAACACATGGGTGTCAAGAAAACAAAAGATTCTAACCAATTTTCATTGTCCAGGAATTCACCAGGATGTAGTGAGGTTCTGCAAATTGTGTGATGTATGTTAGAGGACAGTATCGAAAGATAGTGTAGCGAAAGTTTTGTTCAGCAAAATTCCTTTGATAGATTTGTAATTTAAGCGTGTGGCAGTTGACCTGATTGGCCCCATCACGCCAGTAAGTAACAAGGGGCACCGTTATCTGCTCACTCTAGTGGATTAGGCAACACGCTATTCAAAGGCCGTCCCTCTTAAGAACATCGACACCGAAACAGTGGCGAAAGAGCTTTTAGATTTCTACAACCGGTTGGAACACCAGAAGTAAGTAATCTTGAAATTCAGTTTGTATCAGTGATGAAGGTCACGAGACCGGTCTTGGTCTCGCTTCGATCTCGATCTTGGTCTCGAGGTGGTGGTCTGGGTCTCGTGTTTTTTAAATTGGTCTCGACACCGGACATTTTTTGACATTTTTTTTTATACGATGCTATTGTGATAAATTTTGCAATTTGCTTAAAAACAAGACTCAATCAACCAGGGCGCAATTTGAAGTGGTAAAACGTTTAGAGCCAAACTTCTTTAATCTTTAGTTTTGAAACTTTTTTACGTTTATTCCAATGAAGATTTTTATTGCGATCAGAGCCATCTGTTACAAGCTAACCCGATTACGAAAAAACTTTATTTAAATTGTTTTCTTTCGACAAGAAACAAATCTGGTAATGCTATGAATGTTTCTACTCACGCCTTTGCCGCCAAAACATTCATATCAAATTAATCCGATTTTAGAAAAATCAAGTAACTTAATTACGTAAATATTTCTTAAAGCTAGTTTTGTTTTCAGTTAAAATCAAGCTTTAACAGAAGAATGAAGGTAATAATGCAAAAAAAAAACTAGATTTACAGCAGCAAGATAGATTATGTAGCTTTAAGTTATCCTAAATGCAGCAGCAGCCCCAGAAAACGAATATGCAATGTTGTTTGTTACACAGTTACCTACCTCAAAATTTAGTACACCTGCCAAAAGTTACTTTAAAAAGAAATTAAAATGTTTGTTTGGGACCTTGATTTAAATGTATAGTGTCATAGGAATACATTTTACTAATGTGTGTTTTAAAGCAGATTAACTGAGATAAAAAATGACTTTAACGTTAATTGAAAGCCAAAAGTTTCTAAATATTCAGTTTAAAACGTCTTAAAGTACATTTAGAATTAAAATCCAATAATGGTAACGCTATGTTAACAATAAAGTTGCCCTGAGATAAGACTATTGGACCCCAGCATAATTCAAAATCACTATATTTGTCATGACTTTTTGCAAATTCTAAACTATCCTTGATGTATTTTTTTATCAATGATCACTCAAATTATGCATGCTTTATAAACTTTCTAATTGTTTCTTTTTGAGAATTATAACAATTACAGTTTCATAGACCCCATGGTTTCAAATAGATAAAAATTTAATGATGTGGTATAACCAGTATTTTTATTTTTCAGAAGTTGCTGGTGTTATAGATCACTGATATAACATATGTTTAGCATTTAGTAATGATAAGAAAAAAATTATAATCATTAGAAACCCTTTATTTATCAAGTCTAAAAAAAGAAAACTCGCTCTAGAGCATTAAAAATATTAAAAAATTTTATGGTCTCACTCTCAACCAAGCAGAAGATTTAGCTAGCGAAAGCGAAAGCGAAACAGATGATGATTATTATAAAGCTCATACTGATGATAATAGTGAACATAATGCAGAAGAAGAAGGGGTAAGTATCCTTTCCCATATATATATAGAGGAAAAGATGGCTACATCTGGCAAACTAACTCTAGAAGATGTAGAGAACCCCCTTGCGTGACATTGTTTCAGAGAAACCAGGACCAAAAATGATGGAGCTCTAGCACATTCTCCTCAGAAAGTATTTGACCTTTTTATCAATGACAGACGAATAACAATAAATTTTAAGTGGACAAATCAAAAGATCAGACAGGTGAGGGATTGCTTGAAGAGCAGGCAAGGATTTGCTTATGATGCTGTAAACATTGAGATAAAAGCTCTTACAGAATTATTATTTTTAGGTTCAATATCTGTATAACTAAAAAAACAAAATAAAAAATTTAAATCAGACAGTAATATCTGGGCATCTCCACAAGCAGATTGGGTTAATTACTTGCCCTATCTATTGTGCTGTGATGCTTTCTGCGAGTCAGAAAGATAAATATAGAGATGAAATAAAATAAATAAAAATTGAGAAATCTGAGAAAGATTGAAAATTGAATGTTAATTTTTGAACTTTCTGGGATAACTGAAATTTGGGTCACAAATTTGGATGCAGACAAAAAAATTCTTCACCTTGATCATCGAGGTATTTTTTTTTTGAAGCGGGAAATGATGGTACCCAAGTCCTGAAAGGGAGAAATGTAGCAAAAATTTTTGAGAACCACTGTTTTAGTCAAAGAAACACAAATTCTCTTGTACCAACCAAAATGGTTCTACTTTTAGTAAATTGCATTTCAAGGACAAAGCGAAATATAATCACAAATAATTATTACACCTCTATTTCACTGGCAAAAGAATCACAGAAACAGGGATTAACACTAGTAAGCACAATCAAAAAAACAAAAGATGCATACCGCGGTTGTTTATGCAAAAAGCAAAAGTAGGTACCACATACTACGTATTTGATCATGAAAATAACTTTAGCTTGCTATCCACTACACCTAAAAAAGGCAAAAAAGTTGTATTTTTATCCAGTTTGCATTCTGCAAACAGCATGCAAAGCCACAGGAAATAAACGATCAATGTTTACTACAATGAGGCCAAAGGTGGAGTCAGTGGCGTACCGTGACTTTTCAAGTCAGGCATGCAATGATGAAATGATGACGTCATCATTCTCAAAATTTAGCTCAATTTTAATATTTGATAAAACAAGTAATTTTTAAAATTTTGCGATTTATAGTCCTAGTAAATGCACGAAGTTTTTTCAATAGTCAATGAAAGGTAAAAACAATAATTTTTCCTTTCTAAGGTTTCTCAATAATCACAAATATAAAATGTTTTTCCTGCATCGAAGTTGTCTATCGAAGTAGGCAAAAGTGCTGAGTAAGCTTGCTTTTTTCTATAATTTTTACGCAAACTCTCGCTTCAGCGTCTATCATCTGAAAGGCGATCAAGAGAAAAAGTCATAATACCAAAATCACCTCGCTCTTAATTCTCTCGTAGAATGGCCTCTTAGACAGCGAGAAAATTTCTACGAGCGAGAAAAACTCACAATCCCGCCCCAGTATATTAAAAAGCACATTAACGGACAGTTAATAGCAAACAAAATATAATTTGTGAAAAACCATGAGCAGAGGATCTAACTGAAAAAAAAAGTTTCACTCTCATCATGTCCACGAAAAGGAATTTCTTGAATACCCAGAAAGCAAGTTATCTGAATAAACCTTTTCAGGATTTCTCTATTTTTTTTAACTTCTTCGTTATGCTGATTAATTGCAGCACATCTTTGTTGATTAAGAAATGTATCAATCCTGGTTTGGCCAAATGTTTTAGCTGCTACAAATGCTGACAAATGAGACACTGTTTTCTCATGACGACTAATGGCAGTATGTAAATTATTTAAGTCATTGTATCCACGATAAGGTGAGCTCCACACGGAATCATCTTTTGAAAAAAGCAAACAGGGCCAACAGTACAACTTGTTTGATGCTGCACTTCCACAAATCCAATATACATTATTATATATTTCAGAATTAAATTTTCTCACACAACTTTTATTTTGCTTGCTTATATTCAACTGTGGAATTGGCTTGCCGGAATCTACCATCTCCTTTTTTTCCTGATAAGACAATGAAGTAAATGATTTTTTCTTTAACTTTTGAATTAAATCTTGCACTTGACTCATTACAAAATTCCTAAAGGTCTATAAAATCTAAAATCAAATTAAAGTTTAATAATTTTATAATAGATTGATAAAACTGGAAGGTTTGAAAAGGTATATCAAAAACTAATAATAGTTAGCAAAGCTTATGCTTGTAGATTCACATAGACAAAACTTCAAAAGATTGACTCAAATAATTAATAAAGATTGATAGACTAGACTTTATCCTGTTCAACAGATCAGACTAGGCTATCAAAGGTAGTCACCTATTGGTATGTATATATACAAACTTTGTTTTTAAAAATAATTTGACAAAAAAACTCTGGTTAATAAAGAAGGCTCCTTAGAGTGCAAGTCGCCAGGTAGCAGTAGTAGGCTAAGGAATGTAGGGAAAAACAGAAAAATACACACTAGGGAGTTTTCTCGTTTCTCCATAGACCTTTAAAAAGGCCAATAGCTAATGGTATATTTGTATTAAATCCATAAAAATGCCTGATGTCATAAATAGGCTAGAAGTTATTTTGAATTACTGGTAGGCTATTTCATAGAATTTTATAATGCAATTATAGTTGTCCACAAACTAAGCCTGAGGCTGGTCACTGAGCCAGTAGACAAAAACTACTACTCTTAACTCGCAACAATCATCATCTACAAACAACACAACAAGTACTGTATTGAGAGGCTAAAATGCACCAGTAACTGTGTAGCCTATCAGTAGGCCTACCGTAAGTAAGTAGGGCTAAGCTTATGCTAAAAGTAGGCAACTTGCTTTAACCTGCTACCCTAGCTAATTCATTTAACTGCTTGCTTAAACTAAAGTGTTAAAGTGCTTTCAAATTAATATGATTTCAAAATGCATCTGAATGTGAGAACTGAGTAAACGTAAGCAGTTTGTAGCAAGCGATACTAGATCAGTTCTTCAACAACGTCACGCTCTATAAACATGGGCGTGCATGCAATATCAAAACTGCATGCATAGATACGATATCAAACTGCTGAATAATCGGAGATTTAGATTTTAATTTAAGAAAAATTTCGCAAAAGAAAAGAAATATTCGGATAAAACAATGTCTGCAATGGAATACGCATCTATAATATTTCTTAGAACTACCGGTAGGTCTCGTAATTCCTTCTAGCAAGAGAGTCGAAAATGCAACTTAGATTTTGCATGCGTGTTTCCAATTTTATTTTGTATTTTAGTGATAAGCTCTAGCTGAAGCTGTACTGAATGATCCGAGTTGCAATCGATAAAACGTATTTATGCTGTTATATCAAAAAAATAATCAACATAATATCATCAAAATTTTTATACTTTGAGAATTTTTTTCAAGATTATTTTTTTATTTTTTTATATAATTATTTTTTTATAAAATTTCTAGGTATTCATGGAGAATACGCCTCTGGGTGGAATTGACAGTCATGATCAGAAACGTTTCCTATTTACTACAGCTAGAAAAACAAACGGGCAAACAAACGGGCCAATACGGGTTTTTTTACCGAATTTTAGATAGTTCCATAATAAATGCCTATGCTATTTTAGTAATAAATGATCCTAACTTTGGTGGAAAAACAAATGATAAAAGAGTGTACTTTATGAAAGAAGTTGCGAAATTACTTATCATTTCATATGCACAACGGAGATTTGAATCAAAACGAACACCTAAAAAAGTTATGTTAGTTATGGAAACTTTTGGAGTAATTAAATGCTCTAATGAAACAGTTGAAAGCCAAGACTAAGTGCAACAAAAAAAATGTAGCTTATGTCCCAGATCAGCTGATCAAAAGATAAAAACAGTTTGCAAAAAATGTCAAGTTCACATTTGTGATCACCATTTTCTTATTTATTATACTAACTGTATACGTAGCTGAAAGGTATTTAGATATCACATGTATTTGGTAATAAAACATAAGAACAGAAGGAAGTAGTTATTGTTAAAAATAAGTCTGTTTGTTACAAGTGTCTGTATTTTGTCATTTTTGGTTGATAACAGAACAAAAAAGGTTGTTTTTATTTTTAAAACAAGATTAATTTTAATATGAACACTGTTACCAGGGATATTACTTATTTTAAAATTCATTGTTCTTCTGGTAAAATCAGAGGCAAGTAAAACTTAAACAAATACAAAAGGCGTAATATTTATTCAAGAAAAACTCAACGACGTTTCGTCGGTTGCATCGGGCGGACTTCTTCAGGTAAAAGCAGAATACAACGCGCACCATATTTAAAAAACCAAGAAGTTAAAAACACAAACCAACAAACACAAGGTGAGAAGCGAACATACAGAACGATTTCATAATTACTTAGTGCAAAGAAACAAATTTAACAGGTTGAAAACCCACATTAGTTGAGATTTTTTATATTGCTATATATTTTTAGAAAAACATTACGATCTTTATCATTTATTGAATTTTTTGTATTATTAGTATATAATGATTCTAAAAATTTGCGTTTATCGTAGTCAATGTTATAATCCAATATTTCAAAATTACCAAAATCAATCCTATGTTCACAATTAAAACAATGCTTAACCAATGCAGTTTTTTTATTCAAATCGTCTTCTTTTAGTTTAGCCAAATAAGTTTTTTATTCAAATCGTCTTCTTTTAGTTATTTGGCTAAACTAAAAGAAGACGATTTGAATAAAAAAACTGCATTGGTTAAGCATTGTTTTAATTGTGAACATAGGATTGATTTTGGTAATTTTGAAATATTGGATTATAACATTGACTACGATAAACGCAAATTTTTAGAATCATTATATATTAATAATACAAAAAATTCAATAAATGATAAAGATCGTAATGTTTTTCTAAAAATATATAGCAATATAAAAAATCTCAACTAATGTGGGTTTTCAACCTGTTAAATTTGTTTCTTTGCACTAAGTAATTATGAAATCGTTCTGTATGTTCGCTTCTCACCTTGTGTTTGTTGGTTTGTGTTTTTAACTTCTTGGTTTTTTAAATACGGTGCGCGTTGTATTCTGCTTTTACCTGAAGAAGTCCGCCCGATGCAACGGACGAAACGTCGTTGAGTTTTTCTTGAATAAATATTACGCCTTTTGTATTTGTTTAAGTTTTACTTGCCTCTGATTTTACCAGAAGAACAATGAATTTTAAAAAAAGATTAATTTGTTTGGAATAAAATTGCTGGTATAGACGAATCCGGATATATACATACCGGATAATCGCATAATGATCAGATATCCCAAAATAAAACCTTTCGTTAGATAAAAAAACATTTCGGTTAATTGCATAATCCGGTTAATTAAATAAAAATTTAATCTACTTTATTCGATTAAACAAACATTTCTGCAAATAATAATGAAAGTAACCGCCGATTGAAACGCATTGTGAGCACAGTCGCACAATGCTCTTGCGGCATATTCATGAGTAGAAGCAGAAAAACAAGACAAGCTTGAAACTTAGAAATCTGTGGCTGCACAATGACTGTATTAAGTTAAAATCGATTTAGATCACAAGATCATCATCAGTTAACAATTCTATCAATTCTGTGGAAAATAAAAATATAAAAACAACGAATTTGGGTAAAATTGAGCCTAATAATTACACTGCAGTGAAAAAACTAATTTGAAAACTTTACAAATTTAAACTAAAATACTGTTAACTACAACAAGAAACGTATAACTGGCGTCACACTGTGACGTCAACTATCTTTTCAACGCGTGTCGATAAACTCATAGTGGAACCTTTGTTTCTTTTATTAATCTTTCCACGCTTTTAAAGCATTCTTTCTTTCTTCTATTGATCTTTTCGCGCTTAAAATCTAAGAGAGCGCTAAGCGAAATAAAATAAAAAATATTGTTTGTTTGTTTTAAACAATACTCCATTCCCCGCTCGTAGTTTAAACGAGACCTTATGTAAGCAACAAGACACTAGCCTGCTTTGCTTTTTGAAGCGATGAAGAAACCAAGCGTAAGGCCACCGAGATTTACAGATATTATGGCATATAGAAATTTCTATAATTCCCTGGTAATACTAGAACGAGTTTATTCTGAAATGCTCGTCATGAATTGGTAGACATACTGACACGAGTCAGCAAAGATTTTGGTTAAAAGGAGGCGTTTTTACTACTTCCGGACAAACACATAATCCTGTTAATTGCATAAAAAAGCTTGGCAAATTGACTGTGCAATTAAGCGGATTCGTCTGTAGATGTATCTTCAATAAAATAAAGGAGTGCAAAATAAGTAATATTTTTATCAATTATAGTCAAGTACCACTTGTAACTTATTTGTTTTAGCCAAAGTACCACTTGTTACTTACGAAGAGAAAAAATAAATAATATTTTGAGGATATTTGCTTATTATTTACTTATTGGATGAATAAAAACACACTTAATAAACAAATATTCATCTTGGAGTCTTTTGAACCACTTGGTACTAAATGTGTATCAGATTCAATAGTACCTTCTGAGGATTAAAGCGGGTAATGCAATAGAATACAATAGTATAGTTCAAACCTTTGCAAAATATGGCCCGCGACAGGTTTAATAAAATTTTTATTTCAAATTTTTTGACTTTAATATGGCAGGAGAGCAGTGTTACGTAAGATTATGCAATTTTTAAATCGCTAACAGTTAGGATTACTTCACGGGTGCCCAAACTTTTACACGCTGGGAGCCAAATTTTTTTGCAAGTATCTCCAGGACCGCAACCCAAACAAAATTACAGTGATAAAACGTTTTTTGATCTTCAATTTTAATAATTATTTTGGATCATCGTCCATGTTAACTTGGATTAAGCCCTTCCCCCAAAAAAAATTCATTTCTTTGATTCTACGTATTTTTTCCTACATGAGGCAAACAAGTTTTTGTAATAAAATTTCTCTATGCAATAATTAAAACATCATATTTATATATTTATTAAATATGGCCAGCCATTATTTTTAAAAGTGAAGAGGCCGTCTTAGTCACAACGTTTTCCAACCCCTATAGTTTGTTTATTTATTTTTTATTTTCATCTCTTTATTCATTCTCTTACTTCGGAAAAGTGCGTCGGAGGCGCTATACTTAGAACAAGCTATTACATTGACCTGTTTCCGGAGATGCCAAGATATTGCTGTACGGTTGAAACTTTTTTATTTTGGTTTTTATAGTTTTTTAAAAAGATATGACTGAAATTTAAAACTGCTTGCCAAGACCGCCTAGCAAAAGAAAGTCCCGTAAAGTCTTTTTCCTAAGGATTCAACAGAATGGAGCGAGTAGATTTTGAACCGCGCCCATTTCGATCACAATAACCACGCTCTAAACACACAACCTCGCTGCCCAGGACTCGTTTAACAATCGGTTAAAAAGTTGTGATCTATAAATCCATATGCGTATGCATGAAAGAGGGAGATTTGGCGATTAAAAAACTCTAAGAAATGATGGTTAAAGTTTCGTTGAAGCACTAAGACAGCTTATAAACTGTTAAAATAAAGTGAAGACTTTTTTTTATAAAAAAAAGAGAATTAAGGGATAGAAAGAAGTGAACACAAAAAAAGGCCTTCACCTTATTTTGCATTTGTCGGCAGCGTGTTTGAGCGGTCAAGAGGGCCGTAATTGATGGCGAACGTGATCGACACCATTGTGGTTTAAAGCCTGATCTCGCCACTTTGTTCTGTCCTTGGGAAAAACACTTTAACGAACTTTTCCCTACTTGGCGATCTTAGCAAACAGCTCTAATATCAATCATATCTATAAATATAAACTAAAAAAAACAAAAATACAAAATTTCAACCGGCAGCAATATCTTGGCATCTCCGAAAGTAGGTCAATGTAATTAGCTTAATAGTTGCTCTATGTATACTAGCGGGATTTCAGTATACTAGCGGCACAATTTCCTTTCAGTCAGGGAGTCAGGAGGATAAAAATAAAGATAATATTAAAAATAGATAAATAGTTTTAATCGTTTCTTTAAGTGAATCTTTGAAAGTGGCTCCTTTTTCTCATGGCACCAGGCCTCCCTTTTGCAAAAGACATCACGGATTACAATGATCATATGTTTCGGCTCTCAACCTGCGATCATGTCTTAATGAATATTCATTCAAAAAAATTTTAATTGATTTTTTTAACATTGTTGGTATAGCGTGCCTTGCGTGTTTCGGCTTTTTTCTGCTCTAGTTGAGCGGGATTTTAAAGCGGGTTGTTTATTGATGCAACAACACAGAGAAAAGCTTTTTTTAACATGTTAGAGATGTTTGTTTATTTAAAATGTGATCTTAGATTTTTTAATAAACAAAAAAATTATTGATTTTGGAATAATTGAAAATAAACTAAATTTTTTTAAAATTTTTTAGTCTCAGTCTTGGTCTTGGTCTCGATTGTTTTTGGGTTTGGTCTCGAACTTTAGGTCTTGAAATTTGCCGGTCTCGATCTCGGTCTTGGTTTCGACGTTTGTGGTCTCGACTACATTACTGGTTTGTATCGGATTGCATGCAGGGAGTGTCGAGATTGCGGTCAATTATGAGGTTGAAAACTACTCCTTATTACCGAATCTGCAATGTTCAACGGCAGGCTGAAGAAGATATTGAGACAATCGTGCATTAGAGTGGAGTGAAAAAAACTTTTTTTAAAATTGAATTTGTCTCGGGTCTGGATACTTGGAAATTGTTATAAAACTCACTTTAAAACTATTTTTAACTTTAGTTTACATTGGTACCCGTGCTACTCCTTAAAATTGTAGCGACGCCGCCCAAAATTTAGAAATTTCTCATAACGTCTAAACTACTGGAGCTAGATTGTTAATTTTGTTATCAAATGATTCAGAAGACATAAGTTTCTATTTGATTTAAGAGAGTTTTTTTCTCTATCTGCAACAGAAAACGACTTATACTAAAAAAAACATTTTTTTGCTAAAAATTCAACAGCATTTTTAGTATAACGCAATTTCATGACGAATATGTTCTTGTTAATCTGAATTATTTACGGATTATTTAATTACGTTAATAAAAATGTCAAAAACAGTGGTGTAAGGTATCCCTAAGTTTTAGACACAGCACAATATGAGGCATTTCAGAAGAAAAAATTAAAAAACAAATCTTAAAATTAGCACAAAAATTGACGTTTCGGAGTCAAACTTTTTCGTCTGACGGTTAGGATGTTTAGGATCTGACGAGATCTACTTCTTTGTTGAATTACACCATCACGATTGTCATATCCAATAACAGATTTGGATGCTTCTGTTACAAGTTTTACGTAGTGTTAAACACCTGGGTTATGGCAAGGATGGAAAAAAAGTAAAAGTTCAAAACTGAAATTTTCCAGTTCAGACATAATCATATCTCTAATCAGTGGCGGTTCAGTTATGTTCTGACCTGATAAGTCAGTTATTTTATAATAGACTTTTGCATTAACATTGATTGCTGGTACAACAAAACGTCGAAAGTTTGTTCTTTTGTCTATGTCACACGATCTAAGAGATTTGTTTCGTATTGATATTATTTTTTCCACTGCTATTTTTCTGATATCTTCAAATCTATCAGACAGCATTGCAAGAAGAACATTTTCAGGATGAGCATAAAATGCGTATTTTTTAATATTTTTAAAGATATTTCTCTGAAGTTTTTATCAAAGAAATTGTGGATGCGTTTGATTAAATAAAAAAATGTTTTGAGCCATCTGTTAATCTGCTTCAAAATTTAATCTTAAATTAAGTTGAAAATAAATGTTTATACAAAATGCAGCAAGAATTTTTAAACTGTTTGATGGTTCTTCTTGAGATGTGTAATATCGTAAAATGCTGCAAGCAAGAGTCAACCATCTTGAGTAAAACATGGGCCCAACTTAATTTACTTTGAATCTGTTCCAATTTTGTCAGTTTTTCGTCCCAAAAATATAGTGATCTCTAAAAAAAAATCTTGACTTTGAGTCTGTATCGGTTTTGTTAATTTTTTGTCCCAAAAACATAGTAATCTCTAAACAATAGGTCTTCGCTTTGCATCTGTCTCTGATTTCTGCAAGGGGTCTCCAAGGGTGGGGCCATGACACAATGCTCCCCCGTAAATAACTGGCTGCAATGAAAAAGAATGCAAAAAATGGCAGCAATAGGCATCTAAAGAAACATAACATGACAAGAAATCTACTTGTTGCTTCCTAAAAATGCTTTGCCCAGGGACCTTGTTAAAAAACCCTAACCTGGACATTGACAAAAAATTATAAAAAATAAAAAAACTCTCTTTTTAGTGATAGTCTCTGCTTGTTATGAATCTAATTTACAGTAACAAAGAGATTGTTTAATGGCAGAAACATACGAAAGTAAATCTCTTTTTTATCAACTTTCATTTCGATCAACTGTCGTTTCGATCAAATGTAGCTTCGATCAAGTGTCGCTTCGATCAAGTGTCATAGCACCTAAAAAACAGTTTTGTTAATTATTTTTCCTCGACCGTTATCGAGTGTTACACGTGTCAAATAAATGGCTCCTGGTTCACCTATTATAACATAATGTCTTTTAGTAGCTACTTTTCTTTTGAATTTATTTGTTAACTGCTCTTGCACAAGTGCGGCATCTTTTCTTCCATCAACGTGTATTCCATTAATTTCAGAAGCATTTTCTTCATTTCTTAATACAGCTTCCTGTCGAAACTTTGTTCTCTCTCGCCTCAGTTTACTTCGATCGACTAGAAAAGCGTTTGATTTACAACTCAATATGTTGTTTATTTCTAAATCTTTGATCGCTGCATTTGCCACTGTTGCTCCAGCTCTGTCGGAAAGCTGAAATCGTTCACAAATTATTGACAAATTAGGCCATGACGTTCTATTTCTATCTTTGTTTGGGTCATGACTAAATTCAGCTGATGAGCAAGATGCTGTGGATATTGATTCATCAGTTTCTGAGCTGTTCAATCAATTTTCTTGTAATTCTGATAGGCTAGGTGACAATAGTTCTTGTTGGCAATAATTGGTGGAGGATGCTTCAAGTAAAAGATTTTTCTTCCCAAAGCTTTTCATCTGACACTTTTCAGGGCAAATCGTCAGAATAAAGCAGAATTGAAACCGAACTGAGTTATAAAGGGGAAAGCAGAGTTCTCATTGGCTGAAAGAAGTTAGCCAATGAGAGAAAAGATTAAGAAATTTTCAAAGAGTAGACAAATTCTTTTTGTTTACATAGAAGTGAAGAGCGCAACGAAATTGCGCTCTTCACTACAGCAACGAAAAATTTTCTATTCTCGCTCGAGGTCGCTCTTCTTTTCATCTTTCTGCTCTTGAAGCGACTTTTATTAAATCTCTCAAACCCTTTATGTGTAAACAAAAAGAATTCGTCTACTCTTTGAAAATTTCTTAATCTTTTCTCTCATTGGCTAACTTCTTTCAGCCAATGAGAACTCTGCTTTCCCCTTTATAACTCAGTTCGGTTTCAATTCTGCTTTATTCTGACGATTTGCCCTGAAGAGTGTCATATGAAAAGCTTTGGGAAGAAAAATCTTTTACTTCACGCAATCTTCAAATTCTGTACCACCAAACGTCTATTCAAGGATGCTTCATCACTTGGCACATCCAGTGATGGTCTTACAAAAAGGGGGCCCGGTGCAAGAAAAGCAAGGAGGCCACTATTTAGTGTTCCAAGGCAAAGCAATCTCTAAAATAAGTTCATTGTCATAGAGGGAGCCGTTTTTAGTGTATGGAAACAAAGTGATCTGTAAAAAAAGAAAAGTCTTCGTTGTAGGGGGCCACTGTTAAGTGTTCCAAATCAGTGTGGTCTCTAAAAAAATAGTTCTTGTTTTAGGAGAGGCCACTTTTTAGAGTTTCAAAACAAAGTTATCTCCAAAAAAAAATTTTTTTTATTTTATTTTTGACATGCCATCAAGGTCCTGGTGCTACTATGAAGAAATAGAGTAATATCTTGTGTAAAGGGAGCCATTTTTTGATGTATTTTAGGGGGGCTGGTGCGGCCGCTCCGTTTGCACCCCATTAAAGCCATCACTGGACACACCGTGTTGTTTTAGAAAAGATAAATCTGATGTTGTCAAAGAAACAACTTCTTTAAGACAAACTGAGAGTCGAAAAGATTTTTGATCTTCATAAAATCTCAAGTCGTCATCAGTCATTTTCAATTTGTGAAATTGTTTCAATTGTCTTCTTTTTGAAACATCTGTGCAAAATATGTCAAACAAAGAGTCAACTAAGGTAAGAAACGTTTGTTCCTTTTGCAGAAAGGTATTTTTTCTTGCTTTTTGGATACCTAACAATAATGCTGAATTCTTTCATCAAACTACAGATTTTTGTTACATTTCTTTGACCTAAAATTGGATAAATGTTACACCAAATCCATAAATTGTGCAACTCTTCTGCAGCTGTTGTTGCACCTTTAAGTTTTAAAAATTGCTATTCATTTAACATTCTGCATATAACATCACTTACAGTGGGCAGATTTCCTTTAGAAAATTCTTTAATGCTTTTAAAAACTCTTCCGCTATGCAATGCTTCAAAAACTTTACTAGACTGCTACCGGATTTCCATCAATTAAGTTTACAAGTTTATTACTGCTGGTAGTAATTAGTTGTATAATACGAGGGCAAGTCAAAAATTATCCGCACTTTTATTGTTTTTATTTATTTGTGAAAACACAATAGTAAAAAAATACATCATTTTTTTTGCATAATCTCCACCCATTTCGATGCACTTGTTTCAGCGGTCGACAAGCTTATAAATGCCATGTGAGAAGAAAGTCTTTGGCTGGTCACACAACCATTTATGCACCGTTTTTTGCACTGCTTCATCAGAAGAAAATTTATAACCCTGTAATGCATTTTTGAGTTGAACAAAGAAATGATAGTCGGAAGGAGCAAGATTTGGGCTGTATGCAGAATACTCCAGCACCTCAAAACCCAGTTTGTTAACGGTTTCAATAGTTACTTTGGCAACATGTGGGCGTGCATTGTCATGCTGCAGCAAAACCTTCTTTGACAGTAATCATCGGCGTTTGGTGCAAATTGCAGGCTTCAGGCGGTTGGCTAGCAAATCACAATACCTTGCACTGTTGATTGTACTCTCTTTTTCAAGAAAATCTTTCAAAATAGGCCCTTTGGAATTCCAAAAAAGGGTTAGCATAACCTTTCCTGCAGAAAGTTGACTCTTAAATTTTTTCTTTACTGGGGAGTACGGATGTTTCCATTCCAAACTTTGCCTCTTCGATTCAGGACTGTGGTGATGAACCCATGATTCATCTCCAGAGACTATTCGACTCAAAAAATTTTCACCTTCATTGTTATAGCGGTTCAGTAACGTTTGGCAGATCTCCACACGTCTACGCTTGTGCTTTTCTGTAAGCTCTCTTGGCACCCAACTTGCAGAAAATTTACGGTACCCAAGGATTTCATGAATGATTTTTTGAGCAGAGCCATGATTGATCTGTAAAGATTGTGCTAACTCATCAATGGTAATGCGCCGGTTTGAAAATATCATTTGTTGAGCTTGCTCAGTCTTCTCTTCACTGGTGGAGGTTGATGGACGTCCTGCTCCTTCTGCATGTTTCACACTTGTCCGGCCACTTTTAAACTTTTCAATCCATTCATGTACCGTTCTTTTCGATAGTGCATTGTCTCCATATTGTTCTAAGAGTCTTTTGTGAATTTCAACCCCGGATGAATGAACCTTCTGACCACAAAAATCGGACCACAGCACGTTGTTCTTCTCTGGTGCATTGTGCTATAGTGGAGCGTCCATTTTTATCAACTGAAAATAATACGTGTTGCAACTAGATCAGCTGATTGTAATCGCGTGACACAGTAGTCAACGCGTGTTAAAAAATTTGTGAAAAAACTTAAGCAAAAGTGCGCTATAGAGCAATGTGCAGATAATTTTTGACTTGTCCTCGTATATAGTATAAAGACCTGATAAACGATAAAGTTATTCAATCATTAGAAAAAATTTTTTACTCTTACAGTAAATATAGCTTTTTTAACGACGCTACAAAGCTGTTTTGTTTAGATTTGTTTTACGATCAGCTGTAATATTGGTTTTAATACGAGGAATTCAAAGGAGTTAGAAGAGCATGATGTCTGGTTTCATCATTTAATTACATTTATAGTTAAATCAGCTTTTTCATTAAAAATGTACAGCTGGCGCAGGCAAATACATTGCAAAGATAAAGCTTTTGAAGCTATGCATACTGAAAGACTGGCCAATTTATGACATAAAATGCAGTTTTTAATTATTATCTCTTTACCTGTTGCAGATAGAGAAAAAAACTCTCTTAAATCAAATAGAAACTTATGTCTTTTGAATCATTTGATAAGAAAATCAACATTTCAGCGCCAGTAGTTTAGACGTTATGAGAAATTTCTGAATTTCGGGTGGCGTCGCTACAATTTCGGGGAGTAGCACGAGCCACCAATGTGAGCTACAAATTAAAAATAGTTTTAAAGTGAGTTTTATAACAATTTCCAAGTATCCAGACCCGAGAAAAATTTAATTTCAAAAAAGGTTTTTTCACTCTACCCTACAGTCGGTTGAACAGCCTAAGCAGTGATTCTGATAAATAAATTCACTCTTATTTGCGCACAGGGAGGTTTCCCAAGGTCTACCACTTTTTCACCTTTTGAGCTTTTTTGATCCATGATAATTTTGAAAGAGCCTTGAACAGGCGAGAGTGAATCCGCTGACATCAAGACCAGTTACCAGTATGTTTTACGGTTGAAAGATTGTACAAAACAATGAAGCTTGCTCAGAAAAAATTTTAAAAAATCGGGTCAGTTACAAAAAGTACTATGACAAGAAGACAAAGGACCGATTGTTTAACGAAGGCGACAAAGCTTTGGTCATATTACCAACAAATAACAATAAGTTTATGATGCAGTGAAAAGGGCCGAAAGTAACTCAGAAGATTGGGAATCCCGATTATAAAATTCTGATGGGTAACAAGGAGAAAAATTATCATGTCAATATGCTGAAAAAGCATTATGCGTGAGATGACGAAGCAAAAAGCAAGAGTGAAAAAAATTTATAAGTCCAACCAGTGCGGACGTTTTATTGAAAAAAGAAACACCAAGCATAGACGATGAATCACTGTTAGAAATGGTGACGTACAGGCAAAAAGAAAATCTAAGTGACGTCAGGTTGGGAAACGAGTAGAATTAGAACTAAAGTAGATAGTTGCAAGATTTTTTGGAAAGTCGTGACAAAGTTTCTTTCGATGTGCCGGGAAAGACATCGAAGATTGAGCACAGAATCAAATTGGTAGATAAAGAGCCAGTCCGCTCAATAACCTACCCTTTGCAGTATGCACTGAAACAGGAACTGAAGAGTGAAATAACAGAGATGTTGAACATTGGAATCATTTGGAAGTCGTCATTGCCGTATGCTTTATTAGTGGTCATTGTCAAGAAGAACGATGGTTTAAATTGTACATGTATTTGCATAAATTACAGGAAGTTAAATAAATCAACGATTTCGGATCTCGAGCCGATGAAGACTTCGAAGGATCTTTTCCAGCAGCTGGGAAAGTCAAGATTTTTCTCAAAAATTTATCTTAGTAAAGACTACTGGCAGATACCTGTGGTGGAAGTAAATGTGTCCAAGATCAGGCTCGTGACAACAGACGAGGCTTACGAATTTTTCCGAATGCCATTTGACATGAAAAACTACGGTGCGACACTTGTGTGTGGAATGAGGGAAGTGCTTTTAGGTATGTCTGCTGTTGAAACCTACAAAGACGACTTGATTGTGTTTTCCAGCAATTGCAGGACGCTTATCAAAACTTTGAAAGATCTTTTGAGGAGGTTAAGTGATGCTAACCTCACTGCTCGGCCCTCGAAGTGTATTTTCGGGGCGTACTCAGTTGAATTTCTAGAGCATGATATGATATATGAAGAGATCACGCCGAATAGCAATAATCTGGCGAAAATTGCATGTGAGAAGTGAAGTTATAAAGAAAGAAGTCCGTTTGATCTGAGGCTTGTGTAAAGTGTTTTGTTGTGTAATTTATGTTTCGCTAAGTAGGATTATTTTTGAATCCAGTGTGTTTTGTTAAAAATATTATTGAAAATATTATTGCATAATTTATTTACGGGGGGCGAATGTTGCACTTTATTCATAATTCTAATTTTAATCTTGTAACTCTATAGTTGATTTTCAGTCTTTTACAGTAATTTTTAAGCTTTTGATTATGACGTCATCTTTTCTATTGTTACTTAGTGATTGCGTAATCAATACACCATCCCCTCCTACTTAATTTATTTTGTCTACTAGTTGTACTTATAAGTGTATTATAAAAAGTCCTTTTACTGTTTTAATCAAGCGTATTAACTGATTGAAGTTTTAAGCCGTTGCCACGTTTATTGTGGCAGCGCTGATGCTAGATTGTTCAAAAAAACAATTGGAAGTATCAGGGGCGCTGGAAGCAGGGGGAAGGGGGGAAATTACCCCGCTGCCTTTTAATATTCTGAAAACACGGGGGCACAGAGGGGCAGATTGTGCCTTTTGAAATTTGTCTTACAGAAATATTTTTAGATCTGCTCTACATTTAACCTATGTAATCTTGATCACCATCAAATGCAACGATGTTTCTAAAATTAAAGACATCCGTAAATCATGGTACAATAATGAAAGTCGCGAAAATCGTAAGTTTTAGGTAGTGATGGATTTTGGGTGAGGCGAAGGAGGCAAATGTTTGTTTAGAGTGAAAGAACGATTTTGAGTGAAGACCTTTGATTTTGGGACGAAATAGGAAAATCGGAGATCGACTACAAGTGAAGACCTTTTTTTTAGAGAATACGCTAATTTCATTGCGACATGGTTGCTATAAACGACTTTTTTTGGAGTGCCTTTTTAACAAAAAGTGCCCTTTTTTTGAAATTTGCCCCCCTGGAAAAAAAACTCCGGCGCCCCTGGGAAGTATCTACCTTTGTTAAAGTAAGTTCAATTTTATATGTTAGATAACGGGTTTACTACTTTATCATAAGATTGTATCCTCGTATTGTGACGTCATAAAGTGCTTTGTCCGATTGCTACGCTTAGTATAATAATTAATCTAAGAATTCTTGTTTGTTCTAAAAGGCATCTAAGAATCTTCGGTTATTACCAGGTACTTTGAATGATTTATATAAATATAGCGTTGTAATGATGTAATGATGTATATAATATTGAATGATGTATATAAATATAGCGTTGTAAACTTTTTCATTCATACTAGTTATTCCAGTTGAGTCATTCAACTACTTGGAAATTGTTAGTGTTACTGTCGCCTTTGTGGACGTGGTTAAGTTGTTCAAGGGTCAGTGTTAACGCCTTGAAAGTTAATTCAATAGTGAGACAGAATTATTTTAGCCTGTGTGGTGGAAAAACTATTAAGTTTACAATCATTTATTCTTAAAGTTAGTCTGTACGAAGTTGTTGGTGCTGTAAATTGCTTTGAAGTTTTGTAAAGCTTAAGAATCAAGTTCTTGGAAATTCGTTCAAGTTTGTTTGCTTTTGTGGATAATCTAATCTTTATAGTCAGAAACCGTGGTTTCTTTCTATCTGTTAAGAAAAGTTTTCCAAAGAACTCATTCGTATAGCCAGAACTTACTGTATTAAGAACTTCAGTCTCGCGACAAACTGTTTTTGGAGCCGGCATAAATAAGCATACCATATCTCCGAAGGGGTAAACCAGGACGCTGGTTGAAAAAAAATTCTTTCCTAAAAAGCAATGTTCTTTAAAAAAAAGGTCTTCACTTTGAATCTGTCTCGGATTCTATGATTTTGGTCTCCAAAAAGTAGTGTTCTCCAAAAAAACTTTTAAAAAAATCTTCACTTTGAATTTGTCTGTGATTTCTCAATTTTTGTCCATAAACAAAATACTTTTTAAAAAAATTTTTAAAAGGTCTTCACTTTGAATTTGTCTTTGATTTTTTAATTTTTGTCAAAAAACAAAATGTTCTCAAAAAAAAGAGACTAAAATCTCTGAAAATTAGTGTTCTTTGAAAAAACAAAACAGGAGGTCTGCACTTGGAATCTATCGTGGATTTGTGGCCGGATTTCTGGCAAAATGGGCGGGACAAAGCCCTAAAAATTGGGACGTATGGAAAGCCTAGGCATAAATAAAAATAAACACAGCTTTACTTCAGCGCAGATATTTAGGTTACCTACTTCAACTGGTCCTTTCGGATTTCCGAGTAAAGTTGTGACACCGGCATATCTGGGTACTTTAGACTAGCGGTTGCCAATTGGTGGTCTGTGAAAAATTTCTGATAGTTCACAGAAAAAATGGATCATTATTTATATTTCATGATTATTGAGAATCAAAAAAATGACGAGTAGCTTAACAAAACTTATTTTGGGTTGTACTTTTTTTTATTTTAACTACTTTTCATTGGCGAAATTTCTTATAGCATTGTTTAATGCATTGTATGGAACTTTCCGTAAAGCAGAAAATAAGCAAAATTCCTCCTTTAGTATTGCTTTGAGCTAGAGCAGGGGTCCGCAAATACTTTTTGGTGCGACCCAAAAATATTTGCCCCAAATTCACGCGACCCAAAAATTTAGTGAGCATCATTCTTTAACATTTGTGTTAATTTGCGTTAATGTTAACAAACAACAAATCATTGCGTTTATTCTTTCTAATGAGAAGTATGAGCTTTGTGTTTAGAACACAATAAACCAATTTTGGGCTAGATATGAGAGACGGCAACCCGAAGATCATCTTCTACTTCTAATCTTGATCTGTATTTGTTTTTGACGTATGATAATGCGGAAAACGTCATTTCACATAAGTAGGTGGTTCCGAAAGGCAAAAGAACATTCATTGCAGCCGCTGATAACTGTAAATATTCTTTCTCAACTGAAATCCATAATTCAGCAAAACTCCTCTTATTATCAAAAACAATCTTTAAACCACGGTCACTTGACAGATCATCCAGGGCTTTAATCAATTCTACTGAGAGATGGCGCATACTTGATACGGTGAAGGGTGATAATATACAATCGTATTTTTGCGGATCTGTGTCTTCTGGAAAATATTTATCAAACCATTGAGTAAGATCTTGAAAATGGTTAAGGATGGATTGTTTTACAATGTTTTGACTTAACTCGTTTTCTTCGAGAAAATCATTCAGCTCAGAAAACATATCCATTTTTCCGCTTTCAAATAGGCCAGCCCAATGTTTAAGTTTTTTTGAAGGCTTCGATCTCGTTGTTCGCTATTACGATGTTCATTGATTTACCTTGCAATGACAAATTCAAGCCGTTTAATTTCTCAAAAATGCAAGATAAGTACAGCAGTTTTACTATCCAGTCAGGGTCAGTAAGGTTGGAAGCAAGTTCGTGTTTTCAATCCATGAGAAACAAGTACACCTTATCCCTCAGCTTGTACAAACGGGTAAAAACTTTTCCTCTCGATAACCACCTCACTTCTGAATGAAGGAGAAGACTTTTATGGTGCGAGCTCATTTCATCGCATAGAGTGGTAAATAGTCGTGTCTGGAGAGGTCTCGATTTAATAAAGTTAGCAATTTTTATCGCTGCATCAAGAACACTTTTTAAATCTGGGTCCAGTGTTTTGCTGGCAAGATTTTCTCTATGAATAATACAATGGGTAAAGTTGATTCGAGGCGCAACTTGTAATACTCTTGCCAAAAAACCTTTTTGTTTTCCTGCCATAGCCCCAGCTCCATCAGTACAAATGCTGATACACTGCTTCCAAGATAATCCATCATTCTTCAGTCTCGTGTCCACTGCTGAGAAAATGTCCTCACCTGTGCATGTTCCTAACAGCGACGCACACAAGTCTTCTTCAGGCTTCCCATTGGCTATATATCTAACAAATACGATCAACTGCGCTAAACCGGACACGTCCGTGGATTCATCTAATTGCAAAACAAATTTTTTTCTCTTCACTATGTCATTCAGTTGGCACTTGATATCTTGACCAATTTCGCTGATACGTCGACGAATGGTGTCAGCAGACAATGGAATTTCTTTTACTTCGTCAGCTATCTTGTCTCCATGCATAATTTGGCTGATTGCAACAGCAGCAGGTTTAATGAGGGTTTCTCCAATCGTGTGTGGTGTTTTATCTTTTGCGATTAGATATGCCACTTCATAAGATGCTTTCAGACATTTCTCTGAGGTTGAGAAAAACTCTTTCATAGTTTTCTTTTCACTTAACAATTCTTTTTCTAATCAACGGAAAAAAGGTATTGGTTTGTTAATGAGTTTCGGATGCTTTGCTTTAATATGTCGTTGCAATTTTCCTGCTTTCAGGCTCTCGTTTGCAAGGACCTCGGAGCAAACAACGCATTGAGGACGAGGCTTATCATTTATAAGTATACACGTGAAACCAAGCTTTATAGATTCTTCGCTGTACTTTCGCCTAGCTCTATGAGACTGGTTTGGACGTTGTATTTCTTTTCGATGAGGCCGAGGATGTGACTCATTTGCTTCTTGCTGATTCTCACTGCTTGAAGATACAAACGTTTTTGTTGGCACATCTACCATACTGCTTTCATCTAATTTTTCTGCTGAATCGCTCACTGTCCGCTTTTTTGGAGTATTTGTTAGTAACCAGTTTCCCAACATTTAGTTGTGACTGAAACTAATTTTACTAAAATTGATGAAAAGCCTAAAATAGTAATAGAGTATTAACGCATCTTAACCAAAAGGTGTATCTGTGACGCAAGTCGTAAGCATGGCAGAAAACTTATCGTTAATTTTCCTGCTCCAAAAACTTTAAAATATATTAACTCCTTTTTAACAACTCAATGATCGAACTTAAACTGTCTAACGCTAGCTAGCCAGCCCAGCTACTAAGCCAATCTCAATTTGGGAAGCATTTTTCTTTTTAGCTGACTTATTTGTAATTGCTTCATCAGGCTAATTACCTGAAAGCTGCAAGGCCCTTATATCCTCCGACAGATGCCACTAAAATAATCTATAGTGAACTGAGACTTCAATGACTAGCAACAAAGATATTGAAATTTTGTATGCGATGATTGATTGTTACCTCATCAATCGTAACAATTGACACTTGTTACGTCGAAGGACATCAATTTTCAAAACTCATGGCTAGAAAGATAAAAAAAATTTATATTATGACGCAAAGTCAAAAAGTTTTAAAAACCAAAAAGTTCAAGAAAATAATTGAAAAAAATGATGACGCGAAAGTGCGTCATTATATCAGAATAATTTTAGTAAATTTAAATTTTTTGCGACTCCAACTGGAAGGTGTCGTAACCACTCTTTGCGGACCCCTGAGCTAGAGTATAGACGTTAGCAATATTGCGCAGCTACTTTTTCAGTTATCTCATTAATATGTTAATGTTACTTGTAAATTGATTGCGAAATTTTTTTACATTACAAGGAATAAAAGCAACACCTGTTTGCGCTTGGTACTAAATTATCCGGCCCGCAGCATTATTACTATTGTACGTTTTGGCCCATTGAGATAAATAGTCGCACGCCTCTGTTATAAATGGACCACTATCTAATTTCGTATATTGCAAATCTCTGTTTAAACGTTACTCTGTTTGCAATAATTTGATTTGCTTATCTAGATGAAGCATATTTTGGCCCAATTTATTTTGTGAGCTTTCCTACAAATGTACTTTGTGGCACATCCAAATTGATTTTGCAATATTTTTTAAACTCTTCTTTTGTCTTTAATTTATTAAATCATGATACTTGGTTTTTTCACAAAAAAACCAGCCTAACTGATTAGTTTTTACCCACCAATCTTTAATTCATAGTTTATAAATCCAACATTCGATTCATTCAAGTTCTTTATTAGTATTGGGATTTAATCTACTTTTTTTAAACCGTGTTTAACGGAAAGCCCAGAACCGTTCTCATCAAGTTTTTTCAAAACAAAACAACTTAAATGGCATCACTGTTGAAAAAATCCTTGTAAGAGTATGAATCAACCTGAAAATCTGCTCAATTTTAGTTAGATTCATGCTGCTACTTAATTTAACTTTTAGAAAACAGTTTATTGATGATTCCACTTCCAGTGAAGAAATATTAAACATACATGTATTTTGTTCATCACATGTAATCAGCTGATTGTATAGCCAGTGCATTTCTGGGATCAATTCAAAACACCATTTTGATCGAAATACGTACATTATACTTAAATACAGCTCAATTAGGTCAATTCTAATCATTGCATCCACTGCACAAAACACAGTCAAGTAATCAATTTAGCTCAAAGATAGAGCAATGTATGCCAGTGGGTTTTAATATGCTCATAAGTATAAGAAACATCTGAACATTTTTAATGAAAACAATGACTGCACAATAGTAGGACCATTAAACCTCTCCGTTTTCAAACAAATGGCTAAATTTTCTTACAAAAATGAATAAAAACATCTATTTGTAATACTAATACTTAAGGATTTGTGACCAAATTTAGGAAAAAAATCTAGTTGAGCAATTAATATACACTATTATCGTAAAACAGCCTCATGGCTTCTCGTTGCATTTACCAAAAAACTTGAGTAAAATTTATTAACGCGAATGCTTGGTTCAATGTCAGAGAAAATTTTGAAACTTTTTTATAAAGATTAAACAAAAGTGTGTTTGAGAAAGTAAACATTTTGGTATGTGGTTTACTTTAAAGTTAATGGCGATGAAGTCATCATAACCTCAAATTTTCCGGCTTCAGCATCTGTTATTCGATAAAAAAATTTTTAAAGTTATTTTTATTATTGGTACAGCACTTGCCATGATAAAATAAATAGCACAGTTGTTTTTTTAGCAAAGCTAAATTAATGCAATTATTGCTCATTGGTAATGCTGGTAAACTTCGGTATCTACCATTCATAAAATTAGCATTTTACAGCTATATAAGAAATTAATCCTTGTATTAATTTATAATTTAGTTAGTTTGATGCTCTGTATCATTTAAAAGCACTTTGTCGTTTCAAATAAAATAAAATTGCTCTAAATTTAAATTTGTCGTTTTTTCATATTTTGCGCTCCCATTAAAATTTACTACCCCCATTACGTATATAGAGAGGGGGTTTTGAAAAAAACAATTTTTTTGTATAAACATGTTTCTTTATATGGATATCCTATTTTTTTAAGGGTCTTATAGTTATTTAATTTTTAAGCCACCCCTCTATCTAAAGACACGATTTGATTTGTCACATTTCACAGTATGTTGCTAACAGTCTGACTCTAATGCGTTTTTCCTTCTGTTGCTATTGAAACACTATCATTTAGTTGTAACTTTACAGAATAAATATTACACTACTGTAAAAAATGTGTAATACTTATTTAGATTAAGTTGGTTTTCTGTTTTTTTTTTTTTGTTTTTTTTTGATAATTCCATACACAACTTTTTTACCTTTAATTTGTACATTTCCTATGACATTTTTTCTGATTATTATTGTATAAATATATATCTTCAATACCACTTTTTTCTAAATTCATGATTTTGGTTCTGCCAAATAGAAAATTATACATTTAGTGATACAAAAAGCTTTAAAAGTTAGCGACTGCTGCTTTTTAACTGAGTGTATGGTACATCTCAGGTTGTAATGAAATTTTTAAAGGGTGTACCACTTTGATGGGTGCCAGCAGAGGTATATTCAATACTGATTACATTGTTCAACAAAATTTTTGTAGCTGATAAGCTAAAAATGATTTTTGGGTGCTGAATCTAAATCTGAAGCAGTTTTTTTCCATCACGTCTAGTTTTTGAGTTATGATCAAAGCAGGTGAAAATTGAGATACCTGTTTATGAAACCGTAAATTTGTATATTGATCATTATTAATTTCAAAAACTTTAAATTGCCAACTCGTCACTTTATTAGCAGTGTAAAGGAGTATTAATACTCCTTGTGTGCATTATTAGTTTAATACTCCTTGTGTGAAGCAGTATTAATACTCCTTGTGTGCATTATTAGTTAAAAATTCTACGGAAATTCTTAGTTCCAGTGAACTGCATGCTAAAGCTTATGTATCTTAGAGACTTAGAAAGTCTCAAATATGTTTTTGCTTTAAAAGCGAATCACTATTTCTTTGTTATTTGTTGCACAATAGTGAATAGAAGGAAGTATAAAACTAATATTAATAGTTTTTGCTATATTTGTGGAAAATATAATGTACATTGCCCGCACATCGACGAAACATTAAACATAAAATCAAAATTACATATAAGTACTATTTTGGTTGCAAAGTTCCTAATAAGGACAAAAAATGGGCATTCATTTGGTGCAATTCTTGTAACCCTCAGCTGCTCCAGTGGGTTGTTGGTAAGCAAAATAAGATGTCTTTTGCAGTCCCCATGATAATTGTTATTTTTGTTTAACTGATATAAAAAGATTTCTTAAAAATTATAAATCTAAAATTGTTTATCCAAGTTGTCAGTCTGTCCTAAAATCATATTTGCAGGATATTGACATTACAATTTTTAAAGTTCCCATTCCAGAAGTTTTTGAACGTCCAGAGTCTTCATTTGAACCAGACAGTTTCAGCTAGACTACGTCAAGTGATTTGGAACATGTTGCAATTAGTTCAAACATTGCAGTTTTTATAAATTAAAGTATCTTGAACGATCTTACTAGAGACCTGGCATTGCTAAAATACAAAGCTGAAATTTTGGGGTCATCCTTAAAACAATAAAACTTACTTAAAGAAGGAACTAAAATTGCATGGCTGCTTCATCTTAATAAAAAACTCAGTTCATTCTTTGTCTCTTACAATGGTTGGTGTTTCTGTAAAGACGTTGATGGCTTAATGATTAGAGTTAGGGTATAAAGACAAGTGTGATGATTGGAGATTGTCCATTGACTTGAGCAAAGTATGTCTGAAGGCAGTGCTTTTACATAATCGTAATTCGCACCCGTTCATACCTGTAGCATATTCAGTACAACTAAAAGAAATTTATGAGACAATGAAGCTGTTGTTTAACGCTCTTCAGTACTCTAAATTTTCTTTAAAGATTTGAGAAAATTCAAAAGTTAAATTCTTTCTTTTAGAAAAACTTTGGATCAGTGATGCTTAACTGAAAGCTTGCATTTTCATTGCTACAGAAATTCAAAAACTTTTTTCTGATTGATGGAACTTTTCCCAAACATCTTAATGCAAAAAATTGAAAAACTCAAACACATTTCAGTTAGCTGCAAAAAGTTCTTTTTGGAAACCTAGAGCTGAAAATTAAATCGAAGTTGTGGGGATTATGACAAAACTTTCAGATGTGTTAGAGGTAGAATGAGTTTAAAGTTGCATTTCTTGCATTCACACCTCGCATTCTTTCCAGAGAATTTAGATGCTGTGAATGATGAACACGGTGAAAGATTTTAACAGAACACTGCAGTTGTGGAAAAACCCTGCGAAAGAAAAAGTAATGCTAATATGGTTGTAGACTATCTTTAGTTTTTGCAGAAACAGAGTAAAACAAAATACTGTTGCAGTGCAAAGCATGTTTTGTTTGGTAAGTGGCAGTGAACTTTTAACTTGTGTTATTATACGTATTTATTATTTTTATCATTCAAATTTAACTGAACTGATCAGCAAAAACAATGTTTACGTCACAACTTGTGTCGTTGTATCTTAAAAACCTGACGTGATCGAGATTAACTAAATGCAAATTTGAATTCAGCGCCCAAAATATACTGTAGTTAAGACCAGCAAAAAACCATGAGCTACATATATATATATATATTTTTTTTTTTTCGAACAGTGTTATAAATTAACAATGTGACTCCAAGCGGCGAATTTCTAGTCACAGTCTTTAACAAAAAAAACGCCTTATTTATTTTTTGTTATTTCATCTCTATCAGTAGCGACTCGGCACTCGGGCTGACCTAGAGTAGCCCGAGTGAATGATTAACAGTTTATAATTTTAGCCAACATATATTTTAATTTATTACAAAATTTTAGCCACTATTTTTAGCCTACAGTAATAATCTACTGTGTAGTTGTAGTGTATTTGCAACTTGTTGCATCAGTATCAAATACAAGCCTGAGTAGCAACAAAGTCCTGGAGTCGCCACTGATCTCTATATTTATTCTCCTCACTGTCTGAAAAACGACGAAAGCGCTATAGGTTTACATAGGGAAAACAATTACCCCGACCTCTTTCTGGAGATGCCAAGATATTGCTGTAGAGTTTTAATTTTTTATTTTGTTTTTTAGTTTTATGAATAGAGATATGAATAAAATTTAGACCTGTTTGGTAAGACCGCCAAGCAGGGGAAAGTGCTGTAAAGTGTCTTTCCCACGGACACTTTGTGGTTGCATTAAACTTGTTTGTTCTTAGTTTCATTAAAACTATTCTTTGTCAGGCGCTTTCTGAATCCCCACCATTAAACTCAGATTAAAACATTATATCTGTGAAGGTTGCGAAATCATCAGTTTACTGATACAAACTAAAAAATACTTTACTCACGTGTTTAGCTGTGTAATGATTTTTTAAGATAAGATTGGGAATAATGCAACCAATTGCTTCGCCTGTGCCTCTTGCGACGAGATGTATCGCGACCGCAGTAGCAACTTCATTTTTTGGAAACCAAATTGCTGCAGTCGACGGCGGGATGGAAGCTGTTATTAAGGTGCCGATTGCCATAAATATCTGACCTATCAAAGCAATGGGAAATGTACTTCTCCAGGTCACACTTAAAGTAGTCAAGAAAAAGCTGATTGTTAGTGACGTTGTCATGATAACGACTGCTAAACGAAAACCAATTTTGGTCGTAACCAATAGCATTGGAATAGAAAACAATACAAATACCAAAGCATGGGTATTGTTAAACCAATCAATTTCCAACGGCTCCACTTTAAAGTAATCGCTGAGAATATTGTTTATTGGCCCGTAGCATGACTGATTGTATGACTTAAGAGAAATTGCTGTGCAGACGATCGCCAATACGACCCAACGTCGTTTGTAAACTTTCAAAGGATATTTTTCCAACTCTGTTTCAGAGTCTTTGTTCATATCAACATTGTTTAATTCCATCATATTTTTTTGATTTGAACTTTTCGGTTGAGTTTGTTTGTTTTCAATTTGATTAGTTGAGTTTTGTCGGTTTGCCATTTACAAAACAATGTAATGTAAGAGTTAAACTAGTTTTCTGTAAAAATATTTTTTTGTTTTAGTTTAACCCAATATAAGTCAAGCCTATAGCACAGTTGCTGATTTTGTATAAATCATTCATAAACTACTCAGGCAAACGAGCAACACGGGAAAAATTTGAGACACAACTAAACCTTTGCCAAAATCAAATTCAAACTCTTAATTGATCTGTACGGTAATTAAAACCAAGTCTCTTTGAAAAAATTAGTAAAAGTTTTTGAACTAAAAATTTAAAATCTCCATGTATTTAGGGGCAAATTTCAAAATACATAAACAACTTGCTGACTAATTTAATCATTTTCATATTGGCAGTAAATATTATGAAGGCGTTTGTTTTAAAAGAAAGAGGTTTTTGTGTAAATTTCTCGCGCCTTCTTGAAGTTTTTTCTAACGTTTGGTCTCATTTTGCAACGATTTTTGCATAAGAAATTATATGTTTTTTCATGTAAAAGTAATCGACAATCATTCAAAAAAATTTTGGCTTGTCAAGTTGAGAAAGTATACGACGTTTTGATAAATAAGTAATAAGTTTCTGCCAAGAATATCTTTGAGCATTTCTAAAACCTTTTCAAAAATCAGCTCACATTGTACACCTAAAATTTTAACAGTAACAGTAAAGACTTTTTTTAATGATTCTTTCTAGTTTTTCTTGCGCTTCTTGCTACTCAAAGTTCCTCTATTTTCCCTCTTTTCTTTATCTCCAGTATCAGCATCAGCATCAGCATGTTTCTAATAAACAAATCTAGTCACCATCTTCGTCGTACAGTATTTCTAGCAGCTTTATATCTAACATCTCTTAATGAATAAAATCACTGTTTTTCGATGCACGAGTCCAATCCAAATCATCTCAATTTAGCTTCATTAAATTAGTTTTCTACTATCCAAACGGTTTTGCTTTTTTAATAACCTTGATCCTATAATTCTATCCTCCCTTATCACATCGAAAGAAAACAATATTAAACTAAACCAACTCCGGTTCAATTTCTGGTTATTTGTTCAATGTCACACGTCTTCAATAAAACTTCTCTGACGACCAAGTAAATGTTTTTAGTGTTTATTTTTATATTTATTTATTCACTTTATGTATATCATTTTAACCTCCTATAATTTATTTGTAGATAAAATTCAAACAAAACAAAACAAATTTTACTGTAATCTTTCAGTTAACATTTAGAGAAAGCAAATTATTAATAATTACTTGAAGAGTCACATTTAGGCCTTGTACGCACTAGGCGTAGGTTTTAGCGTAAATTTGTTTATTTATTATATTTCTATCTCTACGCCAGCTCTGGCTTAAAAATATAATAAAAAAACACTTTTACGCTGAGAAACTACGCCTAGTGTAGAAAAGGCCTTACACTAATGGTTTTGGTACGAATGGAGCGGTTGCATTAAGCTTCCTTTAAGAAACATCTCAAAAATTCCCCTCTTAAAAACTTACGATACAAAAATTTTTATATACCAGGCACGCCTATTCCAATAACGACAAAATGATTAATAGATGAGTAAATTTACCAAAAAAATAAAGACTCTCGAAGAAATTTTTTGACGCACATATGCAGATGCAGACCTTTATTTTAGTCTTTGTTTTCCTTTGGAAGAAAAAAACTTGTTTTTGAGAGTAAAGACAAAAAAGTCTTTATTTTAATTATATATGTTTTTTCTTTTAAAATGAAAATTACACTAAAATAAATGTTAAAAAATAAATCTCTTTTATTTTTTGGACCAGATCTTTTTCTTGGAAAGCCATCACTGCCCATGATTAGGTTTGCCTATGATTTTCATGAAAAATTTTATTAAATATTCGCAAACAAATGTACTGAAGAGCAAGCAAAAAATAATAGATAATTGAAAGACAAAACTTCAAAATTATACTCGCACTAAACATAAGGCTTTTAACAAAAACTTTTAAATCCTCAGTATTATGGATTTATATTGTTATAGAATTTACCAAACGCTTTCAAGGAATTTTTTGAGATATTTTCTTGTAGTGTGCTTTTTTGCGGTTAATTTTTCTATATATCTTTTTAATTTCGATTTTGCAAAATCAGCGTATTGCTAAAGAAGATAAAAAGTTAGCAAATAAATGGCATTTGCATACGAGTTTTAATTATTCACTCGATTTCAAGGTTTTGTTAATATTTACCGATGAAAAATTACAATAACTTTTTCTTTTTACAAAATCAATGGATCGGAAATGTATTTTATGGCCTTTTTGTGGCCCTTCTTATATAAAACCTATACAATTAGGCTAGTTTTATGGACAGTTCTAGTAGGCTATTTGTAAAAAACTGCTTGAATTTTTGTCGGTCGAAATAATCATAAAAAATCTCATGAGGCTTAATTCTATGATTGGAAATCAAAAGGCTCAATTAAAAGGCTTTATTGGAAACAAGAAAAAATGTGTAATCAGAGAAAGTTTCACTGCTCTTATGTTAAAAAAAATTACATTGTTAATGTAAGTGAGTTTTCGCTATTCTTTAAGACCAACGAGCCTTAAATACATGACATGGGATTGTACATATTAAAAAATGCTAAAAAAACAGAAAAAGTGTAAAGTAAATTATAAATCAAACAGTGCAAAGTTTATAGTTTACTTAGCACTTTTTCTGTCACTTCTGACACAGAAGACATGCATTCGTATCAAATATCAGGTGGCAAAACTGCATATTTGTGCAATTGAAATTATTTAGTTAAGTGCAAAATTTCTAAAATCGGATTCTCTCCCCTCCCTCCCCCTAGCAGACCACAGGTTATTCTTAGGGGGCCAAGAGTAGAGCTTTCTGCTTGGAAACTCTGCCGTGTATTGCAAAACCAAGCTTCAAATTTTGTTAAGTTTTCTTTTGTTCAAATTTAACTACGGTTAGATCTTGTTTATCTTTAAAGTTTAATTAATCCGATTCTCCGCTTAACGACCGAAATTGGTCAGTAACAGATTTCTTCAATGCATTTTACTCCTTTAATCGCGAAATATTGTAAAAATTGATTGTAAGAAACTGACTTTTGTTAAAATATAGGATGTCAATTTGTTCTGGAGCTGCATGTAGCTTTTTAATCTTTCTGCTGCGACTCCTCATGGCTTGGAGAAATAATAGAGTATTACGTCTAAGTCATCAAATTTCTTACGTTTCAAGCAGGAAGGTGGTAGGCATTTTCGGCGAAAGTTTTTCTATAAAAATTTTGAAAATTCTAGAGCAGTAACTATTATATTTTAGCCATAATTAAAGCTCAAGCGCAATGTAATATGGCATTTATTTGTAAAAACTTATTAAAAATCCTAGTTTGTCATAAAATCGTGGAGGTTTCCATTGTTTTTGTTAAGTAAAGCAATTCTTTTAAATTACGCGTGTAGCAGTAAATTGTTTTATGACAAGATTACCTTTTCTTTTTTACAATTTGAGGCCCCCAAACTATGCTTTCAATCTTCTAATATTTGTGTCTAGATAAACAAATTTTTTTTCCTCAAATTAGTTAGCTTGATTATTGTTTGCACTTTACCAAGTCAATTTTTACCAGTAATTGTCCTGGCTGTTGAAAATTAGCGCAATGCGGTCGTAAACAGCGAAGTACCAATGTGTTATTGGTCAAAATTGAATGAGTCTTTGTACTTTTACACAGTAATGTGTCATTTGCCTCGATGGTAAGAAGTCAAATTACCCCTGTGTGTGCATTTTCTCGATTAATTGAATATATTGCAAGCCAAAAGTGATTTTGGTTATATTCATTAAAGCAGTGGCAGAGTTAGGAGTGATTCCCTATACTCATCTTTTTATATTTAATTAAGATTATATTCAAAGAATCCAAGCTTTTTTAAAAAAAACTTCAACGTTGTTACAGTGCACAATCTTATTTTCTTGGGTGAAGTATGGCAAGAATTCTTCATGACGTTTCCGGTAAAAGGTGATGAGGGTACTCGGTTTTAAAAGAGTCCTTCTGCCGTGAAAGAGTTAAGCGTTAAAGCCAGAATCCCAGAAGACTCCTTAGAAAGATTCAATTCTCTTGCCAAGTCATTCAGCTTTCCTTGGGAAAAGAGTTTCGGGGATAAAAGAGATTGGGGAAAATCGTTATCTGCTAGGGTGTTATCACTGTCAATTAAAACGTCCTTCTCTTCACTGGAAAGAGAAGATTCCAGCTTTGGCAAGCCTTCAAAAACTGGAACAGGAAGTTCTTCACTGTGTGGAACTGGCCTGATTGTAGAGTCTAAGTTTGGATATGTAAGGAGTTCCTATTCTTCCTATTGATGCCTTTATTTTTCACTGCACAAAAATAGCAGTTGTTGCAGTGATCTTTTGGCTTTTGCCACACCATTGGAATAGCAAACCCTAGGCTTTTTCTACTTTTGTTTGTCTATTGCCGTAAATGCTCTACACAAGGTTTACACACAATGTGGGGTGCCCAAGGCTTGTCTTGATCACCCAGCATCACTTTGAAGTAGGTAAGATAAGAACGCTTTACAAAATACTGATTGTTTTCCTGTTATGCTCTTACGTTTATTCGCCACAGATATAGCAGAAAACATTTGGTTCATTTAAACAGCGTCTTCTTGATGATGTAATCATAATCAAGATTCTCATAAACTTAAACAACCTGTAATATTAATGAGTTTTAAGTCACAAATTAGAATAAAAGAGAGGACGTGCAGTCGTTGTTGTTTTTATATTTTTATTTTCCACAGAATTGATAGAATTGCTAACTGATGATGATCTTGTGATCAAAATCGATTATAACTTTTTAATACAGTCATTGTGCAGCGACAGATTTTTAAGTTTCAAGCTTATCTTGTTTTCTGCAATTACACATAATGTAGAGTACAGTAACCTACGTAAACATTAATGATGTCACAAACAACCAATGGATAATTAAGACATGCAACAGATAGCACATGAATTGAAACCTGTGATGTCACAGGGAAGTCTAAGAGTAGAGCAAACCATTCACCAAGGCCTTCACAAAAATAGAAATTCTTAGATAACTTAAAAAGTTGACCTGATAGAAATAAAACGGACTGCATTTTTGAAATTAGCAACCCAAAATTGGTCTATATCAGCTTTAAAACCTTGAGCACCAAAAATTGTGTTAGCCAGTGTAATATTTATGGACCGAGAGCAACCGAAAATCCGGATAAGACTTGTGCGTGAAGGCGGCAGCAGCTACCCGATCACAGACTAGGTGGAGCACTGAAGCAAAACCGGTTAAAGTTGCAAAGTTCGCCGATCAGTTGCCTATGACAATGGAGGAATTCATCCAGCTTCAAGAAGAGGACTCATCCCTGTCGAAGTATATGAAGGAAATTGGACTGCTTGTCAGAAATGAAAAAACAAAACCAGTCACATGAAACAAAAGGGGATTATGTACCAACTTACCAAGAAAGTTGTTGCAGAAAAGGAGGAGCTTAAGCAAATTTCAGTGGTAAAGGTCTTGAGGAAAAAGGTGATGGAGGTTGCACATGATACTATGCCAGCTGGACACATTGGTGTCACGAAAACCGAAGATTGGATTCTAACCAATTTTTTTGGTCGGGAATTTACCTGGATGTAGTGAGATTCTGCAGGTCACGTGATGTATGTCAGAGGACAATATCGAAAGGTAGTATGGCAAAAATTTCGTTAGGCAAACTGCCGTTGATGGTTTTGCCACTTAAACATGTGGCAGATAACTTGATTGGCCCGATCGCTTCAGCAAGTGAAAAGGGGCACTGTATGAGTTTACACTGGTGGATTACACAACACGTAATACAGAGGCCGTCTCTCTCAAGAACATCGAGACCGAAACAATGACGAAAGCACTTTTGGATATCTACAACCGGGTCGTGTCGTCGTCGGAATATCAGTGGAAGTATTTAGTGATTTTAAAACCCAGTTTGTATCAGAATGCATTCTTACTTGTTCTCAATAATGAATTAGAATGGAAAAAAACAATTCATATATAGCGAAAAGAATTACGTGCCGTTATACCAAGGAGGTTGGTGCAGAAAAGGAGAAACTTAAACAAATTCTTGCGCCAAAGTCTCAGGAAAAAAAGTGATGGAGGTTGCACATAATATTATGCTAACTGGACACATGGGCGTCAAGAAAACAGAAGATCGGATTCTTACCATCTTTTTTGGTTGGGGATTCACCAGGACGTAGTGAGATTCTGCAGGTCGTGTGATGTGTGTCAGAGGAAAGTATCGAAAGGTAGTGTGGAAAAAGTTCCGTTGACCAAAATGTTGTTGATGAATTTGTCGTTTAAGCATGTGGCAGTTGACTTTATTGGCCCAATCATGTCAGCAAAGGGCAAAGGGCACCGTTATGTGCTTACTCTGGTGGATTACACGACACGCTACACAGAGGCCGTTTGTCTTAACCAACTAAAGCGACAAAGTTGCTTTTATCTGCGAATATGACCCCCACTCAGAACAATAAATTTGCTCTTATCTGTGACTTTGATTTTTTAATGCTAGTCATTGCAGTTACCTTCTCCGAAATGCAGTCGCAGTTAAGTGTAAGGACAAGTTTATTATTTCAATAAACCAATTTTTTATAAAGTTTTTTTTCAAAAATCTTAAACCGAATTTTGTTTTTCAATCAAAAATTATTTTGTTTCTTTTAATTGCAGACAATCTAATGTCTATTTTTTACCCAAAACATTGTCTGTACAGTATACTATCAACTTTTATCAAAACACGTGAATTATAAGTCATCTACCAGAGGTCTTGTTTCAACTCAAAGAGTTCAACAGTTGGCTATATGTTCAGAAGTTTTTAAAAACAGTCATCGTCATAACAGTGCAAAGACAGCTTAGTAAAATGCCCAAAGGTTTTTATTTTAGCAATACAATAAAGTATCTTTTTATGTTAACAAAATAATATGTTGGGAGAATCGTTGAAAATCTCTATTATTTTGTCAAATGAACCAGAATTTTTTAAAAACTGACGTAATTTGAAAGCAGTAGTATATATCTGCAGTCTATGAAAAATATTATGAGTAATATTGTAAACAATGCTTCATAATTAATTCAACTATTAAGATTAAAGTTTTGTATTTAAACCTTGATTTATCTGTGAACAAGAGATAAAAGGTCTTGAGTTCAAGTCTTGATCCATCTACTGACCCGGAAACAAAAGGTCAAGACCTTTTGCCTTTGAAATTTGTTGAAAAAAATAGAAAAACAGTTTATTTTATTGACATTTCAAATATAGCTAAAGCTATGCGAATTTTTCGAAATGCTTGCATAATGTTACTAAAAAGTGATTTTATAATTACAAACTATTTTTTAAATAAAATTTAGTAATTCAAAGTTTAAAATTTACATTTTATCTAGTACAAACCAGAAAAAATTTATTTTAAAATTTCTGTCATGTTATTCGTATATTGAAACTAAACTATTAATAATAAGATAAAAAAAAGCTAAAAATGAATATGTAAAATTATCCTGAGACTGTCTAAAAAAAAGTTTTAAAAATTTTATTACGTTTCAAAAACCTCAAACAAAACCCAACAAATTAGATTAGATTATCAGATAAACAACCAATAAAAGAATTTGTAAAAAATCTTAATTTTCTATTTTATTAAATCTGTCAGTTTTTCTAGGACTTTTATCTGTCTAATTGAAGATTTATAGATTATGTAGTTATTTAATTGGTCTTTGCTTATTAAATTCTTTATGATAACCAATATGTTATCTGAAAATATAATCATTTTAAGAATTTAATTTTGCTCTAATCAGGTAAACGTATCAATAATTTTGAGTAAATTAAATAAATGATCTTGATCAAGTGAAATAAACATTTTCAGATAGCAACCTATAATAAAAATAAATATAGATGAATAAAGTGACAGCGAGCTTCTTGCATTGGTAACTTTTAATTCGGTTTTGATACACTTTGTAACTCACTCTAAATTCCCTGTTATCCATCCAAAAAACTAGTGTTGACCAAAACAAAACAAAATGGGGCTCACCGCTTGCAAAACATTGTTTTATACTAAGACTTTTTTGGTAAAAAGATTGATATGCTTTTATCCAACCACACGTGGCCGCCGGCTCCTCACCCTGCTATGAAGACCATACTTATAAAATCAAAAGAACTTGATCGATTCTGGTAAACTTGGCTCTCAACCTTTATCAAACTTCAAAACAATTCACAGCGCCAACAACTGCGAATAATCACTCAACAAGTGGTACTGACAAATTAAAAGAATAAATTACCATCCCGGTGGCTAATATCAAACTTAATAGTTTTTCCGCCACAAAAGTCAAAAACAATTCTATCTTACCATAGAATTAACTTCCAAGGCGTCAACACTAACTCTTGACCAGTTAAACACTTCAAGCGGGCGACAGTAACACAATAATTTTCTTTGCTTGTTAGAGAAAAGTTTGTTGAACTACGAAAGAAGAGAATTCTGACATTAAAAGTTAACAAACTTCAACTTTGATAAATGTTGGATTCTTATTAAAAAAGAATAGGAGCAAATTTCGAAAGAAGCTACTAAACTTCTGTTTTTTACCACTAACTTGTGCGAGCAAAGCTTTTCATTTTTGTTATTGATTAAAAACAATGAACAATCTTGCTTAAAAGAAGTTGATAAAAAACTTCGATTTGCTCTTTCAAAAATTGAGCCTAATCTGTAGCGATTACGCTGGTTAAAACTGATTCAAATATCTCATTAAAATGTATTTTGTATTAAAATTTTAGTAGCGGTATTAAAATTTTTAGTAGCGGTAACCGATATGAGTAAAAAATTTTGTGAAATACTGGACTAGAGGAATGTGGTTATATTGCGTTAGGACTTTTCAATAATCAAAAGTTAGCATTCCCGAAGTTTATGCGGAACATTTTGTTTTTTTTCCATCTGGGGAACCACAAAATTTGTCGCTGTTCTTTTGCCATTATTTTTTGAACTGCCAAATGTGGCACGTATACAGAATATGTGCGTGTGTGTGTGTGTGTAATTGTGTAGAAAACAAATTTATCTATCAAAATATGTCGGCAAACAAATTTGAAAAAATAAAGAATTTATTCACCTTGAAAATAATGAAACTGCATTGCCCTTGGACCATCCTGACCATGAAATGACCGTTTAAACTTCGGTAAGTCATTGAAATGCGTGAAAGAACATAAACATATTTGCAACTACGTCGGTTCTGTGTTTTATATTTAAATTATTATTAACATATGTAAAAACAATTTTCTGCTATAGATTGATACAGTAGCTATTAAGCGACCTACGAACAATTTTAATCATAAAATTACATTATTGCAGGTTAAAGAAAAATTATCTTTAATTTAATGCTAATGGGCCATATTGTTCAGTTTCTTTTTAGTTTATTTTCACAATAACGTTTTTAACCTTCTAAGTATGCCGCTTAGCCAGCGGTAATCAATATTCGACCTAAGAGTGCTATTTTTCAAATAAGTTTGCATGATTTATTTTCTCTGTTCGTAGAATCAACATAATAAAAATGCTTAAATTCGTTTTGTACGCGCAATAACTGTCAAACTAACTCACTTCTAGTTTTTAAAAAATGCTAATACGTAGTTTTTTTTTTCATTCATTAAAGCACTTAATAATTTAATCAATTATAACCAATTAAAAGTTAGGTCAAATAAATTAATTAAGTCAGTTTAAACCAAATTTTATTTTATGAAAGTTTTTAGCAGTGTCAACGTGGTGATCAGGGGTCAAAATTACCACAAAACTCAATCTTGTAGAATTTTCTGGACACTCACAATACAACTTTAATGTTTAGAGCAATGTTTCTCAAACTTTTTACCAAGCGGGGCCCTTTTGCTTCTTTAAAATAATGGCGACTCTAATAATTTTCAAAGCAAAGAAAATTAAGAAAATATAGAAAAAAACTATAAGAAATAAAAGTGTCATTATTAATTTGTCATCACAGTTAGAAATATTTTTACTAATCATATAGGTAAGTTGGTATATTTGTAGAAAAAAGAAAAAATCAGTTTGCAATAATAAAACTACAAGATTTTACGCGGATTCTCGAAAAATAGTTGACGGACCTCAGTTTGAGAACCATTGGTTTAGAACAGTGGGTCCCAAACAAGGGTCCTTGAAAGTTTGCATTGGGTCCGTGTGTGAAGTGGAAGTTAGACAATATTTTAAAAAAACTTTGCATATAGCATAATAGTCTGGGTCAGTTTTAAAAATTTAGGGGTTTGTAAGCTTTATAATTTTTAAAAGGTCCATGACTAAAAAAGGTTGAAAACCATTGGTTTAGAGGAACCAAATTCTAATTATTTGATATTTCTCAGCATCGATGTCTTTTTTGTCTTAAAATCAGTAAATAGCAATTTTAATCTTTCTCAAGAGCATCAAATAAATTTTAAAATCAATTTTTATTATGATTTTTTTACAAGTAGCATCATTTTTTATATAGAGTAAAATGTCTGAAATCTCAATATAATGAATTTAGAAAAAACTACGCGCTTAATGACGTTTAAAGCTACTTGTCAATCAAAATAAATGCGAATGACGGGGTTGTTACTGCTAAACTACTGATGGAAAAATTTTAAGCAGGATTTGTAAAATCAGTAATTTATATTGCCAAATGAATTTGAGAAATATAAATCTCTTGCTTTCTTGTAATAATTTTTGATCTTTTTATCTTTGAAGGCAATTAATATTTATGTCTTGCATTAAAAGATAACTGTATTTCCACAAAAGAATATAGAAAAATCAGGCGATGGTTTTTTGTTAAGCGTGGGCTCAGCAAGCGTCTGAGTTTTTTCAAATATCAATTAGCTACTAGGCAAAGATCAAAATTCATCACATTCTACTTTTCAAAACTTAAAACTTCTTACAAGAATAATTTTATATTACGTACCTATAGTGACCTAGATTAAAAAACTTGTTATCACAGACTACTACGACCTTCTATTTACTCTCTCTGCTTGTGTTCCAATAACCAAGTCAATTGATTTTATATATAAAAATAGATTTTTATTTCTAAATAATGCTTTGAATAAAATCAATATAATCGTTTAAAAGTTAGATTGTTTGCAATTTCTTACCTAGTCACAGAAACAAGTTTTGAATCATTTTCTGAAACTCTTTTGCACAAAACCTTCAGCTACAAAAAAGAGTATTTAAAGCCGAATGGAGGTTTTACGAAAATAATAATTAAAATAAGTTACTTTAGTTTAAAATAACTTTCTTTAAAACTTTTGATTTTATGACTAACTGTCTTTATCAAAATGTATCAAATGTTCCAATTAACTCTTAGGCCTGTTCTATACTCGGCCTACGTCCAATGGTTTTTTTAATTTCTATGATCGTTTTAAGAAATTCAATAAACAAACAAACATACGTTAGCGTATACGCCAGGTGTAGATTAAGACTTAATGTTAAAAAATCCTCTTTTATTTTTTGCGTAAATTACCAGAAATGTTTTTGCCTGCTACAGATCAATAACTTTTTTCAAACAATCTGCTGTATATTGTGCGTAAAAATAAGAAACGTGCCATTCTACCTTTTTCTATTTAAGTTTTCAATAAAGCGATTTTTTTGAAGATATCGCGATCACGATATTTAAAAATAACTTCAAAACTTTTTTTCGTGATCGTATCTGCAATAAGATTAATAAATTTTCGTGATTTACGCCATAAACCACAACATGTCATATTGCTATTGTTGGTGTCACATTTCTTCACAATATAATCTCAACTTTATAGCTTTATAATTGTTTTAACTTTTAAATTTTATAATGACGTAACATTTTCATTATATTATATCGATGTACAATTATTGTACAATTGTATATGGGTACAACTCCCTCCCATTTAAATTAATTTAACTTACCTGAAAGTTGTTTTATAATTGTAATTGTCGTTTTGTGATTTGTAATCGTAAGCACATGACATGCAGCTTATGAAGCATGTGACCACTAAATTTTTTCTCACTCGAGTGTTCGAGAATTGCTAACTGAATTTTTTCAAATAACGTGAGACTTCAAATAACTTAATCCGTTTGCCGTCGCGATCCTTTAACTGGCTGTTTTCGGAAAATGCAAACTATTCTTTTTCTTCGTTTGGGGCAGATGGACGAGAGCTGGACGATCCACTAAATGGCCGGACATGTTTCCATCATCCGCCAGGTTCTTGTCGACATTTGAGAGAGCACGGGCTTTATTTGGATGGTAATAAACGGGGCAAGATGTTATTACAAGCTCAACTGTCTGCTCCTTTGCGTCACGCTTACAGGTCACGGTAGCAGCCATACCTCATTTGTGCGTTTCTGAACGGAATAGATCAACGCCGGTTCGGAGACGGTTAAGCCTGACCCAAGCTGGTCTAGAAAAGTTAAATCTCGGTCGCATTAGGCGAATATCTTTAATAAATGTATGAAATCTAGAGGCGTTTTCTAGCGACTCCATACTCCATTTATATTCCGCCCATCGTGCTACACTGGTGCCCGACTGGCGGGGTTGTTCAGCAGTTCCAGTGCAGCTGGCACAATTGAGTATCTTGATTTAAGTTGCCGCAGCTGTCCACAAAGTGGAGACAGGAGCTTTTTATCTAGAAGGTGTTCTGGTTCTTGAGCACGGCGAGCTAGAGATTGTGCGGCTTTTTGGCGGCAAAGCTCAGTTGGATCGATGCTTTCTAAGATAAAAAGGTTGTCCGTTGGTGCAGGACGCAGGCATCCGGTCACTATGCGCAAGGCATTGTTAATGGGCTTGTCGATAAGGTGATTATGGATTTTGTCGATAAGGCGATTATAGGCACTGTGACAGCAAAAGGGCGCGCAGTACTCAGCGGTGGAGCGGACCCAAACAAGGGTAGCTGTGCGGAGTATTGTGGCATCCGCACCCCAGCTTGATCCGACTAATTGCTTTAGAAGCCCAAGGCGAGATATTAACTTTTTACGCAATGACTCTAAGTGTCTATACGAAACGTGAGTCCTCTATCCAGCTTTATGCCAAAATAGGTAGGTTTAGCACAAAACGGCAGTGCCTGTCCGTTGACAAAAATGTTAAGCTCACGTCGTGCCTCCTCGTTGTAAAGATGGAAGCTGCCGACTCAGTCTTTGTTGTACTGAGTTTGAGCTACTATTTGTAAAGGTAGGAGGATAGGGCTGTCATATCCTGAGTAAGAGTCCCCTCTAATGCCTGCCAGTCGCTTGCATTGTGCAAGATGGCCAGGTCATCAGCATAAGCAAATTTTCTGCCAACTGTCACTGGCAGGTTATATATATAGATAAGAGGGAAGCCAGGACTGATCCCTGTAGGACGTCATTTTTAAGTCGCCATAACCTGTTTTGTTTTCCGGTATCGGTGGTAGGGGTAAAACTTCAATTACGGACAAGTTCCATAATCAGTGAGACCATGTGCCTGTCCGTAAGAAGACGGAATAGTTTGCAGGTGAGGCGGCGGTGCCATACAGTGTCGTAGGCTGCTGTGAGATCGGCAAACATAGCGCCGGCCTTCTTTTTGGCCGAAAAGCTATTCTCATTTTTTTGAAAGAACATCTTTTTTGAAGAGGAAATTATTCTTGCCGACATTGATCGGAAATAATTGTTGACTGCTGACTTTGTTTGTTTTTTGTATTTGAGGGAAATATTTCTAATCTAAGGTAATTTTAAATATACTGTCGACACTTTTCTGCGTAAAATCGCTTGGATGTTTGAAAATTCAAAATTTTCTTTTAATTTCCCAAATAAAGACTTCTTCTGGATAACCGTTTTGCCGCAAGGCGTTCTTAATTTTGCTGACTTCACTTAAAAGGTTTTCCAGAGAGCAAATTTTAACAGCTCTGTAAATGACAGTGCCAATAAGATTCGTCTTCCTCTTCTTTGGTTCAAATCCCAGCGTGTATACTGTCCCGTGAATGTGGGTTTTCTATAAACTGAGGTAAGAAACTTTTTTTAGATTTTTCGACCAAAACATCAAGAAATGACAGTTAATTATAAATTTCTTTTTTGTGAGTAAAACCAAGGATGGGTGTGAAGCATTGAATTTTTGAAGAAACTGGTTGCATTCCGTTTCATTGCTGAAAATGGCAAAAGTGTCATCAACGCATTTGAAATAAAGAAGAGGTTAAGAGAAGCTTTTAAACTCGATGGAACTATCAATATTTGTGCTGAAGCTCTACACAACAGCAACTTTTTTTACAAGGACACGTTCTGCCAATTTATGTACGGTGCTACCAAATTTGAGGAATTCAGCAACATTATGTATCAACACATTGATGGTGTTGCCACGGGCCGTCCCCTTGGCCCTGCTCTTGCGAATATTTTTGTGGGATTTTACGAATATCTACTCTTTAAAAACTTCTCTAAACCTCTTCTTTACTTCAAATACGTTAATGACACTTTTGCCATTTTTAGCAATGAAACGAAATGCAACCATTTGTTTTCAAAAATTCAATGCTTTACACCCTCCTTGGTTTTTTGTCAATAACTCTTTAGGTCTTCTACAGCCTTCACGGTTTTTTGAATGGCGACTACAAGCGCTCTTCCATAGATTTTTGAAAGTTAGAATTGACGCAAGCAGGAAGAAAGAAAGTTGTGTAATCAAGACTTTAAAGCAACTCTAAGATGGATTATAAGCTTTGTGCACATAAAATTAGGGTCCCGAGTTTTACCTGGTTTTACGTAAAAGAATTCTTGCAAACAGCCCAAGTTATCCGTAAATAAGAGTCTAAGTTAATTTTATTCAAAGGTTTCCAACTAGGGGTCAGTAGTAATAAAGACTTGGTTTGCTTGGTGTTTCGCGCCTGGATCAGGCGCGTGACGCATCCTAAGGCGCCAGCCTAAGGCCTGTGACGTCAGCTCACGAACCGAAGCTGTGATGTCAGATCTCGCTAACCGTAAAGAAGCTGTGACGTCAGATCTCGCTAACCGTAAAGAAGCTGTGACGTCAGATCTCGCTAACCGTAAAGAAGCTGTGAACTCGTAAAACCTCGATAACCCTAAGTTTCGAACCACAGAAACCCTACGAAATATTTCAGAGATCTTGCTCAAGACAGCGAAGCTGTCGCCTTGCCTAGATTAACAGCGAAGCTGTCTTTGATTGCACAGCGAAGCTGTGACGTCAGAATTTGTTAAACATTGCTAACCTTAAAGAAGCTGTGAACTCGTAAAACCTTGCTAACCCTAAGTTTCGAACCATAGAAATCCTACAGAATAATCCGAGATCGACTCTTACCCAAGACATCAAAGTTGTCTTTGATTGCAAAGCGAAGCTGTGGCGTCAGAACCCTAAAACCTTGCTAACACTAGGTTTCGAACCATAGAGAACCTACGGAATACAATAGTACACAGTTCGATTCTTACCCAAAAACCGAAGCTGTCGCCTTGCCTAGGTTAACAGAGAAGCTGTCTTTAATTGCACAGCGATTCTGCTTTTTATTGCACAAGATTTTTGAATCCTTCTAACATTGTTGGCGCAGCGAAGCTGCTAGCCTACAGAATACAGTAACCAGAGATCAATTTTAGAGCAGCGCAGTTGCCGCAGCGAAGCCGTTCTTCATTGCACAAGACAGCCAAGCTGTCTTTGGTTTCACAACGAAGTCGTTAACAACGACGATCAGAACTCGTTAATCCTCACTAACCCTAAGTTTCAAACCCTTCTAACCTACGGGATAGTCCAGAGATCTTGCCCAAGACAGCGAAGCTGTCTTTGATTACAGAATTTAGTAGTCCAGGATCCTACAGAATATAGTAATCCAGCAATATAGTAGTCTCACAGAATACAGTAGTAGTCCAGCAACTCTACAGAATGTACTAAAGTAGTATGAATATTGTAGTAGAATGAATTACAGTAGAATGAATAGTATGAATTATTACAGTAGAATGTATTGCAGTAGTCTTACAGAATATAGTAGTAGTCCAGCAACTCTATAGAATGTATTACTGTAGTATTACAGAATATGGTAGTCCAGCAACTCTACAAAATGTAATAGTCCAGGATCGATTTCGAACAACACAGTTGCCGCAGCGAAACTGTGTTTTGTTTTTCATCTTGCAACGAAGCTGCAACTCCTTAGAGTGCAGTAGTCCAGAGATCGATTCAGAGCATCGCAGTTGGCGCAGCGAAGCTGCAACTCTACAGAATACAGTAACCCACAGATCGATCTCTGAGCATAACAGTTCCCGCAGCGAAGCTGCTACTCTACAAAATACAGTAACCTATAGATCGATCCCGAGCAACGCAGTTGCCATCTTGCAGCAAAGCTGCTACCCTACAGAATACAGTAACCCACAGATTGATTCCAGAGCAACGCAGTTGCCATCTCGCAGCGAAGCTGCTACCAGTCAAGCAGACAAGCTCCTCTGACAAACGCAAGAAGTCAAAATTCTAGACTATATTCTATCTTATCATCTGTTACAAAACAAGAAAAACTGATCCCGAGAGCAAGAGAAATGGCAAGTGTTGCAAGAGATAGCCGAAAGCAATTTCAAGAAATCACCGCATCCAGACTGCCGATGTCGTCTTCGTCGTTATTGAGAAAAGCAATTATTAGCGTCAAAATAGGCAAAGTAATGTATTCAATAGATCAACTCGTTCAAGTAGTTACTGTGCTGATGGAGAATCTTCCCTACATTCTTTTTCGTTCCGAATCAGAAACAAAAGAATACGTCGTCTTACTATTTTGGTCCGCCAACATGGACAATTCTGCGTGTAAAGTACAAAAAAAAGCTCAAACAAGAAATATCCGTCGACAAGTTTTAAAAGTATTTTAAGGTGCAAAATGTACCAAATCCTCAACGTCAAGTCGCTTATCTCGTCAATAACTGTCTATGCCTAAAAAAGCAAAATGACGACGTTTGCCGCCTGTCACCCGACGATCATCACGAACTAAAATCTATTCTCAATCTGTTAAAAGCAATTGAACCGTCCAAGAAGCGCAGGGTGGACTTTATTAGTGACTTATCGCCTGTTTCGTAAAAATTCACTTACGTTTTTATTAAAAATAAAATGAATTGCATGACAATCGTTTTCAGAAAGGTTAGAGATAAAAATAAAGACAATTTTTATTACAGCACACCTTACGAACATTTATCTGCGGTCTTAAAAAATTGACCAAAGCAGAATGAAAAGTTTAATTGTTCTTAGTTTTCAACACTTTTTTGAGGCTGACTTAATTTTAGTTACACGTTTTGTTTCCTGTCAAGTGTAAGTTCAGTACTGTAAAAGATTGGTTTACTTTTAAAAGTTTTTACGTTTTTTTAAAGATCAATTTAAATTTTTTTATTTTTAAGAACGATTTCAAACTACTTTTAATATACAGTATTTTAACTAATTTTCCTTTCAAAATAAAACTTTTTTTCTCAAAGATTTGTTCTGTTTCAAATCTAAATTCTAACTACCTTTTGTCTTCAACCGTATGCATTACAATTGTGACAATATGTTTCGATCAAGATTTGTTTTCCCCAGAAGTGTACAGCGCATCCTGTTCACAGGGCACTTATTTCCTATTCCAAAAAAGCGTGACATATTCAGGATTAGAGTCTAGAAATCTTGTGCTCTTTGATTAATTCCCTGTCAAATGTAAAAATAGAGTATGTGAAAAAAATTACGTTTTATTTTTAATATTGCGATTCGAATTTTATATTTTTCCCTTTTAAAAACAAAACAAAATTTTATTTCATTACGAGTTTTGACTTGACCAAAAGAATTGTGCAAGATTTCTAAGCACCGACTTAATTTCAGCTGCTAACTTGATTCCCAGACAAGTGTAACAACAATAAAAGTTTTCTGATTTTCCTAAAAATCAATTTTAATGTTTTCACTTTTAAGAAAAACTTTAAACTACGTTTTAATATATTTTAACAGATTTTTTTCAAAATTAGTCTTTTTTTACAACTTTTTCATTCAAACTTATATTAGACTAACATAAACTTCATCTAAAAAATTTTTTTTTAAATTTGATATAGAAACTTATTGGTTATCTCCAACAATATTTTGTTGTTTTTTGAAAGCATTCTAATAAAAGTTATACAGACAAGCATCAATACTTCAAGATCACAGTCAGTCATTTTCTAAATTTAACAATCGTCATCAAAAGAAACTGAGTGAGAATCGATAAGTAAAACTTTATATCTTTGCTACTTCTTGCAGAGGTGTAAACAGAAAAAATAAAGTGTAATACAATCAACTGAAGTATCGAACTCGAATGTTATTTCAATTGTTCAATTAATCAACCGCAATAAAACAACTGATTCTTCAAAGTAATCATCGCCGCAATAAAAAGTAATAAAATGGTTTGCAATCGCAAAATGTTTTAGTTTGTGCTTCAAAGCACGTGTTGTGTTAAACCTACAGTATGTAATCTTATTTCTTTATACTAATTTTTGTTGTTTTGTTTAGAATGGTTTCTTTTCAGTTTAATAAAGCCTTAGTTTGGTTTTTCAATAAAATAAATCTTATAACAATTTATTAAACTGATAAAATGGATAAATGTCTTAGGCCTCAGATATTTGATACCGATGCTAATTCGGAAGAAGGTCCTAGAAAGTGGCTTCATTGGAAAAGGACATTTGAGAGTTTCATTAGAAGAGTTGATGGAGCAACTGATAGAGACAAACTTGACCTTTTGATTAATTTTATTGAGACAAATGTCTATTCGTACATTACCGAATGTACTACATATGCAGATGCCTTGAACAAGCTAGAATGTGCTTATGTCAAACCAGTAAACGAAATTTATGCCAGACATCGTCTCAATACAAGCCGGCAAAACGAAGGTGAATCTCTTGAAGACTTCCTGCAAAGACTAAAGATATTGAGCAATGATTGCAATTTCGTAGATGTTACAGCGTCGCAATGCAAAGAAGCTGCTATAAGAGATGCATTTATCACGGGACTTGGTTCACCATACATAAGGCAAAGACTTCTTGAAGATAACGAATTGCGTTTAAACCATGTATTTAACAAGGCAAGGTCCTTACATGAAGCACAGAAAAATGCTGAATCTTATGAAGCTCGACATGCCGAGAGAATTGCAACAGTCTCATTTGGTAATACTGAAAATAATCAACTGCAGAAAGAGAACGAGAAGAGGCGGAGCGGATTCGCCAGCTTTAAACATCAAAGTTGCAAGTTTTGTGGTGGTTCTTGGCATAAACGTGCTGATTGTCCAGCAAACCAACGCCTTTGCTACAAATGCAATCGCATGGGCCATTTCGCAAAAGTTTGTCTATCAAAAGTTAAGAAAATCCCGAAGACGATTGCGACAGTGTGTGAAGACGAAGAAGAGCACTCGTACATCAGTGCATTAAATAACCTGGTTGGCGATGAAAAGGTAAATGTTATTGTGTTGGTTAATGGAGTACGAGCTAATTGCCTTATTGATACTGGTGCAAAATTTAACCATATAGATTCAAAATTTTGTCAACGGGCTAAATTAAATTACGAAGGAAATAGTGACATTTTGAAATTGGAGTTAGCTGTGAAAAATTCGGCCATAAAAACTAAAGGGTTGTGCTCCACTTCCGTCGAATTTCAAGGACGAGATTATAATAACGTAAATTTTTTAGTGTTAGAAAATTTGTTGTGGGATGTTATTCTTGGTTGTGAATTTTTAAGTCTGCATAAAAGCGTGAAAATTGATTTTGGTGGACCTGAATCATCATTAAAATTAGGAGCCTTGAGTACGCTTCGAGGTATAAAACCCGTGCGTTTGTTTGAATATCTTAGCCCTAACATTCGCCCTATAGCAACCAAGAGGCGCAGTTATTCAAGTACGGACTTGAGTTTTATTAGTAGTGAAATTTCAAGATTACTTGCTGATGATATTATTGAACCTAGTAACTCACCATGGCGAGCTCAGGTTGTAGTAACGAAAAGCGAAAATCATAAAAAACGTATGTGTGTTGATTATAGTCAAACAATCAACAAGTTTACTCGTTTGGATGCCTATCCACTTCCAACAATGCAGAGTGTTTTACGGAAAGTATCACGTTATACATGGTTTTCGAAATTAGACCTTCAAAGCGCTTATCATCAAGTTTCGTTGATACCTGAGGAACGAATTTACACGGGGTTTGAGGCCGTCGGACAATTATATCAATTCAAGCGCATCCCTTTCGGTTTAAAGAATGCAGTTCCATGTTTTCAACGAGTGGTAAATCAAATAATATCTGACTATAAATGTGAGGGGACATTTGCGTACCTTGACGATATAACAGTTTGTGGTAAGACAAGAGAAGAACATGACAAGAATTTAAAACAATTTTTAAAAGCTGCTTCTGACTGTAATTTAACTCTGAATGAAAATAAGTGCGTCTTTGCTACAAGAAAGTTGAATTTGCTTGGATACTATATATCCGATGGAGTCATGCGCCCAGATCCGGAGCGAGTGAAACCGATAATTAATTTGCCAAACCCCACAAATAAAAAAGAGCTACAACGAGTAATCGGTATGTTTTCGTATTATGCGCAATGGTTGCCTCAATTTTCGGAAAAAGTAAGACCTTTGATATTAGAAAAACAATTTCCTATGGGTGAAAAAGCTCTAAATGCTTTTAAGTCACTTAAAGATAAATTAGTTTCAGCAGCTCTTCAAATTATTGATGAAAATGTGCCATTTGTTGTGGAAACTGATGCGTCAGACAATGCCATATCTGCATCATTAAATCAACATGACCGACCAGTTGCTTTTTCTCTAGAATGCTGACCAAAAATGAGCGGCACCATTCCAGTGTGGAAAAAGAAGCTACAGCTATTGTAGAAGCAATTCGTAAGTGGACAGAATTTTTATGCGGCCGACATTTTACTGTAATTACTGATCAACAATCCGTAGCATATATGTACAATTCCAAAAATCATAGCAAAATTAAAAATAACAAAATTTTGCGATGGCGGATGGAACTAAGCGAATATGATTTTGATATTATTTATCGATCCGGAAAAATGAATTGTGTTCCCGATGCTCTTTCCAGAGCATTTTGTGCCAACATTTACGATAGCACGCTGCACAAATTGCACGAATCGTTGTGTCATCCGGGCGTTACACGTTTGCATCATTTTGTTCGCGTAAAAAATTTACCGTATTCCGTTAACGAAGTGCGTAATGTTGTTGCAAAGTGTAAAGTTTGCTCTGAATTAAGACCCAATTTTTATAAACCTGAAGTGGCATATGTAATTAAAGCAACCCAGCCTTTCGAAAGGCTTTCCTTAGATTTTAAAGGTCCTTTGCCGACTTCATCCAAAAACCGCTATCTATTGACTATTGTTGACGAGTATTCTCGATTTCCGTTTGGGTTTGCTTGCCCTAATGTCAACGCGAAAACAGTTATATCTTGTTTAAACCAAGTGTTTGTAATGTTTGGTATGCCTGCTTATATTCATTCCGATAGGGGTACCGCTTTTATCTCGCAGGAACTTCGAAGTTATTTGCAAAAACGTGGTGTAGCGTGTAGTAGAACTTCAGTCTATAATGCTCCGGGTAATGGCCAGTGTGAACGCTATAATGGTATTATTTGGTCGGCTATAAAGTCTGCTTTAAAAACTCGATGTTTAGATGTTTGTCATTGGCAACTTGTTTTACCAGATGCTCTTCATTCCGTACGTTCATTGCTATGTACCGCAACTAATGAAACGCCCCACGAGCGAATGTTTTCATTTAAACGTCGATCAACCTTTGGCACGTCAGTACCAACTTGGTTAAGCTCACCAGGACCGGTGTACTTGAAGCGCCATATTCGCACCAGTAAATATGACCCTGTAGTGGATAAAGTAGATCTCCTGCATGCAACCCCAAATTATGCGATTGTAAGATTACCAAACGGGAGAGAAACAACTGTTTCATTAAAAGATGTGGCGCCTTGTACTAGTGCTAATAGTGATGATATCGTTGATATTGACAACGAAAACGAAGAATCGGAAAATGTAAATGTTAACTTAAGTGATGTTAGTAATGGTTCGAATATGCAAAATGAAAGTATTGAACGCCATGACCAAAAGGAAATTATTGGAGAAGAAGCACCGAATATTAATTCTAATGTTACCCCAGTGCCAAGAAGATCTACTCGTATAAGAAAAGCAGTGGATAGATACGGAGCTGTTCCATACAATTAACTCAAAGCAATATGTCTACAATTTAAGGAGGGGAGAATGTAATACAATCAACTGAAGTATCGAACTCGAATGTTATTTCAATTGTTCAATTAATCAACCGCAATAAAACAACTGATTCTTCAAAGTAATCATCGCCGCAATAAAAAGTAATAAAATGGTTTGCAATCGCAAAATGTTTTAGTTTGTGCTTCAAAGCACGTGTTTTGTTAAACCTACAGTATGTAATCTTATTTCTTTATACTAATTTTTGTTGTTTTGTTTAGAATGGTTTCTTTTCAGTTTAATAAAGCCTTAGTTTGGTTTTTCAATAAAATAAATCTTATAACATAAAGTGTGTCCAAAATGTTATGCAAACCTCAAGAACAAACGAAATTTGACAGATAGCAATTATAATTTTTTTTTCTTTAATGCAAACTTTTTCGTTGACAAACAGTACGTTTATATTGAGTAATTAAAAGTTAAAGAATAAAAGCAGTAATCCTGTAAAATAAAAAAGCTACGGATATTGAAAATTGGTTCACGAATATAAATTTGTTCAACATTTTCTTTTTCCAGACTTTTTGTTGTCAAGTTCTTAAAATTTTCAACTTAATTGTCGTTATTTAAAAATTCTCCCAAGAGCTTCACATTTTAAAGTTTTTAGTACGAAAACAATGCTTAAAAAATGTAAAAACGCCAACTTTTTTAAAAAACTACATTTCTTTCAAGTGGTGCTGAAACTTTTAAACAATATTAGTTTTTAGAACAAAAAACCATCAGAATCCTAAAAGTTCTAGATTTTTGCTGTTTTTGAACGTTTTTCAATGCATAGCAACAACAGGAATTCAATCTCAAAACTTTTGTCTTAAAAATTTCGCGTTGTTTTTTCTTATAAAGTATTAATTTTCTAAAGGTTTTGTCAAACATACAAACATGGGGAGTTTCATGAACAGACTGTTTTGTTAAATAATGGTAACTTTTGTGCAGTTATTTTACTCAATTTTTCTTTCCAAAAAGAGTGGTTTCAAAGATTTTAAACACCATAGTTTAACGAAATATTACTAGAATTGCTTTGAAACTTTACCCACCAAACAAGAAAAACTTTTAAAGACTATTTTGAAAAGTATCAAAAAAAGATTAAGATTTTTAAGTTCATTTCATAAAAACAATCGTTTGTGTCGATAATTTTTTTAAATAAAATTGGCATCAAACAAACGACTTTTTGCTATTGATCAAATTTTTAGGTAACTATGTCCGACATAAATGAGAGTAAAAAGTGTGCATCAAGACCGGTGGATATATTTGGTGTTTATTGTGATTCTAAGGAATTTTAATAGAAACAAAAAAACATAAGAGAACGGAAACAAAAATTTGACTTACCTCAAAAAAATTTATCGGTTCAACACGTGAGTGACTTCGCGTCTAATAACGTTTCTTCGAATTGAGACCGCCTTGATTGAAAAATATCGGCTTTGTTAAAAACTCGTTTAATTTGCAAATATCTGTGTTTAGCCGCTTTTTCTATTGATCTAAATCAGTGATGGCAAGACTTTTCAGTCGGTGTGTCAAAAAATTTTTTTGTATTTTTTTCTTATCGCGTGTCACTTCTAAATAACAGTTTTTTGATTTTAGACATATTTATATTTTCACTTCGAATCGATCTCGTACTTCCGTATTTTTCTCCCAAAATCATGGTGATCTCTAAAAAAAAAACGTCTTCACTTCGAATCGACCTCGTAATTACCACTTTTCGTTCTAACTATATGCGGTATTTTCAAGGGGGCCCGAGGCAACTGCCTCGCTCGCCTCACCCAATATCCACCACTGCTCGTATTAGGGACGACCGAAAATTTCTTGTTTTTCACTCGCGTGTCAGACAAAATCTCTTCAGACAAAAAAAGTCACTAGTGACACGCGTGTGATAGTTTTGCCATCACTGATCTAAATAGATGTTTGAAATCAGTTTTGTAATAACAGTTGTTACGGCAAGTACTCTGAGATTCGAACCCGCGTTTATTTCTGCCTTTGATTTACTTAATTTTTGTTTTGACATTTAATTTGATACACTTCATTATTTCACGGTGCTCGCTTGCTAATTGATTGCTGCTTTGAGCCGACCTTTTCCATTATCTCATCGCGCTCAGCTTGCTAATTGATTGTTGCCTTAAGCCGACATTTTAACATTATCTCACCGCGCTAGCTTGCTAATTGATTGTTGCCTTGAGCCGACTTCTCTTTCCATAAGTTTAGTGTAATTTGTGAGGAGACGCTTAGTTTTTAGCTACTTCAGCCTTTGTGTAGCGGTCGTAGAATCACTGTTCGAAATACTGTTAGACGCCGTTGGGAGTGCTGTTGAGGCCTTTGATATAATACTGTTAAGAGATACTGTTCGATATTGTTGGTTTTGTCGGTCTGCTCCGTGTCAGTCTACAGTTGAAAACCGTCCGATTTGTCTTATTTACGTTCGACCGTATTATTTCGTCCGATTGTCTTGTTTACGTCCGATCGTCCATTTTACGTCCAATAATCCGATTCGTCTTATTTCGTCTGACCATCTTATTTCGTCCGACCATATTATTTCGTCTTATTTTCCCCGTCCAATTTAGTTCGTCTTATTTCGGATTGTTTTTATATCTTGTTAATACAAATTTAAATTAAATCAAATCAAGGACGCGTACATTTCCGGAGACAGCCACACGGAGGTAAGACCGCGAAGAACTTACTGTAACACAGTTAGCAGTTTAACTAGTGTTTTCCTAACCGCCCTGACAATATTTTGTGTATCAGAAACAAGATTTTTCATCGTAAGATTTATTTCGCTATTCCACAAGCAAAGTTGTAGTAAATAACGTGCTTTGATTTCAACAGATAAGTTTTTGTAAAGTTAATAGTTGGAAAAGTTTTTACAACTTGCGCATTAAACAAAATACTTTGCTTTATGATTTCCAACCTTTCTACACCAGCAGACCGGTAAAATTTTTAAAAACGTTCACACGCACAATGTCAACAAAAGGTTGTTTAGAACTAATATTTGGAATCTTTTTGACATTCGTGTAAAAGTGACGAGCAAGTTTGGAAGGTTTTTGTGGTGTCCTTCTGTAACTGTTAGAAAACTCTTAGTTTGAACAATTGCTTTATACCAGTGTTTCCTAACCTTTTTTTGGCCATGCCCCACCTAATCACCTGTAAAATTTTGATGTCCCCCCTCCCATATGTTGATATATAATTCTTACGTAAAAAATAAAATCCGTTTTAGGTGATGCTTAAAATACCAATATTTTGATTTAAGCTTTTATTTTAAACTTAAAATTTAAAGTTTGTTTAAGGCTTAAATTGCCTTATAGCCGTAAAGTGGCTTAAACAAACTTCAAAACAACATGCCATTCATGAAAAATAAAAAATAAATAAAAGACAATTAAAGTTCTGAGCAAGAAATTACCAAAAAATAAAAGATTATGGATTGTCTTATATTATTTTTATGTTTATAAGAAAAAATCAAATAAAGTTTCAAGGCATGTGGAGAGTTTTTTAAATTTTGTTGCGCTGGTAAAAAGTTTTTTAATTTTGTAGAGTTTCACCAATTTTAGTTTTTGAAATTTTTTGTAGAAATTGATTTAATCTTATATTTGTTCGGTGCCTGTTATGAAAGGCTCTCACCGATAACACAATCCTGGCTGTTTACAAGATGAAATTCTTAATCTTCTTTATTAATAAATTATGCTCCAATCTACTTAGGAGCCCAAATGGTATACAATCAACAGCAAATACAGGGTCAGTAGCTTACTTGTTCAGCAATCACGTAAACAACTAGAGAAATGCGTTTAAAAAACTATGACTTCACAAAGCTAACAAAATTTCCAATACCGATTTATCACCACGTAACATTCTATCATAATCGAATCAATCATAATGCTTCCGAGCGCGCCTTATTTATATCACTCGGTCACATGTATCTCGAAAGTTCTTTAAATTCAGGTTAAAAACAACAATCACCCAATATTGCATCATCTTGCCAGATCCAGCGATTCACAAACAAGCAATAATGCATCATAGTGAAAACAAGTCATGCGGAAAGTCTAGAATTTACTATAACAATGAGGACAGTGTTGCCAATTTCTTATAAATAAATGTAAAATATTTTAATTGATTATCAAACCGTTATTTCTTCGGCTATTTGAGCCCGACCAAAGCGCAATCAAAAAGATTTCTCATGAGACTGTGAAAATATAAAGTGTGCGCGATTTTTAAGAACGGAACAGCATGTAATAGAGAATTGAAATATTTAAAGTTATAAATAAAAACTAATTTCAAAGGAAGTTTTTTATTGCAATATTTTGATCAGTACTTTTACAAAATCAAATCAATACTATTAAAAAATACTCTGTACTACTACAAAATCAAACCCCCTAAAAATCAAATTTTTCCTGTGGAGCGTACGCCCCACGTTGGAAATCACTGATTTAAACAAACAAACAACTAACTGGCAGTAGCAATAAAACGGGGCAAGGTTGCGACATACGAGCATTATGACAGCACAATACTCCACAATAGTTTGCTTTACAATTGCAGCAGGTCTAATGATGCTTGCTTCATTTTGAGAATTACTTGTTTCAGAACTCTTACTTTTATCCTCCTGGTTAAAACGTACCATAACACCTTGTTGTTTCATTGTTTTCATAAAACCTTTCTGTAGTTCAACAAGACTATCAATAGCAACACTTCAAAAGTGAAAAATGACTTTGTATTTAACTTTTTGAGAGTTAGACGCAAAATGTGATAAAATAATCGTACCGGCACAAAATTGAGATTGTCGGAAGGTTCATTATGCACCAGCTTTGCATTATCAAGACGAGATGTAATGTGTGAACCGGGAGTTTTACAGAAAGTAACATCTTTGTTATGTTTAGGATTCCGTATCAAAATTAGCTTGGCAGAAAGGAAAATACTTAACGGTTAAGAGTTGGACACCACTGATTTAAAGAGCGTATCTTACCACATATAATTCCTTTATTGGTTTGTGTGACTCACGTGCGACCTCGCGTGATAAAACGTTTGTCAAAGCTTCGTTTATTGTAACGAAAAATGTTTCTTTGTTAAAACTAGTTTTTATCTAACAAAAATATAATTTTAAAGTGAAACAACAAATTTTAAGCAGTTTTCGTATCTATTTGTTTTATAACAATTTTGTTCAAAATCCAAACAATTTTTCATTCAACGAAAAAGTTTAGCTAGCAGCTGGTAAAAGAAACCTTATTATTCAACGCGATCTCACTCTGCGAGCGTTCGTTTACTTGTTATTTTTTCAAAAGCTTTGAATCCTTATCAAAACAACCGCATTTGATTGAAATGTTATCAGAGCCTCAAACCAAGAAGAAAACTGTCGAAACTTCACTTTTAAAATTTGCCAAAAATGAAAAACAAAAATGAAAAAGAAAAAAGACAAGAAGAATGAATGCCAACAACAATAAACTGAATAGCTGTAAAATATGAGTTGGTGATGGTGACATTGAGCAAAATCTAGAAAACGATTAAGTCCGCGGTACAGACAAGTGAAATGAATTCGAAACAGACAAAGATAGCGGTAAAAACAAGAATAACAGAAAGAAGAAGGTATGTTGGGATCACGCAAAAAGAAATAGTTCAAGAATTTTACGGTTAGTTTAACAGTTTTCGCGGATGAAACAACAGATATTCACTCACATTATAGGTTGGGAAAAAAGAAGTCGACAGCAATCTTAAAACCTGCGTCTAATTACAATATAAAAATCCATGGACGCTAAAAAGACGAATGTTGATTTGGTTTGGCGGTACATGAAAAAATTTATTTTGTTAAAACAGGTAAAATTAACTATAAATTTAATAATTGCAATTTTTGAGTGTTTATTTGATTGGTTGTGAAATTAATTATAATTATAACTATTTTTGATTTTCTATTGTTGTGGGGGACTTGCTTTTGTTCAAGAATTCAATTTTGTCGTATAGAACAATTTCTTTTCATATCTACATGTTTTCTGTTTTTAATTAACTAAAAATGCGTTTTAAAAAATTAATAAACCCGAGGTATATCAAACGTGATGACGCAAGTAGCGTTTTTTCAATCTAGTTAAAATCCTACCGAAACGCGGCACACTGCATCCTGTCTTGACACAAAACTATAAAGAAAAAAGAAAACTCATGTTTGATGTCTTTGATTTCAAAAATAGGTTTACCGTTGTCATGATGTTGATGACAAATGCTGTGGTCGTTTTTGATAAATATAAGTATTTTAAAAGATGCTTCGCTTTCAAAACCAAAATAAAATTTAATTTTTGCACGTTATGACTATCATCGTCAAACAAAATTTTACCTATAAGTCTTGATAAAAGAAATTTTTAATAAATTGTACTAAATTTTTTAAAAGTCTGAAAAACAACCGTACGTAGAGTTAGGAAATAAAATGTACCAGATTGGTTGCGACCATATCACTTCCAAAAAACTGATACGCTCTTTAAATCAGTGGTTTCCAACTCTTAGGGTTGGTTCACACTGAAAGCGGAAGCGGAAAAATCAAGCGGAAAGCCGGAAAGCGCAAAAAAAAACAAAGCGGAAAGCGGAAAAAAACGCCAAAGCGCAAGATTTTTCGTGCTTAGCGGAAAAATTTCAAAGTTGAAAAAATTGATTCACACTGAAAGCGGAAGCGGAAAATTTAGTCTACGGTTGCTATTCAAAACTATGTGGAAAACAGAAAGCAGCTGACGTCGTTGGAATTTTGTCTTTCTTAAATATACAGTGTCATGAAACTATTTAAACTTGATATCCCTGGTTGCAAGCTAAACATTGAACTAATACTTTTTATCTTCCACACGTTTCTACCTTTTATTATTGGTCTAAATTCAATATATCTAAGTGATTCTTAAAATTTTATGATGCTATTTTATTATCAAAGCACTTTTAGATATACACAGATACAGCAAAGCATACATTTTATCAAAGTAATTACACTCTTTTATTGCACAATTGACAAATCACAATTAAAACATATAACATTTTTAAAAACAATGTAGCCTACATTTTTCTATTAATAATGATTAAATAATTCTCATTTGAAAACAGAATGTATAAGTTATGCAAAAAAAGATATCAAAAAACTTTTTGATTTGAAAAACGATTTAAAATATGTATGGAAAATAATTATGTTCAACTGATGTTGTAAATTGTTACTTTTTTTCAAAAAAATACATAAAAATACATGTACAACCTTAGCAAAAAATGGGGTTTTTTAAGAAGTCACCGTAAATGATTTTTGTTTGCAAAACTAACCCGGACCCCCTGCAGTTACTATTGCTTCTTGAGAGGGTCTTTTTCTCTTGGTTTCTTTTTTATTCCATCCTGGTGCTGAAAGGGGGATTCCAGGTGAATTTCACTGAAAAAAATTGCTTATGGTGACTTCTTGAAAAGACCCAAAAAATGTTAGGTGTTACTATAGCGTGCGATCTACCACCAAATTATTCATCTGTAAATCACACAGTACACCTCACTCCCCACTCAGTAGGTGAAATATGAATGCAGTAGACCTCACTCTGCCACTCGATAGGTGAGTTTACCGCACCAGAGATCTATTGCGTGATTTAGTGATGAATAATTTAGTGGCAGACCGCATGCTATAGTAGCACCAAATGTTATGTATCCATAATAATAATTTTCTCAGAAAAAATAGTTTTAACAAATTACTATCACATTCTACATGTCACAAACTTTGTTTGGGAATCCCAAAGGACCAGTTGAGCTAGGTAACCCGAATACCTGCGCTGAAACAAAGTTGTGTCTAAATTTTATTTTATTCCGGCTCAAGAGGTAGTCTTGCTATGAGCCTGACGGTTTATACAGTTGATTAACGAAAGCTCGGATTGATTTCGTTGAAGATTCTTTTTCACAACAAACAGAGACCCTTGTCTCTAATAAAAGCAAATGTATTACGAAAATATTACGTCCGACGAAACTTCTATTCCACGCTTTGCCAAACTGCAAAGCGAAATTAACACTACAACTCGACTCAATCAACACAAATAATTCTACCTCTGTAGAACAAAACTGCCAACCACTGGCACAAAGTAAATTCAACAATTGTCCACCGACACAAAATCTAACGGTCCACCTCTTGTGGCCAAACAAAATCACCTTCGCTCGAGCCGCCACTCGAGTCGCTTCAAATTACCTCACAACGATAATAATCATCATCATAATTTCTCGCTACGCATCGGCTTTATATAGAAAACAAAATCACGTGACGTAAACTTTCTCGTAAATTCAAGATTCAGCCAGAAACCCCTGGAGAGTTCGTTACGCGAATCAAGTGGAATATACGCGAATTTTCCAGTACAATGACGTTAGTCAAAAACATACGTATTACGTCAATACAAAGAAAAAAAAAAAAAGAGAAAAAGATACATGATCGAGCCATATAACAAATTGGACGTATATCGCAGACAGCGCTCAAAGAGCCGCATTTATTCTCTTATAATAAAACTACGAACTGCTTTTAATGGGGATACACTACATCGTTATGATTAAAATTATGAATGAAGTGTGACATACGCCCGCCGCAAAGAAAAATATTATGCAATAATATTTTTAACAACACACACGAAATACAAATAATTTTACAAAACAAAACACGAAGTTATTCACACGAAAGTCTATACGATTATGCGGCTGAGATAGTCCGCCATAACGTTCTCCTTGCCGGCAATGTCTTTTACTACGAAGTCGTACCCCTGCAATGATAGAGACCACCGGAGTATACGATCGTTCTTGTAGCGGGCCGTGCTAAGGAAAGTCAGAGGCTTGTGGTCCGTTTGGAGGACGAACTTCTTTCCGGCCAGGAATAAGCGAAATTTACCAACTCCCCATATTATTGCCAAGCACTCCTTTTCAAGTGTAGAGTACTTTGTCTCCGCATTCGTCAACTTCTTGCTTGCGTACGCGACGGGGTGGAGTTTTCCCTCATGCTCCTGCATCAAAACGGCTCCAATTCCGCTGTTGGATGCATCCGTGCGTAGAGTGAAATTTAGCGAATGGTCGGGCAGTCTTAATATGGGTCGCTTCAGGAGAGCTTCTCTCAGGGTGTTGAAAGCTTTCTCCTGAGCCTCACCCCATTCGACAAAGTTCGGCTGCCCCTTCTTCGTCAGGTCCGTCAACGGTGCCGCAATAATCGCAAACGAAGGAATATAGTCCCGATAGTACCCGAGCAACCCACAACATGATCGGACTTCCTTCTTTGTGACTGGACGCTTCGCTCGCGCAATCTTCTCCAGATTGTCATCGTTCGGCGTGATCCAGTCGTATCCGACATCGTGACCTAGGAATTCTACAGTAGATGCCCCAAAAATACACTTCGAGGGACGAGCAGTGAGGTTGGCCTCACTTAGTCTTTTCAACAATTCTTCCAAAGTCCGCAGGTGTGTCTCCCAATCGCTGGAGAACACAATCAGATCATCAATATAGCTCTCAACGCCGGACATGCCTGAAAGCACTTCTCTCATCCCACGAACAAGTGTAGCACCAGAGTTCTTCATGCCAAAGGGCATTCGAAGAAATTCACATGTCCCATCCGGTGTCACAAACGCGGTCTTGAATATGTCTTCTTCCGCTACTGGTATCTGCCAATACCCTTTACTGAGATCAATCTTTGAAAAGAATCTCGACTTCCCCAACTGCTGAAAGAGATCCTCCGAAGTCCTCATTGGCTCCGGATCCGAAATCGTTACTTTATTCAATTTTCTATAGTCGACGCAAATGCGGTTCGAACCATCCTTTTTTTTCACAATAACCACCGGTGAAGCATACGGCGATGACGATTTTCTGATGACTCCCATATCTAACATTTCTTTTATTTCGTCTTTCAATTCTTGCCTCAGGGCATATGGTAGAGGATAAGGTTTTAAGCGGACAGGCTCCTCATCTATCAGATTAATCCGGTGTTCAATCCTAGATGTTCTTCCCGGCACATCCGAGAAAACATCAGCAAAATTTTCTATCAGAGCTTGCAGTTGTCGACTTTGGCTATCGCCCAGTTCTGTTCCCAATTTAACGTCGCCTACATCTTCTTTTTGTTCGTATTTTCCCAATTCTAATAACGAATCCTCGTCTATGCTGGGCGTTTCTGCATCCACTAACATTTCCGCGCTAGCTGACATCTTTAAATCTTCTTTCTTATTTCCGGTTTTTGCTTCATCCTCTCGAGCATAATATTTCTTCAACATGTTAGCATGATAATTCTTTTCCTTGGTTCCGACTAAAATTTTATAACCATTCTCTCCCAATTATGAAAGAAGTGTGACACTACACTTGAATCTTATTGTAATCACTTCTTAAAAATTTAACAACAACCACAACAAAAAAAATGAGTTAACAAAAATGAATCTGTAACTAAATATTAAAACACATACTGTACTGTATATGAATCTAAATTTTAAAGCATATTAACACCTGATTTATAGTAAGTAGTAAAACATCATTACTATTTGGTTCCACACTGAATTCAATTTATTGATAAAATTTTTCAGACAATTGTGCATACATCATAAAAGAATCTACTCATGTTGAATTGGCACAAATCATGTATATCAAAATTGGAAAATTTAGAGGCTACTTTAAGTTAAATTGAGAAAAATACGTCTGTCACACTTCATTCATAATTTTAATCATAACGATGTAGTGTATCCCCGTTAAAAGCAGTTCGTAGTTTTATTATAAGAGAATAAATGCGGCTCTTTGAGCGCTGTCTGCGATATACGTCCAATTTGTTATGTGGCTCGATACATGTATCTTTTTCTCTTTTTTTTTTTTTCTTTGTATTGACGTAATACGTATGTTTTTGACTAACGTCATTGTACTGGAAAATTCGCGTATATTTCACTTGATTCGCGTAACGAACTCTCCAGGGGTTTCTGGCTGAATCTTGAATTTACGAGAAAGTTTACGTCACGTGATTTTGTTTTCTATATAAAGCCGATGCGTAGCGAGAAATTATGATGATGATTATTATCGTTGTGAGGTAATTTGAAGCGACTCGAGTGGCGGCTCGAGCGAAGGTGATTTTGTTTGGCCACAAGAGGTGGACCGTTAGATTTTGTGTCGGTGGACAATTGTTGAATTTACTTTGTGCCAGTGGTTGGCAGTTTTGTTCTACAGAGGTAGAATTATTTGTGTTGATTGAGTCGAGTTGTAGTGTTAATTTCGCTTTGCAGTTTGGCAAAGCGTGGAATAGAAGTTTGGTCGGACGTAATATTTTTGTAATACATCTGTTTTATTAGAGACAAGGGTCTCTGTTTGTTGTGAAAAAGAGTCTTCAACGAAATCAATCCGAGCTTTCGTTAATCAACTGTATAAACCGTCAGGCTCATAGCAAAACTACTTCTTGAGCCGGAATAAAATAAAATTTAGACACAGCTTTGTTTCAGCGCAGGTATTTGGGTTACCTAGCTCAACTGGTCCTTTGGGATTCCCAAACAAAGTTTGTGACATCTGTGGGCTCGTCGTCCGGGAAGATTTAGATTTTTGTTTAAGAGTGCTGAACACGTGTCTACAGCTTGAAGATGGCGAATAGTTCAATTGAGGAAGAGTTCGAAAGACTGAGAGTCCGTGTGGAAAATTTGAAGATGTCGGAAAAGGCGAAAGCCGATTTCTTCCAGAGCGAGTGGAACCGACTATGTGAAAAGGAAGAGAAGGAAAAGGAACGACAAGCGATGTTGGAAGAGAAGGAAAAGGAACGACAAGCGATGTTGGAAGAGAAGGAAAGAGAACGACAAGCGATCTTGGAAGAGAAGGAGAAAAATCGAGAAGTAGAACTCGAAAAATTGGAATTGGAACGACGAAGGATGGAATTTGAATCGAAGCAAAGAGAAATGGAGTTTGAAGAGAGGAAAATGCAGATGGAACTAGAAAGACTGAGGTTGGAACGAGAAGCCGATCGCTCTGCTGGAGAAGCAAACCAAGCGGGGGGCGTACGTGCTTTTGGAGGGGTAAAGTCCCTTGATCTCCCTCATTTTGTTGACGGAAAAGACGACCTTGATAGCTATTTGTTGCGCTTTGAAAGATATGCTACGGTTGCGAATTGGCCCCAGACTAATTGGGCGACTCAGTTGAGTGCTTTGTTGAGGGGGGAAGCTTTAGGCGTGTACTCCAGGCTTTCACAGGAGGATGCTCTGGATTACGAGCAATTGAAGGCAGCGTTGCTAGAGCGATACGACTATACGGAAAAAGGGTATCGCCAACGTTTTAGAGAAGCCAAGCCAGAGGGTGCTGAGAGCCCTGACCAGTTCATTGTAAGGCTTAGAAACTATTTCACGCAGTGGGTGAAGCTTTCTGATATGGAAAGCAGCTTCGAAGGTGTTGTCGAGCTAATGGTTAAGGAGCAGTTTATAAACGCGTGCCCGAAGGAATTGTCGGTACATCTGATGGAGAGCAAGCAACAGGATCTCCGAGAATTGGCAGCGAGTGCGGGGCAGTACTTGACAGCGCACAACAGGAAGCTGTCAAGCCGAGATGTAAGTGCTAAGAGTGTCGGCGCGCCAAGATTGGAAGGCAAGATTCCGGATATCTCTCCTACAACGAAAGGAAATATAAAATGCTTTAACTGCGGGAAAGTCGGGCACAGGGCAAGTGAGTGCTTCTCAAAGATTCAAGAGAGAAACCCCAAAAGATATTGCTACCGGTGCGGTGGAATCGGTCATACGTTCACGCAATGCGAAGAAAGAAATCGATTAGCGCGTGGTGGCGCTGGTGCGCGGGAAAGAGCATACAAGGTTGCTTGCGCCGTGCCTATAAAGAATTTTAGTGAGATCGGAAATGAAAAACAAAAAGAAGAAAATTACCGAAGTGTAAGTAAAGAAAGAAAAGAAATTGATCAAAAATCACAAGAGTATTAGAGCTAAAAGATGGACGAAAAATCGGAATTTTGAATGGCGCATGTTTGGACGAAAATTTAAATAATCAAATGCCTACGTCGATTGGAATGGTCGGAAACAAATCGGTCACCGTTTTGAGAGACACTGGTTGCTCCGGAGTGATCGTTAAGAGGGAGTTGGTTGCGGAAGAGCAGCTCACAGGCAAGGTGGGGTATATAATGACGGTTGCACGCACTTTACTGAAAGCCCCGTTTGCAAATGTAGAGATAAATACGCCTTATTGTAGTGGAACAGTGGAAGCTTTGTGCTTAAGAGACCCGCTGTATCCGTTGATTATTGGAAATATTCCGGGAGCTAGAGCGCCCGATGATCCTGATGAAACTTGGTGCGTGGAGGCGGCAGCAGTTACTCGGTCGCAAGCTAAAAGGAGCACCGAATCAAAACCTTTGAAAGTTGCGGAGGCAACGAATCAGATGGCTGTAACGAAGGATAAGCTCATCCAACTTCAAGGAGAAGACCCATCCCTGTCAAAGTATGTGACGAAGGAAGCGCCCTTGGTCAAGGACGGAAAAGAGATCAGCCATGTAAAGAGGAAGGGAATTTTGTACCGCATCACGAAAAAGATTGATATGGAAAAGGAAGAACTGAAGCAAATTTTAGTGCCAAAAGACTTGAGGAAGAAAGTAATGGAAATTGCGCACGATACGATGCTGGCTGGACATATGGGAGTAAAGAAGACGGAAGATAGGATATTGACCAATTTTTATTGGCCGGGGATTCACCAGGATGTGGTGAGCTTCTGCAGGTCATGTGATGTGTGCCAGAGGACGGTATCGAAAGGGAGAGTAGCGAAAGTTCCGCTGGGAAAAATGCCGTTAATGGACTTGCCGTTTAAACGTGTGGCGGTGGATTTGATTGGCCCGATTATGCCAGCAAGTGATAAGGGGCATCGATATGTGCTTACTCTGGTAAATTATGCGACACGTTATCCAGAGGCCGTGCCTCTGAAGAATATTGACACCGAGACAGTGGCAGAAGCACTTTTAGACCTATATAGTCGAATTGGAATTCCGGAAGAAGTATTGAGTGATCTTGGGACTCAATTTGTGTCGGAATGCATGCAAGAAGTATCAAGATTATTGTCGATCAAAAGGCTGACGACGACACCGTATCATCCGATTTGCAATGGTCTGACTGAGAAATTTAATGGTACGCTGAAGAAGATGCTGAGGCGATTATGTGTTGAACAACCGAAGCAGTGGTATAGGTTTATAAATCCACTTTTGTTCGCGTATAGAGAGGTTCCCCAAGCGTCCACTGGGTTTTCACCCTTCGAACTTTTGTATGGTCGCACTGTGCGAGGACCTATGGCAATTCTGAAGGAACTATGGACAGGTGAAAGTGAATCAACCGAAGTGAAGACCAGCTATCAATATGTGTTGGAGTTGAGAGAGAGGCTGGAGGAAACGATGAAACTTGCTCAGGAGGAGCTAACAAAGAATCAAATCAGATATAAGAAAAATTATGACAAGAAAGCAAAAGATCGACTATTTAATGAAGGAGACCGAGTTTTGGTGATGCTTCCGACGAACAATAATAAGCTTCTAATGCAATGGAAGGGACCGTACGAAATTATCCAAAAGATGGGAGAGAATGGTTATAAAATTTTAGTCGGAACCAAGGAAAAGAATTATCATGCTAACATGTTGAAGAAATATTATGCTCGAGAGGATGAAGCAAAAACCGGAAATAAGAAAGAAGATTTAAAGATGTCAGCTAGCGCGGAAATGTTAGTGGATGCAGAAACGCCCAGCATAGACGAGGATTCGTTATTAGAATTGGGAAAATACGAACAAAAAGAAGATGTAGGCGACGTTAAATTGGGAACAGAACTGGGCGATAGCCAAAGTCGACAACTGCAAGCTCTGATAGAAAATTTTGCTGATGTTTTCTCGGATGTGCCGGGAAGAACATCTAGGATTGAACACCGGATTAATCTGATAGATGAGGAGCCTGTCCGCTTAAAACCTTATCCTCTACCATATGCCCTGAGGCAAGAATTGAAAGACGAAATAAAAGAAATGTTAGATATGGGAGTCATCAGAAAGTCGTCATCGCCGTATGCTTCACCGGTGGTTATTGTGAAAAAAAAGGATGGTTCGGATCGCATTTGCGTCGACTACAGAAAATTGAATAAAGTAACGATTTCGGATCCGGAGCCAATGAGGACTTCGGAGGATCTTTTCCAACAATTAGGGAAGTCAAAATTCTTTTCGAAAATTGATCTCAGTAAAGGGTATTGGCAGATACCCGTAGCAGAAGAAGATATATTCAAGACCGCGTTTGTGACACCGGATGGAACGTATGAATTTCTTCGAATGCCCTTTGGCATGAAGAACTCTGGTGCTACACTGGTTCGTGGGATGAGGGAAGTGCTTTCAGGCATGTCTGGCGTTGAGAGCTATATTGATGATTTGATTGTGTTCTCCAGAGATTGGGAGACACACCTGCGAACTTTGGAAGAATTGTTGAAAAGACTAAGTGAGGCCAACCTCACTGCTCGTCCCTCAAAATGTATTTTTGGGGCATCTACTGTAGAATTCCTAGGTCACGATGTCGGGTATGATTGGATTACGCCGAACGATGACAATCTGGAGAAGATTGCGCGAGCGAAGCGTCCAGTGACGAAGAAGGAAGTTCGATCATTTTTTGGGTTGCTCGGGTACTACCGAGAATATATTCCTTCGTTTGCAATCATTGCAGCACCGTTGACGGACTTGACGAAAAAGGGGCAGCCGAACTTTGTCGAATGGGGTGAGGCTCAGGAGAAAGCTTTCAACACCCTGAGAGAAGCTCTCCTGAAGCGACCCATATTAAGACTGCCCGACCATTCGCTAAATTTCACTCTACGCACGGATGCATCCAACAGCGGAATTGGAGCCGTTTTGATGCAGGAGCATGAGGGAAAACTCCACCCCGTCGCGTACGCAAGCAAGAAGTTGACGAATGCGGAGACAAAGTACTCCACACTTGAAAAGGAGTACTTGGCAATAATATGGGGAGTTGGTAAATTTTGCTTATTCCTGGCCGGAAAGAAGTTCGTCCTCCAAACAGACCACAAGCCTCTGACTTTCCTTAGCACGGCCCGCTACAAGAACGATCGTATACTCCGGTGGTCTCTATCATTGCAGGGGTACGACTTCGTAGTAAAAGACATTGCCGGCAAGGAGAACGTTATGGCGGACTATCTCAGCCGCATAATCGTATAGACTTTCGTGTGAATAACTTCGTGTTTTGTTTTGTAAAATTATTTGTATTTCGTGTGTGTTGTTAAAAATATTATTGCATAATATTTTTCTTTGCGGGGGGCGTATGTCACACTTCATTCATAATTTTAATCATAACGATGTAGTGTATCCCCGTTAAAAGCAGTTCGTAGTTTTATTATAAGAGAATAAATGCGGCTCTTTGAGCGCTGTCTGCGATATACGTCCAATTTGTTATGTGGCTCGATACATGTATTTTTTTCTCTTTTTTTTTCTTTGTATTGACGTAATACGTATGTTTTTGACTAACGTCATTGTACTGGAAAATTCGCGTATATTCCACTTGATTCGCGTAACGAACTCTCCAGGGGTTTCTGGCTGAATCTTGAATTTACGAGAAAGTTTACGTCACGTGATTTTGTTTTCTATATAAAGCCGATGCGTAGCGAGAAATTATGATGATGATTATTATCGTTGTGAGGTAATTTGAAGCGACTCGAGTGGCGGCTCGAGCGAAGGTGATTTTGTTTGGCCACAAGAGGTGGACCGTTAGATTTTGTGTCGGTGGACAATTGTTGAATTTACTTTGTGCCAGTGGTTGGCAGTTTTGTTCTACAGAGGTAGAATTATTTGTGTTGATTGAGTCGAGTTGTAGTGTTAATTTCGCTTTGCAGTTTGGCAAAGCGTGGAATAGAAGTTTCGTCGGACGTAATATTTTTGTAATACATCTGTTTTATTAGAGACAAGGGTCTCTGTTTGTTGTGAAAAAGAGTCTTCAACGAAATCAATCCGAGCTTTCGTTAATCAACTGTATAAACCGTCAGGCTCATAGCAAAACTACCTCTTGAGCCGGAATAAAATAAAATTTAGACACAGCTTTGTTTCAGCGCAGGTATTCGGGTTACCTAGCTCAACTGGTCCTTTGGGATTCCCAAACAAGGTTTGTGACAACGTCAAACACTTAAACTTCAAAATACACACTTTGCTTGCTGCAAATGATATCAACAATGTTTTACGAGCAGCAACATTTACCATCAACACTATATCTAAGTTTAGGACAATACAAAACCATTCAAGGCAATATAAGTCATAACAGATGCCAAAAAATATAAAACAAATATCAAAAAACTTTACCATTGAAAAGCAGCAATAACATGGCAAAAGAATTGGTAGAACAATCTAATATTAGGATAGAATAAACCATGAATGAAAAATAACATCAAATTCTATTTTGTTATTAATTAACTCAAATATCACAGAAACTATGCCCATTGCATAAAATCATTCAAAAAGATATTAACATGTCATATGGGTAAAAAACTGGCACAGCTCAGAATAAGCAAATCACCAATCTAAAAAATATACATTACATTACAAATTCTCAAATTCATGCATCACCACAGTGCCCGTGGGCTGTGCTAGAAATTACAGACAACACTAATAAATCTTTTCAACTGCAACCTGGAACAAAGTACAAACACAATACTACATCACTAGTCCATGGAAGATCTTGGAAGCAGTGGGAGTGATGCAAAAGTCAAAATCAAGTTTAGCTTTATTAGAAGATTAAAGAATAGCTACTTCAATTTCACCTCAGAACTATGTAAACAATAATATTTTGCTTTATTTTATATAAATGCAAAACTGTACTTTTTTTGTAAAGTTAAGTGGATTGACAAACATGCATAATAGAAATAGCAATAGTTTTGTCTCAAAAACAGAATCACTCAAGTCTTTTTTTTGAATGGCTGGCACAGAGAACCAGTAATGGACATAAGTGAATTTGAGGATGTGCCTTTACACTAGATGGAATGCAAGCATTCATAATAAGTAGACACAAAAAGTATTTTCTTTAAAAACCATTAATTGATTTAGCCTATCTTGTTTGATTCATGAATCATGCATGTACAAATAAAGTTGTGTGAAAATTGTTCAGAAAAATAACGTAAGCAATTTAAAAGTGAAATTCCATTTGAGAAAGGCTAAATAGAAATGCTGTAATTGCAGTGCACAAGCCCAGAGCAATAAAACAATATGAGCATAAAAAGATGGTAATTTTATTCTTCATTTATTTACAAAAAAATATTTTCAATAAATCAATTTAAATCCAAGTCAATGACAACCAACAACTAAATATTTCAAAATATTACTAAATGATATTTTTCATTTGTTGTATTGGCAATAAATAATTTTTTTAATTAATTTACTTGGAACATAAAATTCATTATCATGATATGAAAAACAATCATAAGAACAATGTTTTGTAAAACTATTTTTACTCAATTAAAATTAATAATATTTGGAATTATGATAGAATAAGTTAAATAGTTTATCAAAATAATACAAACTCAGCTAAAAATAAAGTAGGCTACTGGTAATAGGTATTTTAAAAAATATTATTGTCTTTGGCTTTACTAAAATTGATTTAATATACTGTAGTAAGTTCAGGCTATATGAATGAGTTCTTTAGAAAACTTTTCTTAGCAGATAGAAAGAAACCACGGTTTCTGACTATAAAGATTAGATTATTCACAAAATCAAACAAACTTGAACGAATTTCCAAGAACTTGATTCTTAAGCTTTACAAAACTTCAAAGCAATTTACAGCACCAACAACTTCGTACAGACTAACTTTAAGAATAAATGGTTGTAAACTTCTTAACCATGTCCCAAAGGCGACAGTACCACTAACAATTTTCAAATAGTTGAATGACTCAACTGGAATAACTAATAGGAATGAAAAAGTTTACAACGCTATATTTATAGGCTATATACGTGTATAAATCAGTCGAAGTACCAGGTAATAACCGAAAATTCTTAGACGCCTTTTAGAACAAACAAGAATTCTTAGATTAATTATTATACTAAGTTTAGCAATCGGACAATGCACTTTATGACGTCACAATACGAGTTTACAATCTTATGATAAAGTAGTAAACCCGTTATCTAACATATAAAATTGAATTTACTTAACAAAGGTAGATAGCCTACTTCCAATCGTTTTTTGAACGATCTAGCGTCAGCGCTGCCGCAACCGCAAGAAACGTCGCAATGGCTTAAAACTTCAGTCAGTCAATGCGCTTGATAAAAACAGTAAAACACTTACAAGAACAACTAGTAGACAAAACAAATTAAGTAGGAGGGGATGGTGTATTGATTACGCAATCGAATAATAAATTATGCAATAATATTTTAAACAAAATACACAGGGTTCAAAAATAATCCTACACAGCGAAACATAAGTTACACAACAAAACACTTTACACAAGCCTCAGAACTATCGTACTTCTTTCTTTGTGACTGGCCGCTTCGCACATGCAATTTTGGTCAGATTATTGCTATTCGGCTTAGCAGTTTGCCAGTTCCATCATGTGCCCAAATACTTCGTCGTCGTCGTTTGAAGGGTATCCACTCCAGGCCAGACACAAAAAGGACTGGGGCCGAGGGTTTATCCTTTTACTACCCCAGACTGCTGCACTGCCCGAATCAGATGCTGGCAGTGGTGTTATTAAGCCAGCATCGAGTTTCGTCATCCAAAACCGTCAGACCTCGTGCTCCATGTGGTGCCCGATGTATAGGGCACGCTGTTAGTACATGGTCTGCGGTTTGCTCAGAGGCGCCACACTCGCAATTCGGTGAAGGAGCGAGACCCCATTTGTGCATGGACGAATGGAATCGCCCAACACCAGTCCGCAGGCGGTTGAGCTTAACCCAAGCTGCTCGGGGTAAGCCCATCCCAACAGGCCTGGCACCGGTCTCGGGCACAAAAGCACGGAGCCTGGAAACATTTTCACAGTACTCCGTTTTCCATTTGTGATTTGTCCATTCAGAGGCGCGGATGCCAAGTCTGGCAAGGTTGTCCAAGAGATTCCGCGCAGCTGGCACAAACGGGCGTCTGGATCTTAGTCTCGCTTGGCGAGTATCTGAGGACCCACTTAAAAGACCATGCAAAATATGATCGGGGTCCAGAGATCCACGGTAAGCCAAGAAGAGTGTCGCTCCCATTCGGCGAAGCTCAGCTGGCTGGATGCCTGAGAGTACAGGTAGGTGGTCCGTTGGAGTGGGACGCAGGCATCCAGTAACTATGCGCAAGGCGTCATTCAAGACACTGTTGATGAGGCGAGTGTGAGCACTGCGACACAGTACTCAGCTGTTGAGTAGACTAGAGACAAGGTGGCTATGCGTAGTGTTTTAGCACCAGCACCCCATCCCGAGCCCACGAGTCGCGTCATCAGTGTGACGCGCGAAGATAGTTTTTTGCGCAATGCCACTAAATGGTGACGAAACGTGAGCGATCTGTCCAGTTTTACCCCAAGATAAGTAGGGGTTGGACAGAACGGTAAAAGTCTACCATTGTTGTAGATCTTTAGCTCACGTTTGGCCTCTCGGTTATTTAAATGAAAGGCTGACGTCATTGTCTTAGTGTGACTGAGCTTCAACCTCCAAGTCTGGAGATACGCTGACAGTGTAGACATGTCTTGGCTTAAAGTCCCCTCCAAGTCCTTCCAGTTTCCAGAAGAATGCAACAATGCTAGATCATCAGCATAAACAAACTTTCTGGAAATCATGGAAGGAAGATCGTACGTATAGATGTTAAATAGGAGGGGAGCCAAGACCGATCCCTGAGGAACGCCGTTTTTAAGACGGCGTAGCCTGCTTTGCTTGCTGTCACCGATGGTAAGGATGAAAGTTCGATTTCGGACAAGCTCCATGATCATTTTGACCATGTGCTTATCCGGAAGTAGTCTCAGCAGCTTGCAGGTAAGGCCACGGTGTCAGACAGTGTCATAAGCAGGTGTCAGATCGATTTTTAGCCTCGAAAGAATCCTCGATGTTCTGGATTAGCAGAACAACTTGATCTACGGTTGAGTTCCCGCGTCGGAACCCAGCCTGCTCTTTAGGGAGCAGTGGATCGATTAATGGTTCAACGCGGGCGTAGATAAGCCTCTCGAGGATCTTGTAGGGGACACAGAGCAGAGATATCGGTCGATAACTCTTTGGGTCCCCCATGGGCTTTCCTGGTTTTGGGATCGCGACCACAAGCGCTCTTCTCCAGATCTTGGGAATTTTGAGTCGGCGCAAACAGGAAGAGAGGAAGTCACGTAAACAGGACTTCAAAGCAGCTCCGGCATGGAGTATAAGCTCGGGGCAGATGGAATCAGGTCCCGGAGCTTTACCTGGTTTTAAATGTTGGAGGGCAGCAGTAAATTCTCTCCGTGAAAATATCTCAGAGATATTTACTGCGTCTGGTGTTGTGGCCCTCCAAAGGTCAGACACTTCTTGAGAGACAAGTCGAGATGACTTGCGGTCAACAGCCTCGTATTTCCCATTTCTAACCAGCTGAGATGCAATAGCATCGGCTGAAACGGGACAGTGACGAGGAGAGTGTCGTGACCTACCAGTAAGGTTGTTCAAAATACTCCACGCTTTTCGACTAGAGTGTGAAAAGTCAATGTTCCGAACTGCTTCGGACAATCGATCCCTCCGCTTTCTGTCAAGCTTGGCAAGCAGAGCTGTAGCAGCCAAACTTGAGTCGTCTCTCTGAGGAGACTGCAGTACCCACGTGGGATAGTCTTTTTGGCTGCTTTTTTAATGGTGTTACAGAAGTCCTGGTAAGCCGCATCCACATCAAGTGTATCAGGCGGCAACAAAGTCTTTGCGAATTTATTCGTCAAAGCAATGTAGTGACTCCATTTGGCCTTGCGAAAGTTCCATCGCTTAACAGGCATGCTTGGCACTGCCATAGCAAACCTTGGTGGTGTAATAAGCGAAGGTCGATGTTGTGATCTGGGGAACTTGTCAAGGACACGTCTATCCGGTAAGCGACTTTTTGGACCTACGCTAGCGAAAGCTAGATCTGGGTTGGTACCAGTGTTCCAGCGGCCGGAATAGAAACTGGCAGTGTCCTTGGCATTATACAGTATAGCAGGGCAAGACAATTAATACTTGCCCAGCCAGCCAAGCACTCACCGTCCGGACTGTTTTCGTCGTAACCCCAGTCAGCATGACGACAGTTAAAATTGCCAGCGTAAAGACAGGGGTGGGGAAACACTTGGAGATCCAGGGTTCGCAATCGCGTTGGCGGTGGTTTGTAGACGTTGACTATTTTATAGCCATCAACGTCCACACACAACCACTCGATCTCCGATGTCGGTGGAGATTGGTCCAGAAGCGTGTATCTCAGTCGCTCGTGGACAAACGTGGCAAGGCCATGCTTCCTGCTTAAAAAAGACCCAGCTAGTTGGTAGTTTGGAAGTACCAACTTCTCTGCATTAGTGCAGTGGGTCTCCTGCAGTAGGATGACAAGGGCAGTTTTATCCTGTCATTGCCCCGTCCTGAAAAGGACGTTTGCCGATTAGCAGACCCACACTGAACATCGGAATGGGTGGATACCCTTCCGTTTTGGCAGGTTCGGTTTCGGTCTGTCATTTTAAAATCAATGAATAGACTTACTCACGGCCCAGGCTGCGTGAAAGCACCTACCATCTGGGCCCAAATACTTGATTTTGATTATATTGAACCTAAAAATAATATTTCTATAAGAGCTTTTATATCAATGTTTTCAGCATCATATGCAAATTCTTACCTGCTCTTCAAGCGATCCCTCACCTGTCTGATCTTTTGATTAGCTGTTATGGCAAAGCTTTTTTTTAGCGACTTTTTAAGATTATAAACAAACCAATCTGTTTCTTATATTGCGTTTGCAATGCACAGAAAAATAAATATGGTTGATTTGAAAACGTACCAAAAGATAAATATGATTGAATTGTAAAGAGCTTAGTGAGAATTCTTTGAGCAGAGAAAAAATTTGGATTTCTAATAGATTGAAAATATGTAGATCACAATTCCATGGGTACAAACAAAATTGAAAATTGCAACCGGGACCCTGGTTGAAAAATTATTTTCTAAAAAGCAGTGTTCTTTTATGTTCTCTAAAACAAAGTTCTTTTTAAAAATTTGTTCTTTGCTAAAAATGGAAACGTATGGTAAGCCTAGGCATAAATAAAAATAAACACAGCTTTACTTCAGCGCAGATATTTAGGTTACCTACTTCAACTGGTGCTTTTGAATGCCCGAGTAAAGTTGTAACACCGGCATATCTGGGTAGTTTAGACGGGGGGTTACCAATTGGTGGTCTGTACTTTTTTTTCGTATCCGGAATTTTTGACGCAAGAAAATTTGCCGTAGGAAAATTGGCCGCACGAAATTTTCGCCGCAACTTGGTATAAATTGGCAGACTTTACCCATACAATGGTTTATACAAAGTAGTAAAGGTGGTGCAAAACGCTAGGGTTAGGTTAGAGTTAGCAAGAAACTAAACAGATGTTGATAGTGATATATCATATCTCTTGGGTAGATCACATACTATACCGGCACCGAATTGATATAGTCAGCCATATTCCCATGGCGAAAATTCCTAGAACCCTGTAAGTGTGGCTTAAAATTAAAAAATTTTGGAAATCACATGGATCATCATTTTGATCCGAACCGTATGTCTTCAAAGTTGGACCTCGAGGAATGACTCGTACGTTGACGCTTAGCACCCATCGTGGGTCACGATCTCTTCTAGAGCCGAAGTACAGTGCATAACAAGGGTCTCCTAGTGTGTAATGGTATTCAACTTTTGAAACCACTTCCGAGTCTTCAGCATTTGAATGCTTGCTCGCTTGTCTTCCCTGCAGGAGATGCGGAATGGATGGAACCAAAGTGTCAATTTTGGTGCGAATTCGGTGGAGTCTTGACCATGGTTTCTCCGGCATCATCCACGGATGGATTGAAGGTTTAACCGGCTTGTTTTGAAATTGGCTACAGGAAGTGCATTTGCGACATAAATTCTCTATGTCCAAATCAATTCTTGGCCAATAGACGGTTGACCTGGCAAGTTGTTTTATCCGTTGCACGCCCAAATGTCCAAGGTGTAAATAGTTCAAGAATATGATTACGTAGACTGGCCATCCTTCCTTCACAAATCGCATTACTTGGGAAAGAATTGAATCCTTGGCAGTCTCTCTGACCACAAACAATGGATTGTCAGGTTTGATTTGACGACTGATCGTTCGAACCAAACAAACGCTATTGACATCTTCATCGGCATTACCAAGGTCTTTGCTTCTACGGTATTCCACCCTGTAGTCGTATTGATGGACAAGTAATGCCCATTGTGCAAGTCGATTCGCGGCCATTGCAGGAGTACCTTTATCAGGGGCGAACAAGGTCACTAAAGGTTTGTGATCGGTAACCACAAAAGTCTCTGTGCATAGTAACCGTTTGATCTTTTTTGAAAGATGTTGCTTGTTCTTCACCCCACTTCCACTGTTGCCAAAAAATATGGAGGTAAGAATTTATCAACTTTGGACCCTTTTGTTGCAATTTCTTGATTTGAAAAAGTGTGACCCAGGTAATCAATTGACACTTGGGCAAAAACACATTTTTCACGGTTGCAGCGAAAACCCTTTTCTTCTAGTCTTCTCAAAGCTTGCAGGTTCATCAATACACAGCAACTCCTCGCAAATTTTGCGTTAACTATTCCATAATTTCTTGGAAATACCCTGGTGCTGATTTAATTCCGAAAGGAAGTCTTTTCTGAAGTAAAACTCCTCAGGAGAAAGGCAGATTTGATTATATGCATTAGCTATGGGAGAAGGATTGGTTGACGATGATCTTCCAGCTTTTGCTTGAGACTTTCGAGTAGGAACCGTACGAGTTTCGGGCACCTCAGTGACATACGTCAATCAATACTTGCGGTTGATTGGAATTGTCCCACGACAGGTAGCGGGCTACCTTCAGCAACTTGATACTGAACTGTTACAGGTTGTAGAGTGGGTTTACCCAGCGTTTGCCACGTAGCTTCACAGCAAAATGTGTCACTTTCACCGCTATCGATTTCAAACTTAATTCACAAGCTTACTGTTATCTCTTAGTGGAGACATGCATACAGATTGCAGGTGACCTGCTGCAGAAGCTGCAAATAGCTTTAATGCGGGGACAAGCTTTGCTGAAATGTCCAGAATTTCCACACCTGAAGCAGGCGGTTTACTTGCGTTTTGGAAGTTTTGGACTTTTAATGGATTGAAAATCATATGTAGCTGCATCTTGTCGTATTTTGCTTGCCAGTTCTGGAATAGTTTCCCCAGGTTTGCGTTTCATGTCAGACCAAAACTTGAAACGTACTTGTCGTCGGGAATAGAGTTAGCAGTGACGAATGCTCGGAACCTTGCCAAATAATCAGTCCATAACTCAGATGTAGAATCGAATGGTTGAAAACTTGCCATCGGTGTTGGAACATTTTCTCGCGGGTTGTTTAAGCTGCTTTGTAAAATTTTCAGCTGCTCTTGAAGCATTGTCATTTGCTCTTGATGCTCGCCGCGTAAAAACTGCCATTTGCTCTTGGTGCTGCTTATTTAACAACAAAATTAGTTCAGAAATTTTATTCATTTTGACAATTCAAGCTGTTAATGCAAATTCAACAAATTTTCTTTAAATTCTTGACGCAGATGAGTTACTTGAATCTCGTCGCCACTTTTGCCTGTTGTATCTTTGCACGTATACACAGGTTTATTAAACAACAATAATTAACATTTACAAAAATTACTTAGCCGAAAATAACCGTATTGAAATAGAAGGCTATTTAGTTCGTTTACTGTAATAGCTTGATGACTTTGAATTAACTGATGAACCGAAATAGACGCGCAAATTTAACTTGTTACAATTATGCTTGGAGATACGCGTGTCCAATAATTGTTCGAGCAGAAGGCGCTGATTAAGATTAAAAAGCGTTTAAGAAAACACTACGTCATCGATTGCACAATACCACAACAACGAGACATTTTAGTAACCCAAAAGTTGAAAATAAATGATTAGCTTTAGAAGTGCCTAAATATTAAAAAGCTTTAAAGATGCTTTTGTAGCCTACTTAATAATATTTTAAAATTTCTTTGTTTTTCGACAACTACCTGCATGCAGGAGCGCCGGAAGCCGGGGAAGAGAGGCAATTGTCATGTCTTTCCAGATTGCTTTCGCAGAGCATTGCAATTAGCTTAAGTAGATTTTTTTAGTTTTGAAAGTATATCAATAAAAGTAACTTTCATTTACTCATTCATCTATTTATCGTCTTTATTTATTCTCTGACTTGCAAGACAACGTTGATAGCGATAAACTTAGGGCAACCATCAGGCGATTACCTTGACCTACTTTCAAAAATCCTAAGATATTGCTGTTTGATTAAAATATTATATTTAATATTTTATTTAAAACAATGTTTACGTCACAACTTGTGTCGTTGTATCTTAAAAACCTGACGTGATCGAGATTAACTAAACGCAGATTTGAATTCAGCGCCCAAAATATAATTAAGACCAGCAAAAAACCATAAACCACATATATATTTTTTTTTTTCGAACAGTGTTATATATTAACAATGTGACTCCAAGCGGCGAATTTGTAGTCACAGTCTTTAACAAAAAAAACGCCTTATTTATTTTTTGTTATTTCATCTCTATCAGTAGCGACTCGGCACTCGGGCTGACCTCGAGTAGCCCGAGTGAATGATTAACAGTTTATAATTTTAGCCAACATATATTTTAATTTATTACAAAATTTTAGCCACTATTTTTAGCCTACAGTAATAATCTACTGTGCAGTTGTAGTGTATTTGCAACTTGTTGCATCAGTATCAAATACAAGCCTGAGTAGCAACAAAGTCCTGGAGTCGCCACTGATCTCTATATTTATTCTCCTGACTCGCTGAAAAACGATGGAAGCGCTATAGGTCTACATAGGGAAAGCAATTACCCCGACCTCTTTCTGGAGATGCCAAGATATTGCTGTAGAGTTGTAATTTTTTATTTTATTTTTTAGTTTTATAGAGATATGAATAAAATTTAGACCTGCTTGGTAAGACCGCCAAGCAGGGGAAAGTGCTGTAAAGTGTCTTTCCCACGGACACTTTGTGTTTGGAGTAAACTTGTTTATTCTTAGTTTCATTAAAACTATTCCTTGTCAGGCGCTTTCTGAATCCCCACCATTAAGCTCAGATTAAAACATTATATCTGTGAAGGTTGCGAAATCATCAGTTTACTGATACAAACTAAAAAATACTTTACTCACGTGTTTAGCTATGTAATGATTTTTTAAGATAAGATTGGGAATAATGCAACCAATTGTTTCGCCTGTGCCTCTTGCGACGAGATGTATCGCGACCGCAGTAGCAACTTTATTCTTTGGAAATTAAATTGCTGCAGTCGACGGTGGGATGGAAGCTGATATTATGGTGCTGGTTGCCATAAATATCTGACCTATCAAAGCAATGGAAAATGTACTTCTCCAGGTCACACTTAAAGTAGTCAAGAAAAAGCTGATTGTTTGTGACGTTGTCATGATAACGACTGCTAAACGAAAACCAATTTTGGTCGTAACCAATAGCATTGGAATAGAAAACAATACAAATACTAAAGCATGGGTATTGTTAAACCAATCAATTTCCCACGGTTCCACTTTAAAGTAATCGCTGAGAATATTGTTTATTGGCCCGTAGCATGACTGATTGTATGATCTAAGAGAAATTGCTGTTCATACGATCGCCAATACGACCCAACGTCGTTTGTAAACTTTCAAAGGATATTTTTCCAACTCTGTTTTAGAGTCTTTGTTCATTTCAAAATTGTTTAATTCCATCATATTTTTTTGATTTGAACTTTTTGGTGCAATTGGTTCGTTTTCAGTTGGCATCTTTGCTTAATTGAGTTTTGTCGGTTTGACATTTACAAAAAGTATAATGTAAGAGTTAAACTAGTTTTCAGTAAAATTATTTTTTTGTTTTAGTTCAACCCAATATAAGTCAAACCTACAGTACAGCTGCTTTGTATAAACCATTTATAAATTACTCAAGCAAACGAGGCATCCGTGAAAAATTCTAGAGACAGTCAAGCTTTCACCAAAACCGAATCCAAACTCCAAATTAATAGGTCCCTTAATTAAAACCAAGTCTCTTTGAAAACATTAGTAAAAGTTTTTGAAATAACTACTGAAAATCTTCTAGGTGTATTTAAGAGCAAATTTCAAAATACATAACCAACTTTTCTGACTAATTTAATCATTTTCATATTGCCAGTAAATATTATGAAAACGTTTGTTTCGAACGAATGAGATTTTTGTGTAAATTTTTAAAAAACCTCTTGTTTCATATTTGTTCTAACGCTCTTTTTGATTTGCAACAATTTTAGCATGAGAAATTATATATTTGTTTATGCAAAAGCAATCAACAATTGTTCAAAAAAAATTCTGCGAATTCAGTTGAGAAAGTACGTAAAGTTTTAATAAGTAAACACAATAAGTTTGTGTAAAGAACCTTCTTTAGCATTTTATAAATTTTATTCAATAATCAACTCACATCAGACCAAAATTTTAACAGTAGTTTTTTAATAATTTTTTTGCGCTTCTCACTTTTTAGGGGCTCACCAGAGCAACTCAAACCTTCTTGGCTTTCCTTCTTTTCTACATCTTCAATTCTAACACCAACTATCAGCATGTTTCCTGTAAACAAATCTAGTTACCACTTTGTCTAATTTTTAGCAGCTTCGTATCTATAACATCATTCTTCCAACAAAATCATCTTTTGCTATCTACAAGTCAAAACCATCTCAATATGGCCTCAAAGTTTTTGTTTTATCCAAATGTTCCTGTTTTTTTTTTAATTATGTTGACACACATTACCCTAAATTTGTTTCCTAAAAAAATAAACTTAAAAAAATATATAAAAATATTTACTCTATAAAAAATAAAACAATAAGATTTAATCAATTTATTCTATTAGAAAAATAAACTAGGGTCATTTACAGGGAGTTTCATCTCAATATATCACTTTATGATTACTTCTCGTATTTTTCAATAACTGTTAAAGATATGAAAAACAAATTCATATTTTTTGCAAATTAATGATCTTAAGTTTAGTTAGAAAAAATTCTATGACAAAAATCTAAAAAATGAATAATTAATTAAACTTTTCACAAATGTTCAATAGGCCTATGCGAGTCCTTAGTTACGCGGCAAACATCGAAATGGTATTCTTTTTCTTGCCAAACTCTAACAAGGATACCGCGATTGATTGTAGTCAAGGCTGCAGTTATCTTAGTCTTCAAAACATCCACTGATTTTGGAAGAAGAGGAACGTAAACAAACCTTTTATATAGCCCCAGAGATACAAGTCACATGTTGTTAGGTCTAGAGCTCTAGGGACCAATGCAAAAGCACGCAATCATTATTTCCGGCACGTCCGATCCATCTGTCATGTCGTTTAGATACTGTCTTACAGTGAGACTCCAGTGTGGTGGTGCCTCATCATGTTGAAAAATACAGTCTGCTCGCTCTCCATGAAACAAAAGTTTTATCAAACAATTTTGCAGCATAGCAAGTACGCTTCACTGTTGACCGTTCTTCCATCAAAAAAGAAAGACATGCAAACGCTTTTTCGATATGGCGCAGAACACATTCATCTCAAGGGCATCTCGCACATGCTCCAGCGTTAAATAAAGATGCTCAGTTCCTCATATGCATGTGTTGTGTTTGCTGACTTGGCCAGTTAGGTGAAAGGTCGCTTCATCGCTAAGCACAAAACGGTCATCAAAACCATTTTGTTCCAATATCGCCGGCATTTCAGTACAAACGTTTTCGCAAGCTAGTTTGTCGGTGTCCTTCAACTGCTGGAGTAAATGCAGTTTATAAGGTGTCGTATGCAGGCATGTTCTTACCACTCGCCCAATGATTGTTGGGGACATCTGAAGCTTGCGACTAACTCTTCTGATTGACTTCCTGGGGCTCCGCTGAAAAATGTTACGAACTCTTTAAATTGTTTCAATCGAAATTGATGAGTCAATTCTTTTCCGAAAACACAAATATCTCTCCTCCTTAAATTTAGTATGCCATTTCTGTATGGTATGTCTGTCTGGTGGGTGTTTTGACAACTTTCTCCGAGAGCTACGTTGAACACATGTCCGTGAGTTATTTTTATCAAATTCCAAAACACAAAACGCTTTCTTCTTTCCAGTAAAAATCATTTTAAATAAATAAAAGAGAAATCATTGCAAATGACATTTTACGCAAGAAGCTAAAGCCTTGATTGTGACGTAACAATGCTCTGGCAAAAACACCGCTGCAAGAAACTCGGAGATTTGACCTTTCCAACGAAGCCAGTTTTATCATGTACTTAGCCAGTTACCAAGATACAAGATTTTTTAAAATGAGATATGGAGATGAAACACCCAGTATTGTATTAAATTTCAAATGAAGGAAAAAATTTAAAGTTTATTTTTGATGGTTGAAATGAATATTACCGATATTTTATTACTTAGAAAAGATGCTGTTACGAGAGACGATATTACTACGCTTACGATACTGAATTATAAAATTGATCGCAACCATATTTTATTTTAAGGGCGAAACATTTAGTTCTGCCAAAGTTGCCTCAATATATAACTATATTATTGCCAAAAAATTTTCCGACTTTGGTGTTTTATTATTATTCCGAGAACATTGCAGTTTAAAAATAAAGCAGCTACTACGTATTACGTCGCTGCAAATCACGGTCGCACACGTAAGCTTCATGCGACCGCGTTTTTACAGCCTTGTATTAAAACTTTTAGTGAAATCTATTGAGATATTTTCCCCAAGTTTGTTTGTTTTTTTAAGGTTAATTTTTCCATATTTGTTTTTGGTTAGATTTTACAAAATTAAAGCTTTGACAAACAAGATTAAAAAATTAGGAAACAAATTGCGCTGGCAAACAAGGTTTAATTATTCAATTGATTGCAAGTTTTTTTATTTATATTCATTAATGAAGAACTACAACAAGCTTTTCTTTTAACAAAATCAGTAGATCGGAAATGTAATTTATTGCCTTTCTGTGGTTCTTCCTAAATAAAACTTATACACATTTGGCACAATTTCAAACTAACAAAAGAAATAAGTAGGCTATTGTTATGGACATCTTTAGTAGCTATTTTTTTTTTAAATTACTTTAACTTTATCCTTTGTCGAAATGATAATTAAAACCTCCTGAGGCTTAGTTTCATAATTGGAAATCAAAAGATGCAATTAAAAAGTTTAATTGGAAATAAAAAGATGTAGTGTAATCAGACATAGTTTGATTGCTCTTATGTTTTAAAAAATTACATTGTTAATGATAGTGAGTTTTTTGCTATTCTTGAGGCCAACGAGTCTTAAATGCATGGCGTGGCATTGTGTCATACCGTGTTCCCCGAAAGTAAAACAGAGCTTATATTAATTTTCACTCTAAAATATGAGACTAGGACTTATTTTCGGGGGATGTCTTTTATTTTTATCTATCAAAAAACAAAGTTACAAAGTAGAGAATTATGAGTTTTCCAAATATACAAAAAACATCAAAACTTTTTCTTTTACTCATCTTGTCTCGGGATGAAAACGCACAGAAAAAATATTTCTTATCCAATGTGGCAATGTAAAACTGTTTATCTAAGAATTAAGCAATTACGTAATTGTTGCTACCTGGATTCACGTGTCTTGTTGCTACAGCGTGTTACTTAAATTAACCCTAACTTTTATGACGTCATAATTTTCCACTATCAACTAGAGCTGATTTTGAGGGTAGGTCTTATGTTAAAATTATCATGAAAATTTGCGCTAGGTTTTATTTTAAGAGTAAATCTTATTTTCGGGGAACACTGTACTAAAAATTTCTATTAATCACTTACTTAAGGTTTATTTTTTACTTAGCACTTTTTGTGTCGCTTCTGGCACAGAAGACATGCATTCTTATTAAATATCAAATGGCAACATTGCATTTACACGGTATCGCAACTGTTTAGTTGAGTGTGGCATTACTTGGTGGCAAAACTGCTGCATCACTTTTCATTATTTGGCCCTCGTCTTGTTATTTGCTACAAAGTTTTGGAAAGTAAAAAATATCATTATGTAAAAAAATTTAGATCTATTGCATTATGTGTTTTCAATAATTAAAAGCTGGCGTTTTATGAAGAAGGCTTTTTGCAGAATATTTTGTTTTTGCCGTCCGTAAAACCACAAAATTCGTTCCTGTTTTCTTGCCATTATTATGACACATATACATAAAATATATATATATACAAATAATTATGTTCTTGGAAATAAATTGAATGGACTATATCTGCAAAAGGGGCGCCGGAAGCGGGGAAAAAGGAGCAATTGCTTCTTTGCCCTTTTCAAATTTGCCCCCTGCACTTTTCAAAAAGGAAAAGTACAGCTGGAGAGATACAGAAGCATTTGGTAAGATTTTCCCTAACAATCATAGAAACTCGACCTTTAGGATCGATTGAAGGTAAAGCCTTTTATCTTGGTTCACGCCTTAACCTTAAATTAGGACAAAAGTATGAATCATAAAGTCCATTGAAATGATGACCTTTTTTTACTCTTCACATTAACTGTGAGACGAAAATGAAAAAAATTCTTTTTTCAAAAAAAGTGCCCTTCCATTTTCGTCCCGAGTTTAGCAAAAGCTCTAAATTAATAAAAATGATTCAATAAGGGTGCTTTTTTAATTTTGTCCCCCTCCCCCGGAAAAAAGTGTTCCGGCGCCCCTGATCTGCAAACAGATTGTTAAGAAATAGACAATTTATTAACTTTGCAAATAACAAAATTTATTGTCTCGAACCATCCTGACCATGAATGATTGCTCAAACTTTGGCCGGACATTGATAAGCTGAGAAAACGTAAACATTTATGCAACAGCGATGGTTTTATGTTTCATATTTTAATTATCATTAACATGAGTAAAAATAATTTTCTCCCGCAGAATTTTTTTTATATTTATTTTTTTATTATTATTTTTTTATCTCTGTATTTATCCTCCTGACTTGCAGGAAAGCGACGGAGGAACTAATATATAGGGTAAGCAATTACCACAACCTGCTTCCGGAGATGCCAAGATATTGCTGTCCACTTGTAATTTAATAGAGATATTATTGTAATTTAGAACTGGTTGTCAAGACTACCAAGCAGGGGAAAGTGCCGTAAAGTGTCTATCCCAAGGACACTTCAGAATGGCGCGAGTGGGTCTTGAACCGAGATTATGTTGATCATAAGCCCAGTGCTCTAACCACTCGACCATGCTGACGATGAATTAATAGTTAGAGCTATTAAATGATCCGTAGAAAACTTTAATAATCTTTAAGAACAATTTAAATTGATTTAGCCTACTATAAGTTAAAGAAAGGATGATTTTAATTTAGTTCACATGGACTATTTTCTTGTTCGGTTTCTTCGCAGTTTATTTTTCTCGCAATACCTTTTCTAACTTTCTTTGTATGCAGTTTAGCAGACGATAGTCTACTTAGTATTTGATCGAAGCGTGATATTGTTCAACTTAAGCTTGCATGATTTATTTCCTCAGTTCGTGAAATTATCATAATAAAAAATTCTTAACATCGTTTTCGCACTCAAAATAACTCATTCCTGAGCAACACGCTGAAACACGCAACTACAATTTTTCAAAAATTTGGTGCGCTGACGTTTTCTCTTCGTGTGCGCAAACGTTTTAAACTGTGTGCACATTTTTTCCTTGTACGCGCGCACACGCGTAATCTGTGAAAGCCTCAAACAAATAATTTAAAAAATTATTAATTTCTGTTTGTCTTCAACCGAACTGTAGGTCCTTTTTTGGCTTATCATTGATTTTTAGATACAAAAATCAAGAAAATCAAACAAATTTGAATTCCGAAACAGATTTACTACTTTTTGGGTACAAAAATCAAGAAAATCTCAAAGTGAAGACTTTTTTTAGGGATCACTTTAGTATGGATTTTAAACAAAATCAACTTTTCAATGCGGCCCTTGAGCTATAAAGCTTGCCCACGCCTGAGTTAGACTTATAAAAACACTTATTAAAATTTTCATGGTTATGAAGTTTAGGGTTTTTTAAATATAATACAAAGTATGGAAAAGGTATGGAATATGGAATAGAAGATTTAGAAGGATATGAAATATGGAAAATTTTTATTCCATTCCATTCCATAGCATGCCCTGGTGATAGCAGACAGGACGAGGAACTGGATACACGTATTGAAAAAGCAAGTGCAGAAATTAATGAGCCAGCTTTGCCGATCGGTTGTACTAAAACGAGAGCTGTGCACATAAGCAAAGCTTTCTGTTTTCAGATTTTTGTTCCTATCCTCACCTATGGGTAATGACCGAAAGAGTGAGATCTCGATGACTGGCTTTCGTCAATTAAAAGCATTGACATTCGTCAATCTCTCAACATCGAACCAATACTACTCCTCATAGAACGATCGCAACTGCGTTGATATGTCCATGTGACATAAATGTCCCAAGAACGAACACCAAAGCAATAAATGGATGCTCTTACAACTTTACAAGTGGCAAAAGGCATAGAAGGCGACACAGAGCTCGCTGGCAGAATTATGCTGAAGACCTGGCCTGGTCGCGTCTTGGAATTCTACCGGCGGAATTGCCGCTAGTTGCAAAAGATCAAGATGCTTGGAGATCCCAACTCGAGCTGCTGCCCGCGCAACCCCATAAGAACAAGCGGGCAAAGAGAAATAGACTGAACTAATTCAATATTTTTTCCAAAAATGGTGATGATGACGATGATGCTTTAGCTTACCATTTATTTGAAACTGGCTTTTTTATTCAGCCCAAATGACCAAATTTTGCTTTAATTTATCGCCTAGAAAGTTGTTTATGGCTATGAGCTCTGTTTTGCCACACAGCAAGTAAACGATCAAACAAATCGTGGCAATTTTAAATTCAAAAATTTTTTCCACCAAGGCTTCTAGGCCGATATAAATAAATCAATAATAAAATCAGAGCGTCTGAACTGGAACCGTTTAAAATAAAGTTTCAGTTCAGGTTCAGGTTTGAAGAATAATAACGGTTAATACAGGTTTTCGAAACCAGTTCGGGTTCAGTTTGACGCCCTGGTTGAAACTGCCATATGAAACATTGTTTTCGCATTTAAGTACAAAACAACATAAAAGGATCACTGTGAAGTGAAAAAACGAAAGAATGTTTGTAACGCCCTCTTAGTCTTTTATTGAGAGAATTTTTCAGACAAAAATTTTTCGCCATTTATTTTGCCGGAAAATTCATAAAAGATTGTTGATTCTTTGTACAAGTAATAAGCATTTAAATATTTCGTTGCAATATCAGAAAGTGAATTAAAACAGTGGTTCTTAAATATGAATTAAATCAATTGATATCGAACCCTAGAAGCCAATCGAATCATCCGAATGGTTGATAAATGGTTAAGAGGTTAAATGAAGATCAATAAATGGCCAAGGAGTGGATAGATAACTGTTGAGGTCTTCTTGAACAATAAAGCAATGCTTTTTGCAGCGGTACTAAACTAAAACAGTACATCCTAAATCTAGTTTTACCCTAATCCTAATAAAAATGCATAATTTGTAAAGACTCTTTTTTATTCTTCACTTGGTTTTCTTTCATTATGAACAGATAACACTGTTAACTGCCATTAATTGCAACACTGCAAAATATAGCACAAGGTCGGGCACATTGCCGTACCAGCCGAAAAAGATTTTGGGAGGGGCAATACAAGTTTGCCCAATTTTATTGACGCCTGCCCAAATCATCAACTTTTAGTTTTGCAAAATTGTGACAAATGTTACTCATTTTCGTCCCAAAAAACTAGCGATATCTGAAAAAAAGTTATTATTTTGAAACCGTGTCTAATTTTTCCATTTTTGTCCCAAAAACCTAAAGATGACAAAAAAGTCTCCACCTCAAATCTTAATCATATTTCTAGAATTGGAAACTTTATCCTGCGCAATTAATTGGCAATCGGTGCCCAAAAAATTTGTTTTACCCAAATACTTCCTTCGCTGCCCAAAAAATCCAGAGCTTGCCTAAAGTTTTGAGACTTTGGAGGAAAATTGCATCCCTGCCCCCGTCCCCCCGGCTAGTACGACTATGGTGGGGTACATTGGGAAAAAAACGTTATTTTTGGGGGTTGCTATTTTATTTATAATTAAAGAATAATGAACCTTTGATACATGAAATCACACACTAATGTAAAGAATATACATGTAGATAGCTAAAAAACATTATGTGTACAGCAACATGAAACGATTTTTAAAATGCAATTTTTTCTGTGTCAGTATGCATAGGGTAGTGTACAATGGTACAAGCATTTGAGAACTGGGACAAAATATTAATTCACGAACAAAACACAATCACAGTTTTTCCAAATTAGCATTGTGTGTCTCCACAAAAATCCGAATAGCCTATCCCCACCAGCTATACTGATCTCATCTAAATTTTTTTTATTTAGGTTATTCTTAATAACAAAATTGTAGGCAAGTCTTCTAAAATTTTAGTTTGTCAAGCCATAAATCATTAGGAAGCATATCTACTCCACTAAAGATCTTTTTGTGCGTCAAAAATTATTTTCTGACATGCATAGCTTGAATCTATTTTCAAAGGTTCAAATTATTTTTTCCTCTTTTTGATATATCTATGTAATGTAATTTTTTACGTTTTCTTTTAGCTAGTTTTTTTACAGTCTATCTTTCTTTTAACACAAGCAAAAACAATTGGGCTAAATAAACATTAAAAAACACATCAGATTATCTTTTTTTGCCTACTTGCCCAGGTGATATTTTTTGCAATCTATCGGTTATACTGTAGAATATATGTTAATAGTAAGAAGCATAAATATTACTTATATTTTAGATTAAATACGAGTATAAAATTTAAACGCATTATAACTTATCCCACTGTGCCTCAAATTTTTAGCCTTAATTTGCCAACTTACTTTCGGGTTATCCACACCCTCAAAATTTTGGTTCAACAAAATTTTAATGTCTTAACTAAATATGGTATAATTTGCAGCTTCAAGCGCTCCTTTCATCATTACCAAATATCATTTCAAATGCCCAGTAAAAAAATAAGAGTTACTGGTCTAAAACATCTTTACTGCTACAAATGAAAGCCTCGTGCTTCAAAAAAAAACTTAAGTGCTGCGGCTGTTTTGAGACTTAACAACCAGCCGACCATAAACTTTCAAGATTTCCAAAATTTTCAACAAAATTCTCTAGTTTTTTCTACTGTGCCTTGCGTCCCATTGCGCTTCACCTTTCCCTACGTATAATTGAAAAAAACATAGTTGCATAAAAGGCAAGACCAAAAAAGACTTTTATTTGTTTAAACATTTATTAGGCTTCAAATACATGATTTATAACTATAGAGATACAGTTTTTTAGTTTAGTGAAATGTGTTTGCCGTTGCATAAAAGGTTGAAAATCACTATAAATTATATTTTGTCCTTGAATTTGGGGTGGACGTGCAGAAAAGCTTGACAACCACTAAGATAGAAAAAATTCTGGGCAAACACTTTTTGGAAGATTTACGTCAAAAAACTGTGGGGCAAGATTATACACGTTTTTATTGTCTTATTAGCCAATTGACAATATGAAAATGAGAAAGACATTGTTTTAAATACCGGTTTTCCTGGTGTGCATCTAATGACCCAAACGGCAAACTATATTAACAAATAAAGATCAGAGTCATGAATACTAAAGTTTGCCAAAGAAAGCATTGCTTCTGCCTAAGCTTTTAAACGGTTTGGTTTACTGAAAAATCATTTTTCAAACATTTTCTACTAATTAAAAGTTCAAAACGAACAACTGGCAGCTTTTCTCTTTTTTTAGTTCTTAGGCTGCTTGAAACTTATTTTTTCTCGGTGAAAATGCTATGTCGGCAAAAAACAACAATTTTGATTATTATTAATATTTACAAACCTGGTTTTGTTTCCAAACTTTATATCTTAAAACTCAAGATGGGTGAACGATGAATTGAGCATAATTGCATGGCAACCTTTGATTTGCCAAAAACGTAAAACCAAGCATTTTGTCAAATTCGATCTTGTTAAAGGTTTGAAACAATAAATCACATTGGAACATTTCTTCATTACTATTGTGATAAACGATAACACCATATCAAGATACCGATAAGTCTGACCCAAATTGAAACAAATTTAAAGTGAATAATTATTTACGATAATATCATTTGTGTTATTATCTTGTTGACCAGGGGTCACCAACGCGATGCCCGCGTGCATCAAGTCTCCCGAGAGGACCACATGAGTGTGCCTGCAGGCTTGCTATAAAAATAGGATAACTCCTAAGTGAGCTGCTTTTAAAATGTATTTTTTTCTGCCGGTATTTTTTTTAATCACACTTGTATTTGTATAGATTTAAAAATGACAATGTCTTAAAAATTTAATAAATAAAAATATGTGTAGTTCATGAATTGTTGAAAGGGTGTGTTAGGGACTGGTGAAAACTGGACTTTTTTTAATGAAAAGTAGAAGTGATCATCTGAAAAATTGCTGCTATTTATTGAAAGAAAATGTTGAATATTGATATTATCTGTTACCTAGTCTAAACTATTTATCATTAGCTATTTATCTTACATATATGTGTGTGTGTATATATAGACAATTTATTATTTTGGAGGAGTGTGAGAAGCTGGTAACCTGTACATGACTCGGTACCCCAAAAGTAGCCCTTGGTTCAAAAAGGTTGGTGACCCCTATTGTAGACTAAAGATGTAGCGCAAAGTGACGTTACATTAAAATATGTTCAGCGAAATATCAAAAGACTTTCGCTTTTTTTTAAATCTTTTGCTAAACATTTTATCATAAAGCAGCAGTAGTTGTGCTTTACGACGTAAATCACAAAAATTTATTAATCTTCTTGAAGATATGATCACGAAAAGCAGTTTTTAAGTTATTATTGCAAGTCGTGATTGCGATATCTTCAAAAAAATTGCTTTTCTGAAAATTTGAACAGAAAAAGGTAGAATTGCACGTTGCTTCTTGTTACGCACAATATAAAGAAGATCATTTGAAAAAAAACTCATTGTTCTGTAGCAGGCAAGAAATATTTTTCGTCATTTACGTGAAAAATAAAGCAGAATTTTTTAAGATTAAGTATTAATCTACACCTGGCGTACAAGTTAGCGTTTGTTCGTTTGTTTATTGCATTCTCTACATCGATCATAGAAATAAAAAAACAATTGGATGTAGATCGAGCCTATTCTCCTGCTATAGACCAGGCCTAAGAGTTAATTTGAACATTTGAAACATTTTGATGAAGAAACTTTTTGAAAAAGTCAGTGAAACGAATCTCAGAGCATAAAATTTACTTTTTATTCTGAAATCAGTGATATCGAATAAGCTATTGTAATTTTTTTTCGTAAACCATCCAATAGGCTTCATATACGTTTTTCGCAAACAAAGAGGTTTTAAAAAAAAATTCTGAACTTATTCTATGACTAAGCGAGAAATTGCAAAAAATCTTATGAGTAAGTTTATTTATAGGTTTGCGAAAAACTAAAGTATTTAAAACTAACTTGGTCGGAATAAAAGTTGAGAAAGTGAATAGAAGGTCGTAATTGTCTATTGTAACAAGCTTTTTTAATCTAAATCATTATAAGTGATATAAAATTATTTTTGTAAGAATTTTGAATCTTGAAAAATAAAGTGTGTGGATAGATTATTAAATCTTGAAGTTTGAATACGATTTTTACAATTTAATTAAGATTGATGTTTTCAAAAGTCAGACGCTTTCAAAGTTTTAGAGAATTACCGCCGGTTTAGACTGAAAGCGGATGTGGAATAAGCAAGCGAAAAGCGAAATATTTCGTTACGTTTTCAAAAATTACGCTTTCCATTTGCTTTTTCCGCGATCGCTTTTAGTCTGAACCAAAATAAAAGTGGAAATATTTGATTTATAATCTTTTTCTGCCAGGTGCAAAAAATTTTGCTCTTCCCGCTTTTTTTTTGCGCTATCCGCCATACGCTTTACTTTTTCCGCGTCGCTTTGACTCTGAATCGACCGTTACTTTTGCTAATTTTTTTTTTAATGTACAGTTATCTTTAGTAAGATATGAATATTAATAGTCATTAAAGAACAAGGGAGTGAAAGTTACGGCAAGAAAACATTCTTTCTGCTTCACTCTACAAAGTGAGCAGTAGTTTACGAAAGCCAGTGTGATTAAAAAAACTCGATCAACTTTAGAGCATTTTTTTTGGTTCATTTCTGTACGGCAAGAAAGTGAAAGATTTCATTCCTCAAATTCAGCGGGTGAAATAAATTACTAATTTTATAAATCAAGCTTGAAAAATTTTTTTGAAAATATTTTTTAAGAACAACCAATCTTTTACATTTACAATATTTTAATTGACAAACAGCTTTAAACGTCATTGAGCTTGTATTTTTTCGTCTGTACATTATATTGAGCCTATAAACATCTTTCTCTATATAATGAGTGATACTACTTGTAAAAATTATGATAATAATTGATTTTAAAATTTATTTGATGCTTTTTGGAAAGATTGAAATTGCTATTTATTGGCTATAAGACAAAAAAGTTATCGATGCTGAGAAATACCAAATAATTAAATTTCGGTTTCTATAAAAAAAACATTAAAGTCGCATCTTAAAATAGTAATATTGCTATAAAAACCTCAAAATTTTGTCAACCAAGGGCGTCCAGAAAATTTGAAGAGATTGAGTTTCGTGGTGACGTCATTTTTCAACAACACTTGATCTCTGCGCAATTTTTGAAATACGTGACACTGCAAAAAACTTTACTAGCATGGAAATTAAGTTAAAACGGCTTGATTGACTTATTTGATCTAACTTAAATTGACATAGTTAATTGAATTCCTACATGCTTTAATTAATGAGCAGAAAAAAATTATTATCATTTTTAAAAAACCAAAAATGAGTTAGTCTGACAATTATTTTGAGTGCGAAAACGTTTATAATAATTTCACGAACTGAGGAAATAGATCATGCAAGCTTAAGATGAACAATATCACGCTTAGTTCGAAGGCCATCGTCTGCTAAACTGCATATATAAAAAGTTAGAAAAGGTATTGCGAGAAAAATAAACTGCAAAAAAACCGAACAAGAAAATGGTTTGATTGAACTAAATTAAAGATCATCCTTTCTTTAACTTATTGGGAGAATAATTCAATTTAAAATGTTCTTAAAAATTATTAAAATTGTCTTCGGGTCATTTAATAGCTCTTGCTATAAATTCTGCTGCACAAAACTATTTTTACTCATGTTAATGATAATTTAAAATTAAAAACGTAAAACCAAAGCAGTTGCTTAGATGTCTTCCATTTTCTCAGCTTATCAATGGCTGTCCAAAGTTTGAGCACTCATTCATAGTCAGGATGGTCCGAGAAATTTTGTTATTTGCAAAGTTAATAGATTGTCTATTTCTTAAAAACCTGTTTGCAGATCAGGGGCGCCGGAACAGCTTTTGCCGGGGGAAATAAAATTCAAAAAGACCTCTTTTTTAAACTTTTTTTATTTTTACTAATTTGGGACTTTTACTTAACTCGAGACGAAAATGGTAGGGCAGTTTTTTGAAAAAAATTTTTTTCCATTTTTGTCTCAAATTTAATGTAAAAACTAAAAAAAAAACTTTCCATAGAGTCCATGATCCCTTCTTTGTCTTAAATTTGAGGTGAAAACGAAAACAAAAACTAAAGGCTTTATCTTCAATCGATCTGATATTTTGATCGCGTTTCCATAATTGTAAGGGCAAATCTAACCCAATGCTTGCGTATCTGTCCACCTATACCTTCCATTTTTGAAAACAGCAGGAGACAATTTGAAAAGGGCAAAAAAGCAGGTGGGCAATTGTCCCCTTGCTTCCCACTTCCGGCGCCCCTATTGCCGGTACAGTCTGCTGGATCAATTCATTTCCAAAAACATCATTATTGTACTGTCACACTTCATAATAATTTTAATAATAACGATGTAATTTTTCCCCGTTAAAAGTAATTCATAGTTTTGTTATAAGAGAATAACTGCGTCTCTTGATCGCTGCTCTTGTATTGTGCGATATACGTCCAATTTGTTCTATTGCTCGTTACATGTATCTTCTTTTCTCTCTGCGCCGACAGTATGACGTAATATGTTTTGTTCAAGCTTTGCTATCTCAAACATAGTAGAATATTTGTGTATAACGATCTCTCCAGGGAGTTCTGGCTAAATCTCGAATTTACGAGAAAGTTTACGTCACGTGATCTTGTTTTCTATATAAAGCCGATGCGTAGCAAATTATAAGATGAGATGTAATTTGGAGACAACTTAAGTGGAAGTAATTGGTTGGGCGCGGAAGGCCCGTTAGTTTTTGTATTGGTCGTCGAGTGTTGAATTTATTTTGCGCCAGTGGTTGGCAGTTGTATTCTACAGAAGTAGAATTATTTGTGTTGATTGAATCAAGTTATAGTGTTGATTTCGCTTTGCAGTTTGGCAAAGCGTGGAATAGAAGCTTGGTCGGATGTGATTGTTGTAATACATTCGTTCTTATTAGAGACAGTAGTCTTTGTTTGTTATGAAGAAGAGTCTTCAACGAAATCAATCCGAGCTTTCGTTAAATTAACTGTATATAAACCGTCAGGCTCATAGCAAGACTACTTCTTGATCCGGAATAAAATAAAATTTAGACACAGCTTTGTTTCAGCGCAGGTATTCGGGTTACCTAGCTCAACTGGTCCTTTGGGATTCCCGAACAAAGTCTGTGACATGTATATATATTTTTTCTGTATATGTGCCATATGGGGCTGCAAAAAAATAATGGCAAGATAACAGCAAAGAATTTTATCATTTCAAGGACGGCAAAAAGAAAAAAATATTCTGCATATCGTCTACTTGATGAAACCCCAGCTTTTGATTACTATTGAAAACACATAATGCACAAGGACCAAATAGTGAAAGGTAATGCAGCAATTTTGCCACCCAGTAACGCGAAACCCAACTAAAAAGTTACAATATCGTGGATGTGCAATGTTACCATTTGATATTTGATAAGAATACATGTCTTCTGTGCCAGGAGTGACACAAAAAGTAAAAAGTAAACTATAAACCTTTATTTATTAATTAATAGCATTTTTTAGTATGTACCGACAATCCCATACCAAGCGTGTAAGACTCTTTGACCTTTAATAATAACAAAAACTCACTAACATAAACAATGCAATTTTTTTAAACATAAGAGCAATCAAACTATATGTCTGATCTGATTACACAATACCTTTTTATTTCCAATTAAACTTTTTTAAGCTTAACAACCGTAATTTGCAGCGACGTAATAGTAGCTGCTTTATTTTTAAACTGCATTGTTCTCAAAAGAATAATAAAACACCAAAGTCGGAAAATTTTTTGGCAATGATATAGTTTTATAAAGAAGCAACCTTAACAGAACTGAATGTTTCGCCCTTAAAATAAAATATGATTGTGATGAATTTTATAATTCAGTATCGTAAGCGTAGTAATATCGTCTCTTGTGCCAGCATGCCTTTTTGAGGAATATAATATCGGTAATATTCATTTCAACCATGAAAAGTAAACTTTAATATTTTTTTTTTATTTGAAATTTAATGCAATGCTGGGTGTTTTATTTCAACATCTCACTTTAAAAAATCTTGTGTCTTGGTAACTGGCAAAAATAGCATGATTCAACTGGCTTTGTTGGAAAGGTCAAATCTTCGAGTTTCTTGCAGCGGTGTTTTTGCCAGAGCATTGTTACGTCACAATCAAGGCTTTAGCTTCTTGCGTAAAATGTCATTTGCAATGATTTCTCTTTTATTTACTTAAAATAGTTTTTACTAGAAATAAGAAAGCGTTTTGTGCTTTGGAAATTAATAAAAAAAACTCGTGGACATGTGTTCAACGTATTTCAGTAAAAAGAGATTTTTCAAAACACCCACCAGACAGATGTACCATACAGAAATGTCATGCAAAATTTAAGGAGGAGAGATGTTGGTGTTCTCGGAAAAGAATTGACCCATCAACTTCGATTGACACAATTTAAAAAATTTGTAAGATCTTCCAGCGGAGCCCCAGAAAGTCAATCAAAAGAGCTAGTTGCAAGCTTCAGATGTCTCCAACAACCAGGGCTGCCACTGAGACTTTAGTAAATAACCCATAGTAAACGTTCAAACAAACCCAGATTGAACATTAAAATCCCAAATAGATGTAATAAACGAGATTTATTTACTTTGGTATGATGATGCAATAGGAGACACTAATTACTTTCATTATTATTTACTTCAACATCAACTTAAGCACTATTTGTCTTTGGTATTAACTACTTTGTAAAGTGTCATATTTTCCTCTTTCTTCAGTTTACTCAATCGGTCTGTATATCGCCTTTTAACTGATCCGTCTTTTATAGCTTTGATTAACTCTTTGTTTGGTTCCCATTTTTTTCACGTTTTCGCTGTTTTCACTATATGTTGTTCAGCAAGTAGTATATTTCTCCTGGTTTCTGTTCTTAAAGAATTTGTGGTCCTTGTTTTGACACAATTCATATTAGAAAATATTTTTTCTACAGCTGCAGAAGAATAAGGCAACACAGTCAAATAATTGAAAAACTTCGAGAGCAGCAAAAACTTAGCATTATCTGCCCCATCTTTTACAGTATTCAGGAATAGATTGGTAGCTTATCATTAGACTGTTTTCAGACATCGAAAGGATCGCCACTGCAGATCGTCAAGCATATCCAGTTCTTCTTCTCTTACCAGAGAAGAAAAATGCATAGCTAATGATGCAATTGACTCAGGTGATTATTTGAGATGAAGGCTAGTACCTGGATCCAAGATTTTAAGCTTGCTAATAACTCCATCTTCAGCAGGTGGGAATCTTTTTTTAATTTGAAAACACAATTCTACAAGAAACTTTAAACAGTCCGTCTTGAATTTTTGCTTACTAATAGTATTCACAAATAAATCATTTATCGTAAGTGCCATTGTTTTCCTGCAAGAAAAATGTTATCAATATGTTTGTAATTGTTACTATTGCAGCGATCGATTTCGAAAATATTTTTTTCTGCAGCAATTTTTTTCCTGATAAAGTAACTAAGCAAAGATTTGTATTCTGCTTTCAAGTGAAAATAGAGCATGTGCAAGCGAAAATGCTCCGATTGAAATTCCAAATTTAGCGTTGTTATTTTCTTTATGATGTACTGTAGTTGAGAAATATCGACATGTGTTTAGTACCATGCCTTGTTAATACATCATAAATTTTTTCTGCTCAATCAACTTTATCCGTTTTCACTTTACTTTAAAAATACAGAACCAAAGCACCGTACTGCTCTAATAAAGTTGTGATGCCTTTTTTCGCGAAAGCCACGTAGTCTTAGATAATTTTGGCATTTTGAGGTGTTTTATGTTTAAATCATTTTGAATTGATGTAAAATCTCTCAAGCGTTTAGTACGTACTATGAGCAAATTAGGAAGATACATCCTTTAACAAACCATCCAAATATGCGGAAAAAGTATTCAGGTGTGATTTGCACAAAGGGCGAATGAATGGTACATCCCAAAATAAAAACCGAAGGAACATTGTCTCTCAAGAATTTCTGAAACTTTTAACACTTTTAACACCCATTACTGTCGAACAATTATCACTACCAAAATCTGTAATATTTTCAAGGAAAATAATTTTATCCATTAGAAGTTCTTAAATGCACTGTAAAGATTTGTAGCAATTCCGCCTTCAAACTCAACCGTATCAAGAAGAGTATCTACAACATCTTGCTTTTCTTCATCAAAATATCGAACTACTACTGCCAAAACTTAGCTTATTGTATATCCGTGCTTTCACCTAGCAAATTAGAAAGTTTTTGTTTTTGGCAAATGTTTGTTATTCTTGTTTTCTCTTCAAACGCAATACAATCTTGGGTAACATACAAAAGTTTAGTTCCTTTAAGAGTTAAGTTACATGTAATTTTTCTATCCGGAAATGCTCTTGCGCACACTTTTGTTAACTCGTCACCTTGGGCAAATAGAACGTTGTTCTGAGAAAAACATCTAGCGATTAACAGTTACGCCCTTGCTACCTTATAACTGTCTGATGATGATGATGACGATGGTTTAGAAAAAACTGAGTGACTTTAACTATTGATTTGGCAGCTTCAAACTTCTCACAGTGCTTTACCGTCTGTCTATGCTGTAGAAGCATGCTTCTATTGGCATTCATTATTCTTATTTTTATTTATCTCTATATTTATCCTTCTGACTCGCAGGAAAGCGATGGAGGCGCTAATACGTAGGGTAAGCAATTATTCTGACCTGCTTCCGGAGATGCCAAAATTGCTGTCTGCTTGTAATTTAATAGAGATACGATGTAATTTAGAACTGTTTGCCAAGACCACCAAGGAGGGGAATGTGCCGTAAAGTGTCTTTTCCAACAACACAACAGAATGGCGCGAGTAGGTTTTTGAACCGAGATCATGTTGATCATAAGCAAGGCGCTTTAACCACTCAACCACGCTGCTGACAGTGGTGTACAACATTTGCAAAAACTGTCATCTTTGTTATTGTTGTCTCTCTTCAACCAATCTTTAAAAAACACATCTTCCAGTCTTTCTTCTTTCAATGACCGCACCATAACATTTTTTTTTCTTTCCTGAAGATTCTTTCTCACCACTCATCGATATAGGCTAATGATCAAATATAAAAATAAAGATGCACTATTGCACATTTATGACTAAATATAAATTTTAAGTCAATAACACAAGCAAGTAATTTTGCCTTTCTCAAGTCAAAGATAGCAAAACTTAGCCAACAGATCACTTGCTAATAACCAATTACAGCAAATGAATTGCAGTGTAGAACAGTAGTAGTTTAAATCTACTGGAGCATTTTTTGTAGAAACAAAAAATGCTTAGTATTATTATGCAAAACACAAATAAGCAAATTAAAAGATACACAGTACATCATTTACAGATCACTAGTTAAAACTCATAAAACATACTAATTTAACTGCTATCTCAGCTCTTTCTCACTTTCTCATCGTCTACTGCTTATTGGCCTACTGAGGCACTGATCCTCACTCATGATGCTAAAAACAAATAAGTACACGACTAGACAGAAATACGACTATGTGACCCATAAACAGTTACAGTTGCATTTTTTGTGAATTGATATTAAGAAGTAGTAAGTATATTTCTAAATATTGAATCATAAAAATTACAGAAAACCCAAATTATGTTCCATTATCCAAATAAAAACCCACAACCCAGCTGTAATCTGAAAAACCCAGCAGTGGAACCCTGCCAACAATCATTTGGCGAGTAGTAAGAAAACGTCTGCATATGACACTTTATAAACTGCATTTACTCCAGCAGTTGAAGGACACCGACAAACCAGCTTGCAAAAACTTTTGTACCTATATGCAGTTGATGTTGGAGCAAGATGGTTTTGATGACTGTCTTGTGTTAAGCGATGAAGCAACATTTTTGCCAAACTGGCCAAGTCAACAAATTCAATACACGCATATGAGGAACTGAGCATCTTTATTTAACGCTGGAGCATGTGCGAAATCCCCTTAATGTATGAATGTATTCTGCGCCTTATCGAAGAAGCGAATTTTCAATGTTTTTCTCCCTCGCATCAATTTCCCCAATATCTTCCTTCACTACATCCAGAAATCTTTTCTTCGGCCTCTCTCTTTTCCTCTCTCCCTGTAACTCTATTTCCATCACCCTTATTCCTACATACCCTTGGTCTCTCCTCATGACATGTCCATGCAATCTCAGCCTGCTCTCCCTCATATTCATTCTTTTCATCTCTGCAACTTCCATCTCTTTTACTTGTTTCTTTGTGATCATCACCGTCTCAAGTCCATACATCATTGTTGGTCTCACCACTGAACTGTACACTTTTCCTTTTACTCTAGCTGGTAACCTCCTGTTACAGATTACTCCTGATACTTTTCTCCATCTGTTCCATTCTGCCTGCACTCTCTTCTTTACCTCCCTCTCACAACTACCACTTTATTGCACCGTTGATCCCAAATACTTAAATTCCTTTACTCTTTTTACTTTTTGGTCCTCCATTTCACTGTTTTGTCGTGATTTCCTCCATTTACGCACAGATATTTGGTCATTGACCGACTTACTTTCATTCCTCTTCTTTCCAACGCATACCTCCAGCATTCTAATCTCCGCTCCACTTCTTCCCTGGTCCCTTCGAAAATCACAATATCATCAGCAAACAGCATCGTCCATGGTGTTTCTCTCCTTACTTAGTCCGTTAGCCTATCCTAATCAGAGCAACGGACTTAACGCTGATCCCCGATTTGACCTTGAAACTTTCTGTAGTTCCTACGGCACACCTCACCACTGTTTTGCTTCCCTCGTACATATCCTGTACAAGTAGCACATACTTTTTCGCGATTCCTGATTTTCTCATACAGCATCATAGCTCTTCTCTCGGAACCTTGTCGTAAGCTTTCTCTAGGTTCACAAATACACAATGTAGCTCTCTTTGATCTTCCCTGTACTTTTCCATCAACATTCTAAAGGCAAACATAGCATCGGTAGTTCCCTTTCTTGGCATAAATCCATATTGCTGTTTACTGATCTCTACTCTATCCCTTAGCCTGGCTTCAATTTATTACGTTACTTGTATATAGAACAAATTTTATTTTCTCTCTGTTATTAAAATTTTATTATTATTCCCTCAATTTTAATTGTTCTTCTCAAATTTATTGTCATTAATTTTATTTGCTGCTTGTGAAAAGCGGTTCAGCAAAATAAATTGCATTAAAACAGATTTTACGAGACTGACAGCAAGTCCGTTTTGATTCACTTAGGCTTTCACTTCACTTTAAATTTTTTTTAAAGTCTTCATTTTTTTCTGTACTGTGCTCACCCATTAGTCATTTTATCTTTTTTGGATTGGACGTGCCTGGCCTACAAAAAGTTTTTTCTCGTGCATCTATTTGAAGGGAGAATTTTAGTGAGGTTTGTTAGAAAAAGGTTGGTGAGACCGCTCAATTTGCTCGGTACTAAAACCATGAATGTATTTTTGTCTTTTCAAGTATATAGTTTGCCTTCTGTGAATGTGAACTCAAAGTTTTAAAACTTTCTTTTTCTTCTATTTGACTTTGGTTTAACAATGAAGTATAGAAATCTAAAATAATATACTGCACATCAGTGGCGTGCGGTCAGAGCATGCAAGTCATGCGTTGCATAACCAAATTTTTAGGAATTGCATGACGAACTTTTGCGCGATAAGGTAGATATAGTTGAATTCGGTGAGAAATATTACTTGTTTCGGATGAAATCTGAGGCTGATCCGAGACGAAGACTTATTTTTTTGTGTTATTGTAGAGAATATCGTGAATTTAGGACGAAAAGTAAGAAATCGGACACTGGTTAGAAGTGATGGCCTTTTTGTTTTAGAGAGTACCGCATTACGAAGACGAAAAGTGCATCACCAGAAATGATTTCAGGCGATAACCTTTTCTTTTTTTTCAGAGATCACTGCATTTTGACGGCAAAAAGTGCATTACCCGGAACGATTTCAAGCGATGATCTTTCTTGTTTTCTAGAGTTTACTGGATTTTTAGGACAAAAACTGCATTACCTAGGAAAGATTTCAAGTAATGACCTTTTTTTTTAGAGATCACTGCATTACCAGGAAATGACTTCAAGTAATGATCTTTTTTTAAGAGATCACCTTGAATCTAGGACAAAAATTGGTCTTGAATATACCCAATTTTATGACCTGGGTTTGGCATGCCAATTGCATGACTAGTCTCAAAGGTCACCACACGCCACTGCTGTACATAGTAAATAAATAAAATATAAAAATAAAGACTTAAAACATATTGTCAGAGAAAATGTACTGAATTCTGTGGCATTGAACAGATAACCAGAGATTGAACAAGAATTGGCTCGGCTAAAGCGTTGTTCTCTTTCAGAGTTATGAGAAAAGATAGGATTATAGGATCAAGATTGTGAAAAAAACAGGACCGTTTGGATAGAAAAAAAGTTTGAGGCCAGATCAAAAAGGTTTGGACCTGTGGATTGGATAACAGTTATTTTATTAGTAGAATGATATTATAGATCAGGGATGGGCAAAGTACGGCCGGCAACAACCAAATAATTAGAAAAATTATTAATTTCTTTTTTGTCTTCAACCAAATTCTTGGTCATTGCATTTAACGATCACTTGTCGTCGTCGTTTGGGATTATCCGGTTCTTCTTGTTTCAACAGATGATGGAAGTGATGTTTTTTGAGCCAGTATCTGGTTTCGTCATCTAGAATTGACCGACCAAGACGTCCTTTTGATGCCCGGTAGGGCATGCAGAAGTGATGTGGTCTGCAATTTGTTTGTGTGCATCATACTCGCAATTATAAGAGAGAGCAAGACCATATTTATACATGAAAGACCAAAAACACCCAACGCTAGTTTACAAGCGGTTCAGCCTTACCCAAGCAGGCCTGCGTAGGCAGAGTCCAAAAGACCTGGAACCGACTTTTGGATTGAAATCATGAAGTTTAGATGGATTATTCAAGTACTCCATGTTCCATGTAAAGTCTGTCCACTGACCATCCCGGATATCTACTTCAGATGCATTACCTTATGATTTCCGTTTGGCAGGTACAAATGGGCGTCTGGATTTCAATCTCTGATACCGCGCATCCAATGGCCTGACCAGAGAACATGCAAGAAGTGCTCAGGGTCTGAATGCTGCGGTTGGCCGAGAAAAGAGTGGCTCTAAGGCAGCAAAGTCCAATTAGTTGGATACCGGCAAGGATGGACTGGTTGTTCGTTGGAGCGGGACTCAAGCATCGAGTGACAATGCGCAAAGCGTCATTAAGAATACCGTCAATAAGACTTGTGTGTACACTATGACACCAAACTGGTACATAGTAGGCCTACTTTGCTGAAAAGTAGACCTCTGCAGAGTTGACTGAATTTTAGGTTCAAAGATCAAAAAATCGAAGCAGATTTAAAATAAAAAAGTTTTTTTTGGGTTTATTTTGGGCTCGAAAATTAAGAAATTCGAGACAAATTCATCATTAAGACCTTTTTTTAGCGATCACTATAATGCGGCTTGCAAATAAATTCAACTTCCGAATGCGGCCCTCGAGCTAAAATATTTGCCCACTCCTGTTATAGATACAAAGCTACTAGAAATCAGACCAAAGTGGTAACTAGATTTGTTTACAGGAAACATGCTGATAGTTGGTTCTAGAGTTGAAGATGTAAAAAAAAGGGAAAGCCAAGAAAGCTTGAAAGCCTCTGGTGAGTTCCCAAAAATTGAGAAGCGCAAAAAAATCATAAAAAAGTACTTTAAACTTTTAGGTATAAAACGTGAATTGATTGCTGAAAAGGTTTTACAAATGCTTAAGAATGTTCTATACGCAAACTCACTGTATTTAATTATTAAAATTTTGCGTACTTTTTCAACTTAAATCGCAAAAATTTTTTTTAATGATTATTGATCATTTTTACATGAACAAATATACAATTTCTTATGTGAAAATCGTTGCAAATCAAATCAAGCGTTAGAAGAAATATCAAGCAAGACATTTTAAAGAAATTTACACAAAAATATCGTTTCTTCGAAACAAACGTCTTCATAATGAAAATGATTAAATTAGTCAGCAAGTTGATTATGTATTTTAAAATTTGACCGTAAATACATAAAGATTTTTAGTAGTTAGTTCAAAAACTTTACTAATTTATTCAAAAAAGACTTGGTTTTAATTAAGAGACATATCGATTTGGAGTTAGGATTCGGTTTTGGCAAAAGCTTGGGTGTCTCTAAAATTTTTCGCGATACCTCGTTTGCTTGAGTAGTTTTTGAATGGCTTATACCAGAGATTGTCAACCAGTGGGACATTGGAGCATTTTGAGGTGGCCCACAAAGTTATTTGAAAAATTGCTGAATTTGTTGAAACATTTAGTTTTATTTGTTCTACATTGTTTAATGATACTCTTGTGTGTTTATTCAGTAATTTTAATTGAAGTTGCAATGAAAGAGGCTGCTTTTTTTTATTACAAAATGTTAATTTTTATTACTAGAATGAAAGTGTTTGGTTTTTATATAACTAATGTAGGCGATCATGGTGCTTGACCAATAACAATAAGACATCATAAACATAATATTACATCATATACCAATATTACATGATATAAGATTGTCTTTATTGGATTAATCTGTCGGTCTTGTTGCTGTGATGAAATGCCTTCCATTGCATTGCTATCAGGGCCGTAACTATCGCCGGTGCAGCCGGGGCCCCAGCACGAGGGGCCCCACATTGCTACATTTTATAGTAAAATATTTTCGTTAAAAGCTCAAGTAAACTTATTATTATTAAATGTCACACTTCATCAATAATTTTAATTTATACTTAACCATCGAATTTATTTGAAGTATTTCTTAATATATTTAAAGTTTCGTTTGTGACGTATTCATTTTAATTGTGACGTAGTTATGACGTGATCGATACGCTACTCCCACTCAAGTCTGTTTAGTGAAATAAGTTTAAGCTATAATGATCATATAACATCATATTTATCCGCTTTATTTTACCTTGTAATTGTTAATAAGTTTTGCTTTATGACGGTATCATACCTAATGTCACGTCATGCTTTCGAGATAATTCTACAATTTTCCACCATAGTCCAGTAACTTAATAGTACCACATGTTACATAACTTGTTTACCAGCCTTTTAACTTGGTGCTTTGCGACGTAACAGTAACTGTCTGGCTGGCTTGTATCGTCGTAAAATAATTAATTAAGAAAATATAGTATCTTCTCGAAGTTGCTAATTTTTTCTGGTAAATGTTGCCCGCTTTACATAAATAGGTAAATTCGTAATTCGAGCTGTGAAAGTCAGCGTTTTGTTGTGTTACTGTTTTGCCTGTGTGACAGGAGTTAGAGTTTTAAGGGTTAGTGAGATCTAACGCTTTAGTTTGTGAGAATACTGATTATTCTATTTAAATAAGCTACGTAGATTTAGTTTAGCCATCTGCGTGCTAGACGTAATTCTATTAAAAGTGATCAGATTTGTGATTTCTGTTAATAAACTTCTTTCGTTGAAAGAAGTTGTGATTTGAATGATTGAAAAGTCAGGTTTAAGCTTTCTATTTGAATTCTTTTTGCTAGACATACCGTAGTCCTTACGCTCGCAGCAGTACTATTTTGTGAGCAGAAAAAACAATAAAAAAAAGTTTGTGACATTAAACTTTACTAACCGTTGCCTAAATTTTATTAAACTATTTAGGTTTTGAGTAACAATATTGTAAAACTCTAGTTGAGCAACTTAATATGAAAAGAAATTATCAAAGCGAAGCACAAAAGAGACAAGCTAAGAGGAGAAAAATAGCTGAGGCAGCCAGAAACTCTCAGCGACTGAGTTCGTGGCTAACTCGATCAGAAACATCCAAAGCGGATGAGCAAGACGTCAGCATTCGTGAGACAGAATCTGCTCCCCCACCTGTTGACGTTGACAGCTTCAACAATAATACCAACGAAGAAAATTCTGATACTACTAAAGATAGATCAGATGCAAGCAAGAATGACGACTTTCCGACCATTATTGTAAACTCAGAGATCAATAAAGCAATTATTGCAGCAGGTCCCAAACAACCTGAAGGACCTTTCCCTAAAGATCTGCTTCAAAGCAGTCCTATATTTTCAACAAATTATTACCATTATGTAACGCAATCAAGTCTAAAACTATAAAGACATTGGTTATGTTATTCATTAAGCATGGACCGTGTTTACTGCCAGCCGTGCTGGTTATTTTCTCATAAAAATGTCTCTCCAGGGACTTCTTACGCGCTTCAAAACCCTTGAAGTACAACAGGTTTAAATGACTGAAGGCATTTATCGCAGCGAATTCAAAGCCATGAAAGCTCCACACATCATGCGGAGGCGTGTGTCATATATGAGCAATGGAGAAACAGGGGGACAATAGAAGAAGCGTTGCAAAATGTTTTGGAAAGACTAGTGAATGTTACGTTAATGTTAGCAAAGTGCAACTTACCTTTTCGCGGATCCAGTGAAGAACTTTCGAAGGATAACAAGAGCAATTTTCTCTCTATTATACAGCTTCTTGACAAATACGACACAGCTTTCGACAAACTTTTACAGCTACCTAAAGGTTCTCCAAAATATTTAAGTCCTTTGATACAAAATGAACTAATATCAGTACCAGCTGAAGAAGTTCTCTGTGATATGAAAAGCGAACTACGAGTACAAAGCGCTTCTTTTTCTGCCATTTTTCTTGATTCCACTCATGATGTCAGCAAAAAAGATCAGTTAAGTGAAGTATTTCATTACGTCCAAATTGATTACCACGTTGATGGAACGCCATCAGAACTGAAAGTTATTGAAGCATTTACCTCATTTATCGAAGTTGAGGATTTATCTGCTATTGGATTGCACAAACTTATAACCAATTCCATTTAGCAGAAAAAGCTTGACATAAAAAACCGCCATAGACAACTATATGATGGCGTTGCAGTGATAAGTGGGAAGTACTCCGGCTTGCATAAGAAGATCCAAGATGTGGCTCCACATGCTTACTACGTGCATTGTGCTTCGCACAATTTAAATTTGGTGATAAAAGATGCCATGGAAGCCGTGACTGAGACCCGTCAATTTTACGACACCATTCTGTCAATATTTAATTTTTTCGGACATAGTATTGTGCGGTGGCAAAAGCTTCAGAATGTTCATGATCGTTATTGCTTAAATCCTACATTAAAAGCGTTAAATCCAATTCGGTGGTCTGGTCGATATGATGCTGTCTATGCTTTGAAGGAAAGATTTTGTGACGTTGTGAAATGCTTAACTCACATAATAATTACCAGCACGAAGCCAAAGGAAAGAGATGAAACTATGGCAATAAAGAAACAGATAGAAAACTTTGACTTTGTATGCATGCTGGTTGTGCAGTGCAAGATCGTCGGCAGCGTGGTCGAGTGGTTAAAGCGCCGGGCTCGTGACCAACACGGTCTCGGTTCAAAACCCACTTGCGCCATTCTGTTATGTCCTTGGGAAAAACACTTTACGGCACTTTTCCCTGCTTGGTAATCCCGGCAAGCAGCTCTAAATTACAGTCAAATCTCTTTTAAATTACAAGCGGACAGCAATATCTTAGTATCTTCGGAAGCAGGTCGGGGTAATTGCCTACCCTATGTATTAGCGCCTCCGTCACTTTCCTGCGAGTCAGAAGGATAAATATATAGATAAAATAAATAAAGATTTTGCACATCATCAACATTCCTTCAAAAGCTATGCAGTGTAAAACAATTCATTTAATTTCTCCCCATAAACTTCTGCAAACTGCTGCTAAAGACATTCGTCGTCATCGTTTGAAGGGCATCCACTCCAGGCCAGACACAAACAGAACTGGGGCCGAGGGTTTATCCTTTTACTACCCCAGACTGCTGCACTGCCTGGATCAGATGCTGGCAGTGATGTTATTAAGCCAGCATCGAGTTTCGTCATCCAAAACCGTCAGACCGCGTGCTCCATGTGGTGCCCGATGTATGGGGCACGCTGTTAGTACATGGTCTGCGGTTTGCTCTGAGGCGCCACACTCGCAATTCGGTGAAGGAGCGAGACCCCATTTGTGCATGGACGAATGGAATCGCCCAACACCAGTCCGCAGGCGGTTGAGCTTAACCCAAGCTGCTCGGGGTAAGCCCATCCCAACAGGCCTGACACTGGTCCCGGGCACAAAAGCACGGAGCCTGGAAGCATTTTCACAGTACTCCGCGTTCCATTTATGATTTGTCCATTCAGAGGCGCGGATGCCAAGTCTGGCAAGATTGTCCAAAAGATGCCGCGCACCTGGCACAAACGGGTGTCTGGATCTTAGTCTCACTTGGCCAGTATCTGAGGACCCACTTAAAAGACCATGCAAAATATGATCGGGGTCCAGAGATCCACGGTAAGCCAAGGAGAGTGTCGCTCCCAGTCGGCGAAGCTCAGCTGGCTGGATGCCTGAAAGTACAGGTAGGTGGTCCGTTGGAGTGGGACGCAGGCATCCAGTAACTATGCGCAAGGCGTCATTCAAGACACTGTCAATGAGGCGAGTGTGAGTACTGCGACACCAGACTGGCGCACAGTACTCAGCTGTTGAGTAGACTAGAGACAAGGTGGCTATGCGTAGTGTTTTAGCACCAGCACCCCATCCCGAGCCCACGAGTCGCCTCAACAGTGTGACGCGCGATGATAGTTTTTTGCGCAATGCCACTAAATGGTGACGAAACGTGAGCGATCTGTCCAGTTTTACCCCAAGGTATGTAGGGATTGGACAGAACGGTAAAAGTCTACTATTGTTGTAGACCTTTAGCTCACGTTTGGCCTCTCGGTTGTTTAAGTGAAAGGCTGTCGTCACCGTCTTAGTGTGACTGAGCTTCAACCTCCAAGTCTGGAGATACGCTGACAGTGTGGACATGTCTTGGCTTAATGTCCCCTCCAAGTCCTTCCAGTTTCCAGAAAAGTGCAACAATGCTAAATCATCAGCATAAGCAAACTTTCTGGAAATCATGGAAGGAAGACATTGCTAAAGACATTGCTCAACTCAGAAGGAGTTTTTACGCAGTACCAAACGTAGCTTCCCATATTCTTTCTATTTAAACAGTTTTTAAACAAAAGAGCAAAGAAAACAAAAGCCTACTTTGATCAAATATCCAAAGGAATAACGTTAAGCGATCCTAAGAAGCGATTTTGCGTAACTGTGCTTCTTCCGATGATGGACATACTTTCTTGCCAACTAATTAATCGCTTTGAAGGAATGAAATCAGGGGTGACGTCATATCAAGTTTTGGAACCAAGTTTTCTATCAAATGCTTTTCATTTGGATCTTGAGGTTGAAGCAAGAAAATTTTCTAATAAATTTTCTGATAACGTCTCTCCGTTGTTTCCTAGCCAAATGCTCTCCATCAAAACGTCGTTTTGAGAAAAGATTGCCCATATAAAATCTGCAAAAGAAATGGCTTCTTTTTTGATTGTTGAAAATGCATCACTTGCCACAACTTATCCTGACGTTTGTACGGCATACATGATGTATATGACAGTACCTCTAACAGTTGCTACTGCAGAAAGGTCTTTTTCTAAACTCAAACTGATCAAAAACTTTCTTCGAAGCTTCATGTCTCAAGAGAGACTTAGCGGTTTGGCTCTGCTATCGATAGAAAATGAACGAGCTAAAAATTTAGATTTTAGAAAAGTTATCCAGCAGTTCGCTAGTGCAAAAGCAAGACGGAAAAATTTCAAGTTTCCAACCACCCGCAAGTAAGTTACGGTAGCCTACTTAATTGGCCTCGACGTACTGTGTTTTATTAGTTTATGTCTTTTGTGATGATGTCAGTGTACTGTACATTAATTCTTTTTGAGTTAAACAATTTATCCCCATTGCATAGCACATCTCCATTTTGCTGAAATATCGTTAATAGTGCTCACAAAGCACCATGCCTCAAAAGGTTGCATATAATTTTTTTGTCATTATGAAATGATTTTGGTTTGCGACGTTTATTTGATTAAACTGTTATTAAACAATCAAAAAATTGCTATTGCTGCCTGCCCACCACGAAATCCTTGCTATGCCATTATTTCGATTTGACTACCCTGCAATCACAAAAACTATGTTAAACCATGCAACCTTGATGAAATTTTATTCCAATTATAGCCTTTCATTTGCAGGCACAATAAACTTAGCTTTAGCTCCTTTTACGTGTTCAGCTCAATGCTTTTTTGACTCATTTTAATTGAAAAATCTTTCTATAAAGCGGAGCCGTCAATGATTCCTGTGTTGAGAAAATTAACTCAATTGAATATTAAGTACAGAAAAAATGTGGGCCCCATAATAGATGTTTGCACCGGGGCCCCACCTGACGAAGCTACGGCCCTGATTGCTATCATGTGCGTGTGTTTGCCTTGATCAGTTTTTATTGCACATCTCTTGAAGGATATAATTCATAATGGGTAAACTTGTTGATTTTGATATGTTTATTAGTAAGCATAGTAGTGACAGTTTAAATGTATATTTATATTGCAGAAAGGCTACTTCTGTGCGTTTTGCTGACATTAGAATATGCTGAGATTGATGGTAAAAGCTGCTCAGTGTTGATTTTGTGAAATAAACTAGACTAAATAGTCAGTAATTACACAAGCTCAATCTTAAATTTTTATTTAATATAAAATCAGTCAAAGTTCAATGGGCCAAATATTTAATAAAGAAATTAAAAATAAAATTAACTAACTGATAACGAAAACTTGATGTCCACCTACAAAGCCCATCATTAGTTTCCGTAAAAAATCAAAATTTAAAAAAACAAAGGTATTGCCTTTTTTGAAAAAAAAGATGAGCTGAAACGTGCTAAATTGGATTCTAGTGAAACTTTTTTCACAGAAAATATTTCATTTCTTGAAAATTCTTATAAAGTTTCACTTCAGATCGCAAAGCAAAAGAAACCCCACAGCACAGCTGAAACTCTCGTAAAACCATGTGCTTTAAAAATGGTAGAGTGAGTGTTGGAAAAACAAAAGTGCGGAAACACCATTGTTGGGCACTCTGTGGTTTTGAAAACTATTCCATTTTAACCAATTTAGGCAGAAGTTTGAGAAGTGGGCCACGAAATATTTTCAAAACAAAATTGCGCCTTGGTTATAAAAAGGTTAAGAACCCTGGTTTATACAAAGCAGTTATGCTGTAGGTTTGACTTATATTGGTTTAAACTAAAACAAAAAAAAACATTTTTACAGAAAACCAATTTAACCTTTACATTACATTGTTTTGTAAATGTCAAACCGACAAAACTCATTTCAGCAAAGATGTCGATTAAAAACAAACCAATTGAACCAAAAACTCCAAATCAAAAAAATATGATGGAATTAAACAATGTTGATATAAACAAAGACTCTGAAACAGAGTTGGAAAAATATCCTTTGAAAGTTTACAAACGTCGCTGGGTCGTATTGGCGATCGTCTGTACAGCGATTTCTCTTAGATCATACAATCAGTCATGTTACGGGCCAATAAACAATATTCTCAGCGATTACTTTAAAGTGGAACCGTGGCAAATTGATTGGCTGAACAGCACCCATGCTTTGGTATTTGTATTGTTTTCTATTCCAATGCTATTGGTTACAACCAAAATTGGTTTTCGTTTAACAGTCGTTACCATGACAACGTCACAAACAATCAGCTTTTTCTTGACTACTTTAAGTGTGACCTGGAGAAGTACATTTCCCATTGCTTTAATAGGTCAGATATTTATGGCAACCAGCACCATAATATCAGCTTCCATCCCACCGTCGATTGCAGCAATTTGGTTTCCAAAGAATGAAGTTGCAACTGCGGTCGCGATACATGTCGTCGCCAGAGGCACAGGCGAAGCAATTGGTTGTATTGTTCCTAACCTTATCTTAAAAAATCATTACCCAGCTAAACAAGTGAGTATAAAGTTTTTTAGTTTATATGGAGTAGACCGATGGTTTTGCAATCTTTTCTCGTAATTACTACTTTGTTGATATTTTTTGGTAATCTCAGTTTAATCCTGGTGATTCAGTGAGCGCCTGACAAAAAGAGTTTTAATGAAACTGAGAGCAAACAAACAAATTCCAAACGCAAACAAATTGGTTTGTCATGCAACTTAAAGGTAATGAATATTTAAACAATAAGTTTATTTTTATGCCATAACTCCGGATATGTTAGCAGTGTTTTTTCTCTGAAGATTGTCAACATAAATACGCCACCGGGAGCTGCATTATTGATTTATAATTCACATCCAATACGCCCCTGTTGTGCACCCATCAAAATGGTACACCCTTTAGAAAATGCATTACAACCTGGAATACTTTACACCCAGTTGAAAAGCAGCCACCAAAAACAGTAGTCCCCACTCCCCGACTTTTATCTATAAATTTTTATTTGGAAGACCACTATATTTATAATTTTTTATTTGAAAGACCACTATGTAGGAAAAAAGGTACTCTAAAAAATGTCATTTTATTTATACAAAATGCATAGATTAAAGGTAAAAAAGTTGTGCAGTGTTTATTTAAGTATTTCACATTTTTACAGTAGTTTGATATTTTGATTGTGTTAAAATTAAACTATGGTGTTTAAATAGCAAGTAAGGAGAAATGCACTTTAAGCCAGACTGTTAGCAACAGTTTGAGAATTGTGACAAATCAAGCCGAATCTTTAGAAGAGTGGTTTTGAACTTTTTTTTATAACGTGACCCATTTCGAGAACCCAATCTAGCTTACCAATACTCTTCTTTTTAAACTTTTTTTGTTTTACGAAGATTTGTAGGCTATTTAAAGCACTCGTGAACCGCATTAACAAAAACCATCATCTTATTGAAAAAGAGTCATAAATTATAAATTCATCATAATCAGAATATCAGTAAGATGACCGTGCTACGTCTTGGAGACAAGTTTGTTTTTTTATAGTGCTCTTTTTGCCAGTAGACCTGGCTCTACTATTGGTATATTTATGGCGTTGCTCTTTATTATTATCAGGAAGTTCACACAGCCCGGTTGACGAAAAAGGAATAAGAAATCAAGTGGGCGCGTTTGCATCTTCGGCATAAAAAGAGGCTATGGTTGACCAACGTGCAAACGATACATTCAAAGAATTTTTTTTTCTTTGTATGTATCGTCCGTAGTTGAATCATTTGGTTAAGCCGTTGAGTAAGTTCATTTTACGGAATATGCTGACGAAGTCTGTGATTAAGTTTATCATCACTATAGCGCTTCTACCTATTCGGCCACGCTTATTTCAAATACGGATTAATTACTAACATAACAAGTAACTGGATTAAATTGAGTAAGTGGATGCTACAATCAGTAAAACTGATTGTAACGGGCCCCGAAGGAACTCCCAAAGCCTTCACTGACTTTATTTTGTAAGAAAACTCCAAACTGCACAAAAAGCTGAAGTCTTTATTTCAAAAAAAACTAGACAGCACAGTTTAGTAAAGTTCAATATCAGTCAGCAAAAGTCAGCAGCGTAAATTTAAAAGTGATTATTCCCGGCAACTCGTGCGACATCTTAAACAACGACAAATCGAAACAATCGAAAATTCATCAATGTGCCAATTAATGCTTTAAGCGTGAATTTGAAAAAGCACAAACCATTTAACAAATAAATGCGAAATGTTTAAACCGAGTTCGAATCCACTTGTAGTCAAGTTCGAATATAAAAAGCGATTCTTCAACAGCGGAAAATTTATATTGGTGGCGAACGCAATCATCATGGTCTGGATTCAACTCTTACCCTCGTTTATCTGTCATGTCCTTAAAAAAGATTTTTTACGCATTTTTCTCTGCTTGACGTTCTTAGAACCAGATCTAAATTTCAGCCATGCCATTGTACAAAAAGTAAAAAATCTAATAAAAAACTTTAATCAGAGACAATATCTTAGCATTTCTAAAATCAGATCGAGCAATCGCTTGATGGTTGCCCGTAGTTTAATGTCTCCGACGTTGTTTTGCAAGTCGGGAGAATAAATAGAGATGATGATGTTAAGTCCAACTAAAACTTAGTTACTATGTATGCTAACATGTAGCCTAAAAGAAGGAATATCGATACAATTAGATGCCAATTACTTATAGCATGATGCTATTTTAGCCAATTTCATTATTTCTTTCCCGTATGAAAGATTAAATTTTTACACAAAGTCTCCTCACTTCTTCCTTTATATGGTAGGCTACGTCATATAACAACTAACTGCATCCGTTACTTTTTGTCTTGCGTTTGTCTAACTGAGATCACTGTTTTTCCTAATCACTGGACTAGAGTCTGACTTTTAGCAAAGACAGAGAATCTAAGCTAGCCAGTAATCAGCTTTTTATGCCTTTCTTACCATGTCAATCTGCGAGACCACATTAGCATGCTTGCCTAACAAAGAGTGATGGATATTCAAATTCAGGGGCCCAAAGCAAGGATTTCCAAAAATTGATGTTTTTTAAAAAAGAAAAAGAGCTTTGATCTCGTTTTTCACTTTTTTCTCCCAAAATCAAGGTGTTCTCTAAAAAAAAAAAAAAGGTCTTCACCTCGAATCGATCTTGTATCTGCCACTTTTCGTCCCGACTTCATATTAATCTCTAAAAAACACCTGCAGCGAAATGAAACATTATGTGCTATTTTCGAGGGAGACCCCCAAAAAAAGGGGGGCCCGAGGCAACAGCCTCATTCGCCTCACCCAATATCCACCACTGCTAACAAGCATCGTCCAGCCATACCATTAGTGTGGTTACATAAGAAATTTCTGAAAATTATCTTATCTAATTTACTTTTGTTAGCCTACGAATTCCGTGTTTTGTCATCATTTTTTTTGTTTCTGTTTTTTTTCCTGAGCATCCATAGCAATTTTGATGCCTGTTTGTTTACTTTGCCCAGACCGCTCAGTGAAATTTGTTAAATTCAACTTGAATCTACTCTCTTTTGTATTATGACATTATAAGAGATTTATTTTAAATTTGTAATTGTAATTGCCCTTAAAAGCAAATTTAAAGTAGGATTTTTCCCGATGGTCTTATTATTGTGGCCATAAATCAAACGCCTATTGATAATTTAATTTAGTAATTTTTAAAATAACAACTATAAATGATATTTTGCATAATTATTTTACTTATGATACTGTTTATCAAAAGCTTTCGCGACTCCCAGAAAAAAGCTAAATGACCTACAGTTTGACCAGTGCTTTAGAAGGCCATGGGCAGTAATGGGATTCCAAATTTTATCAACAGGTTCTCTTTCGTCTAGAACTCACTAACAACAGGTTCTCTCATTATACAGAGATATAGAGATACAGAGATTACGTTAAATTAAGAACGAATTCGCTAAAAGTTATGACATTCCCAGAATGGGTTCGTGCGAACCCGTGCGAACCCCCTGAATCCCATCACTGGTCGTGGGTACACCTGCAAAAGTAGCTAAAAAGTCACTCATACAAAAGAAATTTTATTTAAAAAGTAGGTAAAATACAAAGATAAATTTAAATAGGTAAATTTAAAACGTGAAATACAAAACAGTACAATTTGAAAAAAGTTTTGTAACCGTCATTTTTTTGATTCTGAATGCTCATGAAATATAAATAATAATTCAGATTTTCTGCGGACTGTCAGAAAATTTTCACGCACCATCAGTTGGAAACCGTTAGTCTAAACATCCCACTTAGGCTGTTAGAAATTCTAAAAATGAGGTCCATTCTAAAATATATTGCTCAAAACTTAACAAATGTGATGTGTGTTGACTAAAAACTAAGCTTTATCACTCGTTTTGAAAAAATCGAAATAAGAAAAAACAAAATAAAAAACAAGAGTCTTTAAAATTAAAAATGGATGTTTTGCGGGCTGCAAGAGACTGGCGGCCTATATTAGGGCCTGGATTGGTTTACCGAATGAATTGGGCCACATCATGTTCCGCTCAACTACTAGCAGGTCCGCCAATGTGGTACGTCAATGGTTAATTTTCAAATAAAAAAATTACGTCAAAATCTAAGTTTAACAAGATTAAAAGACTCAATTTTCATAATAAGATACTTGTTTTATTGGACTTATTCAAAAGGCTTTATTTGACATTTTTCTCCCAAAATCTTTGATTTTTTGATTCAAAACAAAAACGCAAAAACAAAAAAACCTTTTAAATTATAATTTAACCTTCGATTTATAAAAAAATTATTGAAATAAAATCCTTGATATTTCAAATGTTTCAACGGATTTGATTTTATTTAAGAAATGAATGCAAAAGGAAACCACACTTTTGCTTAATTAGCGGTTTTAAATTTATTTTAAATTGAAAAGCAATTAAATGTTGTCGTTGCGTACCACGTGCTGCCATTAAATACTCACGACTCAGGAAACAAATTATTCACTCGGGAATTGTTTAAGTTTTTGGACATAATTAAAAGGTTTTCCATGTAGTCTAAATGATCGGATTTCATCTGGGCTAAAATTAACACGAATATTTCAAGTTTCCATCACAAATGCAACTCCCAAATCAATATTACAAATAAAGATTTCCGCTTCATCTTGTTTATTTTCTTTCACTTTTTCCAAAAAAAGCAATGAATAAACAGTTACCGAAACTATTTTTAAAAAATTGCTTTCATGAAAAAAATTTTAAAAATATATTTAAGCCGTTTTTAACAATTTACTTTGATCTATTTCAGGTTATGGAATCACTTGTTCATATGTTTTCAGCTTTAACAACAATTGCTTTTTGTTTAACAATGACAGCTACATTTCTTGTAAAAGATCGCCCACTAACACCACCTAGTGTGGCTCAAGCAAAAATAAGAGAAACAACAACAAATAGTGAGGAGGAATCGTCAACAATTACAAAGTTTTTTTCAACGATAAAAAAACTATTTTCTAATAAAGTATTTATAGCCACGTGGTTTGTTTGCGGTTTAACGGGAAATATTTTTCGATGCAATACTGTTCTTTTTACTTCAATTCTTCGTAAAAACTTCCTGGACAAATCAGATCTTAACATCAAATCAGGTTTATCGTTACTTATTGGTTGGGTCTTGTTTATCGTGGGAAGTTTTATAGCTGGACCACTAATCACGAAAACAAAAGCGTATAAAGGAATGGTAGTTTTTAGTTTGACAACATTGCTTATATCTTGCATTCTTATTTTGATCGGTTTAAAAATAGATAATTTAAAATTGAGTTTTTTTAGTGTTGTTATGCAAGGTTTTTTTTCGGGAATATCAAACACATCCAATTATGAATTGTTAGCTGAAGTCATTTATCCAATCAAACCAATGTCTGCTTGTATGATAGTATTGTTCTTGTCTGGAATTACCATGCTAATATTATTTATTACTGGTCGATTATTATTAAGCAGTTTGGGTCCTTTGTGGTCAATGGCATTATCTATTGCTATGACGGGTTTGGGTTTATTTATTGTTTTATTGACCAAACCAACTTATTTCAGAGAAAAAGCTAGCAATGGCATTTCTGAAGAAACGCAACTAATTTCAGACAGCGAAAAAAAGTAAACAGTGGCGACCGTAATAAAAAATATTTAAAAAATACTCAAAAAATAAGACTTTAGATATACAAGCAATTATAATTTTACTGCAGTTAGGCTCTTAATTGACAATTTCTAGTGGTTGTTGATTTAATTTATTATAATAAATGTAGTGCAATAAGTTTTATGAAGCCTTTTTGTTGTGAACCATTGACGCTTTTCTGACAACCTAATCAACGCGGAAATGTAGTTAAGTTTTAGACAAGACATTTTCGCGAGCGATTACTTACTGGCAATTGCCAAACTTTCAGTTGGGATAAAAATAATAGTTTGCTGTTGAAGTTTAATTTGATATATGTGTTTTATATTGTATTTTATTTAGACGCCTGTAACTTTTTATTTAATTAAACGCAAGTAATTGTGAAGTGTAAATATCATTACAATAATATTAATTAAAAGTATGCTTGTTTTTCGGAGCATAAAGGAACGCTTAACTAATTTCAAAATAAAAAGTAAAGTTTAACCCAGTTTTAGTTTAACGCAGTTGAGTTTAACGCAGTTTGTAATGGAAAAAGTTATAATTCCGAAACGTCCTGAATAAAACAATGTTTGAAAATACATGTATATGGTTGTTTTGTTGTTTACTGACTATTGTTCTTCGAGTAAAATGAGATTTTATAAGGTGTAGTAGGAAAAAAGAATATTGAAGAGGAATTGCAGAGTTTAAATTATCAAAGAATTTATTACTGACCGAAGGAAGCAATTTTTACTAAGGATGATAAAATAATGGAAAAGTAATCATTAATTATGTTAGAAATCTTAATAGGATCATTCACTAATTAATTTTCCATTGTTCAGATTTTGGAGCTTGGAATTTACCAAGTAGGCCTAAATAGTTTATGCATTGCTAAGTTTTTTTTGATATTCGATTTATATTAATAAAATTTTAACTAATGATATTTAGTTTTAAAGTTTACTAGGTAGAAATACAAATTTCTTGCTTCGTGATACTTTGATTCAATATCGGGACAGCCAGTAGCCACAAATTTTTTGTGTAGGCTAGTCTATCTTTTTTGTGAAGCAAGGAGCGGAGTTCCTTGCTGAACCATTTGCAAGCAGGCGCTCTTTTTTTAAAGGGATTTAACAAAGAAAATATTTTAAATTGATTTCAAAATAGTTCATTAAAAGTTGCATATGAATTATCTAAGTCAAGTTTTTGTAAAACAGGTGATAAGTCAATCTCTCTTAAATTCCATTCAATGAATTTTTTTAAGAGAATCAGGTGTAAAACACCTTGAAGCATGTTGCTATTGAAAGATCAGGTCTCCCAATGGGAAAAACAGGGAAATGATCTGCAATATTGTAAACAATAATACCACTTATCATTTCTGTATTAGTAATGTTTGTCCAAATGTGGTCGATAGCGGTGGAGCTAGTTTCACCCAAATGCGTGGATTTTTTATGAGTGGACAATAGTTGAAACTGGACATGTTGTTGGTGAACAATTCTGTTTGTTGATCGGTTAAGTTTAATAAATCAAAATTTTAAAATCACTTTTAATAAAATATTTTTGTTTGATTTTGTTAATAGCATTAAGAGTCTTAAAAAGACGATGAAAAAAATAGCAAAAGACCTTTTGTCATTTTGAGGGGATCTGTAAATCGTTCTACGAACAATTGACTTGTTTTTAAAAACTGTATAATAATGAAAATAGATTTAAAGTATTTTTCGTTCATTATTGTTAAATCAGAGTTGAGGGAAAAAACTAGATTGTTTGTTATAACAAACCAACTGCACCTCCTTTACTCTTTAATCGAGGATTAAAAATATAAATATACTCACTTGGGTTTTTATATTCTCCAAGTGAGTTGTGTTTTTTAGTTCCATTGATTTCTATTATATCTGGTTTGTTAATTGTTAGGTAGGGCAGTAAATAGACTTTCAAATTTATTAAAATTGTGAAAATTTGCCAATGATCTCGTAATACTAATATATATAGTTGAAAAGTAATTATAGTGATTTTGTGTGAAGTGATCTAGCTCTTGAGTTGTCGAATATAAATCATTTAATTGCTATTGAAAAATTATCTGATTTTCAGAATCATTCAAACAAGTATCCAGGCTGTCGTCATGAAAACTTGCACTCAACTTATCAGAGCGGAAGTTTTTTTAAATAACAATTTTTAAATAAATCAGAAAACTCATCATCATAATTGGAATAAAAAGGAAAAACGGAATTTACACAAGAATGGCACATTCACAATTTAGAAGAAAAGTTTATAAAAGTATCTAAGTTAATACTTACTACTTACACAATTCGGATGATGATATATTAATAAATTGCAACAAGAGCAAATAAGATATGGCTGCTTAACAAAAATGTTTTATTCATGTAGAACAACTTAGTATTTTTATTGTGGAGATTGCAAATTATGAAAAGAATACTGCTATATTTACGTTGAACTAAATTAAAAAGAAAAGTATATATAAAAAGCTAATTAACAGAAAATAAACAAATTAAAAATTATACGAATAGAAGGCTCTAAAGCCCAAATTAGCTCTTAAAATTTAAGCTGGGTTACCACTCAACAAACTGTGCCAGTGATGTCATTTATGAATTATATTTATAGTTTGAGAGCTTTTTATATTTTACTATTTGCATCAGCTGCATACGTGAGCAATTTTTTAAATTTAGCTTCATGTAGCTGCAGACGGCGTTTTGTTAACGCTTCGTGATGACCAATCCGCTATTTTTCAAAAAAAATTTTTGCATAGATTTCGTTTCTTTGGTACCTTCTGAGAAATTTTTGGATTATAGGGGTGCCTTTTTTTGCGGAAAGGCATCTGCAACATCAAAGTCCTTGACCTGCAAAGGATTATTTAAACTAAGGTAGGTATTTAAAGTTTCACATATATAGCTTTCAGTTTCTAAATACTTCCCTGAATTAGGTGCTTCTTTGCATTTATGAACAATAACAGTGCTCTCCAACCTTTTGCAAAACTTGCTAAATTCGGCGGCACACCGCAACAAAAAATGTAACTAAAAGCACAAGAAAAGCAAAAAACGATATGATTTATGTTCGTACATCAATGAGATATTTGTGCTTGTTTTAATGAACACAATTGCTCTATATTTGGCTCAATACTTGAAAGGGCAACTATATAAGTTGTGCAAAATTGGAGCAAAATTTTAATAGCCGCTTTGGAAATTTGCTTATATTCTTTTTTGATTGAAATCCACAACATATCAAGTTGAACTTCGCTGAACTTCAATTCTAGTGTTCTGTCGTTTCTTACTTCAAAGAAATTTTCTCGAATTCGCAGGGTCAATTCTTTCGTTGACATTTCAGCATTATCTGAGAAAAGATTTCGGATCCAGTCATATTGTTCAGTGTTAATTGCAAAAAAGTACTTGTCATATTTTTGCTGTATTAAAGTTAAATGTTCTTTAGTTAAAACACGAAACCCTTTTTAACATTTTTTTGATTTTTATAACTTCTTGAAAACATTTTCAGAGATCCTAGTCTTAACTCCTTTTGCCAGAGTAGTAATTTCTGTTGGAACCCATGTAACTTGTTAAAACAGGTAAATATGTTTTCACTTATTCCTTGCATTTTTATATTAAGCTCGTTCGTGTGTTCAAATACGTCAGCCATGTAAGCAAGTTTAGCAATCCAATGATCGTCTTCTAGATGTTTATACAATTCGTGCTTTTCTGTTTTAATAAGAACTGCTTTACTTTACTCTGGAGCTCAAATAGTCTTGTGAGAACTTTTCCTCGTGAAAGTCAACGCACAGAAGAGTAAAATAGCAATGATTGATGTTCTTATCCTATTTCGTCGCATAGTATTGAAAAAATTCGCGAAAAAAGGCTTTTGCCTTGATGAGGTTAACAATTTCCATGCAATCGCTCATCGTTTCAGAAAGTTCTTGTGTTAAAAGTTTGATCATCAGAGCTTCCCTGTGTATGCAGCAATACGTAATTTGCATTGCTGGATTTTGACGTTTTATTTATGCAGCAAAGCCTTTATTTGCGCCCATCATCGCCGAAGCACCATCAACACAAACATTGATGCAGTTACTCCAATGGATACCATGAGTTGTAAAAAAACTGATTCATTATGCGAAAAATTTCCCGACCAGTAGTTCGCTCTGAAAGCTTTTTGCAAAATGAATATTCTTCGGCTATGGAATCATCATCTACGAAGCGTACTACACTCAACAGCTGTGCTTTCTTGCTAATGTCTGTTGTTTCATCAATCAGAATGGAAAATTCTGGGGATGCTTTTATTTTTTTATCAAAGTTTCAAGTATATCATTTGACAAGTCGTCAATTCGTCTTTTAATAGTATCCGCAGACAATGGCATTTTTTTGATCTCCTCAACTTCCTTCGGCCCAAGCATCAATCGAACAATTTCCAGGCGTGCTGGTTTTAATAAATGTTTGCCAATAGTATGCGGTTTTTTGATGCGCAATCAATTTAGCGACAAGATAACTAGCTTCTAATGCTTTTTCGGAGACTGTAAAAAATAACTTCATATAATACTCTTGCTTCTTATTTTGACTTAACATTCGCTGGGAATACTTTTTATTCTTGTGTGCGTGAACGGCATATTTCGTATCTAAGTGGCGAATAAGTTTACTAGTAACCATTGCTTTATTTGCAAGTTGTTCCCCATAAATAACGCAGAGTAGCTTTGAAACGTCTTTGTTACCACACCAAGAAATTCCGTGCTGAATGTAATCTTCCCTGTATTGCCTTTTGATAAGTTTTTGTTTCTTTACAACGTTGCTTGTGCTAGGTCATTACCTTGCTCATTATCACAAGTTTCACATGTTTTTTTCAGGAATTTATTCATTTTGCTAAACTTTTCATCAAAGATCAATGAGCTCTGATTTTGCATACACGTGTTCTGTTTTGCCTCGCCAATATAAAGGTACCGATGAGTAAATGCATCACGTATCTCTCTTCTTACGTCACAAATGCACATTGGGGAGTCTGGAATTTGGATTTGAGTGGCTCAAGCAGGTAGAATAACGTTCAAATTGCAAAGGATGAAAAGTATTTTGTAAAAAGAAGAGAAAGGTTACAGTTACTCTGCGGCACACCTGATATTGTCTCGCGGTACACCAGTTGCGTAGCATTGAACAATAAGGCAGTTTAATATGCCATATTGCTCAAGACCATCTATTTTTTTTCAACAGATTCCAACCTTACCATTGCTGAATCAACAAGATCTTTCAGCTTGATAAAAGCCAGCTGCATAGACTCCAACATTTTTTTGGGCTTCGTTATGGTTTGGGTTACCTAAAGAAGGCACAGCAGCAGAAACAAAGGAACTATTATTTGAATCATTTATAAAATCATTCTGATATTTGTCTAAACGTACCTTTATCACTTCCATTTTTTCAGTAACCTTTTTAAAATCTTTCATCTATTTTAAATGTTTTTTTTTTTTCAGAATGAAACCGATTAACAAAAAAATTTTTATTATATAATAATATTTAACTGGCACAATAAAACAAACCCTTATTCTATCAACCTTATTGAAATAGAATTTTCGCCACTTGTTTAAGCTTCCGCTGAGTTTTCCATTGTAATAAGTGAAAATAAAAAATAATTTTCGCGACTCGTTTAAGCTTCCGCAGAATATCATACAGTGATTTATCGAAGTAACCTCATGGGAACTACGATAAATAATTTCGTTTTCATAATAAGTGAATAAACAATTGACTAAGCTAACGTGGTCCAACTCAAAGTTGATCTGACTATATGCGAATAGCAAGTTTTAAGTTGATCAAGGTTTTTGCGATTTTTTTATGGCTAGCAATCAAAATAAGGAAAAATTCTTATGAGCAAAATTCTATTTTTAGAGATATAGTAACTCGAGGTGTTGTGCCTTACGAGTATTGATAAAATCTAGTAACTCGTACATTATTATATTAAAGTATTGTTTACGATAATCATTGTTGTTTCATAAACTTGTTAACAGAACCTTTCCGAAATTTTCTTCGAGTAATAATTTATGCTTTTGGTAATCACTGTGACTGTCCAATTTTTGATTGCTAAATTACAACAAAAAATTTTTTGAAAAAGTTAAAAATATAATCTTAAATAAATTTGGAATCGTAGTCAACAAAAATCAGAAGAAATAGTTGCCATCGACAAAAAATTGCAAATAGAAAATTAAAGCGATTTGCTGTGGCGATTTCTTAATCGGGAATAGCGGAAAGAAAAAGAAAGAAGGGAAATCGATGTAGACTATAGATTATTTTATCAAAGAAATGTTCGAATTGTTCATTCATAAGAGACAGTTATAAGAAATGTTCAAATTTTTTTAAAAAATTGTGTGATAAATTAAACTATTATAAAACTTCTGAATTTCGCATTAATACAAAAAAAATGTAGATGATCAAATATCGTAAAAGAAAGTTTTTTGTATTTTTTTGCATGAAAAGTAAAAAATCAATTTTATTTTCTCATTTACAACAAAAAACAATGACAAATTAACCTGATTTTTGCATATGGAACGGAGAAGATAATGTGTAACTCCAAGCCCGATTAATGCTAACACAAACTTGTCCTCTTTTGCGACACTTTTGTGTGTAGATCCAATTATAAAAACAATAAATGTTTTTACGAAAATAAAACAAATAGAAAAGCATATAATAATAACTTTTAAGTCTTTGCCTTGACAATACAAAAAATTGAACCTGAGCCGATATCCCTTTCGATGTAGACATTTAAGTATTTGACAGCTGAGAAATCGCCGCCCAAAGTTGGATTGTTCGAAAATTTTTTTGGGCCGTTTTTTTTAAGTAAGAAGTTTCGAAAAACAACTTTACTTATCAACTATATCTGTAATGCTCTAACCAACAAACGATTCTTTGCGTTGGCAATGTATTCCTGCGTTACAAAAGTTTTTACTTTAAATTAAGATTGGGTTGCTAAATTCTAGCAATTTGAAGTTAAAATCTTGAGTCGCCGCAAAAACCTCGTTGGGAACCCATTGTTCTTTTGACTCAACATACAGTACTTCGTTTGTTAAATAACTGTGCTGCTTGACGCGCTAATGAGTCTTCGACATGTTATTGATTTTAACTAGATATGCAAATGAATTTATTATAAGGTATGATTTTATCTTAGTATTTGCACAGAATTAGTTTAACATTTACCTTGTATTTTTTGTATACGTAACAGCAAAGTAGACTCAATTAATCAACGATGTCAATTGAAAATGAACAGACTCAAACAAAAAATTTAAATCAAAAAAGAACGATTCAATTAAACAATGTTGAAAAAAACCAAGACTCTGAAACAGAGTTGGAAAAATATCCTTTAAAAGCTTATAAACGACGTTGGGTCGTTTTGGCAATCGTCTGCACGGCAATTTCTCTCAGATCATACAACGAATCTTGCTACGGGCCAATAAACAATATTCTCAGCGAATACTTTGAAGTGCAACCGTGGCAAATTGATTGGCTTAACAACACTCAAGCCTTGATTTTTATATTTTTTTCCTTTCCCATGATACTTGTTACATCTAAACTTGGTTTCCGTTTAACGGTCATAATCATGGCAACTCTAGAAACAATAAGCTTTTTTTTTACTACTCTGGGTGTGGCCTGGAGAAGTACATTTTCCCTTGCAGTGATAGGCCAAATGTTCATGGCAGTGAGCGCCATAATTTCTTGGTCCATTCCACCGTCGACTGCAGCGATTTGGTTTCCGAAAAATGAAGTTGCAACTGCGGTCGCGATACATGTCGTCGCTAGAGGTACAGGCGAAGCAATTGGTTGTATTGTTCCTAACCTTGTCCTAAAAAATCAATATCCAGCTAAACACGTGAGCATGAATTTGTGCATTTTGTGAAAATTAACAAAACTTGAAAGATTATTTATTTGCTCTAAAAAAAAACTTAGGTTTTGATTTTCTTGAAACAAAGTTATTTTGATTCGACATTTTAAATTCGCTTTTAAAAAGAAAAAAAAATATTAAATCAAAAATAAACGTTCGGTTGATGCAACAAAAATAAAAAATACAACCGATGGATGTCACCCTACAGCCAACCATCTGCTTTCAGTAAAAATAGTTTAATTGGAAATTTTAGCACTAAAAGACCTTTCAAAACTTTTCAAAAATTTTTTAGATTTTTACCCAGTTAGATAACCGGGATGAAGTTTCTCCCCAACTAGTTTACACCTCAGATTTTTAATCCAAAATCTAATAGATTAGTAATTTGGTAAAAAAAAATAATAATAATGGCTTGCTGTTGATTGAAAGTTTTTATTATATCTAATAATCACTTGACATCAGTATAAAACTTTAAAATTTTGGCTACGCATTTGCATTAAACTTTTAAAAAATCAAGAAAAACAAGTAGTGGCAATTAGCGAGGAGAATTAATGCAGCAATAACTCCCTAAGCAAGTTACTTCAAAAAAAAGTTCAGATAAGGTTGCTTTCCTCGAAACTTTAAAAAATGTTCTCAAAAAATTTTATATTTCTCGCTTAAATTTTAAACTTTTGGTGTTAACTTCGCAAAAAAGAACATATGCAGCTGATAATTGGTCCGCAAGGAAAAATCAATAAGGTTTAGGGCAATGATGGCCAACCCGCGGCCCTTTTAAGGTTTCTGTGCGGCCCAGTTGACATATACTAATCCAGGGGTGGGCAGACTACGGCCCGCGGTATAGATGTGGTGGTGTGCACTCATTTTGAACCATAGTTGGATAGAATTATGTCCGAAATAACCAATTTTACCATGTTAATTACTTCTTTTTAAAGATCATCACAATTTTGGGAAAATGACAATCAAACTAGAGATCAAATCGAAGTAAAGACCTTTTTTTTTTTTAGAGATCACAACGACTCTGGGAGAAATATAGCGAAATTTGAAATGAAATCGAAGTGAAGACCTTTTTTTTTAGATCACTATGATTTTGGTGCAAAAAATGGGGTGTTTTTTTGTATGGCCCGCCATTGTTTTTTGTGCGTCAAAATGGCCCTCGGCTCAAAAAGGTTGGACACCTCTGGTTTAGGGTTATGGTTACCAAGCTTCATCACCGACCCGCAACATTTCTTAGTGTTCAGTTAACTGCATTGAATTACTGTTGTTCTTTACTTGGCAGAATTTCCATTGAGTTAACTATTGCTCTACTTACCGGCTGAGATTGTCCAGGGTATTAGTCGGGGTAATCAATAACTATTCTGTTTGCCCACGTAATTAAAATTTCATGCCCCAGTTTATTATTTGATTATAAGGTTTTTTCGGAAAATTAGCAGAAACAAAAAACCGAGGATCCAAAGCTCAATTAGGCCTGCATAAATAAACAAAATAAAATGGAGATAAAGTATCGCACATGAAAAAAATTTGTTGCTGAATATCCTAAAGCTAGTCGAAAAATCAAACATTGTCTTAATTTTACGTCGCCGTTTTTAGTTTTGGGATTGAAAAAAGAATGGCTTTCCTCGGTTTTATTATAAACGTTTATAATTAATCTCTCGTTATATTTCTTATCATCAATTGGCCTTCATATTTTTCTTGGTCACTCATAAAGTTGTTTGTTACTCTAAGTTGTCTTCCCATCTTTCTTTTTTTTAATCAAATCCAAAATACTGCAATTAAATAAATTATAAATTAAAAAGTGCATAGGTTACAAAAAATGAAAGAAGATAAAATAATAAAGTAAAAAGTAATGATCTGACTAAACAAAGAATAAGGGTAGCACAAACCTTTGATTCCAGCTCGGACCAAGTCCGAAAAAAACGGCTTAAGAGTCCGGAAAATTTTTTTTAGGGACTGTTATATCTTTATAAACCAATTAAAAACTAAAAAAATATCTTTACTTAAATTGTAAACCCAATTTTTTTTTTTTTTTTTAAACGTAAAGCAATGACTTATTTTTAGTCTTTGCTTCAGTTTGAAGGCCAGAAATTGTTTTATCCTTAAAAATAGATTATGGTATTGAAAAAAACCTGTTAAAAACATTTATTAGTTTAACTCCTGAAACCTGGCCATAGCCGTAAGGATCGGGGGACACAGAAGCAATTGCCCCCAAGACACAAAAACTTTGGGCAAAACCAGCTTTTTTTGGCATTATTAAGTATGTATTTTTTTTTTAGCAGAAGTAATTTTGGTATTTTATCGCTATTTTGTAACAAGGATAATTTTACTGAATTTTGAAACAACGATCCACTTTTTCAATTTACTGCATAATCATTAAATTTTGTGAAAACTTTTTTTGGTCTCCCTAAATATTTGTTCAAAAAAATAATCTCTTTGCGTGTTCATTGCTATATTTAAACCTAAAAAAGCAAGGGAAAACCCAAAAAAGCGTCTTCGTATTAAACAATGAAATGATACGAAATCGTACTTCGGCACATATTCGCCACATAAAATTTCGCAAAATTGTTTCGCACCCTTAAAATGTTTTTGTCCGGTCCAGCTATGTCGTGGTTGTTACGCCACCATAGAAATTAAGCAACATGTCTAGCAAATTTTTCATTCAATACAAATCAAATCTATAGGCCTTAGTTATTCTTACTTAATACTCCTAAATGTCTCATTTAGCAGTGCCAGTTCTTCCCGGTTACAGCACAGCTTTTTGCTGTACGTTATCAATACTCTGTCATAATTATCTACTTTGGAAATTTAACGCTGGTAAATGCTTAATTCAATTTATTATTTTAGGTTATGAAATCACTGGTGAAAATGTTTTCAGCTCTAACAACAATCGCTTTTTGTTTAACAACGACTGCCGTACTCGTTGTTCAGGATAGTCCTCCGACGGCACCAAGTGAGGCTCAAGCAAAAATAATAGAAACAACTTCAACTAACCAGAATGCAATATCAACAATAACAAAGTTTCTTTCAACTATAAAAAAACTGTTTACAAATAAATTATTTTTATCAACATGGTTTGTTTTTGGTTCTACAAATCCAATATTTCGAACCAATACGATTCTTTTTACATCCATTCTTCGAAAAAAGTTTGTCAACAATCTCCACATAAACATAAAAACAAGTGTCACATTACTTATTGCTTGGATCATGTACATTGTGGGTAGTTTTATATCTGGACCTATTATTACAAAAACAAAAGCTTATAAAAGCGTTGTTGTTTTCAGTCTCTTATCACTATTTGTATCTTGCATTCTCATTTTGATTGGTTTACAGACAGGAAACTTAAAATTGAGTTTTTTTGGTATTATTTTGCAAGGTCTTTTCACTGGAATGTCAAACACATCTCTTTACGAATTACTCTCTGAAGTTATCTATCCAATCAGGCCAATGTCTGCATCCATGGCGTCAATGTCTCTCATAGGACTCTCGTTGTTCACCTATATACTTACTGGCAGGTTGATTCTCAACACCGCAGGACCTTCATATTCAACTGCTCTGTCGATTATTGTTACAGCGCTGGGTTCAATTGTTGTTCTTTTAAGCAAACCGACTTATTTTAGAGAGCAAGCCAACAATGATTCAACGGAAGAAACGCGATTGATACGTTGATTTGTCATTCAATTTTTTAATAAAATTTTTAAAAAGATAATTTCAGCATCATCATCAAGAAATCACAATAATCAACATCACTAAATCTTTAAATATTTATTCTCCTGAATTACAGAATAGTATCAGAGACGAAAATAATGATAGCGTCAAGCGATTGCCACGGCCTGCAGCTTAATGTTGGCCTTATGCTGTCTGATTCAAACTTTTTCTTTACTTTTTAGTAGGCTTTAATTCAACTATTAGAATTCGTTTCCACAACGAGCGTGGAATGGAGTATGCTTTATTTGTTTTATTGATTTTTTGCTTCACTTAGCGCTCGCTCAGATTTTAAGCGCGGAAAGATAAATAAAAGAAACAAAGAAAGCTCCATTCCACGTTCGTAGTAGAAAAAAGCCTTTATGTGATGTAAATTTAGGTTTCTGCAACAATTTAACCGAAATATCTCAGTAAAAACTTCTACAACCGACTAAAATTGTTAAGTCAAAATAAAGACAAAGTTTAACAAAAACAAAGTCAAAAAAATTTTAGGTCAAAAAAAGATGTAGGCCTATATAGCTTTCGCATAAATTTAGTTAATCCCAATATGTAAATATCAAATAAAAGTTTAAAAACTTCGAACTCTGTACATGAAATCGACAGATGTGTTAAATTTGCCATAGGTTAATATTTTTTAGGTTAGGGTTTACAATCTGATTCATTTTGTTTTTTTTTTTCGGTTTTAGATGCAGTTTCCAAGACCAAAGACCAATAATACACGTGTATTTAATTTGACTGTAAATTATGTAGTAAAGCATGAGAAGAGTTTGCTGTTCAACTGTCGGCAGCGTGGTCGAGTGGTTAGAGCGCCGTGCTTATGACCAACACAATCTCGGCTCAAAAACCCACTCGCGCCATTCTGTTATGTTCTTGGGAAAGACACTTTACGGTACTTTCCCCTGCTTGGTGGTCTTGGCAAGCAGTTCTAAATAAAAGACATAGGTCTATCCCTATTAAAATTTCCAGCCGACAGCAATATCTTGGCATCTCCGGAAACAGGTCGGGGTAATTGTTTACCTTATATATTAGCGCCTCCGTCGCTTTCCTGCGAGTTAGGAGGATAAATATAAAGATAAAACAATAATAATAAAAGAATAAACATATTTCCGGAGTAGGCTATATCTCGGAAGGATAACTGTTTAACATGCGGGATACTCAAATTAAATATTTGTCTATACACAAACGATCAGAGTTTTTGCTCTATTTAATTATTTATAATTAAAAGTTAAAGTTGGTCAATTTAGTTGGCTGCAAGATTTATAAGGATAATTATTAAAAATTTGTAGGCTAGTTGGTTTTTCCGCAGTTTAATTGTTTCCTCGAAACCACTAGTCAATTTTTTTAATTCGTCGTTAACGCGACGTTCTAGGTCTGATAATTATTTATTAGCCAAGGACAAAAAAATATCTTCTACAATAAATGTAATATCGAAATTTAATATTTAAATATTGAAATAAAATAATTCATTTATATACATTAAAAAGAAAGAGGGCCTAAGCAAGTACCTCGCGGTACACGGAAGCCTGATTGAATTGCAATTTAAAATGCTAGTGTACTGGAATCTATTATTTAGAAAACTTTTAAAAAGATGAATTTATTTTTTTACGAATTACAAAATAATGTCGCATTTTTCAAAATTGTCGAGATTAACAGTGCCAAAACCCTTTGACAAAATTTAAGAAACAAGCAACAGATGTATACATTTTGATCAATCTTGAGAAATGAGAATTTTACCATAGATGTCAGCAATTTGATAAATTGTCGAAGAATTTTTCTGAAATCCAAATTAGAACTTACTGAGTAGACAGTGTAGCCTATAACTTATTCACAAAGAATGTGACAAGTTTTAAATGAGCAGCTTTCAAAAGATTTTGTTAAACTACGACAATAAAGATATTGCGCGATAATTGCTTGTACAGTGCGTTCAGAAAGTCACTGTGCACCTTTCATTGTCTGCTTTATTTTTAGATAATCAGCGTTTTTCGTTTGATCTTTTTCAGCGTTTTTTGGTCGTTTCTCGTATTTCGTCTTTCATTTTTTTTAAATGCACTTTTCGAGCACTTTTTAAATTTTTCTTTTTCTTTTTTCTTTTTAATTCAATGTAATCATTGACGAAAGTCAATTTATTGCGAATTTAAATCCAATTTAAAATGGTTTTGTCAACGGAGGAGAGAATATTTTTGATTGAACATGTCTTTCGTGCGAATGGTGAATACACAAAAGCAGTGAAGGAAAAATTTGCCAAAAAGTTTCCCAGAACAGCATTACCTCATCGAAATGCAGTTCGAGCGTTATTGAACAAGTTCAGAGAAACTGGATTCATCGAGTGTTCGAAAACTTGAAACGTCGAATTAACGTTTGTATTCACGAACTTGGTGGGCATTTCCAGCAGTTGTTGTGACTCTATTTTTGTTATTTTTAATAAATTAAGAGACGGTCATTGTTCTTCACATAAAATTGACAATTCAAAATATTTTGTTATTGATTTTTCGAACACAGGATATCGTTCTTGTTTTAAAATTCCAGGTGCACAGTTACTTTTTGAACGCACTGTATAATGTCAAAGGTATCACTTTTTTTTTAACTGGTATTATTTCTGGTCTTTTTAGAAAGTTGGGGCAATAATCGCTATCAATTCAATTTTTGAAAACTGGTGCACTAATTTTACCGTATTTCTTCGAATAGATTGAGCGCATTTTTTTTGTTTTATCGCGAATTCGTGCGCATTCTAAACAAGAGAGCATTCTAATCAAGGATGCTGTTGCTGACGCAGTTAGGAACACGTCAAAAATTATGTTGGCCTCGGTGCCAACGTAAATTGACTTGTTCAATTTCGTCAAAATTCAAGTTTCCAATGGAACTTCAAGACCGTCAGTAATCATGCGATGCTGAGTTTGCTGCCAACACAGGAATTAAATTGCTCTTTTGATCAGAAAGGCTATCTTTCGCGCTAGGAAATCTTCTGGAAAGGTTGTTAGATTATTCTCTTCAATCCTAGCTTCTAGCTATTATTTACCAAATCAGATTTAGCTAAAATATAACCTTTATTCAAATGATATAAGTATAAATTATAGGTGCACAGAGCACGTTTTTTGACGAAATTTTTCCAGTTTTACGAAATTGAAATCAATAATAACGTCTGTACTTCAATTAACAAATAACAACTTTACCGGGCGATTCAAAGAATTTAGAATCCTTCGACAAAATAACAGCGTAAAGCAGTCTTTCAAACGACTTGATTTGATTGAGTTTTTCTTCTATCTAAAGTTATAGAAGCAAGCGGCAGTATTGACTCCAGCAAGATAGGTTTCATTCAGTTTCTGATTTTTGTCTTTGTAAATGACACCATGAAAAAAGCCATTCAACGGTTGCATTAGATACAGGGACGGACAGGCATACCATCTCATAATTCTCCAAATCTTTAAACTCCCTAGTTCCCGCAGCATCTGTGTATTGTAAAACTTCGAATCAATATTGCATAACTTTTTTGTAAAATACTGTAGTAAAATAGAATCAATACTGCATAACTGTATTCTAAATCTACAAATTTGAAACTGCACAAATAATGTTTAAACATAAAAATAAACAGCTTCCTCAAGCATTTCTAAATTTTTTCACATTAAAAACTTTTTGTACGAAAACCAGAAGTAACAGCCAATTATTTCTAGTTTTTGCAGGACCACAGCCAGCCAGCAATCTCTAAAATTTGTAGGACCAAAAATTTGGAATACAATTCCTCCTGCGATCAGAGACTGTTAATCAAGTAGTATTTTTAAGAGGAAATTGACTCAACATCTTTTAAATTGTTCGCAAATACCAGGATAAATTAAAGTCCTTACACATGCTTATTAATTTGTTCTGCTACTTGTTCGTTTTTTGCTTTTGATTTTCAGAAAGATAGATGTCCACCCTTACAGTATTTATTTTCTGGTTCGAAGACATGGCCTGAAGACTATTCTAATCCTTTCTCTTCAAATTCTACAATCGTATAGGTATATATTTTAATGCTGCATTTCTTCTATATATCTTCTATCCTTTCATTGTAATTTAAACTATGACATAATTCTTATTTAAGTAAATGACTTCATCTTATTGTGTCATGTGTATTTGAAATGGTCCTTTTGACCCATGGCAGGATTTTTTAGGTGGGTTTCTTTGCCTGCCAAGACCCTTTTGGTCATAGGTTTGTTGTGATCCCACAATTTTTCGCCAACACAGCAATGCCTTAACACATGACATGTCTTATTCATTTATTATATTTGTTTTTTTGTTTTTTATTGTTATTATTTACTTTCTTTTTTTCTTTATATCATACTATTAAAGGTGCTGCAACCGTGCATATCCTTTCTACCTACTATTTTGCTCTTTTCTTATTGTATGATATAAGGTCCAGCGTTTTGTTGCTTTGTCCTTTTTCTTGTTCTGCTTGGTGTTGTATAATCTATTGTTGTTGTTTGTGTCTTTTCTTTTTTTTTTACTAGCGGGACCGAAATAAAAGATACTGATACTGATACTGATACTGATAATATCACTGGGAATTTCACCATCAAATCCACCAAGAAAAGCTTGGGCACCCTTGATTTAAACAAAGCTACTTTAAATCAGATAATTTTTTTTGAAAATACAGCGGCTAACAGAAAGACAAACTAAAGGCTGAACTGTTGATTTTCCTCTAAATTTAAGCAATATCTATTGTCTATGTCATAAGCAATAGACTAGCTGTCACGTAACAATTATTAATCAGGCACTTGACACAAAATTGCTTAGGGCTGACAAAGGCACGCTGGAAATACAGACAAAATCAGTATCAAAAAGAAATTTATGAAAATCGGCCCAATTAGGACAATGATTTGCTGATTTTCAGACACATTAGTTAAAATTAGAACAATTTATTGTATTTTGTCTGAATTTTGGTTCGCCTGGCAACTTTGGTATTCATGGACGCATTGAATTTTTTAATTGCGAATTTGTGTGCATTCTAAACAAGCGTGTAGCAAACTTAGCTACCGAACCGTTTGAATGTTCCACTTGGCTTCATGTTGGTCACGTGACGGGTTCTCCTTCAGTTGCCATAAAAGATTGAATGCGCCGGGCAGTTGACCATCGATTGGTTTGAAGTCGATTCCCGAATGATCCTACTTGAGATTGATATACAGGGTGTCCACAAAGTCCTTAGACAATTTTAAAAATTTATTAATATTGCAACTGAAATTGGAAATCTCTGAAATGTTTAAATAATATCAAGTAAATAATGAAGTTTTTATTTAAAGCATTAATAAATTTCTATATGAGCCCCATTTGTAGCGAGGACATCTAAACGATATTCAATTTCAGTCCACGTCCTTTTTAACATTTCTTCATCAATTGTCTCCACTACAGCGTTTATTCTTTCCTTGGCTATCACGTTCAATTTCCCTAGTAATGTGTGGGTTTTCAGTTCCCCAAATTCTTGTATTATGTTTGCTAAGCTTTCCAGACACATGAAAATTGCTTCATCACTAAAGCAAATGCGGTTAAGAAAGTGACCATCCTCTTCGATTTTTTCCAAAATGTTAAGAGCAAATTCTTTTATTTATTTAATTTCAATTATTTTATTTATCTAATTCATTTCTGAAACAAAAAATGATATTAGCAAAAACTTTAATAATAACTGATTAATATGCAAAAAAAATTATTTTGATAACACTTCTCAAAATTTTTTAATGAATTTATAAAATTGTCTAAAGACTTTGTGGACACCCTGCATAAACTGAAGACTGCATTTGAATCTTTTATTTGTGATTTTATTATGACTTGTACTGTATTAGCGACGTAGTTGCTATAAGGGCACATTCTAATCAAGGGTGCATTTTAATTAAAGAAATAGGTAAAAAAAATTTTAGATCAATTTCTCTGATTATTTTTTTCTTCATAATTCGATACTTTAACACTTAAAATTTCGTCATTCCAGCTGTGTAAGAATAAGGAATTTTTATAGTTGTTGAGAGTGGAAAAAGATTTGTCGGTGATTGTTTTTTATTGATTGTTTTGTTTTATCTCTATTACCACCTGACTTGCAGAAAGGTGTCAAAGACGTTATACAAAGAACAATTGTCAAGCAATTTCTCCGATTCGCTTCTGGAGAGACCAAGATATTACTGTCCGGTTGAAAGAATTTTTTTGATTTTCGTCTTAGTTTTTGTTGAAATGTATGACCCAAATTTAGAGCTTTTGCTAAGACCGCCAAGCAGAAGAAATTGCAATAAAGTGTATTTCCCAAAGGCACAACAGAATAATGCGAGAAGGTTTTGAGTCGCAATTGCGTCGATCACGTTTACCTTCAACCACGGCGCTTTCAACCATTGGACCACCCTGCCAATTTAAGGCAAATTTTTACTAATAACAAAAAGTAATAACAAATGACAGACCTGTAATCACTTTTCGATAAAATAAAATATACCTAAAAATTAATTTAAATTAAAACTCGTGGTTGTAAAATTAGCCATAAAGTCGTACACAAAGGGACTTGAGTATCTTAACAAGAGACTGAAACCTGAAGGTTGCTGGAATTAGAGTGACTCGAGTCCTTCAAATGTTGAACTTGTTACAACTCTGTTGTTACACATTGCTAGTACACATTTCTTTATTATACACAATTTGTCCGCTATATCTAGCTAATTAAAGCAATCCCTCAAATTTTTTGGTTGGTAAACAGATTGAGATGGCGACAATGCCCTATTTTTCCTCAATTTGTGCGGCTATGTTTGTAATCAAATAGTAAAGTCTCTGTCAGTATCTTACCCGTGTCAACTGGCTTGTTTCTAGAAAGATTATGGCATGTAATTGCATGATAAATTTTTTAAAGCAAAGGCAATTCTGATAAGCACATAGGTTTTAAAAAATTAAACACTGAATCTATTCACTGGCAAGCTATTTAGATGTGAATTGCAAAACCAACTTTGTATAATTCAACAAAGTTAAATGAATGCAAATAATTTTGCGAGCTCTAAAAGTGCAAGCGAAAACTTTTTGTAATTTTATTTTTGATATCAAGTAAGGCTATTTTACGTTAGTGACCAGCAAGAACATTAAAATTGAGGATCCTGCGAAGCTAAAGACCCTTCCGGAAAACTTGTTACCTCTAAAAAAATTTCTTCCCCTTTCATCTTCCTCCCTTAAAATTATTTTACTACTATCAACTTAAATTTCTTATATACTGCCAGGCAAAAGTTTTCTAAAGTTCTATTCCTAATACACACAAACAAGCATCACCGTATCAGTAAGACCACTGTGATTTCTAAAAAAATAACTCTCATATCTTACAGAAAAAAGAAAAAAAGCGAAAAAACCTTACGCAAATGACGCAAAATCTCATTCATTTTTGTGTTACAAACAGCTGAAAAATCTTTCACTATTCAAGATTAATTTAAAGCATGTTCCCTATCGATTTGAATGCCAAATTTGATATGACATTGATCAGAATTTCACGTAGATTTCAGATATAAAATTAAGTTCCGGCAACAGCATATTAACTTTCTAATAAAATGCACTTGAATGACCCCCGCTTTACGAGATAGCAATTAGCGTCGACGACATTTTGACTTGACATAATTTCGAGTTACGCTAATTCAAGATTTATTTTACCGTGTTCCCTATTGATTTGAATGCCAAATTTGATATGACATTGATCAGAATTTCACGTAGATTTCAGATATAAAATCAAGTTCCGGCAACAGCATATTAACTTTCTAACAAAATGCACTTGAATGACCCCCGCTTTACGAGATAGCAATTAGCGTCGACGACATTTTGACTTGACATAATTTCGAGTTACGCTAATTCAAGATTTATTTTACCGTGTTCCCTATTGATTTGAATGACAAATTTGATATGACATTGATCAGAATTTCACGTAGATTTCAGATATAAAATCAAGTTCCGGCGATAGCATATTAACTTTCTAACAAAATGCACTTGAATGACCCCCGCTTTACAAGATAACAAGAATATCAATCTAAAAGGTTTTTCACCAACTACTTAAAAAACTCAAGTAAAAGTTAAATGATAGATTTCTGTTTCAAAATTTCCTGAAGTAAATGCAAAAATTACTTCATTCATTTACTTTTTCATTTATCTTTTTAATCTCTTCCGTTCCAAAAGTAATATACGTTGCCAAACCCTGTAATTTTCTGGATACTGCTTCTCAGTGGCTACAGAAAAGTAGGTGTGGCTTCATTTTTTTGTGAGACACCAAGAGAAATCCTTCATTTGCAATGGCAACGTATGTTGCCTCTGGTACTTTTTTCTACAATTACTGTCGAAAACCAATATCAACCTATGTTGCCATGAAAAATGTTTGGCCACGTAAGTTGACAATGCCTTCTTTTTTGATAAATGAAAAAATGTCTTCTGAGTAAATATTTATTGGACACTGACAAAATAGACAATTAGTTGCATTGGGAACCTGATTACATAAAAAAGATTAGCACAGAAATTAAGCAGGGCTAATCTTTATGATATTGCATAAAGCAATTTCGGTCGCCCGCAACACACAAGAAGACATCACACGACACACATTTATTTTTTGTACAGGATTTGCAACCTCTGAACCGACATCCGATTGCTTTGAGCAGACTGGACAAATTGTGGCAAATGCACAGCCTTTTCCCTTCTTGCCTGTGGTAAAAAATGCTGCACGACCTTCCTGCGTTTTGTAGCTGGTTTGGGCTACCTGCTTTTAAATCTTTCTTTCTTCCATTTCTTGAATACATCTGGCTCAGCATTCCATTATTCTTAAACGGAAAGCCATGAAGTGTCTTTTGAAGCGGTTCCGCTTCTCCTGGCATTGTCTCTGTAAAGAATCAAAGCATTTTTTAGGGCACAACCAAAAAAATGCAGGATCATTCGAACAGGCCACTTGCATGTGCGAACTGATACTCTGTAGATGGATACCATCCGATCAACTAAATCAACGCCTCCCATAGAAGCATTGTACTGCTTTACGGCATCTGGGCGATGTACTTCCACTATTTTGTGTTCCTTCTTACTCCATCTTCTAATACTGTCTAAAGGAACGACGGATGCGCAGTTGACACGACGTAGACAGGCTTGTTGTCCATCCATTTTGTACACGTCATTTTTTTATCTTGGCGCTTAAATGTTTCATACGCACCCCTGTCAGAGTTTTTGACTATAGTCTTATTATCCTGGAAAGAAATGTTGCAAGAAAGTTGAGTCTTGATGATCTGGATGAAAAATTGAAATGTTGATCTGGAGCAAATAATCAAGCAATTGCTCTGATGAAAATAACAATTAAAGTACAGCATAGTACCTGGCGGAATACTGGCTGTCAGGCTGATTCTGCAAAAGCCTCGAGACCAATGCATCTAATATCTTCTGATAAATCATCGAAAATCCTGCTACCAATGTAAGAACGAAAATCCGGTATCACTCGGTTTGGATCAGCAAGTACAAATATCTTCATGCCGAAAGGGTGGAGCTTCAAAGGCAAATACTGCCACTATTAAAAAATTCCAATCAAAATAACTAATTTAAAAAAATTGTAACTGTTCAAATTGTAAAGTTGACAAGGACGCAAACGAAAATATTCAATTACAATAAAATAATTTTTTATCGACCAAAAGGTAACAACCACCGCCCTTTCGTTTATTGCATTCGATTTTGAATTTATAAACCAACTTTCGACGAATAATCTTTTATTATAATTAATTTTAACTCTTAAAATATTTGTGTTTTTCCAATCTTCCTTGTGGTCCATTACCGTTATTTAATGCTCACAAAACGCTGATTGGCCCGGTCTTTGGTATTTAATGCAACGTTTATGTTCCGTTTATGTACATTGTAAAAACCGTTTTGTTGGAGAAATTTGTAAATTGTTATTTTATAAATTCAACATCAAATGTAATAAACAGAAGCGATAGTAATTCCTTCTATTTGGCCTATAACAACTTATTAGAGTAGAGTCTATTATTAGAGTCTAAATGAACTATATCTATTAGTAGAGTTTAAATAAACTATATCAACAGTATTAGAGTCTAAATGTAATAAACAGAAACAATAGTAATTCCTTCTATTCGGTTTATAACAACTTATTCAATTACACTTTATTTTATATTTTTATAGATATAGAAAAAAAAAATAGAGTGTAAGTGAATACTTGATTTTCCGCCTTTGTCAAGCTCATAATATCAACAGTTACAATTTATAAGATGCTGTTGCCGAAACTTGATTTTATATCTAAAATCTACGTGAAATTTTGATCAATGTTATATCAAATTTGGCATTCAAATCGATAGCGAACATGGTTAAAATAAACCTTGAATTAGCGTAACTCGAAATCACTTCAAGTGAAAATGTCGTCGACGCTAATTGTTATCTTGTAAAACGGGGGTCATTCAAGTGCATTTTGTTAGAAAGTTAATATGCTCTCGCCGGAACTTGATTTATATCTGAAATCTATGTTAAATTCTAATCAATGTCATATCAAATTTGGCATTCAAATCGATAGTGAACATGGTTAAAATAAACCTTGAATTAGCGTAACTCGAAATTATGTCAAGTCAAAATGTCGTCGACGCTAATTGTTATCTTGTAAAACGAGGGTCATTCAAGTGCATTTTGTTAGAAAGTTAATATGCTGTTGCCGGAACTTGATTTTATATCTGAAATCTACGTGAAATTCTGATCAATGTCATATCAAATTTGGCATTCAAATCGATAGGGAACATGCTTTAAATTAATCTTGAATAGTGAAAGATTTTTCAGCTGTTTGTAACATGGAAATGAATGAGATTTTGCATCATTTGCGTAAGGTTTTTTCGCTTTTTTTCTTTTTTCTGTAAGATATGAGAGTTATTTTGCTAGAATCACAGTGGTATCAGTAAGCAGGAATTTCACAACAACAATCTTATCTAAAATAGGGGATAGTCGCAGGGCTAAGAAGCATAATCAGAGTCTTAAAATCGCGCGTTTGTAGCGGTATCGACACGTTTATAGTAGTAGAGTGAGGCAAGAGAACGAGTGGTCCAGGGGTTTTGCTCTGAACGACGTCGTGCAGGCGTATTAATGTCAGTTTTTTATACTATGGTGTGTATATACATTTATTAGATTCTTTTTAGACCGGCAACTTATCTGCGTATATTACAAATAAGGTGTAGCAACAGCAACCGTGCAAGTCTTTTTATTAACTATTTCCTTTCTATTTTGTCTGCATGCTATCTTACCTTTATAACCTGGGCCCGCAGAAGTTAATAAAGTCAAGTTTTTTCATGACTATATTACATATGAAACTTACACAAGCTTTTAGTTTCGGTTATTCAGGAGTCTTTTTACTAAGTTTTCTAGGTCAAAATATAGTCAAAATTTTAAATAAAGTCAAATTTTGTCAAATTTTACATACAAAAACTCATTTTGCTTATTTTTGCTACATTTTGAGCAGCTCGTTTTTTAGTTGGCCTAGATATTCTAAAAGTTTTAAAACTGTGACCCTCTCAGCATCAATCTTTTCACCTTTCTCTATATGATTTTCTAATCAGCAATATAATGTATATAACTATTATTTGTGGTCATGCTTTAAATTGATCAAACATCCTTTTATTTAGATTGCAGAAAAATTTTTTTCACTAACAGAGTCATAAGAATATGGAATGAACTGCCCCCCTTGATATTGTATCTAGTTTATCTTTACGTGAATTTGAGCATCATGTTTCAATTTTAGCAATATACATTTTGGTAATCCTGTTGTTTGATTCACAAACATTAATTAGTCTTTCTAATTTGTATGACTTGAAGTTGCTGCATTGATACCATTGCTTCTTTTTCTTTCTGTTTGTTTAAAGTGTGTCTTTTTAGTACTATTGCATATTTTTATCATGTCTTGGTTATCTGTATTTATGTACCAAATTACCTATCTGTGTTTTGCTGTGTTGACATTGTCTTCATATCTAACCCAATCTTAACAGTATATTAACTTTTTTTATGTTTTTTACTGTTCCTTTGTAAAATTTCCTTAGTAATATCTCTTTTTACTGAAGTGTATGACTGTTTATTTATTATATGCTTCCTTTACATTATTTCAATAATAGCTAATTAATGACTTATTAATAATGTGTTACTGTGAACTGTGTCACTTTTTTATTAATCTGTTTTTTTTATGGTGTTGTGCTACTGCACTGGATCTGTGTATTATTATTATTACTTTTTACAATATTCCTCCAACTTCAAACCTTTCTTAAACTCTTTTTGCATCCCCCTACCTTGAGGGCACAATTTTTACTTTAAAATCTTTTATCTAAATGGTAGAAATGTTTACCAATTTAAAATTTGCTAAAAATATATTATTTTCATGTAGGAGAAAAGAAAATTTGTCTCTAAATGCATGTTTGTTATAAAAAATTGGCAATGTGGCTAGGTTTGTTTCTCACTTTTTTACAACCACACTTGAAAAAAAAATTTTTAAATATGATATTAGATTGAATAAATGATGATTACATGTTTTTCTTTAAAAAATATATTACGTCTTTTGTTATTTGTTAAAGTTTAACTTGCCTCTGATTCTACCAGAAAAACTAATGAATTTTAAACTAAATGATGATTTATTGAAGTTAATTAGTTTTTAATGAAAAACATACCCATAACATTGTTCCTTATCTGTTTATATGTACATTTATCGAATCTCTATAAGAAGTCACTAAAGCAATTTTTGTTTGTAAAACTAACCCGAATGCCCCTGTGGTTACTATCACTTTTTGAGAGATTTATTTTATCTTGGTTTCTTTTTTATTCCATGTTGATGCTGAAAGGGGCATTCCAGGTTAGTTTCACCAAAAAAAATTGCTGATGATGATTTCTTGAAGAGACCCCATTTATCTGGTTTCTTCAAGAAGTTGTCATTATTGTTTTTTGTCAGTGAAACTAACGAGGAACTCTTTTACAGCACCAGGAGAGAATAAAAAAAAAACCAAGAGGAAAATAATCTCTTCAAGAAGTGATAGCAATCACAAGGGAAATTCCATGTCAATTTTATTTAAAAAAATGGCTTATGGTGACTTTTTGAAGAGACTCCATTTATCATTGTCTATGAGTGTAAAGAAAGTTATTGGTATATTTTTAATGACATATATAAGGGTAGAAACACCAAGTGTGGAATTACAATTTATTTAATAATTAGAGATACAACATGAATAAAGCAAACAAAAAGTGATATAATGATAGCATAACCTTTTGACTTTCACTACGAATAAGCATTATTTGAAGTGACTGCCCTTGGAGCAGATGAGTTAACAAAGTCTGGGGATCACTTGGCCACACGTAGCATGCAGGGTATCTGCCAGTATCTCTTCCCAGCATTTCTGAAGTTTATGCTTTAAGGCTGCCATGCACCTATGGGCACTGAACAGACCCTCTGCTCAAGCATGGACCAGACCCCAAAGTCCATGGGGTTCAGGTCTGGAGAGCTGGGAGGCCAGAGATTCTTGGGCCAAAACTTTTTGAAATTTGCCTGACATCAATCTTGGACCAATTTTGCTGTATGCGATGTTACACCATCTTGCCAAAATGTTATTCCACCTGGTTCTGTCTCAGAAACAATCCAGAGATGAACTGTCTCTTTCAGCATGTGTAAATAAATTTGTTGGTTTATTTTAACTCCTTCTTCGATGAAAATGAAAAGCGTTTTCAACCTGGAATTGTTCACACCACCCCAGACCATTACTGAGGCTGGTTTTTGTCTTCTAAATGAAGATCTTTCTTCAACAGGGACTGCTTCCCTGCTATCAGCCCAATAGCAATCATTATGACAGTTGTGCACCGCCTGAACAGTGAATAACTTTTCATCAGTCCAAAGCACTGTAGACTGTGTGCCATCGAGTAGTCTTTAAAGAAGCTCTTTCCCTTTTTGGAGTCTCATTATTTTTGTTTGCTGGGAAAGGAGTTGACACTTCACTATTTTATGCAGGGTTTTTTTGAGATCATTTTTGAGCAATTTTTGCATCGTTCATGACTGATGTTTGCATCCTTGGCCAGTTGCCTAGTGCTTCTTCTGCAATTCCTCTGAATCTTCTGCCGTGTACTCTTTATGAGTTGTGGAGTTCTTACAGGTTGAGGAGTAGTAGTTCTTACACATGGAACACTACTGCCTGTTTCTTTGACCTGTTTTATTACTTTATACACACCAGATTGACTCACAATACCCTGCAAAAGCTTGAAGATTTCAGAACCCTTCTTTCCTTGGTGATAAAGCCTTTCAATTGCCTTATGTATACCCTCCATGTCACAAAATTTAGAGCCTTTTCTTTGTTTGGCAATAAGATTTAGTAAATAGATGCCATGAGCTACTTATTTAACCTGTAAAATAGTAAAGATTGACATATTATTAATGATTATGAATTATACAAAATTAGTCCACACTTGGTGTTTCCACCCTGTACCTTGGTAATCATTCACAATTTAACATAGCTGTTTTTTCTAATATATGACTTTTTTTTGGTTTCTATTTTAATTTAATTTCTTTCTCTTTTGTGATAAGCTTTTACTTGTTCTTGCTACTTTTGGTCAGTTTCTTTTTAATTTCAATTGATCTAGCTTTTTTCAATAACTTATTTTGGGTCTTTTCAAAAAGTCATTGTAAGCAATTTTTGTTTGTGAAACTAACCTAAATTACTCTTGTGGTTACTATCATCTCTTGAAGAGATCCTTTTTCTCTTGGTTCCTTTTTTATTTTATCCTAGTGCTGTAGAGGGAATTCTGGGTTAGTTTCATCAAAAAAAAATCACTTTCAGTGACTTCTTAAAGAGACCCCTTTATTTTGTTTTTGGTGTATACTAAATAAGATAGGTTATCTTTAGTTTTAACAATTAACTTTTTAATTTTATTATTTGATTATTTTGTACTATTAGTAGCTATGATGATGCTGCTGCTTTTATCATCTTGCAAAAAATTAAAGTTTTTTAGTCCTTTTTTTAATCTTTGTTGCAGCACAGCAGATAAAAAAAGTAACACTATTTTGCTAGCAGCTATGATCAATTCTGTCTTGTTTCTACTATCCAAGTTTCTATCATGTTAATGTTTCTTGTTTTTGCAAAAGAAGCTTTATGTTTTGTTTTTTTGCTTGACAGTCTTAATAAGAAGTGCTCAGCAGCTTGGTTAAATGGGTAAGAATGTCATATTGATGACAAACATGATTAACACAGTCAAACTTTAAATCCTACATCTGTCATTATATTGTGTCTTTGCAAAAGTTATTTTAGGTCACTTTCCTCTGCTTGATTGTTTTAGCAAGCAGCTCTAAATTTTAATCATAACTTTTAATTAAAAACTTGCAAGTGAAGAGTAATATCTTGGGATCTCCAAAAGCAGGTTGGGGTTATTACAGTTGTTGATAATAATTAAAGAATTTATTGTTTTGATGATTTCTGAAAACAAAATTAAATTTAAGTTTTAGTGATGATCACATATTGCATTTTTCATTTTATTTGTCTAGTTTTTATATATTACATTTATTTTGTTTTAGTTTTAGTTTTTTAGCTATAATTATGTTTAATCTTCGCCTTTGGAATAAGAAGGTTGGTAAAAGTTACTTTAAACGTGTGTCTGATCATTGCTTTCATGGTGATGCAGAAGAAAATATCAACAAATTATTCCATACAAAAGATTTTGTTTCCATTCCACCTTTGAGAAAAGATGAAGATGCCAAATGTGCTTTCCCAAAATCATTTTTTAAAGCACCATTTGATTTGCAAATTAATGTCATGAAAAAATTATCACTACATTCAAATTCATTTTCAACTAACTGTTCGACTTTTTCAAACCTTGTCTCCTCAATACCTGTAATTAGTCAAAATGGTTTCCATACATCTTGCACAAATTTAGAAAAATCTCCAACTGAATCTGATTCAGTTCTTAGTTCAATGGGTATTGAACGTTTGGAAAATGAAAAAAATAACAAAGAAGATAAAAACGAAAAGGCCAATGAAGATAAAGATAATGAAAGTGAAAATAAAGAGTCACCATTTCTTCGAAGTCAGCGTTATGCAAAATGGATGTTACTGGCTACATTTGGACTTGGTTCTCCTTTATTTATATTAAAATATGGTTCTCCACAATATGATGATTTTGGTGATGAAATAAAAGATCAATATTCTGATTTAAATATGGTAAAAGGTTATATTTTGAGAGCTTGGGCTACATTAAACCATGTTAAAAAGGACATAGTTGAACCATCTTCTAAAAAACTACTCCCAGATCCTCTTAAAGAACCCTATTATCAACCTCCATACACTCTTGTCATAGAGTTAATGGATGTTTTTTTAAGGCCAGTTTATGATTCAGTATCTGGTTGGCGATTTAAAAAGAGGCCAGGCATAGATTTCTTTTTGTCACACGTAGGTCCACCACTTTTTGAAGTAGTGATTTTCACAAAAGAAACTGGTATGACTGCTTTTCCATTAATTGAATCAATGGACCAAAAAGGCTACATCATGTATAGGCTTTTTAGAGATTCAGCTCGATATAAATCTGGTTTTTCAGTTGGCAATCCTTTAAAAGGAGAAATGCCTAAACTTGATCCATATTATCAGAAAGACTTGACCTATTTAAATCGTGACTTGAGTAAAGTAATTCTTATTGACTGTGACAAACGAGCATATGAAAAACAGCCTGACAATGGACTTTGTTTGGAAAAATGGGATGGTTCTTCAAATGACACTACGTTGTATGATCTTGCCAGTTTATTGCGTGCAATTGCTAGTAGTAATGTCGAGGATGTTCGTCCAGTGCTTCAGCATTATGCAAAACATGATAAGCCAATTGAAGCATACAAGTTGGCTCAAGCCAAAATGCAGCAAGACAGTCAATATGCTCTTCAAAGTTCCAAACCCCCAAATTTGTTTTCTGGTGCTGGAAATGTAGTATCTTCTTGGTTTAAGTAAACTTTTGAAAGTAAAGATTTGGTAACATCACTTGTGAGTATTCATATTTTAACAATGTCCTTTCAAAGTTTAAGGCAATCATACACTTGTGCAGCAACATTGCATTTCAATTACTTTGGGCTGGGCAATTTTGTCTGATGAATATAAATTGGGTTTTTTTGACAGTCTATAATGATTATATTTATTTACTTTTTCAATTTATTATTTTAAACTTTTGAGTAAAAAGATTATTTCTAGACAAAAACTTGACTGCATTATTTCTATAGACGCATGGATTTATTTTAGCATTTTTTTAATGCTTAGCTGGAATAATAAACAAAGTCATGAAATATTGTTGGTTTGCATATGTGTTTTTATTGTGCCATAGTTAACTATCATGGGTCAATTGAATTTAAGTATTGTGCAAATTTTACTTTGAGTATACAGTAGTTTTGAAACCTGTGAAATGTCATCTTCTACTTTTCATGTACTAAATTTATTATTATACAGATTATTTTCCGTGCTGATTACTATTTGTTTACTTGGTATCATGATGTCTCAGTTCAGATTCACAACTTCAGACTATGGTTTGTTTATTGTTGCATCATTTTAATTTCAATGAAGCACTGATCACTACCACAATGCACATTTAGCAAATATAATACAATTAACTGTGTACAAGAGAAGAGCCAATGTTTGTTCTGGATGATAGAAATAATTTGTTTAAAATATAAGGTTAAAGAAATAATTTTCATCAATAACTACAAAATTTTTATTTTTAAACCATGAATCAAGCAAGTGAATATGTCATTTAAACTGAACTTCTTGTTAATTCTTTTTAGTATTGCTTTTTGTTTAACAACAGTTGGAAGTCCTACATGTGAAATACTTTTCAATTTCACTCTGCTGTACTAACAACTCCCGTAAATTTTTTTAGATTTTTTTTTAGTAGTATTTGGATGCTAAAAAAGTAGACTTTGTTGAGTTTCAAATTCAAAAAGAAACCATCTACTGTGTAAATGGAGTACATTCGTACCCCAAAGGTACCAAGTTTGTTTTTTGCTTTTTGTTTGGTCGGAGTAGTTTATTATTCCCTTTTTCATCTACAGGTTGAAAATGTTCGATTGCAAGACAAGCACTCACGCCATTCGACAAATGGAACATTATATTTAACAGCAACACATTTGATTTTTGTTGATTCTACTAGAAAAGAAGAAATGTGGCTTGTGCACTCCCATATTCAGAATGTTGAAAAACTTAGTCTAAGTCAAAATGGGTCACCTTTACGAATACGGTAAGACTTCCAGTACATAGCTATCTTGTATTGCAAGGATCACCATGCTTTTTTTAAAACTTTTCTGATAACTACAGGCCAAGCTTTGTTAACGTTATTGTTTATAACTATCAATAATACTTAAATTTTAACATAATACTATGTTTTCTGGCTTGTCATTCCATCAAATGTCAATACCTATATCTTAATAGTCAAGTTGAAAAAAATAAAAAGATGTTCTCGTAAATCAAAGCTGAAAATAATCTTTTGGCAAGAACCCTTGTAGTTTCAAAGCAACGCCATGTTTTAGTACCACTGACATAATGTATTGTGGATCTGGAATGAGTTCATATTTTTTGTAACACAAAAATAAAAGTTTTAAACATTTCCAAATATACAGGGTATTTCAAAAAATTTGACATCATTTGACATGTAAATATTACAGAAACTACATAGTCGAATCAAATGAAATTCGACAGGGTTAATGTTGAGCTGAACAAGATTTATTCCTGTAAATTTGAATAAGTAATTCAAAGGCACGTGAATTCCATGAAAGGTTTTACAAATGTTCAATACGTGCACCGCCGGTGACACGGCACACGTGAATTCGGTACTCCGGTTTTCTGAAACACCCTGTATGTTAACTTTTTCACAGAAGATATAATGCAGGGGTTGGCAACTTGTAATGTTTTTATAATGTATATAATGTTTCTTATAATGTTTTTACCAAATTTATAATGTAATGATAGGCTCAACTTTTTTCCAGCTACCCAAACCTTTTTTACCATCACACAAATTTAAAGTGAAGAGTTTTTTTGTTCTTCACCAGATTTTGTACTTAAGAATGAAGCAGTTTTCACCCCTGCTGTAAATAAATGTATCACAGTTTTACTGCCATATAAATTGTTTGAAATTGTTATGTTAAAAAATAGGGTTGCAAACAAGATGGCAGGCCATAAATTGTCAAACCTCTGATGTAATGGATTGCATCTATTATCATTGTATTTTTTTTTTTTTTTTTTGGACACACTATTATTTGCTTTAGATCAGTGGTTCTAAACCTTTTCAATACTGTTGTCCAAGAAACTTAAAACGCAATTGACGCGACCTAAAGTGTCTAGTTTTCATTTTCATTCCATGCCATATTTCATCAAATCATTCCAAATTAGAGGTGAAAACCAAAGAAAAGGTTATTACTTTCATTCCATATCCTATTTTACCTTATTGTCCCTTCACAACAAAAACGGCCCCCTAGATTTTAAAAGTAGCCCAAACACTAGCATGGTCAAATCACAAAATTTGTTAGCAAGAGCATAAAAAAAAATAGCTTAATAAGGCAACCCTGGTTGAGAATTGTCAATGTAAACAGAATATATTTCTGCAATTAATATATGATTTTAACACTTTCTCACACCAGCTCTGTGTGGTTCACCAAAAAAACTCACTGTGTCCCACCAGTTGAGAAACCCTTCTTTAAATATTGTTATTCACTTCTTTGGTACCAAAAACAGTGTTTTGATAAAGGAATTTTTGCAAAATCTTAATTGATATAAATTACCAGTGAACATTCTCTTTTGTTTTTTAGTATATTTTATTTAATGAATTGGAAACATGTGTCATGTTGTTTGGGAACACCAAGTTGCTAAAAGAAAAACTTATTTTGAGTAATGTGCAGTTCTTAAAAGTGCTTGTTTATATTTGAGGGTTTGACTTTTGTTGAAGCCGTTTTGTCTTAGATAAAGACCAGTCTTTATCACAATACGTATTGTCTGGTTGATTGATTTTATATACAGTATTGAATTAATATTTAAAAATCCTTCGTTAACTATTAGTATAGGTTTGGTAAAAAAAAGCTTAAAAAAGTTGTGTTGCACTTACTAAACTATTTACATTTTTTAAATCTTTTTTTTTTAGATGCAAAACGTTTCAGGTGTTGACATTCCTTATTATGCAGGAGAGAGATTGTCATGATTTGTACTCATCATTAGTCAAACTTTCCAGGCCAGGTTTGTTTAGCGATGATCTTCTCAGACTAAAGCTGTTTGATTTTTTAAAAACCGTATTTTTTTGCCATCAACTTTTAAACAATCGACGAATAGTTTTTATTAGTGAGAAAGTTCAAGTGCTAACTTTCAGTTGCATAATTGGTATTTAATCAAATGTATAGATTTTTCTTGGTAATTTTTGAGTTCATGCAACTTTTGTGCTATTTTGAAACTGCTATCAAAATTTTCTTTTTTTTTCAAGAATAACACACATTTGGTCTCGCATTGATTGTTTGTTCAATGTATTTTTTTCGAACTTTAAACAAGAATTTGTGGATAGTTTTTTATTTGAAAGTGAAGTCTGTAATTCTCTCTCCAATTTAAGTTTAAACAATTTTGTCAAATTTGATCGGTCAAATGAACGGTATTTCACGACTTTACGAACCAAAATTCGGCGTTTAATCTTTGTTTACTACTCAGGCGAATGGAAAATTTGTCTGTATTTGCTGATTTGGAAAGTTCAGCAATGACCAAACCATAGCAGTAAATTAAAAAATTATAAATTAGCTTTCAATTATTCACTGATTTTCTTGTCTGTGGCGAATAGTTGTCGCGTGCCCCGCGATGACGTTCTCTAATAACAAAAAATGTCTAAAGTTTAATGAATAAATTATTTTACAAGACAATTTATAGAAGTAATTTCACCATACCACCACAAACAATGAGGAAATTTCTTCACGGCATTATCCAAATTACATCTTGATTATAATACGGACCATTCCTTTTACATCTTTTTTTCAATTATTAGCGGCTTAAATATTTTTTAGATATAATTTGCAAATAGACAATTTATGGCTGGGTGTTTGTCCCGACCGAAGTTTTTATCAGTTTGTTTCCAGTTCCGAAGCAAGACAATTTGTAGGGACAAATTCGTCAGCAAGCCAATTTGTCAATGAACCAATTCGTAGGCAAGCCAATTCGTCGGCGAGCCAATTTGGCGAGAAAATAAATAATTTCGATTTACCTTCACTAGCGTTGAAGCAACAACAAAAAAGTTTTGTTATGTCACCAAGGCTATTGAAAAGGCAATTGCAATTGAAGGGCTTAGTTCTAAATGTACCTAAGTCACATAATGTCATTTTGAGAAAATGAGGTTTAAAGTTTTCAAAAACCTTACTTCTACAATAGAAATACGCTAAGATTTCAAACCTCTGTGCTATTCAAAAAGTGATTTCCTGAAAAGATTTTTATCAATATTTCTGGCAAGTAAACAAACAATTTTTTCAGCTTATCTCATTTTTTCGAAAATGTGACTTAGGTACTTTTAGAAATAGGGCCTTCAATTGTTCAGCTGATAAGAGTGAAAATTCGCATTTAACAAATTTAAATGCGTTAAATTTAAGTATGTTCCTAGCCGGATATTTATCTACTTGAATTTACAATAGCTTAATTTCGAATATTTAAATTTAAAAAAGGTACTTAAATAGTTAAATTTTTGAACCAAGGTCGTTTAAACATGTATCTTTTACAAAAAGAATAGCAATGTAGCTTATTACAAAGACAACAGGTTTGAAGTTTTGCGGGTGTATGAAATTTATGACGTCACAATGAGGATTTTACTACAGGGTGTCCCAGAATTAAAGAAAAGAACTTTTTTGTTTATATAATTAGAATAGTTCAAGTCAAATTTTGTATTGCTTGGTATTAGTATAGAATTTGAACATTAGTCTTTAAACCATGTATCGTTTATTTGATATAACTTCCTTTGTTACTAATAACTGCTTTCAGTCTACCAACAAATGCATCGCATGCGGCACGCATGTGCTCTTGAGGAATGGCTTCCCATTCTTTTAAAGTTTTGCATGCAGTGAGGCCAGAGATGAGTGGTGAGTAGCAGAAACTCTAGCCTCCAAAATTGACCAGATAGAAAAATCCAGTAGATTGAGATCTGGGCTTCTTGCAGGCCAATCTTCTTTGGCAATGAAAAAGGGAATTTTCCATTAAATGCAGGATTGAGTGAATTTTGAGCCGTGCGATGGAGCAGAATCTTGTTGAAACGTCATTTTTTTCTGAAGTCAAACTGAACTCTCAATGGTATGTAAAAAACATTTTAGAAGAATCCCTGTTACCCTAGGCCATGGGTTCTTAACAGGGGGTAAATTTTATCTACTAAAGGGGTAAATTTGCTGAATTATAAACTAAAGCAAACTTCAATTTTCCGTATTAAAAAAGTGATAGTTTTGCACTGGATTATAATTCAAATATATAACTTCAATTTATCACTACGCAAGTGTACTAACATTTTCATTTAAGCAGTGTAAGTAAATACAGGTTAAAGTTAACAATCTGCAGTTATGTCGAAGAAACGAACATATTTAGAATCATATGTTGACTTTGGGTTCGACTTCATTGCGACAGATGATATTCAAAAACCACAGTGTATTTTTTGCTCCAAAGTGCTTGGTAATGGTTCTATGAAGCCGTCAATTTTAAAAGCTCATTTTACTTCATGCCATTCCAATCATGTACATGACGACCATAAGTCTTTGCTGGCCAAACGTGCTCGATTTCGTGCTTCAGGAACACTACCTAAATTAGGATTCTGTTCCGAAGACAAAGCAGGATTGGAAGCATCATATCGTGTTGCTTACAGAATAGCAAAGGAAAAGAAGCCACATACAATTGGTGAACGACTATCAAACCGTGCGCTATGGACATGGTTGAACTTGTTTGTGGAGTAGAACAAAAAAGAAAACTTGAGAAAATTGCTTTGTCAAACGATACAGTACGCTGTCGTATAAGTGACATGTCACAGGATATTTTAAATCAGGTAGCAGACGAAATTCTAGTTAGTAAGGCAAAAATTAGTATTCAGCTAGATGAGTCGACTGATGTGTCGAACTGTGCATATTTGTTGGTGTACTGTCGATATGTGCATGCTGGCGAGTTGAAAGAGGAGTTCTTGATGTGCGAAAGTTTAGAGACAACTACCAAAGCGGTTAATGTCCTGGAAAAAATGGATCATTTCTTTCAACAAAATAATATATCCTGGAATCATGTGGGTTCAATTTGCACAGACGGTGCCCCTTCTATGCGCAGTGCCAAGTCGGGCTTTACAACTTTGGTGAAAAAACGCGCACCGCACATCATATCTATTCATTGTGCTCTTCATCGACATGCACTGGCAAGTAAAACCCTTCCAGAATACTTGAAAGCTGTATTGAAGCATGTGATTGAATGTGTGAATTTTATCAGGGCTCGTGCTCTTAATCATCGACTTTTCAAAGTGCTTTGTGATCAGATGGGTTCAGAACACACTGTTCTCCTTTATCACACCGACGTTCGGTGGTTCTCTAGGGGTCTTGTTTTGTCTCGAGTTTTCGAACTATGTGGTGAAATCGAGACTTTTCTTCGAGAAACCAAATCCCCGTTGAGTAAGCACTTTGACGACAACAAAGTTATTGGAGCATTGGCGTACTTGACAGACATTTTTTCAAGTTTGAACCAGCTCAATATGCAGATGTAAGGAAAAAGTATTGCCATTGTAGATGCACGTGATAAAATTCAAGGCTTTCAGAAAAAATTAGATCTCTGGAGTAGAAGAGTTCAAAAAGGAATTTACGCGAATTTTTCAACATTTGATGATTGGAAAGTCAATAGAAATCGCAACGAGATTTCTGACCTCGAAGTCGAGATATGCCAGCACCTCGCCGCCTTAAAAAACAACTTTGACGGTTACTTTGAAGGTGCAATTTCTAACAGTACTGCTCTTAGGATAACTCATCCTTTTGAAGCGAAGTTAGAAAGTATTGCTGATGATGATCCTTGTAAGGACGAGCTGATTGATCTTCAGTGTTCGACGACGCTTCACTCCAAATATATTTCGTGCAATGATGACTTTTTCAAGTTTTGGTGTGGATTAGTCGAAGAGTTTCCTATGCTGACTAAGCATGCGTTGGAAGTTGTTGTACCTTTTATAACTACTTATCTGTGTGAAGCAGGGTTCTCTTCACTGTTCACTATTGAAACAAAACATCGTTCTCGCTTAATTCCCAAAGACGACATGCGAGTGGCTCTTTCAACGACTGCTCCAAGAATCTCAGAAATTGTTCGTAGAGAACAAACACAAAAGTCTCACTGATTGACTGTTGAAATTGTGTGTCAGTTAGTATTAAAAGAAAATTCTTACATTCTTGTGTGCTTTATCATAGTTATCCGGGACATTTGAGTAGACATTATTTTTCACAGGACCCCGTCAAGAGCGATTGTGTCTTCCACAACTAAAAAAACTTTTTTGATATGTGCTCTGGTAAACAAAACAAAAAAGGATGTTTTACTTTTCTTCACAAGATACCTCCAAGAAGATGGGGGTAAATTATACTTTTTTCATTCGGCAAGGGGTAAACGAGACAAAAAAGGTTAAGAACCCCTGCCCAAGGCCAACAAACACTTCAAAGATAAACTTTGGACGTTTCAACAAGATTCTGCTCCTTCGCACGGCTCAAAATTCACTCAATGCTGCATTTAATGGAAAATTACCTTTTTCATTGCCAAAGAAGATTGGCCTGCAAGAAGCCCAGATCTCAATCTACTGGATTTTTCTATCTGGTCAATTTTGGAGGCTAGAGTTTCTGCTACTCACCACTCATCTCTGGCCTCACTGCATGCAAAACTTTAAAAGAATGGGAAGCCATTCCTCAAGAGCACATGCGTGCCGCATGCGATGCATTTGTTGGTAGACTGAAAGCAGTTGTTAGTAACAAAGGAAGTTATATCAAATAAACGATACATGGTTTAAAGACTAATGTTCAAATTCTATACTAATACCGAGCAATACAAAATTTGACTTGAACTATTCTAATTATAAACAAAAAAGTTCTTTTCTTTAATTCTGGGACACCCTGTATACATAAACATTTTTCTACAAATCTGTTTTGATCGGCGCGAATAAACATTTTCTGCAGATTGGCATATCAGAAAAATATTGAATGGCGGTTAAGTCAGAGGGGTTATTGTATTTAACTATCAAACCATGAAAATTATTTTAACTATTTTTTTATTTCAAAAGATTTCAAAAGTGAAGACCTTTTTTTAAGAGAACATTGCGATTTTAAAACGAAAATTCAGAAATCAGAGTCAGATTCAAGGTGAAGACTTTTTTTTTTGGAGATCACTGCGTTTTTGGGACGAAAATCAAGAAATCGAAATAAGTTTGCTCACGAACAAATTTCTGCCCACACATATACAGCTGAAAATTAGACGATCATTGTTGGCTTACATAACAATTTCGTGTTGTTTCAATATGCGCTCGCTCAAATTTATTTGGGTCGCAGTCATATTTGTAAATTGTTGTTTTTAGTGATTTTGGGTCGCAGAAAAAAAGGTTTGAGAAACGCTGCATTAGCTTAAGCAACGGAAAAAAATTTACACGTTGAAATTTAATCAAAAAAATTTGTAACCGATTTAACTTTCAAATCACTGCCGTATTTTTTTTTTTTTGTTTTTAAGTTCTTTTGCCGACCTTTTATCGCTTTATTAAGCTTTCTTTTTTGTATTTGTTTTTCAGATTTTTTATTGCTTTCTGACGGTCCTAAAGACGAAGCAAGCTGTTAGAGCGAATAAAAAAATAGTTAAAATAATTTTCATGGTTTGATAGTTAAATACAATAACCCCTCTGACTTAATCGCCATTCAATATTTTTCTGATATGCCGATCTGCAGAAAATGTTTATTCGCGCCGATCAAAACAGATTTGTAGAAAAATGTTTATGTATAGTAAAATCCTCATTGTGACGTCATAAGTTTCGCATGCCCGCAAAACTTCAAACCTGTTGTCTTTGTAGTAAGCTACCTTACTGTACCGTTTCGTAAAAGATATATGTTTAAACGACCTTGGTTCAAAAATTTAACTATTTAAGTATTTTTTTTAATTTAAATATTCGAAATTAAGCTATTGTAAATTCAAGTACGTAGATAAATATCCGGCTAGGAACATTCCTAAATTTAACGCATTTAAATTTGTTAAATGCGAATTTTCACTCTTATCAGCTGAACAATTGCAATTGCCTTTTCAATTGCCTTAGTGACATAACAAAACTTTTTTGTTGTTTCTTCAACGCTAGTGAAGGTAAATCGAAATTATTTATTTTCCCGCCAAATTGTCGCGTCCAGTTCTGACCATTTTTGACAGACTCGAAACAATTGTGCTGAATTGTATAGATCTGAATCAAAGTTGCTCCATGCGATTTCGTAAATATTGTCAGCCGAGATTTTTGACTTAGCCATACAAATAGAATGTTGGCTTTTTTCTGCTCACATACGAATCAAATGCAATCAAAAGATAAACGCAAAATTTGCGCTTTTGTTAGTTTATCAGTCGATTTGGCAAATCATCAGCGATAAACCAATTTTATATTCGCCTGTGTAAAAATTAAACGTCCAGGCGCCGATTTTTCAGGATCTGCAAGTCGAATGTTGTACTGTTTTGTACCATGGTACTAAGAAAAATTTATTTAATTAGCTACTACTTGGATTTTGTACATGTGAAAAAAGAATTTGGTTTAAAATTGCTACTTGTTTTAATCTTTTTATACTCATTCTAGGGTTTATTGCTATGCGATAGCCTCCAAACGCGTTCTTCTATTTTAAGTAAAAATTCTTAACGAATCTCACTTTTAAATGTCAAAAGAACTTGTATTTTCTGATTGTTATAGGCAACTGTATCGTTTATGGATGCGAACCATCACATATTTAAAATTGATCTTTTGAATTTCAAAAGATACAGAAATTTGCTTTATTCCCTAACGATTGTGAATAGATCAGATGCTTTGCTAGTTTAGCTAATGTTTTCGACCAACTGATTAAAGTAAATCTGAAGATGCAAGGGAAAAACACAAATACTAATGTGTTTAAAAATAATTCGGTAGCTTTGATAAGTAAAATTGATAATTGAAAAAGAAACGTTAAAATCATCAATTCTGATTGTAAAAAGACAAATAACAAATTTAATCAATTAAATCATCTGATTATTTACAAACCCACAGATTTTGCAGTCGGCAGCGTGGTCGAGTGGTTATAGAGCGTCGTGATTGTGATCGACATGATCTCGGTTCAAAACCTTCTCGCGCCAATCTGTTGTGTCCTTGGGAAAGACGCTTTATGGCATTTTCCTCTGCTTTGCGATCTTAGCAAACAGTTTTAAATTTCATTTATATCTCTATAAAACTAAACAACCAAAATAAAAATTTCAACCGGACAGCAATATCCTGGCATCTTCGGAAGCAGGTCGGGGTAATTGCTTGCCCTATGTATAGCGCCTCTGTCGCTTTCCTGCGAGTCAGGAAGATAAATATAGAGATACAATGAATGACCTAGTTAAAAGTTTGTATTTTTTTTTTTTTTTTTTTTTTTTTTATATGCTGAAAATTTGAACCGTTTGTTGAGTTTTTCAAGCAGATGAAAGTGTTTTTTTCAGGACATACCATTACGAGAGTCGGGATTTGATCTGCGACCGCGATCAAGGTCGCCATCAATATACCCCGGATTCTTACTTTGCTGTGCACCAGTGTATTCCTTTTTTTTTAACATTTTGTTGCAATCGAAGCAGAATTTTGTTCGATGTTTTCTTGAAAGTGGTGGTGATAAGCTTAATTTTACTGAAAATTTGTTTATACAGTCAGCTAAGAAAGTTTCCAATAGTTAGCAAAATAAATTTTTAAATGATCAAAATCAATTCTTGAGCAAGAAAATAAATATTAAGAAAGTAAATAAAGAATTTCTTGCTGAATTCTAACATTCATGTATTAAGATATTTGTTTTTTTTCAAACGCTTATAAGCGTTGAAATTTACATTAACAAAAAAAATCAATAAAAAAAACATTAAAAAAATTTAAAAAAAAAGAAAGCGTTTGAAAAGAAAACAACTAAATTTACATACCGCAAATGTAAATTTAGTTTTTTAGGGAGAAAAGTAGTTTCAAATAGCGGTTGAAGCGGCGGAGAGAATAAATATTGAGAATCACAGTGCATTTAGCAAATTTGTTTGAAAAACAAATTTTCCTGATCTGTTCCGATATCCTTTGAATAAAATTACATTTTAACGACACTTAAAGGAGTCTTGTCATTGATAACGTTTTAAGAAAAGTGTAGTTTTTGTTTAAGCGTAATTTTCCACAAATGGCAAAAATAAAATCTCTTTTCTCACTCCTGACATGCAATGTCATATTCGGCTCATAATTTTTCAGTAAAAATGGAGGAGCTTTATGCTTTTTCGTACAACCCTCGGGAAGAACAACTTCAGCCTGAAGGTTGGGATTTATTCAATCTGAATAACGATTATCTTCAAATGGGACTACCCACGCGATATTGGAAGGTGTCACGAATCAACAATGAGTTTGGTAGTATATTTTATGTTATTACTGATATCTTTCAAATGAAATTCGCTTTCGAAAAGTGATTACTGGTTAATGTAAATAACGAATTGATGGTAAGATCAATTCTAAGATTGATTTTTATTTGAATTAAAATGCTTTTTACTGCACGATATCTGTTAAATTTTTTAAGTTGATATTATTTTTATTGTTTTGGGTACTTGTCCTTATTAAGCGTAACAAGCATGTTTATTTTTATCGTTCCGCTCTCGTTTTTGTAGCTTGATGAAAGGCCATCAAAGCGTTACTTTCATCAGCGGTTAAAAAACCGAGATTTTCTTTGAGATTTTCGCAATCGACTTACAACTTGTCACCGAATCCGAAAGTTTTCCACAAAAGTTCGTTCTTAAGCAAATTGCAGCTAGAATTTGTTCGACGTTCAAGCTTGTTACGCTTCTAACTGCTAATCAAGCCCTTTCGACGTCTGTTTAAAGAATTTTCTCGACATTGATTTGATAACACTACGATTGAAGGTTTGTGCGATACTTACCCGAAGCTGATATGCGTGCCTTCCCTCGCCACACCCGCGCTTATGTTGGGCAGTGCTGCATTTCGGAGTAAAAGGCGACTTCCTGTTCTTTCGTATTTGCATAAAAACGGATCGGTTATTGTAAGGTGAGTTTGGACTTTGATTCGTAGCTTTTACGATTTTCTTTGATCATTGTTCGTCAAATTGAAAACGTTTAATTGATTTTGTTTCGGCATTCATTGGATTTTCGCGGCAAGAAGATAAAGCTTTCAAGCTCATCATTTTAGTTGAATAGAAGTAAACACTTGATTATTTTATCAGGTGCAGTCAGCCTATGTCAGGATTTACTTCCCGATCTTTTGAAGACGAAGCGTTTGTCGACTTAATCCGTCGATCCAAGGCCGGTGGGAACGACTTCCTGTATATCATCGATACGCGTCCAATGGTGAATTATTAAAATTTTTTTTGTTTTTTTCTTATGTTTAGCTGAGAATTTAGTTGATTTGTATGTTTTTTCATTGTTTGGGAAAATTTGAAAGAGCTGAGAAGGTTTCGAAAATGTTAGCAAATCTTCAGCAGCCCCGACTTATTCTATTAAGTTTAGAGGCGTGACCTTAAAATAGAAAATCTTTTTGTTTGTTTTTTTCAATTTTCAAAATCACGTTTTTACTATTAATGTTGTACATTTTAAGGTCCAGTATTTATTTACCAGCCCGAATGCTTTCCTTTGTCTCTTGCTTTGAGCTCTGTGTATATTTTGATTTTGTTCACGACTGAATTATTTTAATATTTTTAAATAAATATAATCAAAACGTAAAAAAAATTATTTTACCATAAAAAAGAAAGTCTTGTTCCTTTTTTTTATTATGCTTCCATGATGTTGCAGCATTCAGTAAACAATATATTCCCGTGGTGGTGGTGGATTTACCCGACCCATTCCTGGGGATGGGGGCGCGGATCAACTCCGCGGAGTCCCAATAATCGGGCGATTCCCCACAGACGGGACCAGAAGTCCAAAAGTGAGAGGGTATGGCCGAATATGGCCCGACGCAGATGGTCCAGTACAGGGCAGTCAAGCACGAGATGTGAAAGATTCTGTGATTCAGAACCACAGTTGCTGCATGAAGGAGTCTCGGCTCGACCAACCCTGTGGAGATAAGAGTTAAGGAGAGTGCTGTGCCCGTTAAAGCGTAAACGGGAGAGAGCACAGCGAGCGGAGCAAGGGAGAGTAAGCTCCTCGGGAGATACTGAAGGCATTTGGTGTTGAAAGAAACCAGATTGGACACTGTGTCTGCAACTGGTGTATAGTCGTTGGGAGGAAATAACGGGTGCGAGGACACTGGTATTTTGGAGGGATCAAGAGAGGCTCCGGCGTTAGCTAGAGAGTCAGCTAAGTCGTTACCTGGGAGGGAAGAGTGACCAGGTATCCATTGCAGATGGACTACTTTGGATTGAAATAGAGAATTGAGAAGGAATTGTGTATTGGATAGGGATTTGGGGGTTAAATATGGTAGGGGGCAGAGAGGGTTGATAGGCCAGATAAAGAATCGGAGAAAAAGGTGATAGATTCAAAATTACATGTCTTGGAGTGAGAGATACACCACTCAAGAGCATGTAGGATAGCGAAGGTTTCGGCACTATAACTGGTAGCCCAGAGACCAGTCGAGAAGGAGAGCGAGGTAGCAGTAACACACTTTGTACACTTGATGTGTGTCCCTGCACCACCCTGCCCCAGTCCAGGTAGAGATATCGTTGTGAGATAGGGAGGAAAGATGGGAGGTAGCTGTGGTGTTGCGAAGGCAGGGGGGGTCTTTGGGAGAGCATGGGGATGAGAGATGGAGTGAAATTGTGTAACTAGATGGGGTAGACCAGGGGGGTTAGGAGGGCAGAGGATTAGAGGTTCACGGGCAAGATGTAGGTTAGGGTTAAGGTTATGTGATCTGGAGAAGGATCTCCATGAACTCTTCTTGAGACGTGTACGGGGGTTAGAATTCGCAAGAGAGGCTATGGGAAAGGTTGAAAATCGACGGAGGGCTCGTTCAAAGAAGGAGAGGGATTGGTGGGTGAGGGTGACTCGTAGTGGAGGTAGAAGTGCTTCTATATGAAGTAGAGGGATGGGAGTGGACAATAGACAACCTGTGATTACTCTGCAGGAAGATCTATGCATCCTCTCCACGGAGGTGATGTGAGTAGGAGATGAGAAGGGAAACCAGCCTGGGGAAGCATAGGTAAGGATGGGGAGAATGAAGGCTTTATATAAAATACATATGGACTCTTTTGATGGACCCCAGGAGGCAGAGGCGATGGAGCGCAAAGCACGGAATCGGCTGTGAAATTTTTTCCGCAAGGATAGGACATGATGTTTGAAAGAGAGAGTGCAGTCGAAGGTTACACCGAGAAAGGTTGGATGAGGGTTAAATTTAAGTGGGGTGTTAAGTATGTACAGAGAGGGTTGTACACGTGATTGGTAGGGGTCTAAGCTGAAGAAGGATGTTTCACATTTGAGGGGGCTGAGATGAAGGCGCCATTTTGAGGACCATTCCACCAGTTTGTTGAGGGCAGCTTGTACTATGGAAGTTGCACACTCAACACTCGGGGAGGAGGCCCAGATGGCTAGGTCAGCTGCATAGAGAGAGGTCTTAACAGATGTAGGAAGGAAAGTGGGAAGGTCATTGATATATAAAGAGAAGAGAACTGGTCCTAGAACTGAACCTTGGGGAACTCCTCTTCGGAGACGGAAAGGACGACTGTATGAATTACAGATACGGACTTTCGAACGGCGATCTGAGAGGTAGGATCGTATCCATTTAACAAAGCAAAGAGGAAGATCTAAAGAAAGGAGTTTAGAGGGAAGGGCAGAGTGCCAAACTGAGTCAAAAGCTTTCGCAAAATCCACAGTGGCAAGGACTGTACGTGCGCCTGGCTTAGATTGGTGGAAGGAATCTGCGACTGAATGTGAGAGGAGAACCTGATCTACAGTCGATCTACCAGGTCTAAAACCAGCTTGCACAGGTGAGAGAATGTCTTGTTATTCGAGAAAATAGGTTAGTCGTCCTAAAACCATTCTTTCGAAGAGTTTGGAGGTACAGGAAGTGAGAGAAATGGGTCTATATGAAGAAGGTGAGTTAGAGGGTTTTCCCGGTTTGAGAATGGGGATAATTGTTGATTGCTTCCAGGTAGACGGGAAGGTGTGTGTTGACCAAGAAAGGTTGAAGATATATAGAAGAAAATGTAACGCAGATTGTGGGAGGTGGGTTAGAAGAGGGTAGGTAATTTGATCAGGGCCTGAAGAGGTTGAGAGTTGAGAGATAGCTGTGGAGAGTTCAAGAGAGGAGAATGGTGAACAGAAAGTGGAATGCAGGGTATTGCAGTGTGCAGTTCTGATAAGATTCATCTGAGCTTTCTCGGTGCTTCGAAAAGGTTTTGGGGTTTGGGTAGAGAAATGGGACTGTAGATCTGAAGAGAGATGGTTGGCACAATTCACAGGGGTATGGCAATTTGGGAAGTTGGGGAGGTCAGAAGTAGTTTGGGAGGGGGAGCCAGAGATGGAGCGAAGTAGAGAAAAGACTTCACTGGAATGGGTTTTAGGAGAAAGGCTAGAGCAAGTTTTCTGCCATGACTTAGCTTTAGCCTTGGAAATCACAGTGGAGGTAAGAAGTGGCGATATAGTGCTGGCGGTCTTCTTCGGAACAGTGTGCCTTTGCAAATGCCTTTCGGCGTTTCGCGACTGCATCTGCGACTTCAGAAGACCACCAGCCTTTAGCAGGGCGGTTGATGCTGCCGAAAGGAATGGGAGAAGTGGCAGCATCATTGAGGAGTTTGGTAAAGGTGTGGGTGGCTTTAGAAAGAGAAAGTGTTATAAAGTTAGAGGGAGGAGGGCAGTGGGTATCAATAGAAGTAAGGTAATCGTCCCAGCGAGCTTTATTGTAGTTAAATGAGGGGGGGCGGTGGGTAGAGTTAATTAAGGGGGAAGTGGGAATAGTGATAGAGATAGGAAGATGATCTGAGCCGAGGTCCGGAAGGGTCTGGCATGTGCATTTAGAGGCTATTCGGGCAGGAACTAGGGAGAGATCAGGGAAAGAGCGGTTTCCGGTGGCACGGCGTAGTAGGGTGTGATGTTCGAGGTTGTTAAGAGGTAAAAGATCAGAGGAGAGGAGCCAATCAAACAGATCTTTGCCTGATTGGTCTTCCGGTGAGTGGGAGTCCCAGGATGAATGATGGCTATTAAAGTAGCCAAAGATGTAAGTGGTAGGGGATGATGGTAAGAGAAAAAGTGAAAAGGATTTTGGGCGAGAGTCGGAAGAAGAAGAGCAGATAGGAGGGACATAGACGTTGAAAAGATGTATAGGTGAGGCTCCTTTTATTTTAACTGCGATAGCTAAATAATCGGAGCTGGGGTCGAGGGAGGAGAGGGATTGTGTGGAGAATGAAGTGTAGGTTAGACCGTTTTTGACAAGTATGAGCACGCCACCTCCTAGTTTTCCCGTAGAGTTGGTGGTTCCTCTCCTTGTCATTAAACGGTTCTTCTGGAGGGTTTTGTAGCCAGGTATGCGGAAAGTGGAGTCAGAGGAGAGGTGTGACTCTTTTATGAAGATGAGATCGTACTGATTATGAGAGAGGAATTGTATGAGTTCAGTACGACGGGGGCGAATCCCATTAGCATTCCACTGTAGGATTCGGAGGTTGTTTCAAGAGGGAGAGGAAAAATGTGTGAGAGGAGAGATGGTATGTTGGATTTGAGGAGGAGGTATAGATGATGCTGAGGGAGAGTAAGTAAAAACTAGTTGGGGATGATTAGGAGGATAGGGAGGTTATTCGTAGTTGTTTTGGGGGGGTTATTTTTGAAGATATAGTTTTGTGGGTGTTTGTGAGTGAGGGTGGGGGGTTTGGAGTGTGAATGGATGGAGATACAGAAAGGATGAAGATACAGGATTAGGGTGTGAGAGAGAGGGGGGAGGGGTTGAGAAGAGGATGGGCACATTGGGCAAGTCCAAGAGTGTCCCGGGGAGATTTTACGAAAGTCAGCGAAAGAAAGACCAGAGCAGGAGAGGTGTACCCAGAGAGAACAGTTGGTACGTTGTACCGATCTGTTTCCCCAGATGACTCTACGGGAGCAGACAGAGCAGTGGTCTATAGGGCCAGGGTTGGGGTGAATATCACCTCTGATGAGAAGAAGCAAAGAGATAAGTATCAGCGGTGAGTAGGATAAGTAATGAAGAGGTTTGGGGTGGAAGGAGGGACTAAGAAGAGTTGTCTGAAAGAAAGTAGAAGAGATAAGGGGGCGGTCAGTTGGGTTTAAGAATGCTGTCCATATGTGACCGCGCATTGGACAGCAGGGATAAAAAATGAAAAGAAGAGTTGTCCAAGGGAAAATCGCCCAAGGATGAGACCCTCGGGGAATTGACAAACCATTTCGACCCTCCCCAGTTCAGGGAAGGGGACTGCACCATCACGTTGAGGTGGCTTGTCGTTGGTGCAGATATATTCCCGTCGAAATCTATATCGTCGTATTTCTTCCAAATGATAAATGACTGTTTCTTTTTATTCAGTCAAATAAAATTATTCTTCTCTATTCATACTACCTTTAACAAGTTTTAAAAAGCACCAAAGAAATAAAAGCACTACATACGAATGAGAATCAAAAAATTCTCAGACTAACGGAGAAATTAGCTCGTTCGAATTAACGAAAGATTTTTGGCAAAAAGTTTATATGCCTATCTTTACTATTATACAGGAAACGAAATCGGTAAAAGGAAAAAGGCTAGTAAGATCCCGTGAAAACTTTCAGAAAAGCAACTCTCAATCATTAAGAGACGAGGATTTGGGCTAAATCATAGGAACTTAACTCAAATTCAATGAAGCGATGAAATATAAAACAGTTTCTTATCACAATTGTATTGTACGACAAGGCCCTGTTTCGCTCTTATGGAGCTCATCAGGTACAAGATCAAAAGTAACAAGCCAAACTATTACATGCACAACCAAATATATATAACATAATAACAAACGTAATGATTACATACAAGCGATAAATGTTTATCTAACTCCACAGAGGTGGACTTCGCATTCATAAAATATCATCAAACTCTTAAATCAAAGCAACTCTTAAGCCCTAATTACAGTATTTAAACAAGCACTTAAACAACTTATTTTGCCAAAGCCTTTGTGCTATCGCTGACTGAACTGAAAAAAATGTAGCCTGCTAAACAGAATGGACCGTAAATTTGTCAAGGGGTGTATTGTGTTTAAAAGTCAAACGAAGACTAAAAATGGTATTCACCTGCAATCGAAAGACTTTAAAGACGGTCCTCGTCAAAATATTCTTCAAATTGTTGCACGGTTTTTTTCACCCCGCCAAATGTTCGTTTAGCTGTTTGTTTTTATTTCAGATTAATGCGATGGCGAATCGTGCCCAAGGAAAAGGTTATGAAAATAAAGATTTTTATGAGAATATCAAATATTGCTTTCTTGGAATCGAGAACATTCACGTGATGAGAAACAGTTTAAACAAACTGCTTGAAGGTGTTGTACTTTGTGGTTGTTTTTATTCGATGTTTGATGGTATCTTTTCAACTTATTTTTTGAATTTTTATTCATTTAATACTTTACGAAGCTAAATGCAAAAGTTAGTGGGTGGTTGTGATAGCTTTGTGTTTTGTGTCTCTATTTGATTTGACAAAATTCTTGTTTGCATACGTGAAACCAGAGATTCAATTTCTTGATTTCGCGTTCTGCCATCGCGCTCCTCAGCGAATCCGAAATTGAGAGCACCCAGTTCATTTTAACAAGAGCGCGCAACAAACACTTTCGGCCCACTTGAACTTTCGTCACGATTTATTCTGAAGTCACAGACGAATATATCGTCGTATGCCGATTATTAACTTTTTCATGCCTGAATTAATTTGTAAAGGTATTAAAATTAAAAAAAGGTAGCGTTACATACAACAGACAGCCAGCAACTGACTAGTTAAATGGTTCAAAACACTCAGGAACCCTATGTAACAACATGCAAAACCAATATTTACTTTTGTACTCTATGGAAAAGGATAAGAAAGTTTAAAATAACGTGGTCGAATTTGTGACCATACGGCATGAATGGGTTAACCAGCGGATCCGCTTTCAGCTTGCGAAGACTCGAATTGCAGCGCGGGCTCGTGGTTGGACGCACTCAACAGCAGCGGCTGGCTCAAGCACGTATACAACGTGATACAAGTGTCCCGATTCATTGCGAACGTGAGTTTACTAATGGCGTCCAGACCCATGCCCGCCCTTAACGCGGCCGCTTTGTTCAGGCCGTCGGTGTCGAGAACCGCAGCGTGCTAGTTCACTGTAGCGACGGGTGGGACCGGACCGCGCAGACCTGCGCCCTCGCCGCGATCATGCTCAATCCTCACTACCGTACAATCGACGGCTTCCTGGCTGTCGTTCAAAAGGAGTGGTTACACTTTGGTCACAAGTTCGAACACAGGTCGGTTTGACTTCGATCGAGTGAATTTCTCGTTCATTGTCAGGTAGTCGTAAATCAAAACAATAAGCGTCTGGGTTTCTAGCGGTTTGATCTGTTTTTATCTTAGTTTTCGAACCGTGTATTTCTACCGATTTTTATGATTTACTATAGACAGGGTTTCGCAAATAGCTCGGAACTTGTAGCTTCGTTACTTTCGCTTATAGATCATAAAGTTTAAAAATCTCTGAATAAAACTTGGTCAGGAATACAAATAGTTGCTTCGTGTTTAGTTCGGCTAAACACGATTTGAGAAATGCTGTTAAGTATGTTGCTTAATATTTTTTATATCTTGCATCGGTTACTTTAGTTGTTTACTGAAAATTATGTTTTTTATTGCTAAAATCTTGTAGTAAATCAACAAAACCTTAAGTTTCGTGTTTCGTAAACATGAGCTACTCTTAAACATTAAGTTTTTTCTGTACTCGCTTTGGTTGCGACCAGCCTGTGATTTGATAGAGAAAAAAAGGTTCAATTCTCGACTTCGCTTTCTCTTGGCAGATGCGGGCATTTGGATGGCGATAGTCGCGAGGTGTCGCCCGTGTTTACGCAGTTTATCGACGCCGTGTGGCAGCTGATGCGCCTCCGACCCTCCCTGTTCCAGTTTAACGAGCAGCTCCTGCTCGAACTGAACGATCACGTGTACTCGTGTCAGTTCGGGACTTTTTTGGGAAACTGTGCCAAAGTCAGACAAGACTATAGGTGAGATTCCCGCTCGAGTTTAACGATGCAAGACAACCGGTTCAATTGTGTCAACTTGATTAAACTGTAAATTTAAAAGATTGCATTTTCGTTCGGTGTGCAATTAATTACTTTAAGCGAATTTATTCAGTTTTTATATTTGCAATCAAATTTAATGCGTTTCCGAATTCAAATTGACACTGTGATTTCGAATAAAGAGACAGTGGCCAAACGATTTAATTGTTGTATCTTCAAACCGACCATAATTTTATATTATGGTCTGCTTCAAGTGCTCACACTCGACAAAGCAATGTTCGCTCTTGATCGACTTATTTCACTGAATCTTACTCGCTGGTGTTTAGTCTCGCTACCCGAACTTATTCACTGTGGGGCTGGATGATGAAGCGAACGGATCGCTACCTGAATCCGCTTTATCGAGCCGCCGAGCAACATCGGGCGGAAAATCAAGTCTTTCTCCCTCCGACAACTCCGCATTTCGTCAAGTACTGGCTTGGCATGTATAACAGGTGACTCCGCCGCACGCGTAAATCCTTCAACGTTCGCACGCCGGACTTGGTTTTGTTCCGCTTCAGGTTCGACCGAGGACTTCAACCTCGTGAGTCCGTGGCCGAGGCGATGAAATCTCTTAATGAGAAGGCTGCCAACTTGATGAAGAGCGTCCGAGCTGTCACGAAGCAGAGGGACATGCTGTGTGAGAAACTGGGCATTAATGTTCCCGCTCCCGGAATCGAACTTTCTTCACCAAACTCTGGTAAGAACCCGTTTGCATCGTTTTCGTTCAACATGATCAGAGGCTTCTATCTCAGCGATATGAGGTCGTTTACAAGAATTTAATTGTGTGATGTCTGTGTTTTTTCACAAGTATAGACGTTTAACGTTTATATCTTTATGTATACGTCTAATTTTGGAATGAAATGAATAAATTAATGCTTGTAATATGCTACTAATGACCATTAGTCGTTCCAGAAATTTTTGCCTAGCGAGCGTTTGAAAATATTTTAATGCTTCGCTTATGATGGGCATTCGAGCGATAATCTCACTCCTTTATTCTCATCGATGGAAAAATAACTTTTCTTTTGACCATTCAGAATCTGACGTAATAAAATGATTCGGAAGAATATTTTTTTCTTCTAAAGAGACTCTTACACAATACTTTTACATATGAACTTAACTAATTCACTAGGCCAGGGGTCACCAAACTACGGCCCGCTGTTTTTTTTTTAGCCCGCCGCAGTTCTAACCTAAGCATACGTCTTGCGAAAAGCTTAATGCAATAGTTTATAGTAATACAGAAATAAATATCAAAATTTTAGTTGTCAGGGCACAAAAAATGCAAAACTGATTTATTTCTGTTTCTGACTACGATTTTTCACAGTGCATTACCCGATAAATCGGCTAATAATTCTTCACAGTAGGTTGTCGCTCGCTTGAAGCGATTACGTGAAGCGATTTGTTTAAGCGTTTAGTTGAGCCAGTTGGTTTACGCTTTGGTAATTAAACTTCCCTTCAGTTGATCACTGCATCGACAGACTAAACAGCCTAGCAACTAGCTTTAACGGTTAGATGTATTATTCATTGATAGCATTTTTTAATATTTAGGTTTTGTTGTAATATAGCTTTTTAAAATCATTTTAATGTTTGTGAACAAACATTTTTAAAATTAAAATACGTAAAGTCAGAGCATCGAACGAGATTGACTGATAAACATTTGAAAGCGATTTTCTTGGTCGGATCCACCAATACAAACCAAATCTTGATGAGATGCTCAGAGATAAACGACAGTTTCATAAATCTCACTAAATTAATTTATTGTATTGATTTTCTTCGTTATACTTGTCATTATTTGATTTATAAAATTTTATACAGTACTTTGTTTTTACATGGCCTGCTATCGTTAGTCCTCATAGTTATCTGGCCCTTTGTAAAAAAAGGCTTGGTAACCCCTGCACTAGGCGAACTTTCAGAAACAATGTTGCATGATGTGCAGACACAAAGTTGCTTATAATCTCATTTTTACAGGCGAGCCAGCTTCGGAAGTTCTTATAAAACGACTTCAAATCGAAGATTCTCAAACTTCCCCTTCCATACAACGTCGTCTTGCCAGCGCCGACGATTTGTTGTCTTTCGAAGGAATTCCGAAAGTCCCTGCCGTGGTCGCTATGAAAAATCCTCGCAGTGAACCGGATATGATGTCAATGAACTCTAACGCAAAAAACGGCTCGATGGACGACACCGTCGTTTCTTCTACGCTTGTCGTGTCTTACTCTAAGTCGTCGGTACTGAACGATAGCGACTCGCCTTCTCCAGTTGCCTCTTCGGACGACGTAAACGAGATTTTAGAGGCAGAAAAACCCCCCGAGTTTTCATGCCACGGGCCAGAAAACGATGTTTTAGCCAATTAGTAGCGAGTTAACAATGTTTGATTGTGTTAATTCATTTTCATTGATTAGTGTGTGCTTGCCTTAAAGTGCAACTACTTTCCGCCTAATCTATTCGTCTTTTATCGACTTTCCGTGCAATAAACCATTAGAATATCGTTAAAATTTCCGATAAAGCTAGATGACAATCGTCAGTGTCTAGGTGCGAGTAAAGACATTTTTTGGGCATAATTTGACTTAAAGGTTCGATGATTCATTGGCTGATGCCAGTCTTCTGTATCTGGGTTAGAGCAAAAACGTTTTCGGGGGCATCATTTGACTGATCGCCTTCGAATTAATCTTATAACTACAGTTCTAACCTAAGCATAGGTGTACCTTTTTAAGTTCCACATTCTTGTGCTTGCTTTAAAAAACAAAACGTCTTCAAAAATTGTTTTCCTGTTACGACGGAGCGTGCTTTTGGAGTAAGCGTTTAGTTGAACAGCAATTTTAGCAATCTTAGTTATACCTTTTTTCATCGGAGAATTTTCTTTAGTTGTTTTTAAGACTTACGTAGTCTACAAGAAGCTATTCCACCACCAAAAAAATGGGTAGTGAGCACTGAGCAGTTTAATGGGAATTTTACGCTATTCGTCGTCACGGTACTATTCAGGCGTGTTCAATACCTTTTATTTCATCTATATATTTATCCTCCTGACTCTCAGGAAAGCGACGGAGGCGGTATACATAAGGCAAGCAATTATCCGACCTGCTTTTTGGAAATTCCAAAATATGGCTGTCCGCTTAAAATATTTTTAGTTTTATAGAGATATGACTAAAATGTAAGAACTGCTTCCAAGATCACCAAGCTGGGAAAAGTGCCGTAACGTGTCTTTTCCAAGGTCTCAACAGAATGGCGCGAGATCGACAAATACATTTGTTGATCTCGCACGCAATTAATAAGCATACCAGCACATATGTGGGTTATAACGACAAAGAAACGAGGGTCACAGTTTACATTTTCTGATATGGTGAAAAATTATGTAACAAGCCGATGGCAAACCGCAAAACCAAGATGAAGGTTATGCACCATTTCGTTTTTACGTGTGCTCTAGTTTTGCTTATATGCAGCGTTTTAACTTAAGTTTTACAAAACGATTTTTCGTCAAATACCTTTTCTTTATTCAGCTTCGTATTTAATTCCCGTTTCGGCGATATCGGTACTGTACAGTATATTCAAATTCTACTTTGTATTTAATTTTCGTTTCGGCAACATCGGTTTTAAAGCCAATAAACTGTTTTATAAAACTCCATTTATTTAATCCCCGGACACATCACTTAAAGAACAAGCATTCAGAAAAACTCTGTGTCATCCGGAGCATCCAGATCCTGATATCCGACAATCGGACGCGAACTAAATGGATCGCTGCTGTACAAAAACACAATTAAGAAATTATCAAAAGCTCGATGACGTTCGGTCTCACCTTGGTCGAGCGTCTCGATTTTTCGGCGGGAAAGTCCTTCCGGCTCCGTTTCCATAAGGATTAGGAGGCCGTTGATGAAACTGCGGTGTAGAGAACTGCGCCCGTCCTTACAATATGAAGATTGCGTAATGAGTAATGCAATTAAACAAGTGACTCTCAACAGACAACCGAGAATTTTTACTAGTTCGAGGACGCAGCCATATGATTAGGTAAAGAACAGTAAAGAAGTGGCATCATGGCTCGTGGTACTTCTTGCTATTAACACGTTAAGTGCCAGACGCGTATCGCGCACGCATGCACGCTGGTGCCAAGCACTTTTTCCCGTTACGTCATCTCGTGCTTAATCGCTATCTCGAAGGAGTACAGCAGTGCTTCTCAACCTTTTTTTGTGGCGACCCAACCTTTTTTATTGACGTTATTGCAAGCATAAAAAGTGAATTAAACAAAAGATTATTTAACATAGGTACAACCTAAGGTTGCCATATCTAAATAGGCGGAATTCTGGACAGACATAGGTGCACCAACAAAAAAATTTTTAAAGGGGCGGACAAAATAAATTTGTTTCCGAATTTAGGACAAAGACCAAAAAAAGGTCTTCACTTTGAATCAATCTCCAATTTCCCTATTTTTTTCCCAAAATCATGGTGGTCAGTTCAGCGGCTCGAAAGAGTATGAAAATTCCCAGTAGGAATCTTTTTTATGAATGAGAAACGTGCACACACATAGCCGTACCAGCCAAAAAAATTTTGGGGGGGCAATGAAGCTTTGCCCAAATTTTGTGACGTTTTCCCAAATCATGATTTTATAGTACATTTCGGATATGACAAAAAAATTGTCTGAGATTCTCAGACGAAAAACCAATTTTGTCCTAAAATCATGGTGATCTCTAAAAAAAAAAAAAAGGTCTTCACCCAAATTTGGGTTATTATTTTTTGCAGTTCCTCATCGTCACCTCTCTAAATTTCTTGACTTTGCCCAAATTTTTCGTATCGCTGCCCGAAAAATTATGGTTTTGCCCAAATATTTTCTTCTCACTGCCCGAAAAATCTTAATTTTGCCCAAATCTTCAAAACTTGGGGGGAATATTGCCCCCCCTTCCCCCCCGGCAGGTACGGCTATGTGCACACATACATGCTAACACACGCACACATTCCTGTGCAACAAAGCAAAACGAATGTCCAGGCGAACATAACGGAAATATCGTCCTTGGCACTGAAATGCCTTTTGACGTATACGTCCGTCATAAGGCACTCTGCGCATAACGCTTCGTGACGTATATATCCGTCATAAGGCACTTAACGTGTTAAAAGTCGTGTACGAGAATGCCATCGTACTAAAATGAATCTTTTTAAGAAACTGTTATTTCAAAAAGCACGCTTGAAAATAATATAATTCGGCCAACCTGGGTCTCCTTTGTACATCGGGGTGCCAGGGGGTGGTGGCCCAAATGGTGGCCTCATTGGTGGGGGTACGTGATACGCCGGGGGTGGGTGTGGCGGAGCTGGAGAGGGCGTTGCTTTGGCAGTGATTCCCTCCAGTGGTCCTGGTCGCCTTGGATCCATGAGATAGTTGTTGAAGTAAAGAACTTCCTTTTTGACAGCTTCAACTTTGTCAGCGTGCTTGTTGAATATGTGTTTGCGAATATAATCCGGTCCCTAAATAATCGAAGAAAAACTTTACAATAGGCAAAATTGACAGTTTAAAGAAAAGCAGAAATTATCGAGTCTTACCTTGAATTTCTTTCCACTTAGAGGGCAGAGCCACTTGTCCTTTCCAACCTCCTGGGTGTTGCTCGTCACAAACTTCTCCACCTCAGTTTCAACATCCTTCGGTCCTGTCGTTATTACATAAAATTTTTAAGTTTAAATTTTGAACTAAAACCATAAGAGAAGCTTTTGTAAACAACCTAATATCACTACAAGCAACGTAATTGCTTTTAACAACGTCATCAAGCATCAATGCTAAAGCTATTTTAAATTTTGATATGCATTTTAAAATTTTATGAGATTTTTAATAACGAAATGTTCAAAGTACTTTACATATAACCTCTTGACTCGCAGGAAAGCGACGGAGGCGCTATACATAGGGCAAGCAATTACCCCGTCTTACTTCCGGAGATGCCAAGTTGTTGCTGACCGCTTGAATTTTTTTTTTTTAGTTTTATAGAGATATGACTGAAATTTAGAACTGCTAGTCAAGACCACCAAGTAGGTATAATGCCGTAACGTGTCTTTCCCAAGAATACAACAAAATGACGCGAGTAGGTTTTGAACCGAAACCATGTAGATCACAATCACGGTGCTCTAACCACTCGACAAGATCGAAAACAATCGCCGCAGGCACGAGTGATGAAAAAGTTGACGAAATTTTATCCAGGCGTAAAAAACGTAAAATGATATTTGTTTCCATAGAAAATTGTCACTCACGTGTAGATAAAACGGGCAGTTAATTTTGGATTTCATCAAACACAAAAACCCTTTAATTGGAAGTTAACTTCTATAGAAGCAAACAAAAAACAATCTTTTCCGTACATTTTCGATGTAAGTAACAACAACCAAACACACGTTTCAATCGACTAGTTTGTTACAGTCGGCAAAGCTCAACAAGATCCCTGGTGAACCAAGATTAATCAAAGCCAGTAATGAACATTACGCGCAGAGCATCGCTCATCGTTCTTACCGAGTTTCTTCGCTTCCTCGTCCGTCAGGCGTTCCTTAAAGTTGAGAATATGAACAAGCTTGTCGTTAAATCGCTTTTGAAATTCGGCGATGTCCTTCTTCGTCAGCATGTTAGGGGGGATCGGACCACGGGCGTGAATTATGCCGCACCTGCGCAAGAAAATTGGTTGAAAAACACCTCTATGACATCGCGACTTTGAAAAATTTCGATGGACTTTTTCTCCATTCTGAATAGGTGACTTGCAGAGAAATGCGACGTCTTATGCTTGGTTTTTACTTTAAATCAACTCGTCGTTTTGTTAAAATAAGATTCGAAATTGTTGTTGGAGGACAGTTTAAAATCGGAAGGTTTACCTGTTGGGCATTTCGTCCTCGCACGGGTATTCACTCGCGTTGTAATAATCGACTGAATGGACGATCCTCAGGTAATACAGCAGACGATCAACAACCTTTAAAATTTAAAAAAATATTAGAGGCTGGCGTGCTGACAAGCATAAGAAAATTAAGTGGCTTGATCTAAGAGCTCACGATCACATCTGAACTGACATGTATCAAACTCGTTGCTGCAAGAAGGGAAGATGATCTTCGATATTTACTTTCACAGGTGAATTACCTTGATTAGGTTCAGATCTCTCGTTATTTTCACGTAAGGAGTCCCTTCTCCCGGTTCCTCTCCTTCTTCTTTCTCCTCCTTCTCTCCAATCAACTCCTCTTCTTCCGCACTGCTCTCATCGACGAGGTACTCGGAGATATTTTTCAGCCAGGGATTTTCGGATGTTTTCTCGACAGGCTTATCATCGCCATCTGATGTCTAACAAGCCACAACACAATTGAAATACTGAGAATTTTTAATTTAATTTTTATAGAAAAAGCAAACTCAAAAAAGAATTTACTCCCAACCGCATTCAAGGGGATCACTGTTATCGAATTTGCTAGAAAACCGATAAACCATGCTAGAGTTAACGAACTAGAAAACACCTCAGTGGTGATCCAGAGCTTCCACTTTTGGTCGAGATGCATAATGAGCCGGACGATGTTGCGCAGATCGCTTCTTGCGCAGCTAGAGTGTTGTGCGATGCCGGAGATTGGGCGGACCCTCCTCGAAAGATCGCGGTTCACCACGGGGTTGAGCTCGATGTCGCGAAGCTAAAAAGAATCAGAAATCGCTAGGATTACGTCAGACAGACAGAAGAGTTTTTTGCATTTAGCAATATTAAAATGCTTAACGATCGAGCTATTGAAAATTAAAACTTTCTTAAATCGATTTTTCGCTGTTGTGATATTAAGAAGCGTAATTTTTAAAATTGTTAAAAGTTTAAGATTTTTTTTAAAAGTTTAAGAACTTAAACAAAATTTTTAAAATTGCAGTTGTTAATATGTCTCAAGATCTTTCAAAAGTTTTGCTTTCAACTCATCACTTTTTTTTTTTTTTTTTTTTTTCAGATTACACTTCTGAAGATTGCAGTAGGGAGAAATAGACAGAAAAGACTTTAATTCTAATCAAAATTCTATAACATTTATATTTTGTATGTTTGATTATTTACTTACAAATCAATGTCAATGAAAAACTTTCGAAGCAGACAAATTAAACTACACATTAAAACTAATTTTAAACTCTTCTTTCGCACTAAGTTTTTGCATTCAATATTTTCCTTTTCTATTTTAAATCATTAAACGTTTGATGTACCCGCAAGTTGTTAAGGTTCCAGCAAATGTCCTTGATGTTGACACTCCTGTCAAAAGTCACCCAGCAACGGCGAAAAAAACGACTAAAACAAGACAAAATCGATCGAGTTATTTTACGTTGTACTTTCCATTTGTGAAAAAAAGCCATAACAGTCATAACTATGGATTAACTGTGAGAATTTGTGTAAATTGGCAACTAAAAAGTTCTTGAAGGTGATTTTCAAAAAAGAAACTAGTAAAATAATCAAATAAGCAAATGAGGTGAACACAGACGTTAAATCACGTGAAAAAGCAACCAATCAGGAATTTTACTTCTTGTCTTCAAGCGGATGAGAGAAGGCGACTCTGATGAATCCTTGGTACTTCTTGCACAGATTGACAATCTCGAGTTTGCTCACAGAAGGAGGAAGGTTCCTCATAAAGATCGAGTGAGTCCGATGAAGAGCACGCGGCTTTGGTTCGGCCGGAAGCTGAATAATGAAAGTCTTTTCGGTTAAGTAGAAGTGGAAAAACTAGCAGAAATTTCTAATAAAGAACTGGGTCACACCTCGCCTTCTTCGTTTTTCCCTTCAGTAGCGCCTAAAAAACAGCAATTTCTAAACAAAACTAATTCACGAAACGATAATGTTTTAACGAATAAAAGCTACAAAAGTTTTTGAACTTTTTTTCGTGTCAGCAGATTTTGCGAGCCAAGTCAGTGCATACCATCCTCATTTTATAATCCTCCAGCCTCTTGGGTCAGTCAGTGCATACCAACCACATTTTATAATTCCCCAGCCTCTTGGGTCAGTCATGCATACCAACCACATTTTATAATTCCCCAGCCTCTTGGGTCAGTCAGTGCATACCAACCACATTTTATAATTCCCCAGCCTCGTGGTCAGTCAGTGCATATCAACCTCATTTTACAAGGTGTGTCCGAAAAGTAACGAAACTGATGTTATAAAAACTTTATTGAAAAATATTGAAATATACCAAAGTCAAATTCCTTCAAAGTAATCCCCTTCCACTTGCAAACACTTGTGCATTGCCTTTTCCACGATTCAGAACATTCTTGGAAGGCATTTTCTGGGATCTTTTTGAGCTCCGTCGTCGCAGCCATTTTGATGGAATCGATGTCAGAAAAATGGGTTCCCTTCAGAACAGATTTGATCTTAAGGAAGAGAAAAAAGTCACACGGGGCCAGATCGGGCCAATATGGGGGTGTTCCAAAGTTGCAATGTGTCTTTCTGCGAGAAACTGACGAATACTCAGGGCTGTGTGAGCAGGAGCGTTATTGCGATGGAGCGCCCATGCGTGGGCTTCCCAAAGGCTCCGCCTCTTGTCACGCACTGATCTTACGAGGCGCCGAAGAATCTCTTTATAGACGGTTTGCTTCACTGTTTGACCTTGGGGTAGGAATTCGAAATGAAAAGAGATTCTTCGGCGCCTCGTAAGATTAGTGCGTGACTAGAGGCGGAGCCTTTGGGAAGCCCACGCATGGACTCTCCATCACGATAACGCTCCTGCTCACATAGCCCTGAGTATTCGTCAGTTTCTCGCAGAAAGAAACATTGCAACTTTGGAACACCCCCATATTGGCCCGATCTGGCCTCGTGTGACTTTTTTCTCTTCCTTAAGATCAAATCTGTTCTGAAGGGAACCCATTTTTCTGACATCGATTCCATCAAAATGGCTGCGACGACGGAGCTCAAAAAGATCCCAGAAAATGCCTTCCAAGAATGTTCTGAATCGAGGAAAAGGCGAATGCACAAGTGTTTTCAAATGGAAGGGGATTACTTTGAAGGAATTTGACTTTGGTATATTTCAATATTTTTCAATAAAGTTCTTATAACATCAGTTTCGTTACTTTTCGGACACACTTCGTATAATCCTTCAGCCTCCTGAATCAGTCAATGCAGGCAATCCTTTTTTATAATCTCCCAGCCTCGTGGGTATTGGGTCACACCTTCACTGCATATGTCTGGGATCCCAGTTTTGAATTTTCTCTTAATGGTGCAGGGGACAATATACTACTACTCGAAAGTGTAAATTGGAAAACTAGGTAATCATCTGTTAATAGCGTCGGGATTCCATTGACTTTCATCATATTAATGTGCAAGTAAATAAATCACTAATTTAAAGATTTTTGGCTCTGCGCTCTTAAAATTTAATACCTTAATCTTTATAGAAAAAAGAAAATATATCGAAGTAAATACCTTCTTTGGCAATTTGGGCTTTCTCATTCACTGTAGCAGATTCTTCTGAAAACATAAATTAACATAAAGTTTTATGTTCTGCTAATACGAGGGTCAGTCAAAAAGTAATGAGCCCTGTTAACTTTAACCGCTTTAACCTTCATATTTTTTCTAGAAATTTTAAGGGTGTTTAGTAAATTTACTGCTTTAAAGATAAATTGTAAAAAAAAATTGTTTCAACGTGTCCACTTTTGGTATTGTGTTTTGGAAATGACGTCATCACTGGATGTCCGTCAGAAGCAGAGAGCTGTGATTGAATTTCTTGTTTCGGAAGGGGAGCCACCAAAACAAATTTTCGAAAGATTGGTAAATGTTTATGGAGATGCTTCATTAGCCTACAGCACTGTGAAAAAGTGGGTATCCAGGATTAAACACGAAGAAGATGATCCAAGTTTGAGTAGCCTCCAGGACAGACCTAGAAGTGGAAGACCATCTTCTGCAGTCAATCCTGGAAACAATGATAAGGTTGAGAAATTGATTAGAGATGATCGCAGAATCACTATTGATGACATTGCTGAACGTGTTGGAGTTAGCCATTGAAGTGCTGTGAATATTGTTAATGAGCTAGGCTTTGCAAAGGTTTGCGCCAGATGGGTTCCGAGGCAACTTTTGGATTTTCACAAGCAAGCCCGTTTTGAAGCTTGTTCGGAGCTTATTGAGTGTCACAGAAGTGACAAAACTTTTCTCAGCCGTATAGTGACAGGAGATGAAACCTGGGTTCATCACTATGAACCTCTGTCGAAAAGATCATCCATGGAATGGTGTCACCCCACGTCCCCAAGAGCCAAGAAATTCAAAAGTCAACGTTCAGCTGGAAAAATTATGGCGACTGTGTTTTGGGACATTGAAGGAGTGATATTGGTAGATTTTATGCCTAAAGGTACTACCATCAACTCAGATGCTTACATTGACACTTTACGCAAACTGAAAGCGAAACTGAGAAGAGTACGACCTCACCTGGACATGTCTAAGGTCTTGCTGCAACACGATAACGCCAAGCCCCATACCAGTCTCAAAACTCGTGAAGTGATTGCTTCTTTTGGATGGACGACGGTAACCCATCCCCCATACTCACCCGACCTGGTACCATCTGACTATCATCTTTTTGGACCATTGAAAGAAGGAGTTAGGGGGCAGCACTTCACTAGTGATCAAGAAGTCAAGCACGCTGTAAGAAACTGGTTAAAAATGCAGCCTGCTGACTTTTACAAGGCTGGCATAGTGTCCCTTGTTCATCGATGGACAGTTGGAATTGAAAAGTGCGGAGATTACATTGAAAAGTAGAACTGAGATCTCCTATCCCTGGGCTTTCTTTTGATGTATGACTTTTGATTTTATTGCAACAAATATGGCCAGGAGAGACTTGGGCTCATTATTTTTTGACTGACCGTCGTAGATATTAAAACCAAAGACTTCATTTAAAACTCTTTTGTATAAATAAGTAACCTTAAAAAAGGCTGTTTTGAAAATTCGAACGTTTTCATCTAAGTCTCTTCAGGTAGTCTCGCTAGAACAGTGGTTCCCAAAGTGGGCCCTACAACCCACAATTGGGCGTTGGCGAGATTTAGGGGGCGGTGAGGGGGCGGTAAGAAGACAAGGGGCAATGAGAAGAAATATAGAAGGACGATTAATGACTTTTTATAGGTGATCTTACAGGGTACTAAACATTGGAAATTTTAACTACCTTTATCTTCGAATTTTAAGTTGATTTTAAAAAACAGAAATCTTTAAAAATAAATCCTTTCAGAAAAAAAAATCCAGTTACTTTTTTTCAATCTAGCCACTTATGAAAACTGGCATCATTGCTTTCAATATAAATTACCAGTCATTTGAGCTGAAATGCTAGCGGCGATTTGAGCACTTAAAACGAGGTGAGTTAATAATATTATTTAATTATATGGTATTGAAATTTTTAAAGCATAAAAAAAAAAAAAAATTTTAAATTACCGTCTGACATTGTTTTGATTTTTTTGTTTTATAATTACTCTTTTAGACAACCCAAAATTAGCCTGTTTTTGATACTGTATTAAGAGTTTTTCATATTTAGAAACACCGGAACTTTTTATTAAAAAGAATGAAAGTATTTTAAATTTAGCTTTGTAATGTTATTAGGAGAGAAATTGGATTTTGGCCTTAAAACAAATATTTTTGACGTAAAACCTCAAAAAATTTGACTTTTTTGACTAAAAAAATTAAATTATTTTTGTAGTTAGAAAAAAAATAGTGATTACAAGTAATTAATAACATTAAAAACATCAAATTAATGTACTTTCAATATAAAAACTACATCATTAATTGCCTTCGACTAAAAATATATTGCCTAAATTTAATATTTACCAGATTAGATTACAATATTATATATTTTCATTGCTAAAAATTTTATTTAAAAAAACTTATATTAATCAGTGTTTATTAAAGTTTGACTAAAAACTTTAATAAACACTGATTAATATAAAACAAATCTATGTAAGATATATCATCAACTGCCTTTGCAATAAATTTTTTAAATTGTCTAAAGACTTTATGGACACCCTGTATATTGCCACTACATTGATGAAATATTGCACATAAAATGAAAACTGCATATAAGTACTACTTTGGTTGCAAAGTTGTTGATCAGGACGAAAAAATGGATACACCATATTTCCTGCAATTTTTGCAACACTCAGCTATTCCAGTGGGCTGTTAGTAAGCAAAAAAGCTGCTTTTTGCAGTTCCCATGATTGTTTTTTTTTTTTTGTTTATCAGATATAAAGACTTTCTAAAATATACAAATCTAAATTTCTTTATCCAAGCCGCCAGTCTGTTCTGAAACCATATCTGTGAGATACTGACATTCCAATTCCTAAAGCTCCCACTCAAGTTTTTGAACGTTTTTGAACGTCCAAAGTCTTCATCTGAACCAGACAGTTTCACCGAGACTACGTCAAGTGGTTTGGAGCTTGTTGCAACTAGTTTAAAAATCCCAGTTATCATAAATCAAATTATCTTAAACGATCTTGTTAAAGAACCGGCTTGCCAAAATACACTTGCTGAAATTTTGAGGTCATGCTTAAAACAATGAAACTTACTTGAAGGAACTAAAATTTCATAATTTCGTCATCTCAATAAAAAGCTCAGTTGTTCATTCTTTGACTCGTACAACGGCTTGTGCTTCTGTAAAGATGTTGATGGCTTAATGACGGAATTAGGGTATAAAGACACGTGTGCTGATTGGAGATTATTTATTGCTTTGAGCAAAGCAGGTCTAAAGGCAGTGCTTTTCCATAATGGTAATACTCATACGTCCATGCCTGTAGCACATTCAGTACAACTAAGAGAAACTTATGAGACAATGAAGCTATAGCGAGCTTTTCAGTACCCTGAACTTTCTTTCAAGATTTGTGAAAAATATAAAAGTTATATCTCTTATTTTTGCAAAAGTTTGGATCTTACAAAAGTGATGTTTAACTGAGTGCTTGCATTTTCATTGGTACAAAAATTCAAAAACTTTTTTGCTGATGCAAATTTTTCCAAACATCTCAATGCAAAAAAAATGAAAACTTGAAACACATTCAAGTTGGTGGCAAAAAAGTTTCTTGGAAACCATAGAGCTAAAAATTAACTCGAAATTAAGAGGAACAAGATAAAAGCTTTCAGATGTCTTTGTATTAGAATAAGTTTAAAATTGCATTTCTTGCATTCACACCTTGCATTGTGCCCTGAGAATTTAGGTGCTGTGAATGATGAACACAGTGAAAGATTTTTAACAGGACATTGCAGTTGTGGAAAAACGCTGTGAAGGAAAAAATAATGCAAGTTTGATTGTAGACTATTGTTGGTTTTTGCAGAAACAGAGTAAAACCAAATATATTTGCAGGGAAAGGCGTGTATTGTTTTATAAGTGGCAGTGAACTTTTTACTTGTTTTATTATATTTTTTCAATTTAATCATTTACATTTTATTAAACTGATTAGCAAAAACAACGTTTATGTCACAACTCATATCGCTGTATCTCATAAACCTGACGTGACAGAGATAAACTAAATACAGATTTGAATTCACCGCCCAAAATATAGTCAAGGCTAGCAAAAAAAACCCTGAGCTACATAATTTTTTTTTCAACAGTGTTATTAGTATAAGTGTAAACTTTTTTTTCTTTTTAGTTTAATTTTACCACGAAATTGCATAATTTTGTTTCTTTTTTCATGAAAAAAAAAATTTTTTTTCTTACGCCGACGAAATGTGGTTCTATATCATTATGATCGCCTTTATTAACCTTAATTTTCAGCCAATCAGAACCAGTCTTTAAATATTCAAATACAACATTCAATTCTTCAGTTCATTCTAGCGAGACCACCTGAAGAAAGCTAAAGGAAAACGTTCGAGTTTTCAAAACAGCCTCTTTTTAAGGCTGCTTATTAAAAAAGTGTTTCAAATAAAGTCTTTGGTTTTAATATCTATTTTAAAGTTTTGCACTAGCAAAAAACTTTTTAAATAGTTCTGCTTTGCATATAAAAACCTTTGGGTAAACTTATTAACCCATCGAAATCGGTTTTGATCGGAAAATTTCGTTTTTGAGGTGATCACGCAAATTACGTTGTGCTAATGTAGTGAAAAATACACATTTTGAAAGACAAAAGAATTTAACTAATTGTAATTCTTGAATACCCCCGGGGTGATGTAGCATTTGATATTCCTGCCACGGGGCAGGCACGGTCAGGGGGTCTGGCTTCGATTCCAGGACGGCGCGAATCTGATGCAATGGGTCAACGGCTCCCGACAGCTGAAGACTCCAAACTTAAGTCAACTACTTATCTTTATTCAAAACCCAACAGTCAGTTCATTCCGAGGCATGTGAAGGTGATAGCACAAATCCGTGTTATTACGAGAGCGCATCAACAAAGCTGCGCATTATTAGCCGAAATGATTTTACCTTCATTTTTTTTATCATCTTCATCATCATCGTCGTCACCGCTGCTATCGCTGGAAGCGTCATCTCCGTCATCATCGTAACCCATGTAACCGCGATCCCGCTTCTTCTTCGACTTGGATTTCGGCGCTTCTGCAGATTGCTAAAAATAAAACGCTTCTATTTTAGTCGCTAAGCGAAAGACGTTTGCTTCAGTGCAAGTGTGAAGCAGATAAACGGATTTCCACCAAAACACACGATTTGACGTTGACAGCTGGCGTACTAATTTCCTGACATGATTTATTTAAGGCCCTTGGTGCTTGCTTATTTCGTGGTGTTTTGTGCTCATTAAGATTATAACGTAAAGATGAAGTTTTAAAAATAAGCCAGTACGAAAGTTCAAGTAATCAAACGATATCAACATCAACGAAATCTTAGGTTCACAAAACCGCTTTCGGGATATATCGGCCGGAAGAAACACTGCTGACCGTTTGTGACGCTTCGCTCGAGTTCTGGTCGACGAGTTGCTTGTAGAGCTCGGCCTGCTTCTTCAGCTCGAACTGCTCCTCAGTCAGCACAGGAGGAACTTTCTAAAGTGCAAATAAATACCACTGAAAATAATCGGGCAACGCAGCGTGGACTGCTCAGTGACCAGTCGATGACAGGTCCTTACCGTCAATCCACTTTTGTCGTCGGCTTCGCTTTCTTTCGACTTGCCGACACTTTCGGCTTCTTTCTCGTCCGGCTTTGCTGCCATCGCTTCCGCTTCGAGTTCTTTTGCGTCCATGTCCAAGACTTTTAAATCATCCTTGTTTCCTCCTTCCATCAAGATTACAGCTAAAAAACCAATCAACGTTATGACCATACAATGGTCAACACAACAAAAGGATAATGAAATAAATGTAATGATAATTTTTATTAAAACGGTTTGCCTGGAATAAAAACTACAATAAAGTATTCAATGCAATGTTTTGACTTTTAAAAAGCGTGATCGTGATTAAACTAGAACGTCGGAGGTATTTATTGTTTTTAAAAAAACAGTTACAGTTCAAATTTTAAAAAAGCTACGCGCTAATTTGTGATCAATCAAAGGTGAGATTCGGTATTTGTAAATGTTAAATTCTTGCATTGACCCAGCAAACAAGATTAGTGAAAATTTCACAAATTGTCACAAAGGCAAGAATTATAAAACAAAAAAATTGTTAGTTTTGTGGCGAGCAAAAATTATTATACAAAGATGAGTAGGGAATCACTTCTAATTTGCAAAGTTATTCCCTCCTAATTAGTTAAGAGTTAAGAGTGATTCCCTACTCATCTTTTTGTAATAAAAAATTAACAGATTGCAGCTAATTTAATGTTAAAAAAATCACCAGAATCCAGAACTTTAATGATTTCGTTTTCATTGGCCAGATCAAGATCAACGTCATCAAACAATTTCATTTCGATCAGTTGCTTAAAGACGTCAGCGCGCCACTTGATGCAAGCTTGCTCGTCGACGAAGCGCTTCTTCGAGTCGTCGGGATGATACTTTTCTTTGAACCTAGTTAATACCAACCGCATGAAAAATCGTTCACAACGAGCGCATCTTTCTTCTGCCCTTCATATTTCTAGATTATATTTAAACGTTATTTAATTGTTAAAGCAATACACCTTGGTTAACACATCAACACTTCGACAGGGTTTATTTACCTTGTTGCTTCGGCATGTTGATTTAGATGTAATAACTGATTAGACTAAACCTGACTTTTCTCGAACTGTCACATAATCAGATAACGTAACTAACAATGAACCAGCAAAATATGTTCATTGGTCGTAAAACTTTTATCTACGCTCATAAAAAGCAGCAACGAGTGTCTGACTACGACTTTTTAGCAAATTCAGAAAACAGTAATTTCTTATGTCAAGCATATTCCAGTTTAGCAAAGAGATGATTAATATCACACTGGTCATGAACCTGTCAAATGAAGAATGATTAATTATCGAAGCAAATAATTCGTAAAACAGAATAGCAACTCCTGACGAAATTGAAATTTAAAAATACCAACAAATTAAAAACAAAAAGCTTTGGTTTGTTTTTACTCTTTCTTTACTGCTTTAAAGATGAATGAAGAATTAGTTACAATTTTTTGTGAAATAAATCATATCAAGAGGCCGTTGAAATCTATTTGATTGCGTAATTAAAATATCCAGACATATAATAATAACAATAAAATAACTTTAGCAAGATAACAAAAACTCAATTTTCTAGTATAAAAAATGTGCCAAAAACATTACCATTCTTCATCTTTGTGAGCCAAGAAAAATTCTTGAAGCTGCTGGCGACGGAAGTTGACCTTATATTGACTATACTGTGTGACAGCCTCTTCATCAGTAATGTCATCACTCTAAAACCAAACAATAATTGAATTAATTTCAATTACTAATTCTTTACAATAAATAGCTGGCAACATTTTTTTTTCTTTTTTAAAATCTAATCCATGGTTTCTCAAAGGGGGCCACGAGCAGTAGCGTTTTCTAGTCTTGTCTTGACTTTTGGGGCAATATTTTATGCAGGGGGCCCACGAGCCACGAAAGTTTGAGAACCACTGATCTAAATCTGTTCTGGTTCAGGTCAAAAATATTTTTTTATCAAAAAAAAAAACGTTCAAATCAATCAAGTAAACTTCAAGTTTTGAATATTAATTTACGAACTTTTCTTTCAGAAATAAACGCAAAATAAAAGAAATGTTGAATTCAAATGAACGTAGATTTTAATTATAATTTTAAATGAACAAAGATCGACCAGTTACACACATACTGTACATTTTTTTATTGGCTTTTTAAATACAATAACTAAATAATATTCGAATATCAACATAATTAATACCTGCATGTTCAACCATTGTTTGAAAGTCATCATACGTGGTCCATTGTCCATTTCTATTGGATGTCCCATTGACCTATCACCTAAAATACTCAAACATGAATAAAAACGTGCATGAAGTCGTACAAGCTGGAAAGTAAATACAACTATGTATTGAACAAATCGTATTCAATAAAAAACAAACACAATGACCTTGTCCCCATGCGTCATCACGCATATGGTATGGTGGCCGACCACTTTGATCCCAACCGGGACTTCCCCAATTTTGCTCAAATCCTGGTTCAAACGGTCTAAAAATAAAAACATTTCAGTTTAAATACTATTAACAATTATATTATACAAAATAAAATTTAACACTTTAAATAAAAATTGCAATTTAAAACCTCATCCTCTTTCTTGCTCTAATGTCTGCTTCTCTTCCAGGACTATGACGACGCTTTAGATCATGAGGTGGAGGGTAATCAGGCATTCTACGTCTGTGCATAGCATCACCAGAAGGTATGGGCCGCATTCCACTTTGTTTTACGTCTGTATTGGAAACTCCTCCAGAACCATTCCAACCTCTAGGCCTAAAAATAATAATAAATCAAACTTAAAACATTTTCAACAATAGCAAAAAAGTAAAGCAAAAAAGAAATTTAAAATTTACATTTAATAAATTAATAACATGGTTAACTAAATAACAAACATCTGTTGAAGATATACATTCTACTTTGTCAATTTTCAACTTTTACAGTATAAAACAAAAACATTTTGGCTGTAAAAAGTGAGACTTTTGACAAATAGATTAAAAACCTTTACTTATAATTGCCAACGAAAATTTTTTCAGTAATATATTATTATTTTACTTCTTTTTGCACTATATACATTTTTAATTTTTTAGTTTATCTTAATAATTTTTTTTTCTAATCAACTTAGTAGCTTTGTTTTAATGGTGCAGCAACCATGCACAATTAACATTTTGTGTGTAATAACAAATATTGCATAGCTGCTGTTTCCTTATTTGCAATCACTTTGTCAATAACAGTTTGGAAATGTAATAACTTGATTGCAAATAAAAACTAAGTGAAGATGAATACAAATCTGTCAAAAAAATTAAACTGTTTATTTTTAATCTAAAAAAAGTTAACATTATGAATAAAAACCTTGAGGTCCTAATTAACCCAATGACCTTATTTTTTATAAACTATTTCATTAATTAAAAAAAGCTCTGCAGACTAAAACAACTTTACAGGTAGGTCACAACACTCTCCTCATCACTGTCCCATTTAAACTGATGCTATTGCACTTCAGCTAATTCGAAATGGGAGATACAAGGCTGTTAACCACAAGTCATCTCAACTTTTTTCTCAAGAAGTATCTGACCTTTGGAGGGCCACAACACTAAACCCATTGAAAATCCCTTGACACTTTCTCAGAGAATTCACTAATGCCTTGCAACACTTTAAACCAGGTAAAGCTTCAAGCCCTGATACCACCTGCCCAGAGCTTATAATCCATGCTGGAGCTGCTTCAAAGTCGTGGTTCCTTTCTTGCTGCTTGTGCCAACTCAAAATTCCCAAGATATGGAGAAGAGTGCTTGTAGTCACGATCCTAAAGCTAATGAAGCCTGTGAGGGTCCCAAAAAGTTATCAATTGTTATTTCTGCTCTGTATCCCCTAAAAGATCCTTGAGAGGCTTATCTACAATGGCATCAAGCCAATTATACATTCATTGCTCTCTAAAGAGCAGGCTGGGTTTCAACACAGAAAGTCAACCATAGATCCAGTCGTTCTGTTGACACAGATCAAGAATTCTTTCAAAGACAAGAAGGCCAGTACCATATTTGTCAATCTGACAGCAGCATATGATCACTATGCTTTTACATACTAAAAATGGCTTCTACTACCTTTTTTTAGTACACTAAATAGGGGCCCCTTTACGTTTTTTGCACCGGGACCCCCTTTTTGTAAGGCCATCACTGCTAGTTTGCATTCCAGCCAAAAAAACCAAAAAAGCCAAAAAAAGTTTTTGATGCCAATCACACTAAAAAAGCCAATCTGGCAACCCTGAATCAAAGTGGTGTGCATTAATTCTCTCAAATCTTCATTTGTTAGAATTGCATGATATTATTATTATGATATTATTATTACAATATATATTTATGCATTATATTCCAGAGAAGCGATCACTATTTTTTTTCTTTTATTCTAAGGTTACCATCGTGTCTCGGTGGGCAAGAAATAAATAAAAGAAAGATAGCACTTGCTTTGCTTAAATTTTTGCTGTGGTATAAATGGTCCTTAACAACAAAGAATTGCTTTTATTTCTGCGTTATAAATCGACTTAGCACCTAATTAAAAATCTTCATTTGCAGTGAATAGCAATTGTACAATTTTCAATTTCGTTATTATTGTTTAGCTAGAAGAGCCACAAACAAAAGGTCAGCAAGCTGCAATTTGTCCACCATTGTTATATAACATGTGTAATAACATGTTTAGTTATAACTGTTATAATAGATATTATAATATATGTTATAATTTACTGTTATAAATGTATGTAATAATAGATGTTATAACTGCTCACAACATGCATTTTCACTTTTATGCTGATGACACTCAGGTATTTTTAACTTTCAACCAAGCAGATCTGAATTCATGGATCAAGACTGCCTTGTCAAACTCCAAAATTGTTGATCAGATATAAATGTTTGGATGAATCATCATTTTCTCAAATTAAATATCAACAAAACAGATGGTATGGAAATAAGTCTATACCCTAGTCTCATGCCTAAAGTGCTCACTCATTGTTCACTGTTCTTGGATGATAATATTCATTTGAATTTCGATACAGCAAAACAAGTCAAAACCTTAGGATTTATTTTTGATAAAACACTGTGCTTGGAGCCACAGATTAAAATCCAAGTAATTAAGACTTGCTACTCTAGGTTACTAACTTGTACAGAACTGGTAGGATGTTAAATAAAGATAGAAAACTGCAGCTTGTGATATCTTACATTTTTTCATGTTTGGACAGTTGCAACATTTTGTATTATGGGTTATCTAAAAAGCTACTAATTAAACTTCAAGTGTTATTAAATGACTGTGTTTGTTCTGCATATGCTAAATGCAGATTTTGTTGGAGAGAAAGTGAATCTGTCACTAAACTTGCTATGGAATTGCATATTTTACCTGTTTGTTTTTGTATTCTATGTAAAATCTCACTGACCATATTCAAATGTATACATAGTAATGCACCTGATTATCTAAAAGATTTAATTATGTTGTCTCAGCCCCAAACTGGTTTGCATACCTCAAATTGTGCTAATCGTCTTGTACCTCTGCCTTTTCCTAAATATGCAAAGTTTCAAATGCCTTCAGATATTCTGCTCCTACAGTATGGAATAATGTACCACCTTCTATCAGATCTGCTACTTCTTTGCCAAACTTTAAGTCTTCCCTCAAAGCCCATTATTTTAATCTTGCTTTTGAGAATGTGTGATTGAATTTAATGCTTGAACTTCTATTGATTTGGATCAACTGTATGCTTGGATTTTTGTGTTTGTATGTGTATGCTTATATGCATGTATGTTATGCAGCATGTATATACATATGTGCTATGTGTATGTATACTTGAATTTCATGCTTATAATGAATCATTGCTTGAATTTTATGCTTGTATATTGTATTTATTGTATACATTCTCTTTGGAAACATTTCTTTATCACTTTGGCAGCATATTGGTCACCTTTTGTGACTGATATGTTTAAGTGATTTATAAATCTGTTTTGTTGTTGTTGTTGTTGTTAATGCACATTAATAAAAGTTTATTTTTTGGTTCTCTAAAATTCCCATTGCCTGCAACAATGAATGAGAGCATATTTTTTTTTACAAAGCCAGAAATGATTATAAACTTTAAGATAGAAAAATAGTTAATTGAAATGGTAAATTATTATTTAATGGTAATAAACAAAAAAGATCAACCTTTCTCTACTCCAATCTCTTTCTCTAGCTCGTCGATCAAACTGATCACTTCGTTCACGTTGAAACTTTTCACGACGTTGACGATCATATTCATCTTCACTATCACCCATTACCGGTATTTAAAATTAATCAAGCTAAGCAATACAATTTACAACAAAAAAATTACAATTTTAAACAATTATCTAAAAATATTGAGCATAATTTGAGAAATCTTAACAATATATTTTAAGTTGGTATCTCATAATTATAATTGTTAAGTTTAAACTTGACAGAAAAATTTAGTTGTAAAATAAGCAACCTGATCAAGAGTTTTCAAACTATAAAAATTATCCTTTTTAATCAGCCTAGAAAATACAGAGGAAGTTTTGAATTGAATATTATTTAGATTAAACTTTACTATAAAATTCTAATAGCTTAAAAATGTTACATTCAAACGTCTAAACTGCTTTGAACTTATTATTTTGATTTGCATTATTTTAAAACTTAATTTTACGTATAAAAATGTCTCCTTAAACTTCAAATGCAATTTGGATTGGGAAAATTTTGTAAATTAGGAGTAAAAAATTAAAAATTATTTTCTATTTTTTTCATCACTTTTTATTCTTCTGACTTAAACGTTGGAAAACGAGTTATGTGTAATTCAAAGAAAAACCGATTGGAATGAGAGTTAGTTCTAGAGAGAAACATAATTAGTTTAAAGAAGAGTTTCCCAAACTTTTGGTTCATCGGTACCCTTTTGCCATTTTCACAGGTTTGCATGTACCTCCAAAATTTTGTAACGTTTCTCGAAGAAATTTTTGTCTAAAATGTACTTCTTCATTTAGATTCAGCCACAAATGTTCCCGATTTTTGTCAAAAATTAATTTGTTCTTTAAAAAAAAAGGTCTTCTTTTTTCATTCCCCTGTTAAGCATAATTGCTATCTACTAGATTCAAAACTTCTAAACATTTCAGTCTGTTTTAAACATTTTTTCGGAGACCGGATTTTACTTAAATCAGGATATTCTCTCATATAGTAATGTGCCCCTTGAGATATCTAAATGTACCCAGGTTTGGGAACCTCTGTTCTAGAGTAAAACTAGTTGGTTGAAAAGAAACTAAGTTCTTCTCAAGCATGTACTAGCGGGCGCTTTTTCTTTTTTTATCTCTTAGAGCAGGGTTTCCCAAACTTTTAGTACATTAGTACCCTTTGGACACTGTAGCAGGTTTGCATGTACCCACGAAATTTTGTGACGTTTCTCAAAAAAAAAGGCTTTCAGTTGGAATCAGCAACTAATTTTCCCCAATTCATGCCCAAAATCAAGGTGATCTCTGAAAAAAAAGTCTTCACTTTAAATGAGATACAAATTTTCCCAATCATGCCGAAAATCAAGATGATCTTTAAAAAATGAAAGCTCTTCACTTTTCAGCAGCCACAAATTTTTCCCATTCAAACCCAAAATCACGGCGATCTGTAAAAAAATCTTTACTCTTAATTGTCCTGTTTGACGTAATAACAATCGACAGGATTCGAAAATTCTAGACATTTGAGTTTATTATTTCTTCCCAACACGGAATTTAACTTAAATAAGGATATTCTCTCACATAATAATGTACCCCTTGAGAAGCCTAAATGTACCCCTAGGGGTACATGTACCCCATTTTGGGAACCCCTGTTCTATTTGTTGCGTTTAGTACTAAAGTGGAAAAAAATTAAATTTACGCTGAAAAAAGCTTTTTTGTCACTGTTTCTTTGCTTAGTAAAATTCGTGTTCACAGCTGCTGCAATGTGTTGGGCCAACGTTGAAGGTAGCATTGGCTGTTTTCTGCACCGATTGCGACTCGCAATAAACTTTTCGACAAAGTTGGACCAGAATGGTTAAAAGATCGAGCATCCCTGCGTCAGAGTATAAAACAACCAAACATTTTCCAAAACAGTCATTATCATCGAAATGAATTTCTACCGAGGGTAATTTGGGATTTTAATATTGATTTGGTCATAACTTAGCCTACAACACCGACATTTTTTCTTTCAGAATTATTTAATTTATAGAACGAATTTTGACATTAGAATAAAAAATAAAACATTGGTACAACCAATTGATGATATTGCACTCAAGCATAGCACAATATATATTCTATTCGAATGTCTTTTGACCTTGTTTACGTAAATGTTCGATACAGTCCGCAGCATAATTCAAAAGTAGGACGGAAGTCCTTTGATAATTTTTGATTACCTCATGCAAACTGCGACAAATATTTTTTTTTAATTTCACTTTTTAAATGAATCTATATAGCTCGATTTTTTGGTTATTTTCATTAAGCGCTCAGTGCAACAAAGAAAAATGGGGTATTCTATTTGGAGTTATTTCAAACATAAACTTACAGGGAGGAAAAATGAACGCACACCTATCTAGATATTATACTGCAGAGAAAATAAGATATAAAAATGAAATAGTTATTCACGCCAAATCATTTATGGCAAATTTTAATACGGGTGCGTAGTGTTGTAAAATAATTTCCACTGCTTGTTCTTGTTGCAAGCAAAGATATAAGAAAAAGCTGGAGCAAGGACCTTGCTATATTTCTCTGCTATATTTGATGTGTCATCTGCTTGAATAAAAACAAGTCAAATAATCTCTGTTGGTGCGTTTTTCGTTAAGTTCAATATTAACACTTAAAAATGATTGTGTTATTTTTTGTGGTAATTACAATTTTATTAGTTGATTTCACTTCTGAAACCTCTTTTTATCCGGTTAAAACTGGTCAAAATATGGAGTTTAAATAAAGTTTAAAGAAAAACACAGTTATTGGATATGTACAGTATGTAAAGGTCGAATGACATAAACTGACGCTGGCGTATAAAAAAATGATATAATTAATTATATAATGTAAAACTTTAAGCGCATAAGTAATTAACGATCTTTCTTCAATTTAATCAAAACAAAACCTGATATCTATTAAGTTTAAATATTTCTCAATCAATTTTAATTTTGTTTCTTTTTCTATGCACATTTAAACATGATTAAGATTGATGGAAGAAAATAAGACAAAATAAGCTTATCCACAAACCCATCATTCGTTTTCAAGATTTAAAATTTTTATTGATTTTTATCGTATTTCAACTCTATTTATATCCTCCAGACTCGTACAAAAACGTTAAAGGCGTTATAGTAATGGAAACTTTTAAGCGGTACCGTACCTATTTATTTAATGCCGCATATGTGGCCCCGCAAGCAACCAGAAAATCTAGCAGATAATTGCTTTCAGAGATGCCAACATATTGTAGTGGGTTGAAGTTTTTGATTTACTTTTTTAGTTTTTATTTGAGACACAACTGAAATGCTAGTCTATCCAGACTACCCCACTAGACTGAGTAAGCTAAGCCTAAACAAAAAGTCGCAAAAGGGCTACTGACTATGAAGTGCGTAAAACGTTCTTAAACCTGACCTAACCACTAACTATTACCGGAAAGATAGAGAAAGTACTGTAAACACTTAACTATGACAAATGTCAATTTGTGATAATACTACTGTAAATCAAGAAACTCTTTGAAGCTGCAATCGATACGAAAAACAAAAACATGTCGCAATGCTTGCAAAAAAACTTTCAATGACCCTAAATTTGACGGACTAAATTTATAAAAAAAGTACCGCAGTACCGGTACCAAGTACAACGGTACCGGTAACGGTACTAAAAAAGTACCGCGGTACTTTAGTACACGGTACTGCCCACCACTGCATACTTCTAAATTGAAATTAAAAAGTATTGTTGTATTTGTTTTTTAATAATTTAATAATTTTCAGTTTTACTTTGGAAAATTATGGACTAGAGCAGCGCTTGCCAAACTGTAGAAATTCATGAACCTGTAGCTGTTCTTTCTTTTGTCGACTCATCGCAACTCAAAATACAAGCTTTTCCTAGTATTTCAACCAAGACTACATTTCAGCCAAGACGGTTATCCAAAACTTTAAACAAAAGACCAATGAGCGACTAGCAAGAAACAATTAAAGCGGCGAGGGCAAGTTGTATAGATTATAAAAATAGCCCGCAAGTGTTACAGTCAAGAGATACCCTTTCGAATATACTCGTATTACGTAAATCAACCAAAAAATATTTACGACTCCCGTCAAAAACGCTGCATAAACTCTTTGATTGTTTCGCAATCGGCCATTTCTTCAAGTTCTAATTTGATAATTGGTTATTGTTTTTAAAAAAGTCATTATTTTTTGTTTGGGCTCGGACCAATTAACATAGCCGTACCTGCCGGGGGTGCAGGGGGGGCAATTGCCCCCCCAAGTTTCGAAGATTTGGGCAAAATTAAGATTTTTCGGGCAGTGAGAAGAAAATATTTGGGCAAAACCATAGTTTTTCGGGCAGCGATATGAAAAATTTGGGCAAAGTCAGGAAATTTAGAGAGGTGATGATGAGGAACTGCAAGAAATAATAACCCAAATTTAGGTGAAGACCTTTTTTTTTTTTTTTTTAGAGAACACCTTGATTTTGGGACGAAAATCGAAAATTAGGAGACTGAATTTAAGTGAAGACCTTTTTTTTTTTTTTTTTTAGAGATCACCATGATTTTAGGACCAAATTGGTTTTTGTCTGAGAAACTCAGACAATTTTTTTGTCATATCCGAAATGTACTCTAAAATCATGATTTGGGCAAACGTCACAAAATTTGGGCAAAACTTCATTGCCCCCCCAAAATTTTTTGGGCTGGTACGGGTATGCCAATTAAATTTAATTAGGAGTTGTGCTATTTTCGTTGAAGTCCCATTGTGTTTGCTTTACAGTTTTTGTAGTGCTTTGCAAATTAATTGGTAAGCATTGTGTTGTTGCAAGATTGAGAAACGCGAGACGTCACATTTTTCATTCTCTTTTCCTTCATTGTTAATCGCCACGTGCTACGTCACTGATATTTAAAATGCTTTATTGTCTATCGTCACGTGGTTAGTTATTATTCAACGCTAAAAGGTGCAACTTTTATTATAATAGCAGAAGTGAAGATAATTTAAAGAGTATATAAAACAAAACAAAGTGTTACTGTAGCCTTAACGTCCGTTTTTACCACGAGGATGAAATTAAGCATTTTTTCTTTGTTCTATTGATTTTTTACTTCTTTACGCGCTTAAGCGGTAGGAGAAGCAAAAATTCCATGGAAAAAAAACAGAATACTTTATTCCATGCTCTTAGTGAAAGCAAGATTATAGTCAAAGTAAATGTATGACAAAATTATGAATTCTATTTTCCAAAATTTGGAAAAATCTGGCGTTTAACATTGCATCTATTTTTATTTAGCAATTTTAGTTAAATCACTGGTTCTCTAATAATAATAATAATGATAATATTTATTTGCCAAACGCACAAACATAAATTTTATAATACACACACACGGTAATGTAAAAGAAAATCGAAATATGTGTGAAGGCAGGGGGCACCGAAGTTGTTCTAACCTTTCGTGACGGCGAGAAACATTGAAACCTTTGCGTATTTTGCGGCACATTGACTCTGATTTTGTATTTTTGATGGAAATAGACATCTTAACGAATAATTCTCAATTATACTTATATCACTACAAAAGTAACAACATAAAGTAAATAAAAAGTTTCAACGGAAAAGTCAAATGTCTCAGAACTGCTGCGAAAAAACCAACCCTCTGCGCAAAAAACTCTTTTTACAACCGCTGTGTCTTATGTTGCGTTTTTTTTTATCTTCGCTAAGTTTCTATAAAAAGATTTGAAACAAAAATAATTTAAAGAGAATAAAGTTTTTAAAACATTCAATGGCTATTTTCTCTGTCAAAATAAAATTTAAATGTAATCACAATCTTACTTTTCATTGCATAAATTTTTTTTTAGCAAAAAAATGTTTTTTTAAGGTTTTAATGCTTTTAGTTTTATAAACAAGTTTATTTCAAAATCATAACAATAATGACCAGTTTATCAGATATGATATTACGAGCGTATCAGCAAGTTTTTGGCTTTTTGTCAATACACACATAGTCGTACCTGGCGGGGAGGCAATTGCCCAATCAATTTTACAAAATTTAGGCAAAATTCAAATTTTTCGAATAGTGACAAACAAATATTTGGGCAAAACCAGAATTTTTTGGGCAGCGATATGAAAGATTCGGGCAAAGTCAGGAATTTTAGGGCAGCGACAATTATCAATTGCAAAAAATTGTTACAAAATTTTGGTGAAGACCTTTTTTTTTAGAGAACACCGAGAATCTCCGACAATTTTTTTGTCCTAACCGTAACGTAATAGAAAATAATCATTTGGGCAAAACTTCATTGGCTCCTCAAATTTTTTTTTGGCTGGTACGCCTATGAGCACATATCATATATCACAAAATGCGAATACGCCACAAGCAATCGTCATGTTGTATGAAACTGTTTGAAACAATTTCGATCTCTGTTAAACACAGAGCAACTTTACATTTAGAACAATGTACAAATGTCAGAAATTTACAAGACAGAAAATATGTTGAAAATTGCTAAACAATGGGAAAATTGTTTCAAGCCAAAATTATATAGCATCCTAACAAAAACAAAATTGTTTGGGCAACGCCGTTTATCAAATTACTTCAACTTTCTGACCAACAAAATAAACTAAAAGCAGAAGAGGCTATTGTCTATAAAAACCTACCCACATTAGCTATTAAATTAACGAAATACAAAAAATTATCTCAAATTCGTTTTAATAAGATAAGCCCGGTTCATACCCTTGGGAAAATGCGCTTTATGTTGAAACTTTAAATTAAGACAATTAATTATATTATTTCTCACTTAAATGGCAAAAAGTTAAATTTAAAACATCTTATTTGCAAAAATTATTATATCTACGTGGCAGAGTGTAAATTTTGCAAAATGCAATACGTAGGACAAATAAAAAGTAAATTTTTTGGCCGATGGAATAACCACCGCTCATTTTCTAACAAATTTAGCGTTAACGATGACAATGACAAGCTGCCCTCCTTAAACATTTTTAAAATTCCCTTTCAACGTTCTTAATGCTAAACCTGACATCACAGAGTGCTTTATGGTTATATTTGTAGAATAACCGGATAAAACTGTATTGCATTGGTGTGAAAATAAATGGATTAACTATTTGAATGCTAAAATTAATATTGCTACAATTTTTCTGCCTTATAATTGTGATTGAGTTTTAAAACCGTTTATTTGTTTGTTCGCTATCTTTCAAACTGTACGCACACTGCATCTTTTTTGATCTTTTCAACCAACACTTTCGATCTTAGCGGGAGTTAGCAGTTTTTCATTTTACTTCAGATTTTTAAACTGCGCGTTTTTTCATCTTTACATGATTGATAATCACGACGTCAGCTGTTGTGTTGTTTTCTTTGTAGCTTTCATTGAGGCTTCACTTTGGGTCTTTAAAGTAAGGACCCAACTAAAATGAGTAGTTTTTTAATCTTTTAAATTTTGACTTTTTACAAAAACTGATGATCACCTTTATAGGTCGAAATCAATTTTTCATCATGAATTAGTCAGTTTTAGTTTTTAATTTCTATATTAAATATTTCGCCTATTGAACTTTGACTAATTTTATTAATGAATTTATGTATTGCAAGTTTTCTTACTTAGATATCACTTCCAAATCGGTTTAAATACTTTTGGGAAATATATTTGTACCCACATGCTAAATTTAAAAATAAACTAATATTGAAATGCATTCAAATCTCACAACCTCACCTGAAGGATGAAACAAAAATTTAGCTTTTATCAGTAATTATCAGAAACGATACCTCATGCAGTAAAAGAATAAAATATTTACGACAAAAAATAAAGCTGAAAATTAGGTTCATATCATTTATAATAAACTATGCAATAAAGCAGTTGGGTACCGAGGATTTTTGAAAAGGGGAGGGAGCCATATGTTAAAATCATAAAAATAGAACTCGCAAAAAATTGAAAAAGTTAATTAACTGCATAGAAGTCTTTTTTGAAACCTGTTAATTAATTCTATTGTTTGCGTTCACTGCTTTATAGGTAGATCACGTGCAGCGATCTTAATGAAATCTGATTGACTCACTTGCACGTGGCGAGCATACTATAAATTGAGATGTTGGTAAATTTAATTCCTCTTTCAGTCGTTGGTGATCAAGTGGTTCGGTGGTTGAGTTTGCAGAGTGAGTTTGTAGATCGCAAGCGAAACTTGGGTAACTTTCGTTTTGCGATTGCATCGTTGGCTGCATCGTTGGCTGCATCGTTGGGAGCACGTTGGCGGCACGTTGGTTGTAGGCCTATAGTTAACTGCATCGCTAGTAGTATATAATAGGAATTTTGGTGACCTCCTCAATCAGGCGCGGGCGCGGTGGCGGAGGGTGGCGCGAGAGAGCAGTGGCGGATCGGATCCTATTCCGAATCCTATTTCAAATCCGAATCCTATTCAGAATCCTACTCCTATTTTAAATCTTATTTTAAATCCTACTCCTATTTCTAATCTTACTCCTATTCCTAATTCTACTCCTAATTCTATTCTTATTCCTAATCCTACTCCTATTCCTACTCCTATTCCTAATCCTTTCCTAATCCTATTCCTAATCCTTTCCCAATCCTATTCTTATTCTTATTCCTAATCCTATTCCTAATCCTATTTTTATTCTAATTCCTATTCCTAAGAAAGATGATGATCCTGAGTTCAATTCTTAGCCAAGACAATATAAAACCTAAACCTAAGAAAGACAGTAGTCCTGAGTTTGACTCCCAACCAAGACAGCGAAGCTGTAAATCCTAACCCTAAGAAAAACAGTGGTCTTAAGTTTGACTCCCAACCAAGACAGCGAGCTGTAAATCCTAATCCCAAGAAAGGTCCTGAGTTTGACTCCCACCCAAGACAGTATAAACCCTAACTCTAAGAAGAGCAGTGATCCTGAATTTGACTCCCACCCAAGACAGTATTCTATTTGAATAAAGTTGATGGAATAAGGGTTTGTGTTTTTGTGCTAGTTAATATTATTTAATAATAAAATTTTATTGTAAATCATTTTCATTCTGAAAAAAAGAAAAACTTAAAACTAATGAAAGATTTTAAAAAGATAACTGAAGAAATGGAAACAATAAAGGTACGTTTAGACAAATATCAGAATGATTTTATAAATGGTTCAAATGGTAGTTGCTCTGTTTCTGCTGCTGTGCCTTCTTCTTTAGGTAACCCAAACCATAAGGAAGCCCAAAGAAAAGAGCTGGATTCTATGCAGCTGGCTTTTACCAAGCTGAAAAATCTTGTTGATTCAGCAATGGTAAGGTTGGAATCTGCTGAGAAAAAATAGATGATCTTGAGCAATATGGCAGATCAAACTGCCTTATTGTTCATGGATGCAAAGAAATGCCTAAATCAGGGAAGTATTTAGAAACTGAAAATTATATATGTAAGACTTTAAATACCCACCTCAGTTTGGATAATCCTTGGCAGGTCAAGGACTTAGATGTCGCCCATGCCCTTCCTGCAAAAAAAGGCACTTCCATAATAGTAAAATTTCTTAGAAGGTACCAAAGAAATGAAATCTATGCAAAAAAAAGATCTTTGAAAAACAGTGGACTGGTCATCACGGAATCATTAACAAAACACCGTCTGCAGCTACTTGAAGCTGCAAGAACAGCTTTTGGCTTACGTTCAACATGGACACTAAAAGGTGAGGTGTATGCATTCTTTAACAATAAAAAGCTTCATATTAATAACTTTAAGGACATAGCTAAGTTTAAAAATCTATCCACATATTGTTGCAAATAGCAAAGTATAAAAAGTTCTAAAAATTAAAAAATCTAATTCATAAATAACATAACTGGCACAGTTAGTTGAATTGAAACCCAGCTTAAACTTTAAGAGCTAATTTTGGCCATAGAGCTTTCTATTTGTTTATTAGCTTTTTTGCATTTACTTTTTTATTTTTTATTTTATTTTTATTTTTTTATCTTCTTAATTTAGTTTAACTTAAATACTGAAGTGTTCTTTTTATAATTTGCAATGTCCAAAACAAAAATAATAATCTGTTCTATATGCAATTTAAAAATTTCTGCTAAGCTGCCATGTCTTACTTGCTCTTGTTGCAATTTATATCATCATCCAAGTTGTGTAAATATTGATATTAACTCAAATGCCTTTATAAATTTTTATTCTAAACAGTGGATGTGTCATTCTTGTGTAAATTCTGTCTTTCCTTTTTATTCTATTGATAATGAAGATGTACAAATGCTTGATAGTTCGTACTATTACGTAACAATGGGGTTTGTTGTACAGTTGTGTTTTGCCTTGTCATTTGCCTGTACAGTTGTGTTCAGACTTAGTAAGCTTAGTAGTGTTTAGCTTTGAGTCGTGTTATTATTTATTTCTTTTATTTGCAGACGAACGATTTCGTCATTTTCGTTTTGTTATTAAATTTTATATCATTTCGAAAATGAGTCACGTTCTTTTATGACGAAATTGTTAAGGCTAGTTAATTTTTGTTAAAATGGTTGTTATAGATTGTGCGTACCCGGGTTGCGCTTTTCAATCCGAAGACGCACCAGAAGCCGTAGCTTGCGCTATTTTACAGAGCCACGCATTTAGTCATGCTACTCCTGGGCCTAATTCCATTCGCGCTCCCTCAGAGGGACCAAAACTAACAAGACCCAGCATTGACGTAGGCGTATCTTTAGAAGCGTGGAACGTATTCACTCGCCGCTGGCAAATGTTTAGGCAAGGATCAGGCATCAACGAAGCTTCAGCCACCGCGCAACTCTTTCAGTGTGCCAGTCAGAGCTTAGGAGATAGTTTGTTAAAATCAGATGCAGAGATTGTCTCTAAGCCTTTGCAGGAGTTACTATCCGCCATGCGTCGACTTGCAGTTATCCCAGTAGCTACTGGCGTCTTGCGATCCGATCTCATGCAGATGCGCCAACTGAGAGACGAACCTTTTCGCGCATTTGCAGCGAGAGTGCGCGGCAAAGCAGACACATGTGCATTCACAATTGATTGTACTTGTGGTTTAAAAATCAATTATACGAACCACATGATTCGGAATACTTTGCTGAATGGCATTGCTGACGATAAGATTCGCCGGGAAATTCTTGGCGGCGCGGATATACTCACACGCGCCGTCAACGAGATCGTTGCCCTTGTTGAAAGCAAAGAAATGGCTCGCAACGCCGTCCCCCCGACCGAGGTCACATCTGTGTCAGCCGTTCGCCGCCTACATGACGCAGACCACAGAGCATGTCGTAATGCAACCCCATGCAGGGAATCCCACAATTTACCTGATCGGTCAAAACAGTCGCGTTGTCCTCTCTGCCAGCAACTTTTTCAGCTCTACAAAAAAGGACCTCGTGGTTGGAATACCAAACCTTATACCTTGTGTATTGAATGCTACCGGTCACAAAAACGCCGAAGACACCAACTCACTCATAAAGTGGGTCCTTCACCACCGGAACCAGGTCTACAAACTCTTGAAGTCACGTCGCCTGCTGACCCTCAGTTGAGTTCGATAAGAACAAATCACAGGCCAGTCTCGAGGCACAGGCCAAACAAGTGCAACACGCCTCTGTCTGCAGTACATAGAAATGCCACCATGCAAGGCCCCCATTATATATTCAAAGATGGACAGTGGGCAACAGCACGTATGAGAGAGCACCCCAAGGTCCAGGTAACGATTTCAGTCGATCGCGCTCAGGCTCATGGCGAATCTACATCAGTCCGTGCTACTAATGTTACCGCCATCGCTGACACCGGCGCCCAAGTGAATGTATGGTCTCTGGACGAATTTGTAAAGTATGGCTTCCCATCTGACATCCTGACCCCTGCATCCAACCTGGTGGCCGCCAATCATTCCTCCATATCAATTGTGGGAGCGTTCTTCGCCATCATTGAAGGACTGTCGTGTCACGGTTATGTCGTGCAATGCCGGGCCATGGTCTACATTAGCGCCGACATTCAGACCCTCTTTTTATCGCACGGAACACTGTCGACCCTGGGGGTCCTATCACCCAGTTTTCCATCATTGGGAGAACATGCTTATGCTGAGACGCAGAAATGCGCTGGTGAACCTGCTGCCATCACTAATGCGCACCTCACGCGCACTGTTACTGGTGGCTGCGCCTCACCGGGCGATCAAAATCATTCTTGCACCTGCCCTCAACGTACTGCCGTGCCACCACCCCCACGTTCGCTACCATTTCGCTGTACTCCCGAAAATAATGATCGAATGAAAACTTAGCTACTGGAGCGATACGCTTCCTCCACATTTAACACATGCCCGCATTGCCCTCTTCATTGCATGGCGGGACCACCCATCGAAATCCATGTCAGCCCCTCAGCGAAACCAAGAGCGTTCCATACCCCGGCTTCTATTCCTCTACATTGGCAACAACAGGTCCATGCAGACCTCCTTCGGGATAAAGCCCTAGGAATTCTCGAAAAAGTCCCGCACGGAGAGCCTACTCAATGGTGCCATCGCATGGTGATTACCAGAAAACATGACGGTACACCCCGACGGACTGTAGACTTATCGCCGCTGAACAAATTCTGTCGTCGGGAAACATTCGCGTCGGAAACACCCTTCAAGCTAGCCCGTCGTGTACCAAGTAATACTTGGAAAAGTGTGACCGACGCTTGGAATGGATACCATAGCGTTCCACTACGCGAGTCAGACCGTCATCTTACCACCTTCATTACACCATTTGGACGCTGGCGATATACAAGGGCACCACAAGGTTTCCTTTCTTCGGGAGATGGCTACAATCGTCGCTTCGCCGCTATTTTGTCTGATTTTATGCGAAAGGAGCGATGTGTGGATGACACCGTGTTTTTTGACGAGAACCTAGAGAAACATTGGTGGCGCACCATCCAATTTCTTACTCTCGTGGGCCGCTCTGGTATCGTTCTCAACCCCAGCAAATTTCAATTTGCCCAACGGTCAGTTGACTTTGCAGGATTCCGCATTTCTGAATCATGTGTAGAACCCCTGCCCAAGTACTTGAATGCGATTCAACAGTTTCCTACGCCTAAGAACATCAAGGATATAAGAAGTTGGTTTGGTCTCATTAATCAAGTGGCCAATTACGCCAAAATTCGAGACTTGATGGCTCCATTCAAGCCGTTTCTCAGTCCGAAACGTAAGTTCGAGTGGAATGACAATCTTGATAAAGCATTTGCGCGTTCGAAAGATGCTATCATTGACGCCATACGTCACGGCGTAGAAATTTTCGATCCGACTCGACGTACTTGCCTAAGGCCGAACTGGTCAAATCGGGGCATTGGATACTTCCTGCTTCAAAAACACTGTGCATGCCCGTCCACCCTTCCAGATTGCTGTGCCAATGGATGGCGAGTAACTCTCGCAGGCTCTCGCTTTCTCTCGTCGGCTGAACAACGTTACGCCCCTATTGAAGGAGAAGCCCTAGCTGTAGCTTGGGGACTCGAGCAGACTAAATACTTTACGCAGGGCTGCGATAATTTAGTAGTTGTTACCGACCACAAGCCGCTAACGAAAATTTTCGGGGATCGAACTCTAGATGAAATCAGCAATACCCGGCTCTTCCGATTAAAGCAGCGCACTCTAATGTGGCGTTTTGACATTGCACACTTGCCGGGGTCGACTAATATTGCTGCGGACGCTGCATCGCGACACCCAGCCACATCAGAATTTTTTGCTACCATCTCGGGTGCCGAGCGTGATTCTATAGACTCTCTCGAAGAAGCCCTTCTTGCTTCGGTGCGGCAAAATACGCGTGATCAGTTGACTTTAAACTGGGATGAAATTGCCCGGCACACTGCCAGTGACGCTGCACTCAATGACCTACTGTCTGCCATACAATCAAACTTTGATGTAAACTTACCGCCGGAAGGAGGTATTCGTCAATACCTCCCATATCGCGATGGGTTTTATATATCTGACGGCGTTATTTTATACAATGATCGTGTTGTGATTCCGCCGCAACTCCGCTATCAAGTATTACGCACATTGCACGCCGCCCATCAAGGGGTGTCGGCCATGGAACGGCGTGCGCGAGCAACCGTTTTCTGGCCGGGGATGACTCAAGATATTCACAATATTCGCGATTCTTGTGCTCATTGCAACCGAAATGCGCCGTCGCAAGCCGCAACCCCCCCGTTGCCCTCCCACCCACCTACCACGCCCTTCGAAAAAATTTTTGCGGATTATTTTGATTACGCAGGACGGCACTTCTTGATCGTTGGAGATAGATTGTCCGGTTGGTCAGATGTATTTGGTACACCAGCTGGGACCACCGTCACTGGCGCAAATGCACTTGTTCGCCTCCTTCGATCATACTTTGCCACTTTTGGAGTGCCTGAAGAAATTTCCTCAGATGGTGGCCCAGAGTTTACTGCCTTTGTCACACAGGATTTTATGCGCAAGTGGGACATTAAACACCGTGTTTCTTCCGCCTACTTCCCCCAATCTAACGGCCGCGCGGAGGTTGCAGTCAAAGCCGCTAAAAGACTTCTCATGTCCAATATTAGCCCTAATGGGGATTTGAACAATGATTCGTTTCTGCGCGCCCTGTTGCAACTGCGTAATACCCCGGATCCTGACTGCGATTTATCCCCAGCTGAAATCGTCTTTGGTCACCCTTTGCGAGACGCTTTTTCGTTCGTTAATCGGCTTGCTACTTTTTCTAATCGCTTTATTCGTCGTACTTGGCGCGAAGCATGGCGAGCTAAAGAAGATGCCCTTCGAGTTCGAGCCAAACGGACTAATGAAGCATTGAGCGCGCGTACACGCTCATTGCGCCCGCTGCGGTGTGGTGATCGCGTGTTCATCCAAAATCAAGGAGGCACACACCCACGTAAATGGGACAAAGTCGGCACCGTGGTCGAAGCATTGGACTTCGACCAATATAATGTTAAAGTGGGAGGATCCGGTCGTATAACCAGGCGCAATCGACGATTCCTTCGCATAATACCTGATGTTGCCGAGTCCCAGCAAACTTCTTCACCACCAACAGTGCCCCCCCAACATGAAACGCACGTTCAATACCCACCCTCCACGTCCACCCACGTTGCTGATGCAACTTCATCTGAGGCCATAGATCATGGGCAACCACAAGACGTCCATGATGTCGTACCTACAACCACACACTCCACATTTGTGACGGACACTAATTCGCAGGAGACTGACCCTGACACCCACGAAAACAACAAATCAATGATCCCTAGACGGTCCTCTCGCCTACGACGACCTGCTGTCGAATTGGATCCGACCTCTGGTCAATGGGTGATCAAGGGATCAACTACGTAACTATACCTGGCCAGAATAGTACAAACTTGGGGGGGATGTACAAATGCTTGATAGTTCGTACTATTACGTAACAATGGGGTTTGTTGTACAGTTGTGTTTTGCCTTGTCATTTGCCTGTACAGTTGTGTTCAGACTTAGTAAGCTTAGTAGTGTTTAGCTTTGAGTCGTGTTATTATTTATTTCTTTTATTTGCAGACGAACGATTTCGTCATTTTCGTTTTGTTATTAAATTTTATATCATTTCGAAAATGAGTCACGTTCTTTTAGAAGAGTTTTCTGATTTATTTAAAAATTGTTATTTAAAAAATTTTTCTTCTGATGAGCTGAATGCAATTTTTCATGATGACAGCCTGGATATTTCCTCAAATGATTTTGAAAATCAGAAAATTTTTCAACAGCCATTAAAGGATTTATATTTCACACCTCGTGAGCTGGATCAGTTAACAAAAAATCACAATAATTATTTTTCAACTATGTGTATAAATGTTAGATCATTGGTAAATTCTCGCAATTTTAACAAATTTGAAAGCCTAATTACTGTCCTAGCTAACAAACCAGATATAATAGCAATAAATGAAACTTGGGAAAAACATGATTTATTTGGAGAATATAGAAACCTAAGTGGATATACTTATATTTCTAATCCTCGATTAAAAAGTAAAGGAGGTGGAGTTGGTTTATATATAAAAGACAAGCTAGTTTTTTCCCTCAATTCTGATTTAACAATAATGAACGAAAAATACTTTAAATCTATTTTCATTACTATACAGTTTAAAAACAAGTCAATCATTTGTGGAACAATTTACAGATCCCCTCGAAATGATAAACTCTCTTTTGATATTTTTAATAATTATCTTCTTCAGATTTTAAACGCAATTAACAAGACCAAACATAAATGTTTTATTATGGGTGATTTTAATATTGATTTATTAAACTTAACTGATCAACAAACAGAATTGTTCACCAACACCATGTTCAGTTTCAACTATTATCCACTCATAAATAAACCGACGCGATTGGGTGAAACCAGCTCCACCGCCATTGACCACATTTGGACAAACATTACTAATACCGAAGTAAAAAGTGGTATTATTGTTCACAATATTGCAGATCATTTTCCTGTTGTTCAATGCTCTGCATTAGGAGACCCAATCCTTCAAAAGCAACATGCTTCAAGATATTTTACACCTAATTCTTGAAAAATTTCATTCAACTCTAAAAAAGGTTGACTTATCACCCGTTTTGCAAGAACTTGATTTAGAAAAATCTTATGCAACTTTTAATGAACTATTACATAATCAATTTGAAATATTTTTTCCGTTAAAGCCACCTAAAAAAAAAGCGCCTGGTTCTAAATGGTTCAGCAAGGAGCTCCGCTCTTTGCTTCACAAAAAAGACAGACTACACAAAAAATTTATGGCTACTGGATGTACAGAGATTAAATCAAAGTATCAAAAAGCAAGAAATCTATATTTCCATCTGGTAAACCTTAAAAAAACTGAATATTATCAGTCAAAATTTCATCAATATAAATGGAATATCAAAAAAACTTGGCAATGCATAAATTATTTACTTGGAAAATCTCAAACTTCAAAATCTAACTCGTTTAATATCAATTACAATAAAAAATTAGTAAATGATCCTGTTGAGATTTCTAACATATTCAATGATTACTTTTCCAACATTTCATTATCCTTAGTAAAATTGCTTCCTTCAGCCAGCACTAAATTTTCTGATTATTTAAACTCTGCAAACCCCTCCTCAATGTTCTTTTTTCCTACTACACCCTATGAAATCTCACTTATTATCTCTAAAACTATTTCCAAATTCAGTGCTGGTTGGGATAGTATTCCTTCGTTTGTCTTGAAGTACTTGCCTTCTAATTTTTTGTCAGCTCTCAGTTACATCTTTAATTTATCTTTATCTCAGGGAAAATTTTCTTCATATTTCAAACACTCTAGAGTTATTCCTCTTTTTAAAAAAAAAGGTAGTACCAACAATATTTCTAACTATCGTCCCATTAGCCTACTCTCCAACCTTTCAAAAATTCTTGAAAAAATTGTGTACAATCGAGTTTACTCTTTTTTTACACGCTTTAACCTATTTTCAGATCACCAATTCGGTTTTAGACAGGGTCATTCAACTTCACATGTAATTACTTTGTTAATTGAAAACATTACTGCTGCTTTTGAGAAAAAATAATCAACTTTGGGTATTTTCCTAGATTTATCCAAAGCTTTTGATACCATCGATCATAATATCTTATTAAGCAAACTTGAACATTATGGTGTTCGAGGCAATGTTTTAAAATGGTTTGAAACTTACCTTATTGGAAGGACTTAGCAGACCGAGTGTTGTAGTGCTAGATCAACTACCATAAACAAATTAACTTCTGGTGTTCCTCAAGGCTCTGTACTCGGCCCACTTCTCTTTATTATCTATGTGAACGATTTTCCTCGTTGCTTAAATCAGAGCTCTTGCCTGTCCTTTGCAGATGATACCACTATCCTACTGTCTGACAAAAATACTAAATGCTTATTTAAAAAGGGTAGCAACGAACTCCTGAACATTGATAACTGGCTAATTGCCAATAAACTTTTTCTAAATTCTGACAAGACCAAATATACAGGGTGTTTCATAATTAAGGCAACCGATTTTTTTTAATATAATGGGAATTTGAAAAGTGCAAAATCAATTTTGAATGTAGTAATACAAAGGTAAATAACATACAAATCGAACATTATCCCATTTATTCGATGTAACCACCCTTGTTACCAACTACAGCCTTAAGTCTACCCACAAATGCATCACAGGCGGCACGGATCTGCTCTTGAGGGATTGCGTCCCATTCCTTCTTCAGTTTTGCCTTCAGAGCATCAAGAGAAGTGTGAGGACACCTTCAGAGCATCAAGAGAAGAGTGAGGACAAGCTGAAACCTTTGCCTCCAAAATGGACCAAGTAGAGAAGTCCAAAGGATTAAGGTCCGGGCTCCTAGCAGGCCACAATTCTTTGCTAATGAAGGATGGAATTTTCCTTTGAATCCATGCCTGTGTCATTTTGGAGCCATGTGATGGTGCTGAATCTTGTTGGAGACTCCATGGCAAACCTTGGAAGTGTTTATCAGCCCAGGGTAGCAAGTGGGATTCCAAAATGTCGGAAACGTATCGTTCCGAGTTCAATTTCACCCCCGAAGGCACAAAAACCAGCGGAGATCTTCCAGACGGAGTTACCGCTGCCCAAATCATTACCGATTGCGGATTCTGACGTCTTGTTACGATCCTACCTTCAACTGAAGTAGAAGAACCCCAAACCCGGTCGTTCTGCTGGTTAACAACCTGCTGTATGTCAAATTTTTTCTCATCCGTGAACACCAAGTTGTGGAGCGTGCCTTGATCGATCTCATCCAGAATTTGACGACTTCTTTCCATTCTCATCCTCTTATGGTGTTCTGTAAGTTCATGACGATGAAGCATTTTGTAGGGTTTCTTACCAAGATCATCTTTCATCACTCGATACATCGTCGAATTGCTCACATTTGCTTCAGCAGCCAGTTTTCGATGAGATCGATGCGGATTACGACGTAGCTTCTCTCGCGTGTTTTTAACCAGTTTCGGGGTACGAACAGTTCGTTTACGACCACGTCCTGGTTTATCCAATGTTGTCCCAGTCTCATTAAATTTTTTAACGATTTTCCAAACAGTTGTTCGGTTCATTTTTAACCTTTTTGCGATCGATGAATTACTTTCGCCTTGCTTGTGGAACTTGATAACAATGTTTCTATCTACTGTCATTATCTAAATTCTAATGTTTAGCTTTTAAGACCTGAATTGCAAAGACAAGGTTATAAGCTTCAAAATTATATCAAATTTGATGGCTATACATGTTTTTACAGGGTTTTAAATAATGGTCAAAATACCGTTGCCTTAATTATGAAACACCCTGTATATTGTTCAGAACGCCAAACTCAAAAACACCTCCAATTAACCTATTTTTAACCTTTAGAGCAGGGGTGTGCAACCTGCGGCCCGCGAAACAATTTTGTGCGGCCCGCGGAACAATTTTGCACAATTCAAGTCTTGTCGATCATAAGTAGCGGCAATCTTCTATAACAGCGTGGTCCAACTACGGGCTCGCGGGCCGCATGCCGCATATCAATTTTGCACAAGTCTTGTCGATCAGAAGCAGCAGCCGTAATTTTTTTTTGGAGAACGCTATAATTTTGCGCCAAAATAGGAATTTTAGAGACCGATTCCAAGTGAAGACCTTTTTTTTTTTTTTTAGAGAACACCCTGATTTTGGAACGAAAATAGGAATTTTACAGACCGATTCCAAGTGAAGACCTTTTTTTTTTTTTTAGAGAACACCCTGATTTTGGAACGAAAATAGGAATTTTACAGACCGATTCCAAGCGAAGACCTTTTTTTTTTTTTTTTTTAGAGAACACCCTGATTTTGGAACGAAAATAGGAATTTTACAGACCGATTCCAAGTGAAGACCTTTTTTTTTTTTTTAGAGAACACCCTAATTTTGGAACGAAAATAGGAATTTTTAGCCGACTGAGGCCCGCAAACTCGAATAATTTTGAAAAGTGGCCCACAAGAGTGGAGAAGTTGGACCACCCTGTACTATAAAATCATGATTTGGGCAAACGTCACAAAATTTGGGCAAAACTTCATTGCCCCCCCAAATTTGAGAAACACTGAGGTAGTCTATCACTAATGAATAGTCAATGAGAAATTATAGTTTGGCCCGCAACGAAATCCTATTTTGCGTATTTGGCCCGGGAGTGCAAAAGGTTGCACACCCCTGCTTTAGAGGATGCAATATAGAAAAAGTATCATCAATAAAACTTTTAGGCGTTATTGTTAATGAACATTTGTCGTGGAAAGAACACATCATGTTAATATACAAAAAATTAAGACAAATTTTTTGCATAATAGTAAAAATAAAACCTAATCTAAATGAAAAAACATTGCTAATGCTCTATCATTCTCTCTTCATGACCCACATACGCTACTGTATATCAAGTTGGTGCTTTGGAAATGAAACATTAATTGACAAATTACAAAGACTGTGCAACAAATTCATAAGAATAATTTTTAATCTTTCTCACAGGGAAAATGTTAGTCACACGATGTCAGAACACAACTTAATTACTATAAAACATATGTATAAAGCGGAAATTGGTATTCTTATGTTCAAATATCATAAAAACCTACTGCCTCGATCTTTCAACAAAATATTCATCCAAAAATCGTTTCATTTGAAAACCAGAAGCAGCAGTAATGTTGTTACCAGCTTTTGCCGATCTACTGTTATTCAACAATCATTAAAATTTATTGGATCAAAAGTTTGGAATAATATTCCTCTTATGATTAGAGACTCTAAAACAAACAATGTTTTTAAACAAAAATTAAACCAATTCCTCTTAAATTCTTAACATTTTTAATCAGTTTTCTTATATTTTATAAACTTAAAAATTCTCGCTTCTGGTGCTTGCTTTTGTTGCTTTTTTTTTTCAGAAAATTCGTACCCTATAAGATGACGCACCCACTTCTACTTTCTTTGTATTACGATGAATAGAAGACATTATCACAAAGCAGATTCAAATATCGCTTTCATTCTATTATAAACTTTGTATTATTTCTAAAATATTTGTGCATTGCATCTTGTGTTTTCCTTTTATTTGTTTGTTTTTTTTTGTGTGTGTGTGTGTTTTTGTAATTCTTAATCTTAAATTTTTTTCCTTGTCATATAAGTGAAATGGTCCTTTTGACCCGCGACAGGATTTCTTTGGGTGGGTTTCTTTGCCTGTCAGGCCTTTTTTGCCAGCGACCTGTTGTGTATCCCACCACATTTTCCGCCGACACAACAGCGTCTACATATGACTCGGATTACGCTTTTTTTATTTTTATTTTCTTTCTTTTCATTTCTTTTTTTATTTTTTATTTTTTTTTTGGTTTTTCTTAAAAGGTGCTGCAACCATGCACATTTGTTCTTAAAAATCTCTTCTTATCTTGATTGCATGCCACAACGTTTATCGTTTTGTTGCCTCTTCCTTTTTCTGTTCTGCTTTTTAGACTTACAAATTTCCTATTTCACTATGTTTTTTATGGCGGAACTGAAATAAAAGATACTGATACTGATACTGATATAAACAAGACATAAGGTTATTTCAAGACATTCAGTATAAACAAGACATAAGGTTATTTCAAGACATTCTGCAAGATTTTAAAGCAATAAAGTCAAAGCTTTTCCTGTTTTTAAGCGCAATAGAAAATTCTTTAACCAGTTTCCTGTTTTTAAGCACTCCATGAAAAAAAACCTATCAAAATATGTTCTACAAAGGGCAAGTTTGGACACGTCAGGTCAATACACAATTTTCCCATGGGGAATTCCCTGGGTTTTTACTGGGATTGTTTGTATAGGTTTCTTTGTGCATTGCAAACTTTGTCTTGATTTTTGTTATATTTATGTTCAATTTCTCAATTTTTCTCTAAAAAAGTTTGGTTTTTAGATATTTTTATTCAATTTTAAAACTTTTTTTCTAAAAAAACCTTGATTTTTATTATAACTTTGTTTAATTTTTTCTGATCAATCTTAATTTTTTATAACTATCTTGAAATTTTTTATAGGCGAGCTTGATTTTTGTTATACTTATACTCAATTTTTCAAAAATTTTTCTTACACAACCTTGGTTATTGTTACACCTATCTTGAATTTTTTCTAGGCAAATTCGATTTTTATTATACCTTTGTTGAAATTTTAAAAGTTTTTCTTTAGACAACCTCGATTTTTGTTAGACATTTGTTTAATTCTCCAAACATTTTCTTAGTCAACCGTGATTTTTAGATACCTATTTTAATTTTTTTCTAAGCAAGTTTGATCTTTGCTATAGCCTTGTTGAATTTTTCCAAACTTTTCTTTGTCAACCACGATTTTTATACTTTTGTTGAATTTTTAAAAGTTTATTTTGATTTTTGTCGTTCCTATCTTCAATTTTCTCCTATACAAGCTTGATTTTTGTTACACCTTGTTGAATTTTTCAAAATTTTTCTTTGTCAACCATGATTTTTATTATACGTATCTTTGTTGAAATTTTAAAAGTTTTTCTTTAGACAACCTTGATTTTTGTCACACATTTGTTTAATTCTTCAAACATTTCTTAGTCAACCGTGATTTTTAGATATCTATCTTCAATTTTTTCTTGACAACCTCGATTTTTGTTATACCTAACCTTAATTTTTTTTGTCAACCTTGATTTTCGTCATACCTATGTTTAATTTTTCTTAACAATCATGGTTTTTGTCATATCTTTGTTTAATTTTTCTTGGTAACCTTAATTTTTGTCATTCCTAACTTCAATTTCTTCTAGAGAAACTTGATTTTTGTTATACCTTTGCTCAATTTTTTCTAAACAACCTTGTTTTTGTCAAACCTTTGCTTAATTTTTCCTAGGCAACCTTGATTTTTGTCACATCTACCTTCAATTTTTCTTGGTAACCTTGATATTTGTCATATCTAACCTCAATTTCTTCTAGACAAACTTGATTTTTGTCGCACTAACCTTCAATTTTTTTTTTTTTCTAAACAACCTTTGTTTTTGTTATAACTATCTTCAATTTTTTCTTAACAACCTCGATTTTGTTATACTTTGTTTAATTTTTCTTGAAAAACTTAATTTTTTTATAACTATCTTCAACTTTTTTTCCTCGGCAATTTTGATTTTGCTATATCTACGTTTAATTTTTACTTGGTAACCTTGATTTTTCTCACAACTTTGTTTAATTTTTTCTTGGCAACCTCGATTTTTGTCACACCTATCTTTAATTTTTCTTAACAATCTTAATTTTTGTCACACCTAAACTCAATTTCTTTCTAAATAACCTTGATTTTTGACATAACTTTGTTTAATTTTTCTTGGTAATCTTGATTTTTGTCATACCTAACCTCAATTTCTTCTAATCAACCTTGATTTTGTTATACCTTTGCTTAATTTTTTCTTGGCAACCTTGATTTTTATTATACTTATCTTCAATTTTTTCTAAACTACCTTGTTTTTGCTATAACTAATTTCAATTTTTTCTTGACATCCTCAATTTTCCTTATACCTTTGTTTAATTTTTTCTTGGCAACCATGATTTTTGTCATACCTTTGTTTAATTTTTCTTAACAATCTTGATTTTGTTGCACCTACCTTAAATTTTTTTCTAAACAACCTTGGTTTTTGATCATACTTTTGTTTAATTTTTCTTGGTAGCCTTGATTTTTGTCATATCTAACCTCAATTTTTTCTAGACAAACTTGATTTTGTTATATCTATGCTTAATTTTTTCTTGGTAACCTTGATATTTAGATGCCTACATTCAATTTCTCCCAAAGAAAGCTTGATTTTTAGGTACTTTTATTCAATTTTAAAAATTTTTGTCTAAGCAGCCTTGATTTTTGTTATACCTAATCTCAATTTTTCTTTAAACAACCTTGATTTTTGTTATACCTATGTTTAACTTTTTTCTAGACAAGCTTGATTTTTTGTTACACCCTTGTTGAATTTTTTTCTTAGCAACCTTGATTTTTATTCGCAGTCAAAGTAGTTGTTAAAAGTTTTAAACAAAAATTTCTATTGATAGGTTATTCGTGTTCAATAAACAGATGTTTCATAATAAAAAAGTCATCTTTTTTCTTTATTATTTAGTAAACCGAATTCAAACATAGTTATTATTTTTATGTTGTATGAATTTAATTTTTAGTGTTAGCATTTTAATTGTTTCAAAAATGAATTCGTTTCTAACTATGTTTAATCTTTTGGTTATTTTTATAAACTTTTAATAACAAGAAAACTACTGTAACCTTGACAACGTGTGTCAAGATCTTCTCTTACACAGAAGCTTGCTGTTCATATCGTATCGCGTTTCCTGTTAAAACTATGACGTATTCATGATTGGAGTTTGAAAATCTGATTACCTTAATTTCCAATGTAAAAATAGACTAAGCGAAGAATTTTGAATAATACACCTTGATTTTTATATTTTTTTAAAAAGATTTTGTAAAAAATAAATTTTATTACAAGCTTGTCCCAAAAAATTTGATTTCAAAACATCAACTTAAGTTTAGTTTGATCCCCAGTCAATCACAACAACCGTTTATGTTAAAAAGTTTTACATTTTTTTCACTTTTAACAAGAAAATTCGTCATAAAACTGAACATTTTAATACATTTTACCAACTAAATTTTCTAAAATGAGCATAAAATTTGAAGTCAAAGAAGACCAACGTAAGGAAGATCGATTCCAAGAAAAGTCGGTTGTTTTTTGAAAATATAATAGGATTTATTGTATCAAGTCCTATCACAGGTAGTTCTTATGTCTAAATGAAAACAAACCAAGCTGAAATCTTTAAAATAATTCTCTTTCTAACTTTGTATCTAGCTCGAAATCTAAAAATTAACTTTTGAAAAAGCAGGATTTTTAAAAAATAGCTAAAACTTTCGCTCTCAGGATACGGTTTTGTTTGGGGTAGTAAACACAAATAAAGTAAGAAAGCAATAAATTCAGTCTTTTATCTTGAACGTTGCTAACCTCTGAGAAAAAAGTTTTGGACATCAACCATGTCAAAGAAACCATCTATGGATATTAAAAATTAGACTTTTTAATTTCATTTTCCGTTTTCTACATCAAGGTTTTAAAGTAATATAGAAAATTTTTAACAATTCCCCCAAAAGTCGAAAATGCAAAATATCCAATAAAGCGTAAAAGTTTTTAAAGGTTTCAATTTTAACTCGATTCTAGTCAGGGGTAACAGCAATGTATATTTTAAAACAAAATTCAACTCGCTTTTAATATTTTAATTCATTCTTTTAACTTTTATTTAATTTATTTTAACGCAACATTGCTTGAGATGTTAAAAAAAGAAATGCATGCAGAAACTCATTGTAATAAGAATTAGACACGGGACGTTGATTAACAACCAATTGCGATCAGTCATCATCCCCCAAACTTAACGATAACAAACCGAGTAAAAATGATTCAAGTTAAATCAAATTTTTTTATTTTTACTAGCTTAATAAATCTTTGAAACATCAATTTTTAGAAAAAGACGGTTTGACACTAGTTAAACCAAAAACACTTTAGTTTTTCTTTTTCCAAATAAACGTTTTAACCAAAAGCTGATATTAACAATATGATCCATGAATGTAATTTTATACAGTTTTCACACGGAGGTTTTGTGGTCAGGTTTCATAAAATTATCACTATTTAAAAATTTCCTCAAGAGTCTCACATTGTAAAGGTTTTAATATGAAAACTCTAAATTCCTTTTACGTAAAAAAAATTTTATCTTTTTGAAAGACCGACCTTTCTTCCCAGCGTCTTACATTTTAAAGTTACGGAAACACTAGCTTGCTTAAAAAATCTAAAAAATTTCTCCTAAAAAGTGTACGTTTTTTCCAAGTGTCACAGAAGTTTGTTAGTTTTTGGAACCAAATCCTAAAAAAAACTCTACTTTATTTAAGGTTTTTGCTATTTTTTAACGCATAACAACAACTCAATCTCAAATTTTTTGTCACAATTGCTTTCTTAATTACGCAAATGGTGTAATTTTGTCAAACTCTTTGTATAATTGTTACACAGAGACAAATATTCGTCTTTTGCACGGTTCTCATTTTATTTTGTTTTTGCTTTCTCAAAGCAAAAAGAGTCGCATGAAAGTCTTTAGTTTAACTAAATATCGATTCGTTTGTTTTAAATACTAAGTAATAACACAAACATTTCAAAGTTAACTAACAAAAAGTTGACTAGTCAAATTTATTAGACTCATCTCTTCATGAAAAGATATCGATTTTTTGACTAAAAGAGTTTTTTCACCTTGTAACTTTAATGTTTTCAATCTACTTTGCATTAAAAAGGTGTTTAGCATCACAAAATTTTACAAGATTCGCTCAAGTTGAAACCGTCTTGATTGAAAAATAGCAAATTTCGTGTTAAAAATTGTTCGGTTTGCAAATCAATATCTGTTTTTAGCAACTGTTTATTCATCATGTGACCTAAATGCGGTGTATTAACCCTTTGAACCCGACATTCCCACATTTAAAAGCTCTCCGACCCGAGATTCCCAGCCAAAAATTTTCAAAAAAAATCATTTTCTTTTTTTTTTCGTTTTGGGATTATGAATCGCCTGCAGCTCTCAAACCAACTTCAAAATCAGTGTAATAACATTGAAATAGCCTTTGCAGGTGCAGATATGATCCTTATTGTACATTTTCACCTACAACAGCACCGCGGTTTGGTGCAGTGGTTAGCGCTTCGTACTCGGCATTTCTACGCCTCGAGTTCGAAGCCTACCCAGCCTATTCAATCTAGCTCAAACGAAGAAGAAGAAGACCTACAACAGTAGCAAAGAATTTAACAAATTTTTATTATATACCAAGACACAAATCAGTTTATGCAAATCGGAATCAGTGATGCAATGATTGTTTCACTTCAGCTTATAATAATAATTGTCTTCTTTGACTTGACTTTGACAATAATTGTCTTTCTTCAGCGGCTCGTACATGCAAATAAATTAATAGTCATTTTTTGAGTTTATCTAAATCAGTCAAGTTCTTTCTTCAAATTACCTCCAATATTGCACCTTGGTGTGCCAATCATGCCAACAATTTGATCTTGGTACGCCAATGCATAAAAAAACGCAACAGTAGTTGCACCAATAGACAGTCTTCGACCTTTTTGGCAAGTCCTTTTCTCTGAGGCTAGGATTGGCCAGCTTTGCTCTTCTGTAGTTTTCACTGCAAACCGTGCAACGATTATTGGTTGTAGCATGCTCAGCACGTTTCACCTCGTGTCTTCCGACATTGGAGAGGCGAACATCAGGATCTGCATCTGAACGTCGTCGCCCTTGTTGAGTAGTGGTTCTTACATCTCCAACTAGCTCATTGCACAGTTGTTCCAGAAACGAGTGGTATGTGGTAACCCTTTTGCCAGCTTGAGCATGTGGTATGTAGTATCCCTGAATTACATAGGCATTGTATGTCGTCCACATAAAAAACTTCAGCATCAACCTTCGTGGCCATTTATAATGACGTCTGCACCTCTGAAGGCGAGTCATCTGGTCATTTTTGTCGGTACCACCCATAAACTGATTGTACTTTTTTACTGCTTCAGGACAGCTGACTGGTACCTTCCGATGTACAGCACCGTCATACCGAGAAACTGAGGTACATGGCTGATCTACAAAGACTGATGTTACGAAGTGGATTGGTTTTTTATCCATCCACACAATTGCTCCCACTTTCCCATTGAACAACATTTCAGAGTCCCCTTTACTCATTTGCCTGGGTTTCCTTTGTAGACACTTTGGAAATGACCGCCTGTTTGTCATTGCTGTTCCACATGCACCAATGCCTTTAGTCAACAAATATTCACAGAGATGCACACTTGTATAAAACCGGTCAGTATACACTATATAGTTCTTACCCTGAAAGTCTTTCGTCAATCGCACTACTAGGTTACCAGTAACACCAAGGTCATTGATATCATTGCTATCGTCTCTTCTACCAGTGTATACCTCAGCATTTACAATATATCCATGTTCGCTATCTGTCAACAGAAATGTTTTCAAACCCCAGCGTATAGGCTTGTCTTTGATGTATTGCTTTATCGACAGAGAATTTTTTGTTGGTATCATTCCCTTATCCAATGATAAATGTTGATCCGGCACGTAATGCTTCTGAAACCTTTCAAGGATGTAGTTGAAGACAGGCCTGGTTTTGTATATCTTATCACTCTTATCCACAGTAGGATTGTTTTCATCCACGCAATGAAGCATTGACCATATTGCCAAAAATCTGTCTCGTGTAAAGACTTTTTGGAATCCAGGAGTGTTAAGGTTGGTTCACACTAAAAGCGGAAAGCGGAAAATCAAGCGGAAAGCGGAAAATTTAAAAGCGTAGCGGAAAATTCCGCTTTCCGCTTGCTTTTTCTGCTTCCGCTTTTAGTGAGAACCAGCTTGATTCAGTGTGAACCAAACTACAAAGCTAAAAAAGTGAAGATTAATTCAAAGAAGATTCGTAGGGTAAAAATTGACGTTTATTATTATAAATAAAGAGAAAAAGAAACAACTTTTGTTGCTATTGCAGCAGCAAAATCTAATTTTGGGCTCTTACCTTATTGATGCTTCTTTAGATAGAAGGTAGGTAAGTCTATAACTTGACTATTAATGTTGCAGTATTATAGTAAGAATATATTGAATAAAAAATAGGTGTTGATATACATTTTTGAAATTTTAAGTAGACCAATAATAGCTTTTTAAATGTCAGTTTTAGCACGAATAGTTTGGATAGTGGCCATGCAATGGTGACCAATTGGGTCATTTCAAGAAGCTGCCGTGAGCGATTTTTAATTACTAAAAAAAATGACTGCTTAAAGAGACCCAAAAATGTATAGGCCTACTGAAGGTTTAATTTGCTGCTTACATTTATCCACAATTTTAAACTATTTTTTTTTAAACATAGACCACGACACGATGATGATCAAAAAGTGAAACAGTGTGACATTTCACAATTTTTTATTTATTTATAGAAATGCTAATACGCTTACATGTTTTGATAGCGTTGCATTTAGTTTGTCATTATTGTATTAAAAATTTAAGACTGCAATTGCTCTTTCAACTAGTTAAAATATTTTCTTATGCTTCTAATTTATATTTACCGGTAACATTTGTTGTAATAGCCTCAGTGATAACCTTACAAGAACGGAGCCCAGTGCAAGAAAAGTAGGGGGACCACTTTTTACTGTTCCGAGGCTAATCGTCCTCTAGAAAAAGGTGAATATTTAGGGGAGCCATTTTTCGTGTATCAAAACAAAGTAATTTCAAAAAAAAGTTTTCATTTTAGGGAGGCCACTGTTTGGTGTTTCCAAACAGTGTGATTTCGTCATCGTTTTAAGAGCGGCCACTTTTTACTGTATCAAAAAAAGTAATCTTTAAAAAAAGTTTTAATTTAAGGAAAGGATATTGTTTAAATAGTGTGATCACCAAAAAGAATGTCATCGTTTTAGGAGGGGCCACTTTTTACGGTATTAAAACAAAGTAATCTCTAAAAAAAAGTCCTTATTTAGTCATACCACCGTCCTGATGCTAGTGGAAAAATAGAGCACTATCTTGTGTAGCAGAGGCACTTTTTGTTGTATTTTAGGGGGGGGGGGGCGGTATGGCTGCTTCGTTCGCACCCTATTAAAGCCATCACTGTACGATAGTTTAGAAATATTTAAATTGTAAACTTGTTTTATTTATTAAAAAAAATTATGAATTAACTAATAAAGTTATGCTATGATTAGTGATTACACAAGCAATATTTTTTAAGATGGTGGGTAAGACCTATCTTTCAAAGATGAGATTGTTTGGGGGAACACAAGTTGACTTTGGAAATTCGTGATGATGATAAAAGTTTTCATCGTTACTTTCGCATGAATCGATATTTATTTGATTACTTGCTTACATTGGTAAAACCCATGATTGAAAAGCAAACTACCAATTTTCGAAAGCCTCTTTCGCCAGCCCAAAGACTTGCTATCACACTGAGGCAAGTTTTTTTTATTAGCCTTTAAAAAAACTAGCTATTGTTTAATTGCAAGCAAAAGGTCTATAAGCTATTTGTAGCAAACATTCTTATTTGTTTTTTTATAACTAGAAATCTATTATGAAAAATTAATTCAAATAAAAAGACCAAATAAGCTAAGCGCAGTACAATTATCAAATAAAATCTATTTTCAATTTTTTTTTTCGTCAAACTTTGTGTAATAAATACAAAACAACTGTCTTCGTAGATTTCTTGCAACCGGTGACAGTCAACAAACCATATCTTTTAATTATCGCGTTGGACGTTCAACTGTAAGTTCTGTGGTGACAAGCACTTGCCAAGCTATTTGTCAAGTATTGCGTTTTGAGCCTCCAAGAACAGTCAACGAATGGCTAAAAATATCACATTATTTTGAAGAACTTTGGAACTTTCCCCATTGTTTAGGGTCCATTGATGGGAAGCATGTAGCCATACAAGCTCCTCCGAAATGTGGCTCGGAATATTACAATAATAAAAAGTTTAATAGTATTGTACTTCTGGCTGTTTGTGACGCAAAATATAAATTTACAATAATCGACATTGGAGATTCTGGAAGCCATAGTGATGGTGGGGTTTTTGCAAATTCTTGTTTTGGAAGAGCACTAAACAAAAATCAGTTTCCTTTGCCTCCACCTTCTCCCATAATCAATGGGACCGAATCCCTTCCTTATTGCTTTGTTGGCGACAAATCGGCTATAAATTGCTGCGTCGTCTTCGGGAGAACTCGCGATGATATTGGCAATATTGGCCGAGTTTTCTTGCATAAGCTCACATAAGCGCTCCTAAAAATAAACAAATATAAGATGTGAAGTTTTTCTAAGCACTAAAATTTTGATCTCTAAAAAAAAGTCTTCACTTTGAATCTGCCTCTCATTTCTTGATTTTTGTCGGTAAAAAGTAGTGATTAAAATTTACACAAGTACAGTCGTCGGCGACCCAGTTTTTGGTCCAAAAACCAGGGGTTGAGAAGCACTGCACTAGACACACAATTAAAGAAAGAGGCCAAACTTGCTTGACTAATGATGTCGACAAACTATATAAAAGTTTAATTACGATACCTTGTAATTGCTCTTTTTAGGAGGCGTTACTTTTGCATTACTTCCTGATGTAGTAGCGCTTTCTTCGGGAAGTGGGAGTTCAGTTGTTTCATCTTCATCAGAATATAGATCTATTTTGAAATATTAGGTGCATATGCATTAATACATTGTTTAAAGCTAGGGTAAATAAACTATGAAATGCATACGATAACAGCATTAACGTTGACGCGAAGATTGAGGGCAGTGTTTCTCAAACTTTATGCCGTGAGAGATTTCTAAGTGTGCCGCAAACCTTTTTAAAATACATTATTAATCCATGCTCCGCAACAGCAAACTAAACACACTTTATAACAGAGGAAAAATATGTTTTTTATGGGCTTCAACCAAAAAGCTTAAAAATTTGAAATGCAATTTCCATTACTTAAAGTTTTGGTGATCAATTGTCTTCCAGGCATTTCAAACTCGCGGCTCGCGAAGTCTTTCAACGAATTTTTTCATCAGATGCTCAATACGAAATGAAATTAATCATAAAGTCAGAACTAAATTTAAATAATTAACATGACAAGGTTTATTAGCAAGAACTTGATTTTCTAACCGATATTAACTAACTAATTAAGTGAAGACCTTTTCTTTGGTCCTCATCTTAATTTAAAAGAATAACCTGGATCAGCCAAATAATTCTTTTGTAAGGACTTTTTTGATCAGTGAAGACTTTTTTTATTACCTTCAATTTCTTTTGTAACCAGATTGCAACCAGAGGCAAAATTTCAAGCTAAAATTTCATCGATTCAACGCACATATCCGCGCGAGTTTGACATGCCTGTCGTACATGATATGCGGAACCTAACACTTTGTATGAAAACAAACAGTACAAAATCTAATCAAGAATAATAAAAGAAAGTTTTCATTTTATTTATAAAAGTTGCATAAAAACTTGAGGCCTTTATGTTATACACTATAATGCATCAGGTAAAGGAAAACGTGGAAAACTCAGTGCAGACCAAAAAAGATCTACACTCTGGTCCAAATGCGCTCCAAAATTTGGAAAGGTAGCAAAGTGTGCCGCGAATGCAAAAAGTTTGAGAACCGCTGATTTAGGGGGTGCCCAAGGAGACGCACTAGTGAAGCAATTTTTTAGCTTTCATGAAACTTATAACAGCGTTTTTATCCTTTATTTTTTTTATTAGAAAACCTGAATTTTTCAACTAAGGCAGTGATACAGACACTGGTTAAAATTTTGTACATAAAAAAATGCATCGACTTTACTAACTTATTTTACATTAAAACGAAAAGCGATTGCATTTTGAACACATTTAACGATTGAGATCAAAAAATTAATTACCAAGTAAAATATTTCTTTCCGAATCGTGATCCAACGTGAGATCAAGAACCTTATTAGATGTTACTGTAAAGTTGCTGGTGGTCCTGTAAAATAATCAAACTTGTAGATTATTTACCAACAAAGTCATTATTTCCATTGGCGGTATGCTTTATAATCCAATGTTAATAAAATTAATAAAAATGTTTAACCTTTTTCACTGCTCTTTAATTAGACTTTTTGCAAAATTTTCTTTATGTTTAGAGAAAAGTGGGGAGCATAAGAGAAAAAAGGGGAAATAGCTTCTGTAAGTGCTAAGGGAGTCAAATAACACTATGCATTTATGGCCAAAACAAGACCAGACCTTGACATCTTAAATATGAAAGTTTATTTTTGTTATGTGTGAAAAAATATTTCTACAGTTTTTTTACTTGGGACAGAAATTATACCTAAAGCAATAAAATCAACATAGACAGCATTATGCTAAATCAAGGATGGCAAAGCACTGATTCACAGGTCACATTCAACCCACCCTTGAAAGTCAATGACTTCAGTCCTTACAAAACTTCTGGCATTTTAATAACACATTTGTTGACCATCATTAGAAAAAAAGGTTTATTCTCTACAATATCTCACAGTTAATTTTCAGTTTACTTTTAAAAAACTTGAGTTGACCAAAAGTTATTTTTTTCACATAAGACCAAAAAAAGTTTATATACACTTTTAAAAATATATATTCAGCCTATGACCAGTGATGGGATTCAAAGTTTTAAGAACAGATTCCCTTTTGTGTGGAACTTATTAACAACAGGTTTCCTCATTATACAGAGACTATTCTAGATTAAAAACGGTTATGCTGAACATCATGACATTCCAAGGGTTTGCACAAACTGGTGCAAACCCCCTTAATCCCATCACTGCCTATGACTCACTTAAGCTTACCTTTTAAATATATTGTTATTTAAGTCAATAAAAAGGTTTGCCATCAATGGTAATGTTGTATAGTGTCTGAGCCATGATTATTTGCAATGGTAATGAAATCTTATAAATACTCTACTGTATATTTTGCTATCTTGGCCTTAAAATTTGGTAATCCCTTTCTAGCACTCAGAACCTTAACTGTTTTTTTTTCTTTATATCTAAGTTGTTTTTTATCTTCATATTTATTCTCCTGACTCGCAGGAAAGTAAGGTAAGCACTAACACAGACCATGTCAATCAGAATCACAGTGCTGTAAACACTCGACTATGCTGCCGACAAGTTCTTGTACTTTCTGCTATTACTAGCTTATTTGAAAAACAACTTACGGTTTATGACGAAGGTGATCACCCAAAAAGTCCATGGCATGTGACAAATACCATGGCTTTCTGGACTCACCACCAGCTGCTCCACTTTTTACTTGTATATTTTTGTCTTTTGTGTATCGATTTCGCAGTGTTTTCCATCTTGTTTTGCACTCTTCCACTAATCATAATACTGTTTTATTAAAAAACATGACTACTCTAAATTGACTTCTAGTAACATTACATTCATTCATAAACAACTTGCTATATTTTAAAAAGCGAATAATTTTTACAAAATAAAATCTTTCAACTTATAACTACTTTCATCCAACTTGCCTTTGTATATAGCCCATGCAAAAAATGCTTAACCCATTCCCTCCTGAATTAAATTTTTTTTAATTTTTATGAAAACTTTAGAATAGCCTTATTTAATCATGATAAAATAAAAAATAGCCATATGTTTTGTTGGGTCAAAATTTTTTTGAGAAATAGGTCATTTCAATATGGTTATGCTAGGAAGATATGGGTGCTAAAACAATACATGAAATAAAGCATTTATTGGTGCTTAGAAATAGTGATTTTTTTTTATTGAACATATAAGTAAAATAAATTAAGCAAAGCAAAGTTATTTTCAAAATAACAAAAACTTTTGACATTTCCTGACATTAACTCTATAGCATTTAGCAATTAATTTTTGTGATAGGGCATAAAACACAGTATGCATAATCCTACATCACATTTACTGCACTCAGTTCAAACATGAGAAGTGCAAAATTTGTTCATACATCTATGATGCTTGTTGGTACCAAAACAATAACTGGAAAAATTATTGTAAATAAAAACATGTATTGACTCTTAAATAGTCAGAGACAAATTGAAATATTAAATCAGAATGACAGATTAGAGTGTAACAAACATCTTACAAACATGTGTAGCGCCATCTAATTTTTATCTCTTTTTAGAATTTATAATAATTTGGAACTTAATTTTTGCATTACCATATGGTGACACTAGGAGGGAATGGATTAAGCAATGTAATACAAAAATTTTAAATTATTGCAAAGAAAAAAAAAACTTTAACATTTTAGTTGCATAATAATGACTGCTTTTATATAGTTAACTGCACTTAAGCAAACCATTAAAACCACAAAAAGTTAGTTGAAATTAGTTGGGGGGTTGTAAGTGGAGATACAATTTCACATAAAATTTTAGCTTTTCTATTTGAATATAATGTAGAAACATGCTGTGAACAACAGTGCAAGAATACCAATTTTTGTTTATCTGTTAAAACCAATCCTTTCTTCTTAAGCCAAGCATTTTCCACAACACATGATTATAACAGTTTGATAAAATAAAAAAGCTAAAATATAATCTTAATGATAACTTAATAAAAATCTTTTAAGAAATGACTTAGATTTTAAAAAGCAGAACATTAACCATATAAAAACTAATTTTTTATCTCCATTGGATTGGTTTATTTATGGGCAGTTAAGCATAGAAAATTAGAAATAACATCAACATACATTGGCATAATTAAGCAAGTCAATTATAGTTACTTCTGGCCAAAAATCAAGTCACCATTTCAAGATATGCAAAAAAGAAATGTTTACCTGACACACCAAGTATATCAGCAATAAGCTTCCAAGCATTTTCTTTTCTTTGCTTGTCTTTGTAATGAGTGCACCCTTTATCATATAGAGAGGGTGCTTCTCTTACTAATTCTATTAATTTTTCATTAAAATTTACTTTATTACAACTCATAATGTTCTAAATCCCAACACATTATATATATATGATACTTTGGGCCAACTGCATTAATGCCAGCTAAAATAAATTAAAATTTTAAAAACAATCAAAGGTCAACCAAAGCTGATAAATAGTTTTGAAAATGAAATGTATATAACTAATATAAAAAATAACAAGTAAACTCTTGTTTCAAATAAAAAAACTTATATTTTTCAAGATTTAATTTCAATCTCACAAGATATCATGAAATACTACCAAGTAGTGAGGCTCATCCATAGGAGCTGCAGACCTGAACACCCCACAAACTTCTTCAGCTATAAGTTGCAACTGATTATAAACAACAACAACAACAACAACAAGAAAAAACAGATTTTTAAAACGCTTAAACATGTTAGTCCCAGAAGGTGACCAATATGTTGCCAAAGCGATGAAGAAATGTTTCCAAGGATAATAAATATGATAAATATAATATATATAAAAGTAGAAAATTTAAGCATTGATTCAATATAAACACAAAAATTAAAGTATACATACATATAGAACATATATATACATGCAGCATAACATACATATATAATAAAAATCTTGTGGATTTACTTTTATACATACAAAATAAAAATCTTGTGGATTTACTTTCGAAGTATTTTTTAGGTACTACCAATAGTTAATTATATTTATCAATTTGATGGCAATGAATTACTTTTTTGATTTCTAACAACTTTTTTGCTTTGAAAATGAATTAAACTATTGGCTGAAAGTTTATTAAGCTGAAGATAAAGAGAACTTTATGATATTTCAAGTTTGCTCATGCAAAAGAATATCCAAATGTCAGCTATTATATATTAAAAACTATGTTGCGTGTCAATTTGGTTCAGATTGCAAACATTGAAAGCTACAGTAGAATTTCTAAAAAATTTAAATATTTTGCTTTGCTTAAAAAATTTTTGATAAACTGTCTATGTATGCAAGTCTTATCTGCATGCCCTGTATAGTCACATTTCTTTTAAAGATGGTTAATCTTCTTGGCCAATCAAGAATATATATTGTTTGCACTTTTAATGTTGTAGGTTGCATTATTTTGTATAGATAGTTAGTATATTTTTGATTGAGTGTTATGTCTTATATATTTTACATGCTGGCATAGCATCAGGCTGACAATTAGTTGTAAGAAGATTGGAAAGTTGGAAAAAATAAAAGATATAAAAAACAGCTCTCATTATAATGAGCTACTCATTTTGGACATAGCAGTAATATGTAAATATGCTGGTGAATTATTATCGTAATGCCAACCACACAGAAATGCCTGGTTTACAGTTAATAATTGGATTGCAACCCACTTGACATTTAGCATAGACATATAAAGTTTTAATTAAGTTGTTATTACATGAGTAGTTTTCAAGTGTCAATATTACAAAATAAAAACAATGCTAAAATTTATATAACATCAATTGACAATTTAATTTGCTATTGCAGTAATTTATTATTATTGTTTTAAGTTTTAACTCTTACAAGCTCAAGTTTGAAAATATTTAACTAAATTGGATGCTAAGAGGACCCAATTTTTTTTTTAATTATTAACTTTTTGATAAAGTAAAATAGAAAAGTAGCTTTTAGAGGGAATAGAAAGTGTTGTCAAGTGGTTAAAGAGCTGGGCTCATGACCAACAAGCTCTTGGTTCAAAACCTACTCATGCTATTCTGTTGTGTCCTTGGGAAAAACACTTTACAGCACATTTCCCTGCTTGGTGGTCTTGGAAAGCAGTTCTAAATTAGTCATATCTCCATTAAATTACAAGCAGACAGCAATATCTTGGCATTTTTGGAAGCAGGTCAGGGTAATTGCCTATCCTATGTATTAGCACCTCCATTGCTTTCCTGCAAGTCAGGAGGATAAATACAGAGATAATAAAATAAAAAATAAAAAAATAAAACAATAATTTAGACTATAATCTTTATTGGAAACTAAAAATAAATTTTATCGCTTTATTAAAAATGACACTCTAATCTGGGGTCCTTCAAAGACCCCACTTGATATATTAAGAGTTAAATTTCTTGAGACAACACTATGTCTTTTTCAAAATCTTATTTTTATTGACTAAAACACTTGAATGTATATTCCCACCCAAGTGTTATTGTAGTTCAAACTACAATCTGCTGATTTTTGGGTCTCTTCAAGAAGTAACCACAAGCAATTTTTGTTTAGGAAAGTAACCTGGACCCCCTGTGATTACTATCACTTCTTGAAGAGATCCTTTTCTTCCTGGTTTTTTCTTATTTCCATCCTGGAGCTGTAGGGGGATTTTGGGTTAGTTTCACCCAAGGAAATCACTTGATTTCTTAATGAGATTCAAACTATTTTAATTCTTTTAACATAACTTGAAGTTACAATACAAAAAAGTTAAATGGTTAATGAAAATAACAAAATAAATTACATTAAAGGAATTTAAAAATAAAATTTGAAACTATGATAAAATAAGTTAAATAGTTTATCAAATAATGCAAACTTACCTAAAAATAAAGTAGGCTACTGGTAATAGATATTTTAAAAAATATTATTGTCTTTGGCTTTACTAAAATTGATTTTAAGAATTTAAATGAAAAAAAACATATACGGTAATAGAAATGTATCCTTTAACTTTAAAAACTTATACATTTATTATATTGCTACAAATTTATTTTAAGCTTTATAAAACAACTGAGCATATTTCAAAATAGATCTCGAGTTGATCACTAAGATTATGTCAAACAATGTCAACCCTTAATAAATAACTCTAAAAAATAATAGAACTTATTGGACTTTATTAGAGATCAGTTGCTAAATAAATGTGAATAAATATTTTGTCTAAATTGGTGATTCATTATCTTTTTTGTTTTTTCTTAATGAATTAAGTACCGTAAATCTATTAGGGTGTCTTCAAAAAGTCACCGTAAACAATTTTTTGGTGAAACTAACTTGAAACCCCCCCCCTACACAACAAGAATGAAATAATTAAGAAACCAGGAGGTAAGAACCTCTTCGAAAAGCAATAGTAACTACAGGGAAGATACAGGTTAGTTTCAAGTAGTAGTCACTTACGGTGACTTTTTCAAAGGACCCATATACTCTTAGTATACTGATATAATGGCTGATTATACTAAACAGTTTACTATTGTATTACAGTAATGTATTTCAAATTAAATAAAATATTTTTAATTGACACCTATTTATTGGTTTGATAAATCAAGCTGAAAATTAATATTGATCTAGGTATTAAAATTATTTTCAAAAATTATAGTCTTTTTTATTGAAACAATAAAAAGGTTACACATAAAGTGCATAAATAGATTATATTTTGCAATTTTACAAATTTTTAAAATTTAGTTGATCCACAAAAAATTTTCTATGCCAAAATATGCTAGTTATTTGTGTTTGACATAATCCTAAACCTGCTAAATGCCTAATATTTTATGGAAATCAAATTTAAGTGAATAACATTAACTTATTGGCCATATCTAGTTTTTATAACATCAAAACCGCACTTATCTAACTTAATACAGGTATTCCAGTTGACCTGCCAGTCCTTTGTACCCTAAGCGGAAAGCGTAAAAAGTTGAAATATTTCAACTTTGAAATTTTTCCGCTAAGCACGAAAAATCTTGCACTTTGGCGTTTTTTTCCGCTTTCCGCTTTTAGTGTGAACTAACGTTCCGCTTTGTTTTTTTTTGCGCTTTCCGCCTTTCCGCTTCATTTTGCGCTTTCCGCTTTCAGTGTGAACCAACCCTTAGTCAAAAGATTGTCTTTGCATCTCCAATATTGTTCATAACGATCTTTGTGAATTAGCATCTCAATCGCCGTCCGACATCCAAAAAAAGCCTTCATCTCTTGTACAGTAGTGTCTGTCCATGATTTAGCGTTATAGCAATTTGGCTTGTCGGTTGCTACATAGAAAGCCTGCCTATTTGTTTCATTGACCAAGACTTCCCACAGAGCATCATCCCAGAACAATGAAAGAAAGGCCAGAGGTGAACTTCCAGCATTTATGCTGGAAGGAATTTCTTTTGGACCTACAGCAGGGCAGCCATTCACCTGTGGGGTGAATGGCTGAGCAACAAAACTACTTGCATTTATACTCCATCCTGGAGGAATATCCATGCTCTGAGCTCGCAAAATCCCAGCACTTCTTCCTCGGCCCCTTCTGGGTTGCAAAGAAGATGCAGGCAACCCATTTGCTACAACCGGTGCATCATCATCACTAAGGTCACTCTCCCCTGAGTTGTGATCAGTTTCTATTTCAAAATCGCTGTCATGGTCATAGTCATTGATATCAAGATCTTCACTGTCACTAAGTATTGTAGACAGGGCTTCTTGAGCCGTCCTGCGCATTTGGGACATATTATGCAACACTGCAGCCTACTGAACAGCTATTATTATATTTTTATGATACTGATAGTGGTATGCTGGAACAACAAAGTAAAAGACCGTCACAAATCTAACTAACGAAACTTACCAAAAAGAAAACCACAGGCAAAATCAGAAGTAGCCTATCTTGCTACCTCAGAGTAACTGGACACATTAGTCTGACTGCAGACTAAAAACAGCACAAGTGTAAAGTAGCCTCACTGAACTAATATGAATACAAACACATTCCTAGCTAACACCAATTGCCTAACACCTAGCCGCAAACTAATCTAACCTAAACAGTTATAAAAGCCTAACTAGTAACTAACTACAAACTTTCCAGTCTCGTTGGTGATGTTGCCAATCCAAAATATATAAATGCTATAGACACTCCGTGTAAAGCGGAGATAGCAAGTGTGCAATAAAAGGATAGCAGACAAAAAACGACATGCTTGGATGGAAAGCCAACTTGCAACTCTAGCAACAGATACAGGAACCACTTTTGCAAAATTATTTCAAGTAGAAGGAATTCAAACGATTTTATTCAAGTTTTGGGCCTTTAGGGTATATACGCTAAACAATTTAACACCAATACGATTGTTTTGTGTTAAAGGCCGTTTTTCAGGCCTTTCGGGAATAAAAACCGACCATGTTTGGCCGGAAATCCGGCCTTTAGGGTTCAAAGGGTTAAATTAATTTTATGATAAAAACCAGTCAATCTTACAAATTTTAACTAGTTGAAACCGTTTGTGCCTCAAAAAATCAGAAACATTACGTTTCAGCATGATTTAATTTTGCATTTCTACAAGCAAACTTTTTGAAACAAATCTACATTTTACTTTGTTAACGTTTCAATAGCTAAGTTTGTTGTTTCAAAGGTTAGACCAACAATATTTTTATTTTTGAATTTGAAATCACAACTTGTGTATTTTGTTTTATAAACCTACTCTTTTAAACTATTATGCATGTAACTTGTAGAGCATATCAATTTCTATGTCTTCAACTGGTCTGTTACATTTCTATTTTAAAAAATTCTTTAAGTATTGTTGTCGTTAGTTATAAAAAATGATCACAATTTGTTAAAAATTTTCTTTTATCGTGATTTACAAGTTTTTTTGATGGTAAAATGTTAGATAAAAGTTACAACTTGAAATAATTTTTATAAATTAGTGTTTTTATTGTTTTTCAATGCAAAAGTTTATGCACAAATCTTGAAAATTACACAGATCAAAAAAGTTTTATTTAAACCACAGTGTTGTCTATTTTACCAAGTTTTTTGTATCATAACAGCAATAAACCTGTTTCTCAAGTCAACTGCTGAACTTTGCGTCATAATCACAGTTCTTCTTCTTTCTGTTATTCTCGTTTTCAACACTATCTTTGTCATTTTTAAGGTGATAACAATTTATTTTCTTGTGTTTTTTGCTTAATGTCATTATTACCAACCCATACAATCTAGTTAATTTTACAACTATTTTGCTTATTTTTAACATCCACATATCTGTTTTAGTTTTTCTTTAAGAAATTGTTTCTAATTTTAAACGGGTTTTTGTCCAATTTTTTTCAAAAAGCGAATTTCGCGTCCTTTGTTATAGCGTTGTCATAGTATGGCTAGATCTAAAACTAATTGTTCAAATTAATTTTTTTTTTTTTTTTTTTTGGGAGGGGCATTAATTTACAGTATATTTAGTGTAATTTATTGTGCTAGGTAAAGTTTTTAATTGCGTTTCTTGAATTCAAAAATCTTCAGTTTTAACTTCCGGTTTTGGGGGTGGGTATGGTAGAAACGCAATTTTATTTTGCATAATGGCAACATTTATCACGTGATCCATGTGCATCTGTGTTGATTTTTCTTTCTGGTTTTTTAGTTTTTTTTTGGTTTAAGTTTGTAATGCACGTGGTCGGTAGCGTAGTCACTGAATACTTTTAAAATTGGTTTTATTTAGCTGTGCTTGTTCTAAATTGCCTTCACTTAGACCTTGCCAATAAATTTTTCTCATATGTTTAAAGATTAAGTACGATATAGGTTTAAATAAGGTAAGTTAATAACGACAGCCATAAACTGATAAAAGAAATAGACCGCGGCTGCTGACAATACACGTAGCAAACTCAACACCTAGTTGTATAATTTCTTCGGGGAATAGCTCAAAAACCTGTAGGGGAAGTGTGGGACCCATGGAACACCAAATTTATTTAAAAACGGAAAACGGATTTTTTGAAATTTTTGCATTTGGAAACACACTTTTGTAAGACATGCTGATTCCAAAATTAAAATTCGTGGAACTGCTGGTTTAGAAGGCAGTAAAGGTGTTTTTTAATTTTTGGGGTAAAAAATGTCCTTTTTAGGTTAATCTTTGTAAGAATTTTATAGTTTGTTGAAGTTACTAAAACTATTAGTGTTGGTTTCTTTGAAAAGACTACTTATCTAGCTATCAGTTGATCAAAAGTTTTGGTTGTCAAAGTGTAGTGTGTATAAACTAAAAGCTATTTTCCATCAATTATAACTATGTGGGACCTTTGGAACATGGCATTCCATAGGTCCCTTGTATTTCAGGTCATGCCTACGTTTAAATCTAGATTATCGAATAAGGGTTTGTTTAGTGAAGAAGACCTAAATAAAGCTTTGAAAGGTGTTCTTACCAATGAACTCAGTTTCAGAAAAGCTTCGAAAGTTTACGGAATACCTATTGGTACTTTGCACCGTTATAAGAAAAAGATGCATCCAGGAAACACTGCAGTTAAGAAAATGTCTATGACTACAACTCAAGTAAGAAAATTTTTGTTGGACTAAGTTTTATGCTTCTAACCTAGGCCTTTACTGACAAAGAAGCTAACAGATTTTGTCAGTTAGGCTAATGGTTTGATCTAAGCCTAATTAAGATTTAAGAATGAAATCTAATCTGACGAAAAACTAGGTTATTAAATAAAGAATTTAATAACCTAATTTAATATCTTATTTAAAAATCTAGTTAGTTTTAGAACCTAACTAGGTTATTAAATAAGGAATTTATTAACCTAGTTTTTTATATCCAATTAATAGTCTAATTACTGTTTGTATTTTTTTAGATTTTTACAGAAGATGAAGAACATGCATTAAAGAATTACATCATTAAACTTTCAAAGCTGTTTTATGGCCTTGACAAAATTAAAGTTAAAAAACTTGTTTATGAATATGCAAAAATAAAAAACAAAAAAATTCCTAATTCATGAAATGAAAAAAAATTACGGGAGAAGATTGGCTAAAAGGCTTTTGTAAGCGAATGGGAAATTTAAGTTTGAGAAAACCTGAAAGTACAAGCCTTGCCAGAGCCATGGCATTCAATCCTTTCAATGTTCATGCTTTTTTTGACAACCTCAAAAGCATTCTTAGCAACTCAAATATCCCTCCAACCAGAATTTGGAATCTTGATGAGACTGGAATTAACACAGTTCCCAATTCCAGGCATATTTTATGTAGAACTGGTGCCAAGCAAGTTGGCCAAATAAGATCAGGGGAACGTGGTTTAAACATTACAATGTATTGCTGTGTCAGTACTGCTGCAATGGCTGTACCGCCAGCATATCATATTTCCTAGGGTTCGATTTGCAAGCCACATGTTGCGCGGTGCTCCTGCTGGTAGTCTTGGCTTAGCCAATCCATCAGGATGGATGAAACAAGACATTTTCCCACAAGTCTTGAAACATTTTATTGACAATATGACAGTATCCAAAGATCAACCGGGAGTGCTGATCAGGAATAATCATAATAGCCATATAACTTTAGAGAATGTTGAGCTAGCTAAAAACCATGGCTTAGATTTGCTTACCCTGCCGCCTCATTGCAGCCACAAATTGCAACCTTTAGATCTGGGTGTATTTGGAGCCTTTAAGAAATTCTACAGCTCATTTTGTGATGAATGGCATCTGTCACATCCTGAGAAAACACTGTCTTTATATTATGTTGCTGGATTGTCTAATAAAGCTTTTGTTAAATCCTGCACCTTGGAAAATATTACTTTCTTCAGGCGAACTGGAATATTTCCCTTCAATTCAGAAATTTTTACAGAAGATGAATTTTTACCTTCCACAGTAACTGATCAGGTGCAAAATGTTTATTCAGGTTAGACAAACATTAACTTAAGTGTGCTTGACACCACTGAGGCTGCTGTTCAATATACATCTACCCCAGCGTTATCAAACCTAAGCTGTAGTCTGGAAGCAGTTCCTAAAACCTCTTTAATTGGATCAATCTCCCCATTGCCGAAAGCAAGGCCACAAAAAATTTGGCGTTGCAAGAGAATTTCTTCTGCCCATCATCACACGCACACCTGTGAAAAAAAGACTTTCTCTCAGCAATCAGGAGATAGTTCAACAAATGAAAAAGAAGTATTTGCTAATTCATAAAGTAATGCCAGTCTGTCTGATGGTGATTCCAGCCTTGCTCCACAAACTGATGTTAATTTCAAAGGTTTACTGTAGACCGCACAGCGAATCCCTCTCTTCTTGGCTTCAATTTCTTCAACTATGGGGAAGCTATCCGAGCCTTCCCCAATCACTCTGCTGGCTTTCCACACATCTTACGGTTTATAATATATATTTACGTTGAAAATTCTATACGGCAGTATAACAGGCTTCCACAAGCCAACAACCAATTATTTACTAAACACGACAGCTCAAACGGTGCAGCCAACGTGCAACCAACGTTCAGCCAACGATGCAACCAACGTGCAATCAACGTGCAGCCAACGATGCAGCCAACGATGCAATCGCAAAACGAAATTTTCCCAAGTTTCGCTTGCAATCTACAAACTCACTCTTCAAACCAAACCAAATCACCGAACAACTTGATCACCAATGACTGAAATGAATTAAATTTACCAACATCTCAATTTATAGTGTACTCGCCATGTGTAAGTGAGCCAATCAGATTTCATTAAAATTGCTGCATGTGATCTGGCTATAAAGCAGTGAACGCAAACAATAGAATTAATTAACAGGTTTCAAAAAAGACTTCTATGCAGTTAATTAACATTTTTAATTTCAGTGCGAGTTCTATTTTTATGATTTTAACAACTGACAAGCTTGTCATATTCAAATGTGGTGATTTTGTTATTGCTAATGTGCACACTGCAGCTGGAAAATGTAAAAAGTTTATTAGAAAGCTGGTTAGTGGACCAGATGAAAATGAAGACTTTGAAATCAGTTTTCTGGAGAGGTCAAAAAAAATTAGAAATGGATTTGTCTTTTCAGAAATGGAAGACCTAGCCTCCATTGGCAGAAAAGATATTGAAAAAAATTTGCCCCCACCTCACGCAGCTGCTCAAACTTAAGGGTCATATGGGGTGATGAAATTTAACGTTGATTTATCATGTGTATAATTTTTTTCTGTGTGCATGTTTGTTTATGTATATTTTTGTGTTTATTTGAAGTTAATGTGAAAAAAACAACGTTTGATAGCTTTGTAAGAAGTGTTCCATAGGTCCGATGCGGTGTTTCACAGGTCTCACAGGGGTGGGGCCTATGGAACGAAATGTAAAAATTTAATAACTGCTTGTAACTTGACAACCAATTACCACACAGCTAAATCGTTTTATCCCAATGCAGAGCTACCTAATCGCAACATGCAGACCAATTATCAAGCAATTTTTAGTTAAAATATAAAAGTTACGACCGTTTAAAAAAAAGTTTTTCCATAGGTCCCACACTTCCCCTATATCGAAGAAATTCTCTTGGCCTACGTTAGTGATTCTGCATTACATTTGCTTTCTTTACCAATCTGGGAATTTGCCTAATTTAAGCTTGAATTCAAACAAGTAAAAGTCGGGCGCAATCTTTTATTTTTCGGAAGTCGCTGTTGATTTCGCGTCTTGACCAGCTGTCATTCAAGACAATTTTGTTGGAAATTTACTATATAGCGTTGTCACATAATGAGAACGGATTTTTGATGAGTATGAAATTTTCTTCAAAATGACACCTAATATTACATCAACATCGATCCGGAAGTTTGTTTCATTTAAGCTTGAATTTGAACACGTAAAAGTCGGGCGCTATTTTCATTTTTTTGAAATTGCTGTTGATTTTGCGTTTTGACCAGCTGTCATTCAGGACAATTTTGTTGGAAATTTATTTATAGCATTGTCATGTAATAAGGGCGCATTTTTGATAAGTATGAAATTTCCTTCAAAATGACGCTTAACATTGCATCAATATCGATTTAGAAGTTTGTTTAATGTCGGCAGCGTGGTCGAGTGGTTAAAGCACCGGACTGATGATCAGCATAGTCTCGGTTCAAAACCCACTTGCGCCATTCTGTTGTGTCCTTGGGAAAGACACTTTACGGCACTTTTCCCTGCTTCGTGGTCTTGACAAGCAGTTCTAAATTACAGTCATATCTCTATTAAATTACTAGCGGACAGCAATATCTTGGCATCTCCGGAAGCAGGTCGGGGTAATTACTTACCCTATGTATAGCGCCTCCGTCGCTTTCGTGCGAGTCAGGAGGATAAATATAGAAATAAAAATAAAATAAATAAATAAGTTTACTTTAAGCTTTTTTCAAAGTATATTGATTTGGTTTAGCTTTTTCAGCGGTTTCTGTTAGTGGAAAAAGTTTATTGTGATTTAAAAAAAGCATTTTAAGCATAAAACTAAGGTCTTTAACTGAATTTGAAAAAACTATTTAACGCAGTTTCAGCGTGCACAAAAATATCATCTTAATTGAAATTTCATAAAGAATCTAAATTTTTTTCAAAAATAAGTTAAAATAACAAGTTTATGATTAAGGCCCGCTTCCACTACGAGCGTGGAAAGGAGCATTCTTTGTTTCTTTTATTCATCTTTAATTGAAGCGAGCGGTTAAAATTGAAGCGAGCGCAAAAAAATTAATAAAACCAGATAAAACAAACAAAGAATGCTCTTTTGCACGCTCGTAGTGGAAACGGGCCTTTATCTCGTGCGTCCAACCTCAAATGAGTAATGTGTTGCCGCGGAATTTTTTCTTTTTACATGATATAGGATTTTTTTTCTGCCAAAATTACAGCGATGAAAAAAATTGCATACGGTGACTTCTTGAAAAGACCCAGTTTGTTTGACTGATTGTTTTATGTATCAAACATTACACGTTGGGCTTTAGTAGTTGTAATTGTCAGCTTATTGTTAAAATAATACTATTTATCCATAGTAGCTCTATTGCATGTTATAATTAATTCCTAAAATCAAAAAGCTCAACTGTCCATCTAGTTGATTTGGTAATTAGGTTATCTATGTTTGTAACTGTTACATGGTTTATTTGGCAAGTTAAAAATTTGGCTTGCTATGGTGTAGTGCAGGGGTTCTTGACCTTTTTAACACCATGGCTCTCCGAAATTTGAGGCTGATTTGAGAAATGAAATCTGAGGCTGATCCAAGATGAAGACTTTTTTTTTCTTTAAATGCTATGATTTGAGACAAAAAGTCAGAAATCTGAGACTGATTTCAAGTGAAGACCTTTTTTTTGAGAATACTATGCTTTTGGGACAAAAAGTCAGAAATCTGAGACTGATTACAATTTCAATTATTTTTTCTTATTGGAGAACAGCATGATGTTGAGACAAAAATTGGTCTTCATCTTAAAATTCCAGACAATTTTTTGTCCTATTTTTAAAGTATTGCATATCAACTACATAACCAACTGCATGAACAGCCTCAAAGGTAGTTACTCTAAATTACAAGTGTTGGCAGTGTGGGCAGTGCAGGCAGTGTATGGGCAGTGTAGACGGGTCTGGTGCAGAATCGGCCGTAAGCGCCTTTTTATTAGTGATGTCACGGATACAAAATTTTGTGTCCGCAGCCCGCAAGTATTTTTTATTTGTGACACCGCACTGCACTGCACCACAAAGTAGTTACCAAAAACTTACACCGCACCGTGCTGCACCGCAAATCATATATTTAAATAGAAAATTTTTAGACATCTTTTCTTTTTTTAAAAAGGTGTTTATTCAAACAATACTCACTGTTGTAGTCATCAAAGTAAGCCCTTTCTATAGCTATTGGCAATTGGCATAATAGCTATTGGCATTAGCAATTCAATAGTTGTGTCCTTGGGAAAGACACTTTACGGCACTTTTCCCTGCTTGGTGGCCTTGACAAGCAGTTCTAAATTACAGTATTATCTCTACTAAATTACTAGCGGACGACAATATCTTGGCATCTCCGGAAGTAGGTTGGGGTAATTCCTTACCCTATGTATAGCGCCTCCGTCGCTTTCCTGCGAGTCAGGAGGATAAACGTAGAGATAAAAATTTTTAAAAATTGCTATTGGCAGAATCTTGCTGTATCATTGGAAGCACTTTAAGCACATTACTCTGCTTGGCATCCCAGCAAGCAGCCTTAATTCAGTAATGTCTCTATAGCTAAAAAAAAAAACAAATTAAAAAATTTCAACCCAACAGCAATATCTTGGCATCTTCAAAAGCTGATAAGATAATTAGGTCTTTTCGAAAAGTCACCATATGCAATTTTTGTTTGTGAAACTAATTCCAAATCCTTAGTGATTTCTATCACTTCTTGAAAGGCCTTTTTTCTCTTAGTTTTCTTTTTTATTCCATCCTGGTGCTGAATGGAGATTCCGGGTAAGTTTTACTGAAAAAAATTGCTTACAGTGACTTCTTGAAGAGAGCCAATAATTGCTCTTAGTATAATGCCCCTCAATGTTTTCCTGCAAGTTAAAAAGATATACAAAGAAAATATAATTATCTCTTTTTTTGCAAACACAAACCTTGCTTACTATCAAGTTTGTTTTTTTTTAATGTTTTTAGCTTGGAATTTGAAAAAATAATCACTCAAACATATTGCATAAATTACTTAGATTTTTTAACCATAAAACCTTACCAAAACCCTTGATATGCATTTATGGTCAAAGCAATAGTAGTTCTCATGCTAAGCTATTTTTGACAGCTATAACAATATATCAAATCCTCACATATAACCTTTATTAAACTATATTAATTAAGTACATTCAATTTAAGGCATAGTTAACTACTATTAAAAATTGCATTCTGAAAGAAATCTTGAAAAATTAGATACAAGTAAATTAAACCATTAATAAGTTCAGTTAAGATCAATTTTTATTCAATTCATTTGATTTTAAATAATACCAAACTAACCATTGCAGCTAAATAGACTTTTTAAAGTTAAATCCAATAATGCTTTATTAAAGCATGTTGTTTAATAGCTTAATATGCAATTGCAACATAAAGAGAAAACAATGTAATTTTAATGCATTTATACAAATCTTTTTTTTGCAAAAGGCTTTTATTTCTTTACTTTCTTAGACAAAAATAGGTTTTAAACTGACATATAAGATTAACAACTGAATTACAAACTCCTTTTTTGCAGTTTGTACACATCTACTTAATGGTGCTTTAGCTTTTACATTTTTTTCAAGGTATTTTGCCAAATACAACACTTTAACACTGTGGTGTATGTATTTTAAACTATTTTAACAGTTTCTAACATGTTACAAAATGAATTTCTTTATCTCCATTAACACATTTTGTATTACCCCAAATTTAAATTGGCTTTTGTTAAATCAATTGAACTAAGTTTAACACTTTTAACTTTTTTGTAATACATAAAGACTGCTTAAAGACTTTAAGCTTTGTCCTAACTATGCGGAGAATAATATTATAGTACTTTTTAATGCTCTACTGAAATCATAATTTACATAGTAGCATAGATGTAGCATTTAAAAATTATGAAGATATTGAGACACCACTAGAAAGACTTTGAAAAACTCATTTAAAAAAATACCTGCTACAGAGTACTTTTTAGTTAAACTTTAAAAACTAAATTAAGAAATATCTACAAGTTCCTAAAATTAATTATTGAAATGTAATTACTTATTAATGGTTGGCAACTTCAATTTTACATTGAGAGGATTTTCAAAAACTCATTCTACAGTTCTATGTCTGATTTTATAATCTGCTTTTTTGTTTTGCTTTAATTAGTACTTCCTATATAAAAAACAATGGTGTTTAAAGTTTGGGTGCTTCTTTACAAAGTAACACAATAGGATAGTAGTAGTAGTAGTTTGTTTTTATTCGCACCCAAAAGAAACAATTGATAATAATTGAAGACAAAATAGAGCAAAGGTTGCAAATAGGGAAACGGCAACTAAACGATATACGTTATAACATGCACAAAAAATTGTGCATGGTCACCGTACGTAAGGATATTTTGTAAACAAGGTTTATTAGGCTAAGTAACAATAGTTGGTTCTCGTTCACTATTAGCCGAGTTTAGTTTATTACTTTTTAAATTTTGGGAAATCCCCAAAAGCTTGAGGTTAGTAAGGGCGAAAAGTGAATAAAAACCGTAAAAATGATAAAAAAAAAGGGAGCAAGTTAAGAATTCGCCCTCGCTGTTTACAGCTCTTTTTTCTAATTTTTGAATTCTCTCGTTTTCAACTCGTTTCTCTCTCTCTCGTACACTCTCTCTCTCGTTATTTCTCACTCTTTCTCCCTCTGCTCTCTGTTGCTCTTTACAAGAAATGAAATTGTAGAGCTCGGCGAATGCTTTACAAGATGAAAATAACCGCGATTGGGCGAATATTTTACAAGGAATAAATACATTTCGTTTTTTTCGAACGACATAATGTTATACATAAGCGATTACTTTGCAAGAAACAACAAATAAATTAATATGATGCTAAAAAAGTTGTTATATTTTGTTTTTGAAAAAAACAAAGTTTATCGCTTAGCCTAAGTTACAAGAAACAATTAAAAACTATAGTTGGGCTAAGTAAAATAATACTTTTTTTTTATTTAATTTATCAATAATAAAGTTATAAACTCGTTTTTAAGCCTTCATTCTTGATGGTGTTAAAAATTGGCGAATTCTTTACAAGAAGTAAGAGCTGGGCGAATGCTTTACAAGATGAAAATAACCGCGGTTGGGCGAATAATTTACAAGGAATACATTTCGTTTTTTTCGAACGACATAATCTTATCCATAAGCGATTACTTTGCAAAAAACAACAAATAAATTAATATGATGCTAAAAAAGTTGTTATATTTTGATTTTGAAAAAAACAAAGTTTATCGCTTAGCCTACTTTACAAGAAACAATTAAAAACTATAATTGGGCTAAGTAAAATAATACTTTTTTTTTGTTTAATTTATCAATAATAAAGTTATAAACTCGTTTTTAAGCCTTCATTCTCGATGGTGTTAAAAATTGGCGAATTGTTTACAAGAAGTAAGAGCTGGGCGAATGCTTTACAAGATGAAAATAAACCGCGGTTGGGCGAATAATTTACAAGGAATACATTTCGTTTTTTTCGAACGACATAATCTTATCCATAAGCGATTACTTTGCAAGAAACAACAAATAAATTAATATGATGCTAAAAAAGTTGTTATATTTTGATTTTGAAAAAAACAAAGTTTATCGCTTAGCCTAAGTTACAAGAAACAATTAAAAACTATAATTGGGCTAAGTAAAATAATACTTTTTTTTTATTTTTTTATTTAAATTATCAATAATAAAGTTATAAACTCGTTTTTAAGCCTTCATTCTCGATGGTGTCAAAAATTGGCAAATTCTTCACAAGAAGTAAGAGCTGGGCGAATGCTTTACAAGTTGAAAATAATCGCGGTTGGGCAAATAATTTACAAGGAATACATTTCGTTTTTTTTGAACGACATAATGTTATCCCAAGAACTTCTAAATCAAGGACATGCAGGCGCTAGTTTCAGATAATCCTAGCGAAGGCGACTGTTTTTTCTATTAATTTGCACAGCCGATAAAAGCTTATTGTTACATCATAGGGTAGACTTTGTGATCTACAATGCTAACTATGGTAGGTTCATTTACGAAAATTTAAATGTATGTTACCGAGGCAGTTTAATCCTAGTAAGGTGTACTCAAGTTTCATTATAATTAAAAAGAATAATAAGAAATACCGTTTAATGATTTTTAAAATTAAATAAGAACAGCATTAAAATTTATAGCAAATTGAGGAAAGTTAGGTGGAGTGTCAAAACTGGTTGGCATAGGGATAGGCGAGTGTTAGGTAATAGGTAGGCCTATTTAGGCCTGTTTAAGATAATAGGCTATTTTAGTGACCCGGCGACACCATTCTCCGGTTGGCCGGCAGATAAACGCATTGTTCTGATTGGTAATTGACTGTTTTTTAAGGGTTGTTACTTGTCAAATCAACGGCGTCGCTGCAAGTGGTCGTAAAATGTAGTCAGGTAGTGTTACTTCAAAGCTATCAAAATTTCAGAAAATTTAGGTGACCTCCTCAATCAATCATTGTTTTATTTTAAGTGTAGAACGCACAGTAAATACGAGCTTACATAAAGAAGATAAAGTTGAGTCGTAGGCCTAGGGCTCTAGGGCCTACTACTACTAGAAAAAGATATTCAACTGTCGAGGGCTCAACTTTTTCCCATCATTCTGAATAAATGACAAGTGAATTTTCCATGCATATTGACCACTTTTTACAATTTTTTCAAACTTACTCACACTAAGAAATCGGGTTCAAATGGAGAGTCGGCCATGATGAAAATTTTTTTGTAGTTAAAGCTATCTCCTGACTTCCTAACCCTCACCCTAACTTACTGTATACCTTTACACCCACTATACCTTTACCTCCTAACCCTCACCCTTATAGGGGTGAGGGTTAGGAGGTCAAAGAATAGGTTAGATTTAACTACGCTGCGGTACTAAATTTTCATTACGGCCGACATGGTAAATTTTCATCACGGACGACTCTCCATTTCAGAAATCGCGTTGTTAAATAACTTTAGAAACAAAACAATCCATAAAATTGTTTTAAATGATATACTTTGTAATGTCAAAAAACAAAAGGTTTCGACCGGTTTTTTACCGGCCGGTCAGACCGGTCAAGGTTTGTGAGTAATATTGATAATTATTTTTCTCTTTTTTCGAAGAGCATTAATTTACGTAATTATGCCGAATAAATGTGGAATTGTGAATTGTAGAGGAAACTACGACCTTTTATCAAAACGTAGAATATTCAAACTGCCCAGGCTTGATCCTGAGAGGCAGAGGTGGCTGGCTGTGATTCCTCCTCGCAAAGACTTTAATGTTGCAAATGCTAAATCTTTTTTTATTTGTGAGAAGCATTGGCCACAAAATCCTCCAATGAAGAAACTGCCAGGTGGAACAACAAGACCAGCTGTTGTACCTAGCATTTTTGATGTACCTGCTTCATGTCTGCCGACCCCCCAAATCCCTCCTCGCCCTGCAAAGCAAGTAGACAAACAACTTGACGTTTTTATCGCCAGAGACAGGATCAAGTCGTTCAGTGAATTTCTACCTGAAAAGAAACTTCACAAGGAATATAACAATGTTGTGATTACCCGAAGATCTGACAGGTGTGCTTTCCTTTTTATGTCGTCTGACTTTCGTGAATGCGAAATGACTGTTCTGGTTGAAAACAAGTCAACGCTATGTTCTCCTCTTACGTGTTTTGCATACAAGAGTGGAATTCGCGTACCCCTAGGAACTATATTGAACCCCAATAATGGCCTCAGTTCCTATTCACAGTTTTATGCTGTTGTGCATACTTGCTTTAACTATAAAATTCCTCTGGATAAAGTGTTGAAGAAAGTAGTTACTGTGCTTCAGGCTCAAGAAACTGAAGACAAAAAAAAGGCAAAAAAATCGATTTTATTATCAATAATTTGAAGCTTCTAGTCAACAAAAATTTTACTGTAAAAGACTACTGCTTTGCTGTGGGATCTTTTCCACACTGCAATTATGAAGTACTCCGTGAGTATCTAGTTTTGCCAAGTAGAAGAAAATTGCAAGCTGTCGTCTCTTCAGTGAATGTGAAGGACATTTTATCAAAGACGTTTGCCAAACTTCAAAAGCCTCAACAGAAAAATGTAGTTCTCTTAGTTGACGAGATGAAGATTCGGCCAACAGTAGCCTTCTCCGGAGGAGTCCTCAGTGGCATGGCCAAGAATGACCACAACGCAAAAGCCACTTCAATGCTTTGCGTCATGTCCAAGTGTCTTCATCGAGGCCCCAGCATCATGGTATCTGTTACACCTGTCCATAAATTAACAGCTTCTTTTCAATTTGAGGTGGTGAAGCAGGCTGCCATGGTTGTAGAACAGGCTGGAGGCAATGTTCTTGGGTCCATCACAGACAACCACAAGATCAACCAGCTTTACTGCAAGATGTTCGATCGTCCATCAGAGTCGGATTACCCTGCCACTGCTACTCATCCTTTAGATAACACACGGAGTTGGTACCTACTGTTTGACACAGTGCATCTATTGAAGTGCATAAGAAACAACTGGATATCAGGTGAGTCTACACTATTTTTGATTTGCTGTATGTAACATTTTAATACAAATTTTGAAAAAAAGCTTGAAAGAAAATTATTTTATTTTAAATGAAAATCTTTGATTATAACTGGAACTTAATTGACGAATAAAAAGAATAACAATTCCGTGATTTTTTTATTTAATTTTTAATTGTGTTGGTATTCATGCATTGGACTGGGTTTTGCTGTATTTCGACATTTCTGTTTGTGAGAGTTTTTTTGCGCAATAAGTAAATTTGTCAATTTTGATTGCTCTTAATAAGAAATTTAAATATTATTATCTATGCAAAGACTTCGTATCTATTACAAAAATATGATTTGCAAAAAAATTTAAGTACCAACAGCGAACAATTATTACTCGTGATTTTACTTAAAATAGCCTAAGAAAAAGCACTTACAAAATAATTATATCTTCATGTAGTTCTTACGTGAAAAAGTTTTGTTTAATCAGTGACAGAAAAAAAAAATGAAATGAATACTGCAGCACCACAACAAAAAATGCCAGCATGAGATGATTTTACTGTTTGTTCCTTTTGTTTCAGAGGCTTGCCAAAAGATGACTTTCGACAACCAAGTCACTGGTTCCTTCAACGACGTCAGAAAGCTATACGATGCTGAGAAGGCAAACCTTTTGAAAACATCTCCCCTGACAGATGCTGCTGTTCGACCTTCAAAACTTCAACTGCAGAATGTCCAGCACGTGTTGAAAGTTTTCAACGACAAAGTTGAAGCTGCCCTCAGGCTCCAGAAGTGTGGCGACACAGCCGACTTTATTCAATTTGTGCTTAATTGGTGGAATGTTGCATGCAAGTGATGGTGGTGGTGGATAGTGGTGATGGAGGACTACAATAACCTGAATACTAGTGACAAGCTCAGACGACACGTGGCAAATGTACTTTTGAAAGGTCTGCATAACTTGGAAAAGGATCAGCAAAAGAACGCCGTCCTCCTCCAGACATCAATCAAAAAAGCGCGCTTGTCCGATTAAGTTTATTAGCAATTAAAAAGTTTTTTTTATTTCTTATAACTGTAATTTTTATGTGTGAAAGTTTTTATGTCATATTAAATATTTATGTCTATTTAGCGCTGTATATGGCAGGTTTCAGGTATTTCACTCAAGGGTAGTTCTGTGGGCATGGTATCACATATTTGGGTATTTATCCCTCAATATGCGTTTAAACGTTTTAATGCTTTTGTCTGAAGCAATTACGGACCAATCATTAATTGATTTCAGTAATACATTAGCACTTATACAGTAAAGATGATCGCCTTCGCTAGCAAAGTCTGGACATAGACAATGCATGTCCTTGATTTAGAAGTTCTTGTGTTATCCATAAGCGATTACTTTGCAAGAAACAACAAATAAATTAATATGATGCTAAAAAAGTTGTTATATTTTGTTTTTGAAAAAAACAAAGTTTATCGCTTAGCCTAAGTTACAAGAAACAATTAAAAACTATAATTAGGCTAAGTAAAATAATACTTTTTTTTTTAATTTTTTTATTTAATTTATCAATAATAAAGTTATAAACTTGTCTTTAAGCCTTCATTCTCGATGGTGTTAAAAATTGGCGAATTCTTTACAAGAAGTAAGAAGCTTCTTTGTGGTATAGAATTTTAATATCGCTTTAAACAAAGTCGATTTTTTTCGGAGCCATAAGCTTTTCGTGACGCTCTCATCAGTGGCAATCGCGTCAAAATGGGACGAACCAGAGAAAATCAAGGTATTTATATCTCAACAGTTGGGAGAAAGGTGCTGCAGTCTCGGAAAGGAGAAAGGCACAATTGCACAGTGTGGTGCAATACAGTGTAATCTCGGAAAGGAGAAACGCACTGTGTGCAATTACCCAGGAGAAACACTGTTACTCGCAACTTAGGTTATTTGAAAAGTTTCAATGTGTAAACAAATTCCTTTTGCTTACTTAAAACCGGATGTTTGGTTTTGATAAAAGTTGCCTCGAGTAGACACAGATGGAACGAGTTGCGTGCCACAGCAAGAATTTTAAAACGTTTGTCGTTATAGTTTGCAGCACATTGCTCGTTGTCAAGCAAGTGTTGTCCTATGGCAGAGTCACAATCTGGATTGTTACGTTTTAGCTTACAGGATCTGCCAGGTTGAGATCGTGTAGGGCGCTTCGCTTGCTGTTGTAGCCATTTAGGAACATGCTGCTTGATTCTATCTTGTAGTCGCTGTGATGTTCGTCCTACGTACCTACTGTCACAGTGGCACGAATATTCATAAACAACGGAGCTTTTCAGCGTGGTAGGTAAAACATCTTTGCGGGCTACAGGCAACATGCGTTTCGATGTAAATACAACTCTGGTGGTAACGGAGCCATAGCAGATGGTGATAGCACATGCTTATGGCTCCGAAAAAATCGACTTTGTTTAAAAGAAGTAAGAGCTGGGCGAATGCTTTACAAGATGAAAATAACCGCGGTTGGGCAAATAATTTACAAGAAATACATTTCGTTTTTTTCGAACGACATAATCTTATCCATAAGCGATTACTTTGCAAGAAACAACAAATAAATTAATATGATGCTAAAAAAGTTGTTATATTTTGATTTTGAAAAAAACAAAGTTTATCGCTTAGCCTACTTTACAAGAAACAATTAAAAACTATAATTGGGCTAAGTAAAATAATACTTTTTTTAATTTTTTTATTTAATTTATCAATAATAAAGTTGTAAACTTGTTTTTAAGCCTTCAATCTCAATGGTGTTAAAAATTGGCGAGTTCTTTGCAAGAAGTAAGAGCTGGGCGAATGCTTTACAAGTTGAAAATAACCGCGGTTGGGCAAATAATTTACAAGGAATACATTTCGTTTTTTTCGAACGACATAATCTTATCCATAAGCGATTACTTTGCAAGAAACAACAAATAAATTAATATGATGCTAAAAAAGTTGTTATATTTTGTTTTTGAAAAAAACAAAGTTTATCGCTTAGCCTACTTTACAAGAAACAATTAAAAACTATAATTGGGCTAAGTAAAATAATACTTTTTTTTTTAATTTTTTTATTTAAATTATCAATAATAAAGTTATAAACTCGTTTTTAAGCCTTCATTCTCGATGGTGTTAAAAATTGGCAAATTCTTTACAAGAAGTAAGAGCTGGGCGAATGCTTTACAAGATGAAAATAACCGCGGTTGGGCAAATAATTTTCGTATTTTTCGTATTTTTCGAACGACGTAAATCGAACGACGTAAATCGAAATGACATAATCTTATCCATAAGCGATTACTTTGCAAGAAACAACAAATAAATTAATATGATGCTAAAAAAGTTGTTATTTTTTGATTTTGAAAAAAAAAAAGTTAATCACTTAGCTCACGTTACAAGTAACAAAAAAAAACTATTATTCTTGATAAGCATGTGGTTGCAAAGATCATGGGGCGTGTTCGAAAGGAAAGTTATACAATTGCTACTGCTTACAACAAACAATGTCGGCTTCGACGTGTAAAGTAGTGCGCTCATCAAGGATCGATCTTGGTTTCTCTTTTTTTACCATTTATACGTACAACCTGCCTTACGACTTTCACAAAAATTGCTAATGTAGACGCTCTTGCATTGTTGCACTCTTCTGAAAACTGGAACAAGTTTGAGGGACTTTAAGTTAAGACATGATTGCCATTTTAAGGTATCTCCAGACTTTGAGGTTGATGCTCAGTCACGTTAAGACGAAGACCCGCTTTTCATGTAAATAACCAAGAGGCCACACGTGAGCTGGGAGTCTACAATACCAATATACCTTTGTTATTTGTCTAACCTTATTTTATCTTGAGGTGAAACTTGATAGATCGCTCACGTTCCATCACTATTTTAGAGGCGTTGCGCATGGAACTACGTATTTTCGTGTGTCACGCTGTTGAAGCAACTTGTAGGCTCAGGATCGGGCAATGGTGCCCAAAACACTGCCCACAGCTGCCCTATCTCTTGTCTATTCAACAGCTGACAAGTAGCAGAGCACTGCAATAGATGCTGACTGTGGTTTATTCATTGGGTATCAAATGCCAGCCTAAAAGACTAAAATCTAAATGCTTGTTTTTTGTGTGCTGTGCAAAAATTGCTTAAAAATCTTGCCAAATTAGCATCCATGCGACTCAGTAGATGAATCATAGATCGGATAGGGAGTAATATGAGAGTACATTACAAATTCGTGCTTTTATTACCAGCACATAACCGATACCCAGCTCGTTCGAAACAGCGTTTCCAAAACGGGTAGGGGACTATTTGATAAAACGGTTTTAGCGCGGCCGTTTTAGCGCGGTCTTTTTCGCGCCAGTGTATTTGAAACTAGCAGGAAGGTTTGAATAAAACAGTATAATCAATCACCCTAACCCTAACCTTAACCGCTAAACCCTAAATCCTAAAATTTTCAAGATTTTACGAATAAGAAAACGACACACTGCCACAATGGCTGGCGCCCAAACGGCCGAGCCAAAAAGGCTTCGCCAAATAGTTCCATCCCGTTCCAAAACAGCTTGGTTATGCTTAAATGCATGCGGACGGGCCTAGGACAACTTGCCGCAGCCCAAATAACGAGTCCACTGCGGCTAGATGGACTTGCTTGCAAATTTTGTTTGCGGACTTCCAAGCCAAGTTACTTCATGCCAATTTTTGGCGCAAATAAAATAATCGCCACTACCTGCATGTCCCTGATGCGCTGATGTGGTAACAACTACTTTTCCATCCATTTATTGGTTTTAGTCGAAAGTATACAAAGCCTACTTTATGTTAAACGCTAAAATGCTATATGTAAATGAATAAAAGTCTTACATGTATGAAAAATCTTTGTTTTATATGCCAGACTTTTTTTCATATTTCTGCATAATAACATCAGTTTTAACAAGAACAACAATATTTTATTTATCAAAAAAATTTATTCCAAACAAAAATTGTAACACAAAAAAGTAGATTTACAGTGAATATTGTCCTGTAATTGCTTGCAATATATCGGGCAATACTCTTTCTTTGGTTCTATTTCTCCTTCAAAAAATTTTTTCAATATATGAAGCAAGAAAAGTTTGTCGACATCCTTGCATTCTTCTAAGTTTTCCCTTAAATTGTCCCTACATACAGTATTATCAATAATATTTGGGTGGATACCTTGAGGATCCACAAAATGCCGACGGTGATTAACAGTTTTGTGCGTGTATCCTAATGCAGTGCTTTTCAAACTTTTTTCACTACGGCACACTAATAAATTCTGAGTTTGCTTGCGGCACCTTACTTCATAAAGGCGAAAGCCTACTTAATACACTCTTCAAGTTTACATACAGAAATTATATTCAATATATGATAGCAGCAATACCTAATGAAAGGGTGTGCCCACAAAATTGTTTTGATACTGGCAGTGGTGGATATAGGGTGAGGCGAATGAGGCATTTGCCTCGGGCCCCCCTTGAAAATACCGCATATAGTTTCATTTGTTGTATATGTTTTTTAGAGAACACTATGATTTTGAAAGATAGATAGAGAAATTAGAGATTAAATCAAAGTGAAGATCTTTTTTTTGGAGAGCAATATGATTTTGGGAAAAAAATAGTGAAATATGAGATCAAATCGAAGTGAAAACCTTTTTTTTTTAGAGATCACCATGATTTTTGGAAAATAAGGGAAACACGAGATCCAAACCTTTTTTTTGGAGAACACCAATTTTTGGGAATCCTTGCCTCGAGTCCCAACTTTGAATATCCCAAAAAACAAACAACTTTATGCAAATGACCTCTTTCCTTTTACATTTTTACTGAAGCAGCCCATATTTAAGATTTTTAACAATACTAAAATTACATAAAAAACATAAGTCATCTGTAGACCAAGACTCTATGGAATTTTGCGGCACACTTTAATCTTCTCCGCGGCACACAGTTTGAGAAACACTGTCCTAATGCTAAAAATAAAACAAATTATTGTTTTACTATTCATGTTTATATAAACTTATAAGAGCATTAAGATGATTCATCTACTGAGTCGCACGGATGCTAATTTGGCAAGATTGTTAAGCAATTTTTGCACAGCACACAAAAAACAAGCATTTAGATTTTAGTCTTTTAGGCTGGCATTTGATACCCAATGAATAAACCACAGTCAGCATCTATTGCAGTGCTCTGCTACTTGTCAGCTGTTGAATAGACAAGAGATAGGGCAGCTGTGGGCAGTGTTTTGGGCACCATTGCCCGATCCTGAGCCTACAAGTTGCTTCAACAGCGTGACACACGAAAATACGTAGTTCCATGCGCAACGCCTCTAAAATAGTGATGGAACGTGAGCGATCTATCAAGTTTCACCTCAAGATAAAATAAGGTTAGACAAATAACAAAGGTATATTGGTATTGTAGACTCCCAGCTCACGTGTGGCCTCTTGGTTATTTACATGAAAAGCGGGTCTTCGTCTTAACGTGACTGAGCATCAACCTCAAAGTCTGGAGATACCTTAAAATGGCGCTAATAAACTAGCGCCTGCATGTCCTTGATTTAGAAGTTCTTGGGATAACATTATGTTGTTCAAAAAAAACGAAATGTATTCCTTGTAAATTATTCGCCCAACCGCGGTTTATTTTCATCTTGTAAAGCATTCGCCCAGCTCTTACTTCTTGTAAACAATTCGCCAATTTTTAACACCATTGAGATTGAAGGCTTAAAAACGAGTTTATAACTTTATTATTGATAAAATTTTAATTTTTGAACAAAAAATGGTAATATTTTATTTAGCCCAATTATAGTTTTTAATTGTTTCTTGTAAAGTAGGCTAAGCGATAAACTTTGTTTTTTTTAAAATCAAAATGTAACAACTTTTTTATCATCATATTAATTTATTTGTTGTTTCTTGCAAAGTAATCGCTTATGGATAAGATTATGTCGTTCGAAAAAAACGAAACGTATTTCTTGTAAATTATTCGCCCAACCGCAGTTATTTTCATCTTGTAAAGCAGTGGTTTTCAACCTTTTTCATACTGTGGCTCACTTTCCAACCCAAGGTAACGTAACGACCCACTTCGGTACAGAGTTGTAAACGGGCTGAACTAGTCGGCCCGTTTACAGATTTGACATTATACAAGTCTTATTATATTGCTTTCATTTTGATTTATGCTCTGTGGCCCACTGAAAACAGCGCCATGGCCCATTGGTTGAAAACCATTGCTCTCTCTAGTACAGTGGTTTTTTGAACCTTTTCTGTACCGTGGCCTATTTTTCAACCCAAGTTAACTTCACAACCACTTCAACCCAAGTTAACTTCACAACCAACAAAATTAAATTCTCATCCCAAAATCATAGTGTTCTCTAAAAAAAAAAGGTCTTCATGTGGTTGACTGCACAGGACGCCAGAAAAATGCCTAAAAATGGGACGGATGGCAAGCCTAATTATACATATATATTATACATATTGCTTTCATTTTGATTTATGCTCCATGGCCCACTGAAAAAACCACTGTGGCCCACTACTGGGCCATGGCCCATAGGTTGAAAACCTCCGTTGTAAAGCATTCGCCCAGCTCTTATTTCTTGTAAAGAACTCGCCAATTTTTAACACCATCGAGAATGAAGGCTTAAAAACGAGTTTATAACTTTATTATTGATAAAATTTTAATTTTTACACAAGAAATGGTAATATTTTACTTCGCCCAACTATTGTTTCTTGTAACTTAGGCTAAGCGATAAACTTTGTTTTTTTCAAAAACAAAATATAACAACTTTTTTAGCATCATATTAATTTATTTGTTGTTTTTTGCAAAGTAATCGCTTATGGATAAGATTATGTCGTTCGAAAAAAACCAAATGTATTCCTTGTAAATTATTCGCCCAACCGCGGTTATTTTCATCTTGTAAAGCATTCCCCCAGTTCTACAATTGGATTTCTTGTAAAGAGCAACAGAGAGCAAAGAGAGAAAGAGTGAGAAACAACGAGAGAGAGAGAGAAGCGAGTCGAAAACGAGAGAATTCAAAAATTAGAAAAAAGAGCTGTAAACAGCGAGGGCGAATTCTTAACTTGCTCCGTATGTACAATGTAGCACAGCCTAATGTAACATTTGTTTGATTTGGTTGTTATCATGCATGCTTTCGTCAAGGCTCATGACCAAAAATATAACTAATAGTATTTTACAAAATATTATTAATTTTTGTGTAAAGCAAAATACTTAAAACTCAATGTGTCAAAAATGATACTTTAAAAAAACATTCCTAAAAACTCTTATATTATAAAAATTAGTTTCTATATTTTAAACACATTCCAATTTAGAAATTATTGGTATATCTAATTTTTATACAGTGATATAAATAAAATAAAACTGCTTGTTGAGTTTGCCAGGCACAAACAAATGCTGCAAAGTGTCTTTCCCAAAAATGAAATTAAGATCTCTGAATGATGAGAGTAGGAGTTGAACCCATACTGCATTGACTGTGTTCAGCATCAATATGGTGCCCTTACCCATACTAATGTAATCTAGCAGTATGTAATTTTGAAGGTGTGGCTGAGTAAGGAGGTGCCATGTTGGTGACTAATGCAATTGCAGACTTTGTTAGCATGTTCAACAGAGCTAATGCTATACCTCTACAAATGATTCAACTACAAAACAGGGTTTCAAAAAGAAGATTTTGCTGTATATTCACTAGCCATGACTCCTTCATATACCACAGCCATAAGCGTAGTCATTCAACTTCTGATGCCTTTTCTGTCAATCTAGCTCTATGAGAATGCTTTTCTGCATTGCTGGGAATTAAGAGTAAGGCCAGAAATAACATGATGATAAAGTCAAATAGATTTAAGGTGTGCTCTGCATCACACAGAAAAACACTTTTTGCTAAAATGCAACACTAATCATTTTACTGATGTTGTTTTTATAGATGTTGCATTAAATAAATGAGTTTTTATTTAACTGAGTGACTATTTTCAATCATTTGTTGTTAATGAGCTTTCACACATGCATTAGATAGCTTGCATGCAATAAGCTTTGTTAATGATAAATTATTATAGTAACCCCCCCTTTGGTTACTGTCACTTCTTAAAGAAATTTTTCTCCTCTTGGTTTTTTTTTTATCCCTCCCAGTACTGTAGGGGGGTTTTGGCTAATTTCACTGATAAAAAACTGTTAGAGTCCTACTTGAACATTTTTTACCAACTTTAAATTTATATGAGGTGTGTTTGAAAAGTATCAGGACTGTATGCTTTGCACAAACAACACTTGCAACAGTGATAAAAGCTTTGTTTTTTAAGATGGCGCAATGTCTTGTGGTTGTAAAAATGTAGTTTCAGCATTCTGTGACAACCATATGCTTTTTTATAGGCTTTTCTTGAAAGGCGCTTTACTGTAGTTCGTTTTGGGATAATTTATTTAGTAAATATTTTTTTTTTTTTTTGTTAACAAATAATGAGCATTGAACAAAGAATCAACTTGAAGTTTCTCGTTCAACTTGGAAAAACTCCAACTGAAACATTCAATTTACTCCAAGAAGTTTACGGAGATGCTACGATGTCAAGAACTCGGATTTTTGAGTGGCACAAGAGGTTCAGAGAGGGAAGAGAGGATGTGGAAGATGATCCTAAGAGTGGAGGCCAAAAACAAGCAGAACAAACGAAAATGTTGAGCGTGTGAAAGAAAAAGTGCGCAGTGACCGCCACCTTACTGTTAGAATGATAGCAGATGAGTTGAGCATGAATAGTGAGAGGGTGTGGAGAATCATTACAGAAGATCTGGGGATGAGGAAGGTTTGTGCGAAAATGGTACCAAGGTTGCTGAATGATGGGCAAAAGGAAAATCGTGTGCAAGTGTGACAAGACATCCTGAAACAACTTGAAATTACACCAGATCTGCTGAGTAGAGTTGTTACCGGTGATGAGTCGTGGATCTTCGAGTACGATCCACTCACCAAACGGCAGAGCCTTGAATGGAAGAGTGCATCCTCACCAAGACCCAAGAAAGCAAGGCTGTTCAAGTCCAAAATTAAGGTAATGCTGATTGTTTTCTTTGATGTTCATGGAATTGTTCATCTAGAATTCTTGCCACAGGGCCAAACCATTAACCAGAATGTTTACAAAGACATCTTGTGACGTTTGATGCATTCGGTTTAAGGGAGAAAAGAAGAGAATTGTGGGAGACAAAGTCATGGCTGCTTCATCATGACAATGCTCCTGCTCACAATGCCTTAAGCATACGACAATTTCTTGTAGAAAATAACATTGCCATGCTGGAGCAACCACCCTACTTGCCAGATCTGGCTCCCTGTGATTTTTTCTTGTTTCCTAAGCTCAAGGGAGTCATTAAAGGAACCTGTTTTCAAGACTCAAAAGCCATTACAACAACCGTAACGAAGGAACTACGAGCGATCCCAATGGAATCTTTCCAGAAGTGCATAGAAGCATGGCAGCAGAGATTAGAAAAGTGCATTTGAGCTCAAGGAGATTACTTTGAAGGGGACAAGTTGTAATTTTTACGTGGCATTTCAAATAAAATAATTATTTACACAGTCCCGTTACTTTTCAAACAGCCCTCGTATTAGATATGGTAAGTGCAATGTTTAGTGTTCTTGATTTCTAACCACCTAAAATGGTCATTGCTTAAACAGCTTTATTATGCAAATTTAGAACAAGCTTAGTTCTGTTTCATATTGTTCAACAGTCATAATTTTATCAACAAAAAGCAAAAATTAATGAATGGAGAATAATTTGAAAAAAAGCTATAAAAATTTGGGTCTCTTAAAAAAGTCAGTGTAAGCAATTTTTGTTTGTAAAACTAACCTAAATCTCCCTGCAGTTACTATCCCTTCCTGAAAGATCCTTTTGTTATTATTATTATTATTATATGCGACACACAATGGCACTAGAACCAACATTCATTGATGCACTTACAAGTGAGGTAAAATGATATTGCACAAAGACCACAGGAAGTGTAAATAGACATATAAAGCAGGTTTAATTAAATTTCAATGCAACAATAGAACCTAGGTCAAATTTTTTAATCGTTGTTTAAATAACATCAAATTAGGAGCACTAATAATATTTTCTGGTAACTTATTTCAAATTTTGGGGATAATAATATTTTCTGGTAACTTATTCCAATTAAAATGAGTAAAAAAAATCATTATAGGAGTCAGTATTTGCATAACGAAAAGGTTTAATATTGAAACTATGTCTACGTAGATTGTAAGAACTGTCATTATTGCACTTAATAAAAAATTCGTCAAATTTTAAATCAATCAAATTATAACAAATTTTGTATGTCAGGATCATGTCAAATTTAACTCGTCTATATTCTAATGACTTGATATTTAGTTTATATAAACAGTCATGGTACAAAGAAAATGGCAATTTGCACCAAATGCAAATGCATCTAGTAAATTGTTTTTGGATAGATTCAATCTTTGCAATATTTTTGATAAGATAAGGTGACCAAATAGAAGTGTTATATTCTAACTTTGGTCTTACATAAGTAGTGTACGCTTTTAGTAATATCCAAATATTATTGCTGTTGAAAGAATGAGAAATATGATATAAACCAATGGAAGCTTTTGCCACAATTTTGGAAATGTGATTATTTCACTTGAGATCAGAGGAAATAACTGCACCTTGGTCACAAGCACTGAATGTTGTGGGAATATTATAACTATTAATGTGATATTCTGATGCTTGATTAATGTTATAAGGTTTGCAAAAAATTGGCAAATATTGACATTTAGCTGGAGATAGAGTTAGCTGGTGATTCTCCATCCATAGTACCATATTATTAATGCAGTTTTGAACCTGTGTAGAATCATGACCAAAAATTTTTGCATCATCAGCATAAAGATACATATTGCAATCATTTAATCGTTTATATATATGATAAATAAGATAGGACCCAGAACACTACCTTGTGGGAAACCACTAGTCACACTTAAAAAAGAGAAAAAATTATTTACACATACTGATTGGCTTCTTCCACTAATAAATGCATTAATCCAATTTAGAACATTATTTCTTATCCCATAAGATTGCAAAATTTTCAGTAATTTAGAGTGAGATACTGTATCAAAGGCTTTGGTGATATCAGTGTATATTACATTAGTAACATATCCCTCATCAAAGGATTTAAACCATTTGTTTAACACATTAAGTAATTGTGAGCTGGTAGATTGAAAAGGTACAAACCCATATTGATTAGAAGACAAAAGATTATAAATAAAAAAATGTTGCAGTAGTTTTTCAGAAACAATATTCTCCAAAACTCTGCAAAATACTGAAGTAAGGGAAATTGGCCTATAATTAGATGCAGTATCACGTAAACCTTTTTTGTGAACAGAAGTAATGATAGCTAATTTCCACTGATAAGGCAAATTGCTTTTAGATTGTACAAATTGGTCAAAACATGTAGTAGAGGAAAAGCAATTTTTTAAAAAAAATAGGCAGGTATATTTTTTGGGGTTCTGGAAAGTTAATTGTTACGTTTCTGTATTGATTTGGGTACATCTGCCTCAGTTACTATCACATCTTTCATGAATTGTTGTCTTGTTACTTTGCAGTTAAGTTTTAAAGCATGACCATTATCTTACATAAAAACACTATGAAAGAAAGTATTTAATAAATCTGCTTTATTTTTATCTAAAGATATTAAGTTACCTTTGTCAGTTAGTAAAGGAGATATAAATGATCTGGAGTTCAGTTTTTGTTGACATAACCATAAAATTTAGAAGGAGTGTGATTGCAACATAAGGAGAGTTCAATTTGATTATACCACTGCTTTACAAGTTGGTCATATTGTTTTGACTTAATCTTGTAAGCTGGAGTCAACTGTGAATTTCTTTTGCATTCACAATATAGTTGTAATTTTTTTAAAACAACTACTATATGTTGTGACTTTTTAATTTTATGCGGCTTGGTTTTAGAAGGTACATAATCATAAATCATTTTGTACAGTTTGTCAATAATATGATTATAAAGAGTTTGAATATTGTCTTTGTTTTTATCAATAATGTATTCACAATCAACTATAGAAAGCATATTAGAAATTAATTCATAATTGGCTCCTAAAATTAGGTATCTTAGTAACAGACTTGTTTTGTCTAGAAGATCAAATAAGAGAAAAATAGTGATCATAAGAATTGCTCATGGGTGCATCAACATAGTGTGAGTTCAGATACTTGTTGCCTATGGTATTGCAAAGTAAAAGATCAAGAATATTACTGTTACAATCAATTGTTTTAATGCGTTATCTGTGCAAAATTTTAGAAAAACCTGTTGATTTTTTCCAGCAGAAGTAGCAGGTATAGACCAATCAATTGTTGGCATATTGAAATCTCCGACGATAAATACAGGAAAGCTTACACAAACATAGTTGTATAAAATGTTACAATAGTTTCAACATTAGCACTATTAGAAGCAGTGTTAGGAGAGATATAAACACATATTATTCTCATTTTTGAAAGGGATTGTTTGTGTTCAAGTCGGCAACAATGAATTCAATATCATTATATTTACTGCTGGGAGTAGTAAATATTACATTAAGATTATTTTTATACAACATCATGACACCACCTCCTTGGCCAGATTTACGATCACAGCAAAGGATATAATACCCACTTGGGCATACTAATGAGTCTGGTGCAGCAGCATTCAACCAAGTTTCGGAAATGAGAAAAATGTCAATAGATGTATGGACTAGTGTTACATAATTGTTAAGAATATCCAGTTTATTCATAATAGATTTTGAGTTTAGATAACATATTTTTAATGAGCTGTGTGTCTCCAGTCTGTCATAATTTTTTTTAGGTGAACAAGGTTGACCAAAATTCCTGATGGTTCCATTGAAAGTACTGATTAGGGACCAATGTTTTTTTAACAATGTGGTTCCCTTTTATTGTGAGATTAGTTTCACCATTGCTTTTTCTTTGAGTCAGCTTTGCAAGTAAAATTTTACACTCTTTTCTTTTTTTAATTGTTTTATCCCAAGTGATGCTGATCAAAGTACTAACACAATCTGAGTCTAAATATCTCAAATTTTTTGTTGCTTTGATAATATCCCACTTGGTTTTTTTTGATTTAGTTTTGATCAAAACTGGTTTAGTTTTGTCTGGAACTTTGTTGCCAATTCGATATATGTTGATTACATCTTTGAGATCAAGTTTTATCCTTGTACTGATAAGATTTTTTATTGTTGTGCAGTCTTCTTTAAGTTCTTCTGGAAGAGTAGCAGAGGATTCTGGAAGAGTAAACACTACCACATTGTTCTGTCTTCTCTTATGATCATCTTCTTATTGTCAATTTGCTCTGAAATACTTGAACATTGTTCTAGTTTCTCATGTAAAGTAGAAACAGTATTTACTGATTTATCAGTGGATTGTTGATGGATGTCTTTAACTTTGATTTCTTGTTTCTTCATTATTTCAATGAATGAAGGTTTCATGTGGATGTTTTGATATTCAGTTAAAGATTCTTTAATTAGCCCAGATAAGGTCTTTATGAGTTCTTCACTAATTTGCTCAGTAATCTCTTTTTTTACCATGGAGTTAACAATACTTGTGTTTTTGCTACATGTATCACAAAGCCCTAGTAAACCTTTTACTCCCAAAAATAGGCAAGAGTTCAGAATATTATAGTGGTCAGGTGGTATTTCAATACATGTTGCATGATACCATTTCAGACAATTATTGCATTTGATGGCTTTATCTGATTTTCTGCATAGCTTTTCACAGATTCCACAACTGTTAGAATGATGAGTATGCATACTTTATTCAGAAATATTCTTTATTCAAATAGAATATTCTTATTCAAGCAGTTAAATATTTTATTTAAAATATCAATTTATGAAATATCATATACAATTACTTAAACCTTATTCAAATTTTCTCTTGGTTTCTTCTCTATTCTGTCTTGTTGCTGAAAGGGGGAGTTCAGCTTAGTTTCACTGAAAAAAATCGCTTATAGTGACTTCTTGAAGAGACCCAAAAATTTCACATGGTGAGTTTTGTTATAGCTGTAGAAGTCTTTATCATTTTGTAATTAGCTTTTTAAATTTATGTCTTTTATAAATTATAGTGTTTACAGATATGTTTTATTTAAATTTATATAAGCATTGTTAATGTTTTTCCATAATGGCTTCATCTTCATTACCAAAAACAAATGCAAATGGTAAGTTCTTACTACTAAAAAATTATGCTGTGATTTTGTGTTCAATGTTGGATCTTGAATTTTACAAATTTGAAGATATAATAAATTTTTTCACTTCAATTTTTTTTCGTAAGTTTGACAATGCTGATGAGACATGACAGTTAAAACAAATATTCAAAGGACTAATCCCTGCATTTATTTCCCATTTAAGGTTTCGTTTGTTATGCCAAGTGTGGCAAGAGTTCTGGTATCATATCTTAAATTTTCAAACTAATAGGTTTAGTAATGATTTTTTCCATTTCAATACTTGATGCTATATTTTTTGGTGAGTATGGTCGAAGTCCAGCAATACTGTCAAAATGCAAGGTTAGAACAAAAAGTAAAACATTAATTCTTTAATTGATTTCTCTGAAAATCTAATGACTAGCCAAACCCTAATCTTTAAAGCTTTTTTTAAAAAAACAACAGGTCTCTTCAATAAGTCACTGCAGGCAATTTTTGTCCCAGATCCCCCTGTGCTTATTATTTCTTGAAGAGATCCTTTTCCTTTTGATTTCTTCTTATTTCCATCCAGATACTGTATGGGCGATTCTGGATTAGTTTCACAAAAAAATCACTAAAAAAGGTGACTTAAGAGACCCAAAACAACCTCATTAGGTGAAAAAAACTTTATTTAAAACCTAACTAGCCAGCATAGCAGGCATTTAATCCCAGATCCTGTACTGCTTTGTCCAATTCTCTAATCAAAGCACCACTGGAGTGCTTGAAAATCGTCATAGAAAATAATATAATTATCATAGCAGGAAAAGCCATTCCTAGATGTTAATTTTTTTAAATTAGTTATTCAGTATCAAATTCTTAACTACTACATTAATTATTATTTTACCATATTATAATCTTAGCTTAACCCAACTCTAACCTTACCCAACCCAAACTAGACCATCCCTCATCAAAAAATCATATCAAAGTAAAATCTTCATTGCTAAATTCAGTACCATAAAAAATTTTGCAACTTTGATATGTTGTAGCCAAGGCTAAGGTTTAAATGTTTGCAAATTTTTTATGCATTATCACCTCAATTTTTTGAAGAATTCAGATAAAAAACTATTTGAAATTTAATAATTCTTATTTTTTTTATATTCATGTATAGAACAGCATTTTTAAAAAAAGTCAAAATAACTAAATTATTTTATGCTTAATTAAGATGTTTACGAGTATTACTAATATGTAAAGGTACACAGTGTTTTTTTTAAGGCATTTTGAGGAACCGAAACGGTCTCTCAAAATTGTCCAGTGGTCTCTCAAAATCTGCTTCTGCAACAGTGTAAACAAATCTAAGTATGCTCAGAAACAATAGAAAAAAAATTAGCAGTCTTTCAAAATTGCTTAGAGGTTTCTCAAGCCAAACCTTAAAAAAAACACTGAAGGTACATATTAAAATTTTTTGTTTGTGTTACTTTACTCAGCCAGCTTTTTTTTGTTTTAAACAAAATTTAACTAATAAATATATAGTTTAATTGAACTAATTTGGCAATATCTTTCACCAAGCCTGCCTAATTTGCCTGTACATTCTATAAATTTTCTTGGCAAACTAAAGTAGAACTGATAGTTACTCTAATTGATTTTAAACCTTAATTTTTTTACCATAAATCCAATTGTGACTTCATGTTTTTTTCATACTAATAGAAACCTTTTAATGATGTTTAAATTTAAATTGTAATTTATTTCTATTAAAATCTTTAATATTTTAACTGCAAAAATACTTATAAGACACTGTGATTTTTAAATTTAGGTGTATCATATGCCATTGTGCTTGTGATACTGGCTATAATCAGTTAATGAATATTACAAAATAAATAATGTAATCAATCAACAAACTTCTTTATTTTCTGAGCAATTTTTTTCTGTCAGTAGTTTCAGCATATTTGTGTAGTTATTTCAAATGCCTAAGGCAAGTTGCTCTTTTAAGCCACAACATAGTTGAGTTAAGTTAGGATTAATTTGTATGAAAAAGAGGTTGACAAATACTTTTTTCTGCTAATGTATCACTTTCTGCTTTAATGTCTGCTATCAATTGTTCAATATTATGTAAGTATTAATGTATTTGATTTTTAATAAAGATTATTCAATATAGAGATTTTTTTCAGGGAACCATAGATCAAAGTTGATCAGTGATACAGATGATGATTTACTTGATATGACAACTTTTAACAGCAGAGATAATCCATTTTATCATGATGATTCTGAAGATGATCCATTGCTTGGGGGTAGATCATTTCAAGGTAGATATAAAAGAAAATCATGACAACTTGTGAAATGCTTTCTAAGTAATATTAGTTTTTTGTAACTAATTTTTTTGATTTATTTAACATCAATTATTCATAGGAATGGGAAGAAATTTGCACAATGGAAACCAAACAAGTCATTTACTTGAAACATTGGACAAAACTGTTTCAAACAATGTAGATGTTCAAGAATTAGGAACTTATGATGACTTTCACACCATTGATTGGTTAAGAGAAATGTCACGTAATAGACTTCGACACAGACAGATAGTACATATGAAAAATGAATCTTGTTTTCATAAAATAAAAAGACTGCATGATGCTTGGTCAGGATGGCTTGTTGTTCTATTAGTTGGATTAGCTGCAGGTGATCAGAACTTTGCAAATTGTTATTATTGAAACTTATTTTTATTTTCATTTGTAGTTTTAGCTAAAAGTATTTGGCAAGTGTTTTGGTATTTTAATATTTGTTTAAAAACTTTTATGTTTTGCTTAAAAATTACATACAGTAATGTATCTAGAACAGAGGCATGCAACTATTTATCACAATAGCCGTACCATACAATTTTAATATTGCTGAAAGCCAAGCATTTTAATAATACTTGACAACAAGTTTTACAAGTACAAAATCATTCTCAACAGATTTATACAGAAAAGTAATGTCAGCATTGACAGAACGCATAACTACAGAAGTTGACTTGACAAATGTTCATTACTAATGAATTAACAGCATAAAGTCATAAATAGTGATGTACCGATACTTGAGTATCGGTATCAGTATCGGTGGTATCGGCCTATTTTTGTGGTATCGGCTAGTAGTATTGGTATCAGTAAATATAGCCGATACCTGCCAATACTTTTTAAGCACAAAATAAATACAAAAAATTTTTTTTAATTTTTTTGTTGTATAAATATAAAAAATTTTTGTTGCCCCCTGGAACTGGATTGGATTTCTAACATAATTAATGATTTCTTTTTAAAGATTTGTAATAATATTGTAATAATAATGATAGATATATACCTGAAAAAAATTCAAAATCCAATAACAAGCTAGATTTAGTAAATACATTCTTTGGTGTTACTTACAAAAGCTTTTACTGATGGTGCTCGATAGATAAAAAAGTATCGGTGGTATCGGCAGTAATGGTATCGGCTCTAAATGCTGGTATCGGTAGTAGTATCGGTATCGGCTTAAAATGTGGTATCGGTACATCCCTAGTCATAAATGTCAATAAGGATATTAAGGCAAAAGTATTCTTACTATTTTATAGTTGAAACTTGAAGTACCCTACTGGCCATATAAATGTATGCTACAGTCTGTATGTTATCTGCCTCTGATCTAGAATGTAAATTTTGCAAAAATGTATTATGACTTGCCTGTTAATTTTTATATATGTTTTTCCAATTAAAACATCTAAAATATTTCAGGAACATGTGCTGGTGTAATTGACATTGTCACTAAGTGGCTGTCAGATATTAAACTTGGTGTTTGTGAAGGAAAGTTTTGGTTAAACAAGGAATCTTGCTGCTGGGATGTTTTCACAAACAGCAGCTTTGACTCAGATAATCATACTTTGGTAGAAATTGCTCCATCTCACTGTGAAGATTGGAAATCTTGGAGTGAAATATTCGGAATGAAAAATACTGTATGTGCAATTTAAATATGTATTTTTAGAAAAGCAGTTTAAACAAAAGCTTGCATTCAAGTTTAATTGTGTTAGCAGATGAAGAGCTACATTTGGTAAAATACAAGTTTGTCATATACTGTACTGCCTTGAATAAAATAAAATTGTTTTTAAACCATGCACTTTCAAAGTTAATGAAATGTAATGATATTGCTGTTTTTTTACTGGTAAGCTAACTATCCATTGAGTAAGAATAATAGTGATAAAATACTGCAAGAATACATCCAGGCTCCATGCTTTCATACTCATAACCAGTACCAGATGCTGTTGGGATGAGCTTATCCCAAACAGCTTGGGTCAAACTTAATTGCCTTCAAACTAGTGTTGGCCAATTCCATTCATCCATACACAAATGGGTTTTACTCCTTCACCGAATTGTGAGTGTGGTGCCATTGCACAAACTGCTGACTACATCTTAATAACATTTCCTGTACATCAGGCACCACATAGAGTACGAGGTCTGATGGTTTTGGGTGACAAAACTCAATGCTGGCATAATACCATCACTGCCAGCATCTGATCTGATCAGTACAGCAGTGGGTAGTAAAAGGATAAACCCTCGATCCCAGTCATGTTTGTGTCTGACCTAGAATGGATGCCCTTCCAAATAATGATGGCAATTGATTGTTTTACAAATCATGTATCTTGAACTTAAACTGGTATTGTAAAAGACTATTTTTCACAGAGCAGTGGAGCCACCTATGCCGTAAATTACTTTCTGTATGTTATCACAGCAGTGCTCTTTTCAACTTTAGCAGGAATGTTGATTAAAATTTTTGCACCTTATGCTTGTGGGTCTGGCATACCCGAAGTGAGTTGAAATTATAGTTGGTTGCATTGTATTGTTTAATATAGTATTTTTTGCTGATAAATTTACTTGATAATTTTATATTAAAATCGAATGATTAAATACAAAAAGTAATCTCTCCATGTTGCAAATAGATTCTTGAGAACATTCATATTTACTAAAAAGTTTGTTTTTATGACTTGAAATAAAACTAATTACATAAAAGAGTTATTGTAATATTTAAAATTCTAAATTATTGTTAAAAATGCCATAAATTTTTCGAAGTAATTTTAATCTTTTAAAAGTAAAAGCATTAAAATAAATGTAGAAATTGTAATTGCAAGTAAAATAATGGTTTAGTACAATTTACTATAGCTTAAAACTGTTTACTACCAGACTTCTTTTAAATATTGCTTGCATTGATTTAATAAAATTAATCATAGTCCACATATTAGTCTTAGCCATAGATGTAAGCAACAGACTAATCTGTTTACAACATTTCACTGTATTTAAATTTGATAAGTTCTTATTTAAAAGTAAAGTGATAATGTTTTGATTAATTGGCGTTTGAAAGTTAAAAGCTTTAAGATAGTGTTAAATTTGCAACAGACTATGTTTTGAAAAAGTCTTAATTTCTATTGCTGGGATTTCAAAAAACAAGTTGAAACTTTACATTAATAGTAGTGATGGGACAATGCCAATTTTTTTCAATTCCAATGCTGATTTCACCAAAATTTTTGATTCTGATTCTTGTTATTTAAAATTCACATTGATTTTTATGAAACTAACAAAATATTTTGTGTAGTCAGTCAGTGCCTTTACCCTTTGCCATTGATGTACAGTGCCTTTACCCTAATTGTCTGAAATTGTTTGCCATTAGTCATTGTAAATTAAAGATTATACCTGTACATTTATTGAAAAAGTAAATCAATCTTCCTTGCAGAGTGCTCAATGAAAGGATCAGAGCAATATTTAAAAACCAAATTTATTTAATCAATATGTATTAAAAAAATTGCAAACATCTGTTGCATGTTTATTTAAATAAAATCTTGATCCTTATTCGATTTAATTTGTATTTGAAAATATATTACTAAATTTTTTAAGTACTTTTTAAAAAACCACAACATTCTGTTTCATCCAATAGAATTGTCAAGTGGTTGCTGGAAAAATAAAGAATATAATTATTTGTAGTAAAAACATCATATTTTAAATTAATCATCCTTTGATAAATGATATGTAGTTCTGCAAAACATAGTTTACTAGAAGACACTTTAAAGTTTTAATTATTCCTAAAACTGGAAATATTATTTAAGGTTTTCAATCTTTATGCTTAGAAATAAGCAGTTTGTTAAATTAATCAAGCAAATAATGCAATTTTTGTGATATCACATAAGAAAAAAATAACTCAAAATGTAATAAATGCTAGTACAAAAATATGCATTTATATCAAGTTGAACTGACTCCCCTTTTCTTATCTTAATATGAATGAAACAGACTCATTTTATTGGATGAAACAGACTGTTGTGATTTTTTAAATAGTGCTTAAATAAATTTTTAATTAAATTGCTCTGATCTTTTTATTGAGCATTCTGCAATTCACTCTTGCTACAACAACAATCCAATTGTAATGCAGTTAAATTTTCCCAGTGAATGTAGGTGGCTGGATGCATCTTACTACTTCTGCAACTCTTCCTACAACTTTTCTTCCCCTATACTGATCTGCCACATCTTCTTTCTTTAAACCAACCTTTCTCATGTTTCCTTTAACTTGTTTCCTCTATTTCATCTTCAGTCAACCCTGTTTACGTTTTCCATCAACCACTTGATGATTGTTCATAAACTCTTGTTAAATATATATATATTATATTGCAGTGAAACTCTTACAATATATATAAATAAGGAAAAAAGCAATCGATATATTTTGGTAGAGTGCTCAATGAACTTTAGAACATATATATTGATTTTTTATTTAAAAAAAAAACAAAAAAACAGCTTTACAATCTGTATCATCTGTTCCTTAATTTCTTAATCAGATAAAAAAAAAAGTAGGATAAACATGCTGCAGGGATGTTTTTCAGTTTCGTTGGGTTTTCTTTTATCACTTCAGTTCATTTTTGTCTTAATAAATTAAAAAATACTCATGTGTTTGTGTATTATATACACATATTTATAATCCAGTAATGTTTCACCTTGCCGGTACAGTGCTCAATAACACACGGTTAGAGCAAGAATATTTATATTTATTTAAACACTACACTTTAATTGTTAAAATCAAAACTGTGTTTCACAGCTAAAAACTTGCCATCTTCCGGTGATAATACTACACCAAAAATTGGCAAGGTATTTTTATTTAAACTGACGTTTCGTCGGTCAGAAATCAACCAACATATTATCACCAGAAGAACATTTGAAGTTTTTAGCTATATTAATGTTTGGTGAGCAAAACCATTACATTTTTGGTGTGTTTCATTTTATAGAATCGTCAGGTGGTTATTTATTGAAATTCTATTTGGGTACTTATTCAAAATCTATAAGATGAAACAGACTATTATGGTTTTAACGATTAAAGAATAGTGTTTAAATGAATATAAATACACACACATACACACACACACACACACACACACACACACACGAAATTATTTTATCAATGTTTAAGAACTACAACAGTCCGTTTCACCCTATAGAATCGTCAGGTGGTTACTTATTCAAATAAAGCAACCACCTGATGATTTGATTTGAATATATCTGACACCCGATTCCATAAAATGAAACAGACTGTTGTGGTTTTTTAACGATGTTAAATTGTTTGGTCTTTTCATTGAGCACTCAGCAAAGAAGATCGATTTACTCTTGCAATATACTGTCTACAGTATATATACGAAATGGGAACATTCACTGCCACCGATTTGCCGCCGACAGTTAGCCACCGCCAATTTGGGTTAAGGTTAATGACAATATATTATAAAGGTTAGTAATAGTAGGTGACTATTTGCCACGGCCGATTTGCCACCAACCCATGATTATAATCGTTATGAATATATATTGTTCTAAAAAAATGTCTTTTTTATATACCTGTTTATGTGCATGCCAAATGATAGTGAGGTATATAAAAACGGTTAATTACATGAATAAATTAGGAATCGTTTTCAAGAATCGAAATTTTCGTAAAAAAAACCTTTCGATTCTGATGCCGATTTCGATTCCTGAAAATTTATCGATATTTTCGATTCTCGATTTCGATTAATCGTCCCACCATTACTAATTAAGAGACTTGATTTTCCAGGTAAAAACAATTCTTAGCGGTTTCATAATTCGAGGTTATCTTGGAAAATGGACGCTTTTGATAAAATCAGTAACCGCCCCGCTTGCTGTGGCCGCTAATTTAAGTTTGGGCAAGGAAGGCCCGCTGGTCCATATTGCGGCTTGCTGTGGCAACGTGTTCGCTTATTTATTTCCCAAATATGGCAAGAACGAAGCCAAAAAGCGCGAAGTTTTATCCGCCGCAGCTGCCGCTGGAGTTTCAGTTGCCTTTGGCGCACCCATTGGCGGCGTCTTGTTTAGCTTAGAAGAAGTAAGTTTTGAATCGTTTTACCCTTGTTTTTGATGACTGTCTAATTCCAAATATTGCTGTTGTTTTTTTTTTAATTATTGATTTTAATTCGATTACATGAATAATACTTCAAAGTAGTTGTGCCATTTGATCTTTACATGAAAAAGATCGACAATTTGTTGAAAGAAAGAGCAACAGATATGCTAAACAATTTTTTATTTTTTTAAATCAAGGGTCACCAAATTACGGCCGGCTGGCCGGATCAGGCTCGTCGCATTTTATTTCAAAAAAGCTAAATTGCAATAAGACAATACAAAAATAAATATCAAAATTTCAATTGTGAGGCCACGAGAAACGTATCTATGGTTTTGTATTTTCTGTTTCTGACTACGATTTTTCACAGTGCATTACAGATTAAACAGCTAATGATTTTTCAGAGTACGCTGTAGGTTGTCACTCGCTTGAAGTGATTACGTGAAGCGATTTTTTTTGAGCTTTTTAATATTTCGATTTTGACAGAATTGAGAACGACATAACTGTTCCAGAATCCGTTTAAATGTAACCCTGCTGATATGTCGATCAAACTATAGTTGGAGCTCATTGATTTACATGCAAATAGGTTGTTGAAAGAAAAGGACAGCTTGTTAAATTTTACTGCTGCTTTCTTTATGATGAGTTTCCAAAGCTGAAGAAATTGCGTCTTCTATGGCATCAATGCTTGGAACAATTTATTTTTGTGAACAAACATTTTCAAAAATAGTTTAGGAAGAGAGGTTATTTATAAAATCCATTTGTAAATAACAGCAAGCAAAATCCAACATTTCATTAGTTTGCAGTTTATTAAAAAAGCTGAACGTTTCTGTCTATCATCAGTCCTTGTCAAAGCATCTACAATTTTTAGCACAATTTAACCGTAAGATTTAACAACAATTAACCATAAACGACAAATACATTCAAAATATAAACAACAGTTTTCTCAAGTTTATACTGTTACTGTTATTACTAATTCAATTTAAAAGCAATGACAATTACACAAAAACAACGTTAGAATTCACAGAGAAAAAATAAAAGAATCACATGACTAAATTAGAATAGTTGTAGCAAGAAAGACGAGCCGTTTTCGTACAGTTGTTTATTCAATTTTGGTAGATGTTTTTTCAAAAACGAAATACGTGAAGTCAGAGCATCGAACGAGATTAACTGATGAACATTTGAAGGCGATTCTCTTGCTGGAATGCAGCAATTCCAAACCAATACTCAGAGATAAACGAGAGTTAGTTTTATAAATCTCATTAAATTAATTTTTGTATTGATTTATAAAATTTCATACAGTACTTCGTTTGTATCCGGCCCTCTGTCGTCAGTCCTAACAGTTATCAGGCCCTTTATGAAAAAAGTTTGGTGACCCTTGATCTAAGTGCGAGCCACCTTAACATACTTAAGAAAATAACAAAAAACGAATAACAATTAGTTAGTAAAAAAAGTAACAACTAGTTTTGTGTCGAGTAGCCATTTTCGTTCTAATGTTTATTAAAAATAATTTTTTTGAATTTCACTAAAAAAATTATAATTTGATTTTTTTCTGTGTTTTAGATTTTATGTATTGCTGTTAAAAACATATTTCTCAACCGCCAATCCTTAAGAAGTTGTTAGTTAAATGTAATTGATAATGGTCGATTGATACTGTTAGACTTTTTTTAAAAAGTCTTGTAGCGGGTAATTTGATGTGCTGTATTAATAAACTTTTTTTTTACTGATTCGCAACCAAGTTAAATCCCCTTTTTTGGTTTGCCGGGAAGGTTGCGGGTAGTATATCCACCAGTCAACAATATTTCGTGGCTATTTAAAAAGCAGGAAGTTCGTTCGCTTTAATATAGCACAAAGAGCAGCGCGTGAATTGCGCTCTTTCATGCAGATTGAAGCAATCGAACGCTATTTCAGGTCAGCTACTACTTTCCAATGAAAACTTTGTGGCGTTCGTTTTTCTGCGCTCTGACTGCCGCGTTTGTCCTTCGATCGATTAATCCGTTCGGAACGTCTCACTTGGTCATGTTCTACGTCACGTACAATAAGCCCTGGTTTCTGTTTGAGCTAATTCCTTTCTCGCTCATCGGAGTGCTCGGGGGACTTTACGGTGCTGCGTTTATAAAAGCCAATTTGCGTTGGTGCAAGTTCCGTTCGTCGTCAGTGGTACGTGAAACAAGTTACTTTAATTTATTTATCCTTATAGTTCGTATGAGCCGAAAAATTTTGGTTTGGTATGAATTAGGGCTCGTTTCTACTGCGAGAATTGGCTGGAACATTCTTTGTTGATTTGTTGATTTTTACTGTTTCCGCGCGTAAGCGCTAAGAGAAGCAAAAAAATCAATAACACAAACAAACAATACTCCCGCCAACGTTCAGTGGAAACAAACCCTTAGAAAGTTTCGAAAAAGTGCATTGAAAAAGAATAATTGTAATTTTTGTTCATCTTTTGTCATAACTTGTAGTATTGATTGTCCTTTTAATCTTGAAGTTCGTTAGAAGGTTTAAATGGATTGTTGTTCATTTACTCTTGTATCTAGTTAAAGCCTTAATTAAAACCGTTAACTTGTCTCTTTGATCATTCTCGTTTTTACAGCTCGGAAAATATCCCATCATTGAAATCGTTTGCTTGACGATAGTGACAGCAGCAGCTTCCTACCCCAACCCGTACACACGCATTGATGCCAGCTCAATGATCGCTGAACTTGTGCAAGAATGCACTCCTGTATCTGAGTCCAATCTTTGTGATTATGCAGAGCGGGTGAGTCGAACGAAATTAATTGCGACTGCATTGTTCACCGCCTTGTGTTCAGTGTTCGCTCTGATGCTGCGAGCTGCGTTGTAGTTTAGGTTTCTTGCGTATTTGCCTTTTTTGTGCTTTATGCTGAAGTACAGTAGTTTTGAGTCATATTTTTTTCATCAAATGTGACCACGATGGAGCGCAGTTGTGACGAAAGCAGCCTGACGTAAAACTAACGAATAAACTTTAAAGAATCGGACTCTTGCTCATCAATATTCACTTCATCACGAGCACGAACCGGCACCAATTGGGGAGGGATTGCGCACCGCTATCTGGCAGCTTGTGATTGCGCTCTTGTTCAAATCAATCATCACCGTTTTTACGTTCGGTATCAAGGTAAGAAGACGGGGTGTAAGAGGTTTTACGGCGCTTCGACGGGACTGTTTGCAGCTACCGACCGGGTTGTTCATCCCGAGCATGGCAGTCGGTGCTATCATGGGCCGCTTGATCGGGATCGGAGTGGAGCAGCTTGTATACACCTACCATGATTTTCCCTTCTGGAAAAATAGCTGCAATTACAAGCAATCTTGCATCACTCCTGGTCTTTATGCTATGGTTGGAGCTGCTGCTACTCTAGGCAAGTTATTAAAGCCATAAAATTAGTTTGTTTTTTTTCAGATTATTGTTGTCAGAAGAAGTGTCAGGAAGTAATTCAAACTTGATAAAACGCGGTTGTGTTTTTTGTTTGTATTTTTTTGCTATAAATTGTTGTATTTTCCTTTGCAGGTGGTGTGACGAGAATGACCGTGTCCCTTGTGGTCATCATGTTCGAGTTGACTGGTGGCTTGGCCTACATTGTCCCATTGATGGCAGCTGCTATGTTTAGCAAATGGGTCGGAGACGCTTTTGATAAGGAGGGCATCTACGACGGCCACATTCACCTCAATGGATATCCCTTCCTTGACAATAAAGACGAGTTCACTCACACAACTTTAGGTTTTAAAAATACGATTATTTTATTCTTCGTTTTGATTACTCGGGAAGAAGGCTAGTCATTACTGGCCAGAGTTCCCGAACGAGCAGACAAAGTGTTGTCACATTAGTCATCATCGTCGTGTTTTTGGCCAGCGGGTTTTTTTTAGCGCAATTACTGAATGTTTTAATATCTTCCTCGTAATAACTGTGACGGTTGTTTATGCCGTTCCTGGCACCAAGCAATGAATGTTATGTCAAAAGCGTCAAAGTTTGTACTGTAATGTACGCTTATAACGATTATAAAGGATTCGGTTCCATAGATTTACTAGATAAAACGTTTATGATTGACTGAAATCGTGATTGAGTTGATTGGTAGCAGTAGTTATAAGCCTGTCAGAATTAAAGAGGTTGTGATATTTAGAAGCGAGTTGGTATGATAAATATGCGATAGATTTTTAAAATCTGACGCTGCTTGTGTGATCACGTATTTTCTAGTTTATTCTTATCAATTATTCAGTGCTTTTGTTGGCAGCAGAAAGGTGTGTGTCGCTTCAATCTTCATCAGTTCTTAAATTTCATCTACGGCTTATTTTATTGCTTTTAGTAGTTTGCTGACAACATTGCGATTGTGTTAAGTCACTTGGTTCAAATTACATTTCCAAATGCTCGGTGATTTTTTACATAACTTTAGCTGGAAAACGACAATAGATTTTTTATGTATACGTAGTAATATACTTTTAGCTGTAGCGGACTGGACTGACTAACGTTTACACGCATAAAAATTTCTCTTAATATTAAATAATCATTGTAAAACAAAGAGAAACTGCTAAGTGTCGTACGCCTGCCCGCTCTCTACGTCATTAGAAGTACAAACTTTTATTATGGTTGCAAAAGTCAGTTCCACGTTGCTCAATAGAGATTTTGTCTTAATCTTAGTAAGCGTTAAAAGTTTGGTATTTCGAATTGATGAACAGTCGAAGGTGCTAACTACTATTATTTTTGTCCTTCAGCCATTGACGTCATGAGACCTGGAAGAGGTGACCCCGCTCTCAAGGTGATAGTCCAAGAAGGAATGACCGTAGATGACCTTGAAACTCTGGTCAGAACGACCAAGTTTAATGGTTTTCCTGTCGTTACTTCGACGGAGTCTCAGAGATTGGTTGGATATGTGTACAGAAGAGATTTGATTATCGCATTAGGTAGGTTGTATTTTACTTAAAAGATTGAATTAACGTTTGTTTGCTGCTTACATTTGCGGTGAACATTCACGTTTCTACATTAAACTCGAAATAAAACCAATGCAAACGTTGGTTTTAATCATCTGGATTCCCTTTCTTTGCAAGCGTGACACATTCTGCATTCTCGATTGCCGTCTCGTTTTATGACGTTACTTTCACTTGATACAATTTTGATGACGTCAAAAATCATCAACGAGCTTCTCGGCACGTTCGTAACGCAAGATTTGTGCACCGACATCTTGTTTGCAGAGAACGCGCGAAACAACGAGAACGTGACGAGCACCTCGCCGGTTTATTTCACCCTGCACGCCCCCACGCCCTCCACCACCGTTCAAAATGAACCGGTCCCGGTGCGTTTTTTCAACATTGTGGACTTGAGCCCTATCACTGTGACCGACCACACGCCGATGGAGATTGTGGTCGAGATCTTCTCAAAGCTCGGCATCCGACAAGCGCTGGTCACACACAACGGGTGAGTTTCTCGATCGGCTCGATTCTTATCGATCTAAAGCAGTTCGGTGCTCGATGACAATTTAATTATTTTCCTTCATAAACGCTCGATATTTGACGCGGATCGACTGCTTTTGTCGAAATGCAAATTCTTCAAACGTTTCACCCCATTGACGTGGCTCGCCCAATGTCAGTTAAAGTTAATTTATTAAATTAAGAAATTAGTTATAATACAACGCTTATCTTTGTAGCTGCACCCAAAAATTTACGGGTACGTTTTGAATCGCATTTGTTGGCAACATCGCGCTGAGTTGACGCAGCTAGCAAATAGTTTCCGTTTTTGATTGTTTGTAATCTAGGAAAAAACAAATTCTTTTGTCGAGCGTTTACTGCTTCATGACCGAGCTTATTCTCATGAACATTGTCTTAAAAGATTTTAATGTGCTTATTTCTAAAAAAGGTTCTTATATGTAAAGTGCTTAATTTTCACTATTCTTAAACAATTTTTTTAATAGTATTTTTGGAAAAAATTGCTTAGTTTATTGGCAATGTCAAGTGAAAACCAGAAAAAGTTCTTTAGATCAAAGATAATTTTTGGTTAACCATCAAGTGAAAACTTTTTTTTTGATCTTTACTTGACGTTTCCAGTAGAAACAGTTTAAAAAACAACTTGCAGCTTGCAAGTTTTGGTGCCTCTTCAGTTTGGGTAATTACTCGTGCTTATTTTTTCGGTAGTTCCTATGGCAACCCTGATGATAACACTTTCTGTTGCTTTTCGCTCTAAAGAGCTTTAACATTGATTTGTGCTTTTTAATTCATTGTTGCTTCACAGCAAACTGAAATCGAAAAAAGAAGGGTATATTTTATATTTTGTTGCATGCCGCGTAAATGTAGTTTTTGTAAAATCAGCTGATTTTTGTTGAATTTACTACAGCATAGATGCTCATTTATTAATCAGTTTAAAACTTCTTTTCGTAGCTTTAATAATGGTTTTGTGAAATACCGAAATTTAATAAGTTTGATTTTTGCTCGTTTTTTAGGATTACTTTATTTCTTAAAATTTAATGTTAGTGCGTTGTGCAGATATAATAATAACGACCCACTCAAAAACTTTATAAAGACATTCGCAGTTTACTGGTCTTCTAAAACCTCCCGCTTTAATTAAACTTTTTCCAAATTTTTTAAAAGTTGGCTTTGAACATTAATCACCAAAGGGACAGTTAAACACCGACGACTGCAGACCGGACTTTGGGGGGTTCCAAAACAAATCAAAATTTTTTTAATTGCCTTTAAAAGACGAAAAAAATCTTCCACTTGAGGTCGAAGACAAACCATATTAAGATCCCCAAAAAGTCTTGAATGTAATGATTGGTAGGTCCAAGAAGTCGACCGGAGAGAATTTGCCTCATGATCGATGAGTCGGACAAATTAACCTCGCGGCCCGTAGTTTGGTGAACCTGGGTTAGGGTAACGCCGAGAAATTTTGAAAATGTAAAATTTATTTTTCCTAAATATATAAAAATAACTGTAGTCCAAAGAAATGTATTTGAAGCAGTTTATTAAATAATTTTGAGTGATTATTTGGGATCTCTAAGCACCTTTCAAAATTTTTTTAAACGTTGCTGTGTGTTGTCGATTGTGGCTGTTTGTAATATTTATTCCGTAGATGGATTATTTTTCTTGTTTTCGTGATCCTGTGCTTAATTAAATCATATTTTATTACAATAATATGTTTTGAAACTAGACCTTATGTATTGGCAAAGATTCTCTGCAGTTAGTTTACTTTTTGACGATAAACTTCTAATAGTAATTGTGTCGATAAACACATTACATCATAATTTAATACCTACGACAACCACTTTTTGATGATTAATTTATCAGAATTTTTTGCGAATAAACCTTTATGAAGTATAGTGATATCAATATAAAATCCTGCTATTGACGTTACAATGCTAATTATGTTACAAAAAAATGCCTCTCCATAACATTGTTATAAGCGAGTTATACAACTCTATCGAGTATTTTTTAAAATACATCTGCTGTTTGTCTGCCTGACTTGCAGTAAAACGGCGGAGTCTCACTTGGAACTGCTTTTCCGAGACGCTAAGAATTTTTATGTTTTGTTTACCTTTGCTTCAAATTTTACCTCCTCTTTCCTTAATCCTACCAATTTCCTCTCCCCGCGCTAATTGCGATAACCAAATCCTGTTTTTTAAACCGTAATGGTTTGTTCTGAAGTTATTTACTGATCGCCTTATCATCAACTTCTCGTTAGCCTTTTTTAACCTTTGCCACCTATTCCACCCTACAAACACCCATGAAAACAGTTTTTATTTGATTTTACTTTAAATCTCTAATTTCTATATCACCCTATACGTTTCAAACATTCCGCAACTACTTCTTACCTCAATGTAATGTTTTATTCTGGGCATATGACTTAGTATTGTCTTCAAAATACTTCAATTGCTTCAAATGTGCGCCACGGGTATAAAAAGTATGGATAGGAGCCTCTGATGTAAATTTTGTAGGGCGGCCAAAATGCTAGAAATCCCTTTATTTTTTTATACCTAAAAAGATCGTGTAATATTATCTCCATCACCGCGCTATTTGAAGGTAATCAGCATTGTAAAAAATGTCTAATCCTTTAAAAAGAACTAAATTCCTGTTTCAAGAATCCGTTGTTCGATTTTAAAAAATCATTTTCTTCGTTACAGACGACTGCTCGGCATCATAACAAAGAAAGACGTTCTACGTCACATTGCTCAGCTGAACAAGCAAGACCCTGACTCGATAATGTTCAACTGAAGTCGCACGCGCCATAGTTTATTTCATATTTTCTTCATTGTTTTCTATCAGTTGAGTTATTGTTACTGTATGAGCCTGCACCAGCTTTTTCGATGCTTCGCTTCTCTGTCCCGCAATGCAGTGTTTCCATTTGTAAAATCGTGTTTTCACATTAAACAAGTTTGCGGTTGTGAATTTAACTTCCATTCAAAAATTAGCCAAACTCGTTTGCTTGCTTTTTTAGTGAACAAAATTGCGTTTTCAAACTAGATTGCCATCACTTTTTCTTGACACGTTTTAGGTGTCTTATCGTTTAAAACAGTATTTTGTTCTGCTTAAACTGGTTCCAAAATTTAAACACATGAACCTTGTAATTCAGCCGAAATTATAGCATTGTAATTGTTAGATATAGTACTTAATTTTTTAATTTGAATTTTTAGTTATTCCGTTTTCCAGCTTACTTTCTGATGGTGCAGATTTTAAACGAGTTGTTTTAAGCTCAACTAACTTGTTATTGTCATTAAAATATGTATCACCTAACTCATTTTCAATACGCATTTTATGTTTGTTCATACGATCCAATCTATTCAACTATTATTATTATTTTGCATTTTTTCTACCTTCCACCTTTGTGATGTTTGTTGTATCTATGTCTTGATATTTTTAAATTACAGTTAACGTCGCATAGTATCGTGCAATATTGAACCTGTGTCTTTTCAGACACGGTTTATGAATGTCTATTTCTGTTGAAACAATCTAAATTAAATTGTTTTAAAAGTAAGGTTTGTGTCATTTAAAAGCTTTGAAGGATACTGTTGTGTTTACTAAATAAATTGTTTAAACAAAATTTTGTTTGTTTCTTTTTTTAATTTTACACCAGAACCAAAACCAAAACCAAACTGTTTGTGACAGCCATTTAATGTCCATTGTAAGCGATAGCGCACAGTAGCTGTAACAGAAGTGTAAAAAGTTTTTGCCAGGGTGTGTAAACACTTCTGTTTTATAGTCGCCAGCGTGACCGAGTAATTAGGAGCGCCGTATTGATGGCGAACGTGTTCGACACGATTGCAGTACAAAACCTATTCGCGTCCTTCTGTTTTAACCATGAGAAAGACACTTTATGGCACTTTTCTTTGCTTGGCGGTCATAGCAAGCAGTTCAGTTCAGTTTCTTTTATTTCTGCTCCGCCACACGGTCAAAATACAACAAAATGTTAAAAGGTTTGCGAGTTGCCGAAAGAGGAGATCAGAAAAAGGAAGAAGCAACAAAAGAAGTTGCCATTGTAACTTAAAAATTAACAATAAAAAGTGTAACAAAATTTATTACATGAAAGCAAGGTTGCTCCCCTCAAAGTAAGGTTGTGTGGAAAAGAAAAAAATATAAGACTACAACTTTTTTCCTCTTTTCTCTTTATAAGTTCTGAATCAGCAGTACAAGTTTAACATGTTTTACTAAATCCCACCAAATTTGTCTTTCTTTCGGAGACTTTTCAAGTTCCCAAGCCAGAGCTGCGCAATTTTCAGTTTAAGAATCCTTAATCTATATAAATTTGAGAAATGCAGAGCTGGATTTGAGACATAAAACTTCGTGCCCGAGACGAGACATCAAGTTTTCAAGACCGAGAGAGAGAGTGAGACTAGTACTTCGAGACCGATACGAGACACGAGCCTTCACAATTCACATGAATTACTTTTGTTTGAGCAATAAGTAGGCCTTTAAAACTATATGACACCAAGAATTTTTCCTACCTTAAAAACATTCAACATCAATCACAAAATAGCTTCCCAGATTACAACATAGGCAATCGTTTATTACATTAGCATTTTTTTCTTTGTTAATACCAAGCGTACTCAGGGGCGGATTAGCCCGGCGGGAATTCGGGAGTTTCCCGGTGGGCCGCTCGACTGTGGGCCGACTGTGGGCCGGTCCAGCAATTCACTAAGCTGTCTCAAAACTAACTTTAAGAAGCTAGCAAATGATCAAGAATATGAACCAGTTCCATACATAATGATTTCGCAATTATTTTTCAGTAACAGTATTTTTGTATAGCCTACGGTGTCTATAATTTTCTTATTGTGATTTGTGACTGTCGTGACTTGACGTAAAATAATAAATAAAGCGTCGGTGGTAATTTCTTTCTCTAATTTGCAGTATTATGACGTAATAAAGAGTTGCAGGAGAACTGATATCGTGTATGCCACATAGTTGTTTATCATCCATTCTCAAGGCCTCTTTAAATTTTAAGCAATGGAAAAAGAAACGAAAAAGCGGAAAGGTGGAGCTGAGAAAGAGCGTGGAAGCTCAGAAAGAAAGAAAAAGAAATTGAAAGAAAATGCTGCTAAATGTATGAACATTCAGGAAACATTTGCAAGATCAAGCGCCTCAACGGAAACCCAAACGACAGCTAATCCCGCTTTGCTATTAGAACATCAAGATCAGCATTAGTCCGTAAGTAATCATAATGTTTAAAATCGCTCTGACATATCTATTCCGCCAGTATCAGAAAGCGAAGTCCAAACTGTATATAATGATAAACCAGAACCAGACAGTCACAGCCAAGATAATCTTAAAGTATGTTCTGGTGTCCTAACTCAAGTTTCAGAAGTTCAACGAGATCAATCTATAATTCCTTCTGTGACAGCGTACCACTCGTGGTTTGTAAAATCAAAACGAGATAAACTAACCGAATATTTCGAGTTTCACCCACATCAACCAAAAACAACCAAATTCAGCGCTACAAATGTGTACTTCCGACCTGATGACTCTGGAGGTCGTTTGCATCGATTATGGCTCGCGTATTGTGAAGAAAAAGAAGCTCTATTTTGCAATCTTTGCATTGCATGTGGTACTGCTACTAGTAGCAATTACAACCCCAAAAAATTTCTAACGGGTTTCAATTCGTGGAAACACATTTACCAACGAATTGATAAACACAAAAGTTCTCAAAAACACAAGGCATGTATTGAAGCTCACCTCCGATTCAGCTGTAATAAGACAGTGGTAGACCTACTTACTGTCAGTCAAATATTATTACAACAAACAGGTCATGCAAAAAAGGCAAATTCTCGACAAAGTCGTCTCCATTGTGAAAATGATTGGAAAACGGGAAACGAGCTATAGGGGAACAGGGAATTCGGAAGTGGTGTCTACTTTATGTGATGAAAAAGTTGATCACGGAACATTTTTAGGGACTGTACTTCTTCTTGCGAAGTACGATAACATTCTGAAGTGTCATTTGGAAAATGTTATTAAAAAATGTTTGCAAAACAAACCCGACAAGCACAAGCATAACCGTGCAAACAGAAATACATTTATCTCTAAAACTACTGTTAACTCTATCATTGCTACGTATTATATGTAAGCTAATGAAAGAAAAAATTTTAAACTCGGTTAGAGAAGTAGGCATTTACTCAGTTCAAATCGATTCAACTCGAGATATAACTTCAACCGACAAATGTTTAGTTATTCTACGCTTTGTAAGGAAAAAGGTCAAAGAACGACTTCTTGCCGTTGTTGACAGTCATTCGGCAACTGGAGCAGACCTGTGCAATTTGTTGAAAGAAGTTTTGCAGAAGCAAAACATAGACGCTTCCAAATGCATCTCCGACAGTACTGATGGAGCATCAAACATGTCGGGGCAGTATAATGGATTTACAGCTTTTTTTGAAAAAGAATCTCCTGGTCACATTCACACGTTGTGCTATGCCCATGTTCTCAACTTGGTTCTCTGAAATGTTACTACGACTAATCATGCATCTATATCTTTATTTGGATTAGTTCAAAAGGCTGGAGTGTTCTTTCGGGAATCATATTTTTGAATGGACATGTGGAAAGAGCAGATGAGCCAAAGACATGGTCGTGATATTGGGAGTAGGTCAAACTTGTTTGGAGCGACTAGATGGCGGTCTAAGCATGAATGTCTTCGAAAAATTTTCGGCACATTTGAAGATGGTTCCAGCGGCATGTTCTGCGATATAATTGAAGTTTTGTAATACAGAATCTGTATTGTGTTTCTACTTCTGAAAAGTTAAGTGTTAAAGCGCAGTTTGATGCCAGTGTCATGTTAGATAATATGATTCGATAACAACATGTTTTCACAGCCATTACTTATCTACGCATCATGAAGATAACCTCTGCACTTTCAAAATACTTGCAGACCTCTGGACTAGATTTCATTAATGCATTTAATATCGTGGAAGCTACGAAAAAGGATAGTCAACAGATTCATCGCGATTTCGCAATGATTGTAACCAAAACTGACCATTTTGTTCAACATGCCAATGAAGTTTTGGAAGAACGTGGATGTGATGTCTTGATTGAAAGCAGCTTTCCTGCTAAACGGGTTCGAAAAAGTAAAAATGAACCCTTGGATGAATGTCTTTCAGACTCAATGAAAAAGTTTGAGGTCGATGTACATAACAGAATTCTAGATCAAGTGGTTCAAAGTTTTCATAGAAGATTTGCTACGCATAAAAAGTTATATGCTGACTTTAGCTACTTCGATCCCAGACGCTTTTCTGAAACAGTTCTTCATTGGATTCCTATCTCAGCTGTGAATATGATATGCAACCTTGGCCAAATAAAAGTTCAAATTCTCCTGCTTAGCAAGATCTTCGGCAAGCGCTCTTGGATTTCGCATCAAAATGGCCGGAATTTTAAAAAAATCTTACCTGAGCACTGCACTGAATTGGATAAAGCAGATGATCATTTTTTTTTACTTTATTATTGATAAACTATTTACACGTTAATGTTTTGACTTTTTTTTCTCACTGTATGATACAACCGGAGCCTATACTTACTTGATGCCTATTTTTCATATTGATAGAAATTTTATTATTTGATCAAAATTTTGTTCTAATTATCATCCAACACTTTTCGCAAGTCAACTGTGCTGATACCAGTGATGAAGGTCTCGAGACCGGTCTCGAGACCAATTTTCAGGGTCTCGGTCTCGGTCTCGGTCTCGGCCTTTTGCTGGCGGTCTCGGTCTTGGTCTCGTAATGACCTGGTGTCGGTCTCGTACTTTTTAAATTGGTCTCGAGACCGGACATTTTTTGTTATTTGACCCATTAACTGCGGAATTAAATTTTTACAAACCGTTTCTCAGTGCGTAATTAAAATGCGCCTCGCTTTTTAAAATGACTTTTTTCTTGCTATCGCGAGCTCTGTGGGGATTTTCCTATTAATCTGTTTTAGAAGCCGTAAACTCAGGCAGACGAGAGTTAATCCTTCTTCAAATAATAGCCAATAATTGAAGTGAAAAGTACTATACACTTGCCCAAAATTAAACTTATGATCAAGTAAATTTACTATTTTTAGATGTTTCGATGCATTTATTTAGTTGTTCGGTGAAAAAATTATACAAAAAAAGCAGTTGCATTTTTTAACCAAATTGATATTTAGATGCTAGGTTTTGATCATAAGAAAATGTTGGATGCAATGTTCAGGATAAAAAATTTTTGGTGCTGGTTTAGTATGTGATCTACCTACATCTTGTGATCTACCTGTGAGTACGATACGATAAGAGAGTACGTGATTGCAAAAGGGATTAGACAGATTACTACTACTTCATCTCGGACGACTTGTGTGCACTTCAATTAAACAAACAAACAACCCGGAGATCTACTACATTTACCAGAACAGTTGGTCAGCAGGTAGTCCAGATCAGGTCAGCCCATGATGAGAGCTAAGGAACTGTACACACAAGTCATCCGAGATGAAGTAGCTGCTACGGAATGGCTCTTTGTAGCAAATGTGGAGGCGAAATGGCTGAAAAGCGAAGGAAAATAAAAGGTGAAAGCCGTCCTGTTTTTCGCCGCAGAAGGAAGGGGTGCCAGACATTTAGATCTGTTCGCCATGAAAGTATCTTCTTTTGCTACACTGACCTGAATAATAAAATGAATGGCAAGCTGACGCTCTGCGAAATTTTGGAACTGGTTTTTTACTTTGTAAAGGATTTGTCATTAGATCTAACGGAAGAAATGACTGGAAGAAGCAGGCCAACTATATGTGATTGGTCCAACATGTGCAGAGAAGTTTGCTCTTCAGTAGTGTCTGTCAATAGGAGAGCTCAAATGGTGGAAACTGCAGTAAATCCTGTTGAAAGAGATGAAGTATGCTTTGTTGGAAGAAGAAAATACAATCGAGGTCGTCTTCTTAATCGTGATGAAAAAGCCGAATCAACTGACAGTGAGCTATCTTGGTATCGTGCCGTTTTTTTATCTTTTTTAGTATCTTTTTTATCTATTTTATTATTTATTTTTATCTATCTATTTTATCTATTTATAGTATTTTTTTATCTATTTTAAACTATCGTGGCGTTTTTTAGGTAGATCACAAGCTGAACTAGAAACATGTAAGTAGATCACATACTAAACCAGCACCAAATTTTTTTATAGCATTTTAGTTTTAAATTTATTAGAAGCAAATTGGCTTTATGGCAACTACAATGCTTCCTTGATTACTTGCATTTCCTTTACCTGGCATTTAATTATTCGACCACTATATTTTGTACAATATATTTTGGCACATCACAGCTGTAGTGCATACCATAGTACATTATTTCAAAATTATTTCGAAATCTACTAAAAAAACGTGAATCTACTAGCAAACAATGCAAAATTAATTCATTTTTTAGTACAGTGTAGATCTAAAAAGTTAATATTTACGTACTGTATACTTTTGTTGCTTTGACAATAGAAATTCAATAAAATTAAGCGGTTTTTGCTTTTGACAATAAAAATTAAGCGTTTTTTAGCTTATCCGCTCATATTTTTGAAAGTAACTACCCAATTAGACCAGATAATCGAGGAAGCACTGTACTAACTATAAGGCTTTTATGTTTACGTTACTTTTAGTAGCCTATTTACCCGACAAAGTAAACTTCTAATGCTTACCCCTTCTATTTGTCGCACCTTTGACTAAGTTAATTGTAATTGAAAATGCTATTGAATAAAAAACAGGATTGGTAATTCTACGTTATATTTGTGAATTGCTTCTACCAGTTAACAAAACCTTATTCTAAAGCTCATAATCAGTGATGGTCTTACAAAAAGGGGGGCCGGTAACAGAAAAATAGGGAAGACCACTTTTTTGTCTTCTAAACCAAAGCGATCTCTAAAAAAATAGTCATAACTTTAGGAGAGGCCATCGTTATGGTGCTACTATAAAGAAATAGAGCAATATTTCGCTTAGAGGGGGCCACTTTTGGACTTTTTTAGGGGTCCGGTGCGGTCGCTCCGTTCATTCCGTACTAAAGACATCACTGCTCATAATCATCTAAAATATGCACATCAAAAAAAAACAAAATATGTCTTCAATCTTGCAACAAAATATTTCGAAATTTGTAGGAAAACTAATATGGTACTCTGAAAAAACTAGAGTTTTAAGAAAAATCATAACAATAACCAGAAAATGCTAACCTTCATGTAAATAATCGGCGGCATGGTCAAGTGGTTAGAGCGCCCGGGATTGTGATCGACATAGTTTCGGTTCAAAACCTACTCGCGCCATATTTCCCTACTTTGGTTATCTTGCCAAGCAGTTTTAAATTTCATTATTATCTCTATTAAATTTCAAGCGGGTAGCAATATCTTGGTATCTTTGAAAGCAGGTCGGGGTAATTGTTTACTCTATGTATTAGCGCCTCCGTTGCTTTCCTGCAAGTCAGGAGGATAAATATAAAGATTTAAAAAAAATTTTTATCTTATAAATGTTGTTCCATGTCAACCGCCGTTTTATTCAACTGTATTATGTTTTAAGACACCGAATTGTTTTTGAAAAGTTGTACGTTTTTTCAAAAAATATTCATATTCCAAACGAATTAAAATACTAACGAAGTAAATGTCAAGGCCTGATAATACTGAGTTGTGTAATAGAACTTGAAAAAAAAGTACCGTAAGCAAATACAATTGTTTATACCCTGACTATCAATTTTTTCAAACACACTCCCTTAAACTAAGCAAAACATTGAATTTTGTTACGAAATCATGATTTCTTCAACTAAAAAGTTTCGAAATCAAGTTTCAAACAATGAGTCTTGGTAAAAAATCTTTATTTTCCATCTAAATTTTTTTTATAACATATTTCAAAATTGGCAAAGAGCTCTTGTAAACGTTGACTATAAAAGTTACGAACCGGTAAAACCTAATCCGTTCCGAGTTAATTAAACGGCTTTACAAACAAAGCAATGCGGGAAGCTGTCAAACAGTGTCTGTTAACTGTTGAATTGCTTCAGAACAGAAAAAGTTGCGCCATGAAACAATGCGATTGCCAAAGACGAATTTTCTGTTTTACGCAGGAAACGGGTTGATGTAGTTATGATGATTTACTGCTTTCTTCACTATAAACAACACCCCTTGCGAAATAAAATTAAAAACCTTTTGTTGCCTAGTAAAATTTTTGAGTAAACATAGTCAATAAATGGTTTAGTTAGTGGTTTTTAACGTAAATTTTCAAGGAGGCGCGATTGTTAAAATGTTTTACAACACATTCTTTATTAATTTTAAAACCCAAAATGACAGGGAACTTGACCTCAGCAAGAATCGAATTGAACAACGAAATCCGGCAAGCTTTTTTTAATTGGATTTTGCTCTCACAAACGGTAACTGTGAGTCCCAATTAAAGCACAAATAAAAACTCATGTATCTGATTTTAAAAAAATTTAATCAAATAAAATTCTCCTATAGATGAGAAGCAAGAAACAAATTACAATGCGAAATAGGCGACATTTTTAATGAAGCACAAGAACAGTTTCTCGAGTTAAAATTTAACTCAGCAGCCAAAGACAAATTTAAAGTACTGGACCTTGAGGCGTTTTGGGCCAAATTGTTCCCGTTTTCCATCTTATTACTACGGCACACTAATAAATTCTGAGTTTGCCTGCGGCACACTTACTTCATGAAGGCGAAAGCCTACTTAATACACTCTTTAAGTATACATACAGAAATTATATTCACTTCGATTTGATCTCATATTTCACTATTTTTCTCTCAAAATCATTGTGATCTCTAAAAAAACAAAAAAAGGTCTTCACTTCGATTTGATCTCATATTTCGCTACTTTTCTTCCAAAATCATGGTGATCTCTAAAAAATAATATACAGCAAAATGAAACTATATGCGGTATTTTCAAGGGGGGCCCGAGGCAACTGCCTCATTCGCCTCACCCAATATCCACCATTGACTCCGTCAAAAACACGAAAATTTCGCGGCACACTTTCCACATTTAATCCCGGCACAGAGTTTGGGAAACCGTGCTCTATAGTATAAAGTTTTTTTCATAATTGTGACCTGATTAGCTAAAATATAATTTATTACGTTGAACAAATTATCTCTATTCCGTTCGTTATGGGGCTTTAGATGTTTTTTGGTAATAAAAAATTCTGACTTCAAAGCAACGCACAGATATATATAAAAAACTTGCGCATTTGCTGGGGTATTGTGACGTAAACAAGACTTTCTCTATGCGACCACATAGAGCAAGACTTTCTTATAACATGCTGGGGATGCTAGTTTATTTGAAACGTAGCTTTGGAATTATGAAAAAATAAAAATTTATGTCGTTAATAAATTAAACTTTTTTTCGAAAAATATTGTGGTCTCGATCTCGGCTCGATCTCGATAGTTTCTCGTCTCGGTCTCGAAATTTTCCGGTCTCAATCTCGGTCTTGGTCTCGAAAAAATTTTACGGTCTCGGTCTCGGTCTCGGTCTCGAGTCATGTAGTCTCGACTACATCACTGGCTTCTTCTTCTTCTTCTCCTTTCAGCCTTTCTCTTTAGTCAGGGGTGGCCACAGCGTATCATCATTCTCCACATCTTTCTGTCTTCAACATCCGTCTCCTTCACACCAACTTCCCGCATATCTTCCTTTACTGCATCTAAAAATCTTCTCTTTGGTCTCCCTCTTCTCCTCTTTCCCGGTAACTCCATTTCCATCATTTTTCTTTCTACATACTCTTGGTCTCTCCTCATGACATGTCCATACCACCTCAGCCTGCCCTCCTTCATCTTCATTCCTAACTGTTCAACCTTAAATGTAACCTTAGACCTTAGACTACATCACTGGCTGATACTAATAAATTTTCTTTCATACAAATTAAATTTTAATTTGTTTTTAAAAAACAGATGACGAAGATGTGAGATCGGACGAAAGTCCCAACATTCGAAAATACCGATGCCAAAATTGTTTTCTATGCTGTTATACTGCAAGTCGGAGATATACAGGGGTGCCCATAAGGTAACCTTACACTTGTCACACTGATGACTTTATTTATTTATCACACAATTACACAACTATAATGACGAACTGACTTATTTATCTCACAATTACACAATTTTCAATCCATTTGAATTAACAGTTACAATAAAATCAATATTAATCACTGTATTAGATTAAATGTTCGAAGTGTTTATCTTCTTCACCGATACATTTCAAGCACCTGTCCTTTGTCACTTGTCTTTTCAGTTAGAAATTACGGTACATTACTGTGACACTAGCATAGTCACAACGGTAGACAGAAAGGCATTTTGACTCAGTCATTTTACGTAGAGCTGATGCGTTTTATATACGGGTCACTATTGAAAGAGAGGTTTTAAACATCCAAAAGAAAATGCGGCTTATACACGGGGGCGGCTAATACACGGGTATATACGGTACGTAGATAGCAAACCGAGTGAACAAAGTCTCATAATATTGATTTATTGAAGTCAGCAGTAACATTGTATTGTGCATTATGCTCAACTTTTACATGTGCAATTATTGACGTAATCGATAATAACTAATTATAAATTATTAATTTTGCTCTTTGGTGATATCAAGTGTAAGGTTACTTATGGGCACCCCTGTGGAATGTACTGCAGAAGTTATCCTCTTTTATATCAGGCATACAAAGTAATCTTTACTCTTTCCGTTATACATGTTGGTTGTGCAAGAATCTTTAGCAAGCTGAGATATGTAAAGAACCGTTTAAGAAATCAGCTAAGCAAAGATCGCTTGAATTCCCTTCTTTTATGTCCGTCGAACGAGTCGTTTTGTTACGCATTTCCAACTATACGGTCATCGACAAACTAGCAAAAATGAACGCAGAAATGCGAAGACTCTTTGACAATGTTTGTTTGTTAATTCTAAATATTCTTTTTTGAAATGAGCTATATATGATGTAGTTTGCAAGATGAAGCGTGTAACGTTTTAGTAAGATTTGCAATTAGTTGTCAAAAATGGGCTGGTTTTATTTTAAAGTTCCCGGCCCGGTTGAATTTGCTAATCCACCCCTGAGCGTACCTATTAAGCAATAGAAACTTTCGCAAATTTCAACGCGGAAAATCAACCGTAGATCAATTTCGTTCTGTTAGCAATAAGAAGGCTGAGAAAACAGAGACATAGAAAGACCGAGACTTCCAAATAAGAGTCTTAAAAAATCCACTTTTGGAAAAATGTTTACCAATATAAAAATCGGTAAAAAATTATTATTATCGTTAAAGTACAAAGAAAAAATGTTTGTTTATGCTTGTTTGTTATAAAAACATTTATACCAAAATTATAGCTGATGTATGAAAATATTTTTCTGAATGCATGTTGAAGTTTTTAGACGAATTAATTCTTACGTAGTGTTCTTAATTGTGGGTTATTAATGTACAAGATAAAATGAAGTTTTTATCTCAAATTCGACAAAAAAATTACTTTTTTAAATCGAGGCAAATTACCGTTTCTGCAACATTTTAACCAAAATTTCTTTGTAAAAATTTCTAGAAAGTCAAAAAGAGTTTATGGCCTATATTATTATATACTTAAATTGAGAAAATTTTAATTATAAAAAATTTTCATGGATTAGTTTTGAATATACGCGATCTGGTTGCTATAGATTAGTGGTTCCCAACCTTCTTTTAGCCACAAACCCTTTCCAAAAAATGTTCAAGCGTACGAACCCCTAAATTTTTAATTAATTTTTTAAAATTTCAATTTGACTCTGAATGATAATTAGCAAACCTTTCTTTTAAATTCTGTTCAATTTTCTGTGCGCTCGCGGACTCCTGCAACCTTTCAACGGATCCCTGGTTGGGAGCCGCTGCTTTACTTTAAACATGAACGGTTCTTCATAAGTAATCACAAATACAATTTTTTTTCTTTATTTTAATGGAATAGCACTGTTGCTCTTACTACAAAAAATACGGTTTTCTACTTCTAAAATCTACTGAGAAATTACAAAGCACGACAATAAGAAGCAGAACTTAGCAAAGCAATCACGAGTGAAAAATGTAGGAGAATAACAGTTTTAAATTGGAAACAAATATGCAAAAAGTGTTGTTGTATAATTTAGTATAAAAGTAAAAAATTTGTCAAAAATTTTTATGTTGACTTGTGTTTTTTATTGCACATTAAGGCCGAATTTCTGTTAAAAACATTTAAAATGATAAAAAGATTGAGTATTATAAACAAGTTTCTCCCTTGAAGACATAAATAAATGTTTGATTTTGACAAATTCGAAGTAAATTACTATTGGTAACCATTGAAACAAATTCATTTGAAAAATCTAAACTTTATCTTGCTATCGATTTTTGTAACTCAGTAAGAATAAATCGATTGACCGAAGTCAAAAAGTTCGAATAGCAAAAAAAATTTATTCGTTTAAGAAACATGCTTGTCACAAAAAAAAAAAATAATCGTCCATCGCTAATATTATATGTTATCAATAAGACAATGACACCCGTTGAATTTAACAAATACTAAAGTTCGATTTAAGTTGCGATTAAAATACCCCGGATGAAAAAAAGTCGAAGAAAGAAAAATAAACTAATACTGAAACTAATTACAGAAAAGGCACAGTAGAAAAATCAGCGACATGCTGGTTATAAACAACAAAGAAGCACTGGCCTTTCAATATTAAATAACAAATTGTTAAAGTGCAGATGACGTCATTCCCGGATTATTTCAGGATCAAGTCTACGAATTAAAAAACAGTATAATCATTATTTTGTTTTTTAACAACAACGATAATAATAAAAATAATAAAACTCTGATGAAATACAAGTTACTGTACAGCACCAAACACGACACTAAGTCTTCTTTCAGCGGTTTTTTTTTTTTTTTAAAGAAATTCCTCTTGGATTCTGAACTTAAATTAGGAAAGGTGTAAATAGCAATTTATTATGTTCTATATGATAAAAACACACAAATAGAAACGCTAAAAGAGAGGTAAACATAATCGTATATATTTACAACAGCTAAAAGCACAATGAAAAGCCCGATTTTTGATTAGGACTCTGCGGAGTTGATCCACGCCCTCATCCCTACGAATGAATCAGGTAAGCCCACCACCACCATAATCAAAATAGAACCTTTCATATCATTCGTTCATACGCTGAAGCGTGTCATGAGTTCACGAAGCCATTCTAGGCTATACAGCCACCTTGACGGGCAGTCGGAACAACTGCGAACCACAAAGAAACACCTTTGTTGGTTTAATTTGCACGGGAATCGCACTCAGGCGGCACGTACAGGGGCTCAAAAATATTAGACATATCATAACAAGGTCTTAAAGTGCTCACACAGGCTGGTTGCAAGTGGGGGGCGGTTAATAGCGACGCGACCTTGGAGTGGGGCTGCGGCTTCTCCTGCACGGACTCTGCAAAAGAAGAAAGTCAACATCAGCAGGTCGCTACCTCGCACACGTCACAAACCCCGCTCGCTCGCGACGACGAACGCAACGGACTTGTGGATCGACTTCGTCTGGGAGATGAGAGCTGAAAGAGAAAGAGCCGTAAGTGCGACGTAAAATCAAACAACAGTCGAAATTCATACCGCGCCGCGTCGTGTCACGCACTCTCCCTTGATCACAACCTCGGAATCTTCCATGAGAGCCGGCCAGATGTGGTAAGCAACTAGCGGCGCCGTGAACTCGCTGTCGTAACTACGTCGGTATCTGAACGCGATCGTTAGTCAGTTGGCTAAGTACAGAAAGAAGCTTAAGAATTCCAAAGCTGCTCATCCATATACGAATGACTAAAAGAGAAACAAAAAGCAAGTTACTTCGACTCGCTCATCAGTTCACCGTCTGTGGCAAGACTAATGTCCAGTGGTGGATCGAGTGCTTGCATCGAGTAAGCAACCTTGCAAACTTCCCGGATGAACGGGGTCAAAAGTTCAAATTCGCATTCCGGTGGAAACGAAATCTTGGGATTAACGTTCATGGATCGAATAACATCCTGAAAAGTGTAATACAGCTAATAGTCTATTTTTTATTAACACATTTTCTAGTCTTTTCGGGAGTCTAGGACAGCAGGCTGCAGCCCAACTAACCAGTCGGCTGTGACGAGTTGGGTTGCAGCCAGTCGGCTACGGCCAATTGGCCCATTCCGTCTTTTTGGTTATCATTGATGATGAAATTCGTATAAAAATTTTCACACTAGTGGTTTTTATGGTTTAATTCAGCGTTGCGCTGAATAATTTAGAAAGTTTTAAAAAGGATTTTAGTTAAATATGTACAAAGAATTTTTGCTCAGCAAAAACCGTAAACTAGAAGTCTAATGGAGAACGCTAGAAATCTAAGGAAGAAATTTAAGGAACAAACCTGGGCAGACTGCTTAAAAGCTGAGGCAAGCAAGCAAGCAGTCTAGAAGAAGAAAATCTCTTATATAAAACTCCTCTCGCAGTAAGTTACATTGCAAATTCATGATATGTTACCTAGAACGTTTTTTCATGCTACCTCGAGCGTCGCACAGATTAAAAAGAGCCGCGTTTAGGTACTTGGCAGAGGTATCTGTACGAAAAGTAATTTCCTAAATGAATCAGCCTCGTCGAGGTTAGAACTGATTACCAACCACTATAAATTGGATTATTTCTGCTTCCTGTCTAGTCTCTATTAGGTGAAGCTCTTGCTTTATCCGGTGAGAAAAAACTAGTCCGGGAAAGTCAATTTTTCAGTTTACTCACAAACTGGATGATCAGATTGCTGCTTCTCGGGGCGAAAAATACACCCAAACCCTGGGAAAAGCTTTTAGAAGCAGCAGAGGTAATTTAAGAGTGGGAACCTAGATTGGCTTCTTTGAGGGGTTAAGAGACGGCTACTCTAAAATATCCTTGGAGGAGGAGCAACAACAACAAATTTATGGGACCGTTTCGGACTCTCAAAACGGTTAAAAGAAAGCCGTGGTCATTCTTATTGCGATTAGAGCTTTTACTTAAATCATTTTTTAACACAATTCGCTTACATCAACACTCTTGTCTACATCATAGAGATCGAGATTTCGAACGATGTAATCAGTGACGGCTTCTTCGAGACTACCGGGTCCAGAGTGAATTGGAGCAAGCAACTTGCGGGCGCGCAAGCGGAACGAACGGTATGCCATCTTAGCCACGTGGAATGACTCGGTGACCGCGATAAAGATGATCTTTTTGATCATTTCGTCAGAATAAACAAATCTTCTCAGACGATCCTGATCGAAAACGCAACATTGAATGGCGAAAATAAAATTAAAGCGTTAATCGAATTTTAGAAAAGAGCTTGTTAGGGTGACGATAACTTGCACACAATCGAATGGGCAAATATTTATAATAGATTTTAGTTTAGCTTTTTAATTTCTACTCGCAATCAACTTGCTAGTGCTTATCAAAAGTGATTTGTGAATAAATGGGTAGCGAATAACAAACGATACACGTTGTTAATACGTACAATCAAATAAAACAGAAGGGGATTCTACGTACTCATAATATTATTGTTAAGAATTTGAGCAACATAACATCAAGTAATTAAAGAATTGAAAACAAACTTACCTGCATGTCCAGTCTGTTCACCGAGTACAGGTCGTTAAAACGCGCCACCAAGCGAGAGTGACGAATCGAGTTAGTCAATTCGGCATGAGTGGGGGACGATGGCGGGGGCGGCAAGTCGTAGATTGACAAACTACAAACAAACTTGGCTAATGAATCATCTTTGATCGCACAAAGCAATAAAACAATAACTTGGATAACAAACGTTCTTCCTAAATTAAGTAACAAGCATGACATAAATAGCAATGTGTTTTTCGTTGCAAAACTTAATTTTCACTTTTATCGAAAGAAGTTCTAGAATTTATCAGAATTTTATTTGATGTGTTTCAATGCGAAGAGCGTCTTTAGACAAAATTAAAACCGAATTTACGAACAAACGAAATTGTAGCTTGATGGGATTTTAAATGGTAGTCGCTAATTGTTATTAAGCGATGAGATCCCTTTAAAAAACTATAAGAATGTAATTGGTTTTAAATGCCACGTCACAAAGCGATTAAAAACAATTGCACTTAATCGAATAAAAGCGACGCGTAAGAGTTCGAGAACGGCCAAGTGGCATGTACACTATCGAGAACAAAAGAACAAGCTTAAAAAAGCCTTTGTACATTTGGCGTCCTGTCAACATACTGGCATCGCGCTACTATTAATCATCGTTTTCGACAATCAAAAAACTAAAGCAAGCTTTGAGCATAAAATCGCTCGACGTTTTGCAAAGTCGAGATCCATCGCGACTCGACATCGATATTCTCCAAACGGCAGAACTTCAAAATACGTCAAACTAACATCGGATGCAAGCAGGTCTGTTCTCGCCCAAAATTCCTTAAGCGCGTGACAAAACTGTGTTGAGTATGAACAATGTACACACTCAATACAAATAAACTCGCTCATCTCGATCGGGAGAAATGCATAAGAAAACCTGGGAGGTAAGCAGGGCTTTCCGGCGAAGAAGAGAAAAACAACAAGGAAAGAATGATTCTAGATGGATTAAATACAATTCTAATGCGCTAAAATAACGTGCCACCGTATCGAACAATGAAATTTAATAGTTTCGAGTGGGTCGACCGCTCTCTCGGTGGATTTCAATGGCTTTCATCTATTGTCCTTTGATGGTTGAGCGTCCTTGACGATAAAAAGTTACTACGCCAAAAGAAGGCAAAGTTAGACGCGAAGTTTGTGAAATAAGCAGCTGACCAGATTGGTTGTTTGCTAACCACCGGCATTGAATAGTCACTCAAGCAGTGAGTTTGTGGTGGCAATTATATTTTGCCCTTTAAACGCAAATACAAAAGTGTAGTACACCGTTTTAGTTGTTATGTTGTAACAATGAAAACGTGACAAATAGATCTAACCAAGCTTAAATCAATTTAATGCACCACCATTTAGAGTAAATTCGATATTTTTAACATATGCTTTTAATACATTAATTAGTTGAAAACAGAAAGTATAACCTACTCAGGCGTTCGAGAACGACGAGATGGACTGCGGCTGCGACGGGGGGGAGGGCTCAAGCTACGACGGGGAGGGGGGCTGCAACTGCGATCTCGTATTCGAAGTCTAAATAAGGGCAAAAATGAACAATAGTACAGTATAAAACATTAAACTCTTTTCTCGGTTTATTGTTCTTAAAATTACCCGAAAAGTATAGCATTAAGACTCGGATCAAACTATAATCCGTTTACGGATGTTTTGTATATTGCGTATGGTGAATTTTTTAAATTTTAATTATTTAAACAAACTTAACTCAAGAATATAAAGAATTGCCACTATTCTATAATGATTGCAGAGTATAAATTGCAGCATACCGCATTGATGTCTTATAATATTAGATATATAACTTTCAAAAGCAACTATTACTTCATCCTATTCTACGCAGATAGAAAATGGATGTCTTGCAAATTATTGTTTTAGTTTAAACAACTGCCTAGCAACATGACAAAAAAATTGTTTAATGTTAAATCTGCAGTTATTAATAAATGTATCTTTATCACACGAAATCAATCAAGCAATAACCTACCGACTTTCTAAAATATCGCGTTCACTGCGCAGTAGACTGATTTCATCCCTCAACCGATCGATCTGACGTTCATAGTCGCCGACCAAATCAAGCCGGGCTTTGTACCTGGCAGCCTCGTCTCTGGCAAGACGAAGACTAAAGCAGAACAAAAATCATCATGTTACGTAGACACTTGAAAAATCTCTCGGTGCTAAACAATATTTGACAAGGCAATCAAGTGCAAAACAAAGTTTAATTGTAATACTTTGAGAAATCAATATAAACTTTGAACATAAGTCAAAGCAACTCACTCCGAGCGAAGCAATATAATTTCTTCTTCAGACGCTAGCATAGTTCCTCCCGACTCAACCTTAGTTTTCTCGAGTTCAGCTTGGCTGTTGTTCAACCTGGACCAAAAAGTTTCAAACTGGTCAAAATTGCGACGTCACATTCGGCATCCGGCTCGAGAACAAAGAAAAAGAAAGACGCGGGTTGGATTACATTGTTACAACACGTTGCCGTATTAAACAAATAAAATGCTTTTTACAAACGCTAGTAGTAATCACAAATTCAAACACGCGAATCAAACATTAATTATTCATTATTGCTGACAGGAATCTAAGTTATTACAAACTAAAGTTAAAAATTTATTCTGACTACCCACAATAATTAATGTGAAAAGACGGATTAAGCTAGGTAATATTAACAAGTAAAACAAGAGCGGTGAATAAACTTATTATCACGAAACAAAGTTTATTTACTTAAATGACAATATAATTAATAGTTGTCCGGGTTTCCAGGACAACGGCGAAGGCATTTTAAGTAACTATCAAACGTTTATTTCCATCTATTTTCAGAGATGCCAAATTTTTGTTGTTTGCTTGACGTTTTAATTGTTTTTGCTTATTCTTTTAAAAAAGTAATATGAATCTTTTTGGAGCTGCTTGTCAATACCGCGAAATAGACAAATGACGTAAAATGTCTTTTCCGAAATCATAACGACATGACCAGGAAAGGATTTAAACCAATTATGTCAATATTTTATTTTTTATTTATTTTCATTTTTACTCACAATCAACTTGAAATTAATCATAGTGCATGTAGAAATAAATATTGTGAATAAGGAAGCAGCGACTAAACGAAGTACGTTATTACATGCACAACTGACGTTGTGCATGCTCGCCGTGCCGTCGTGCAATAATTAAATTTAGGTTTGTAACTCTAGGTAACACTGCTTAGAATGTTTGGTGAGTAAAAATTTCGAACAATGTGACATTGAACAAGGCATATTTTTTTAAACATCTGTGGCCTCAAAACAAGATTTTGTGAAGTAGCTGAACAACGGTAAAACATTTAAAACGTTAGCTCACTCTTCTCTTGCAAGACTCAACTCTTCTTGGGTCGACTCGAGTTCAGCTTCTAATTTCTGAATGTCTTCGTCATGTTTCGCTTTCAGATTGGACATTTTACGATCTTTTTCAACCGACTCCTGTCGAAGAACGATTTGCTCATTGTAATGAAATGGCGAGATATATGAGCCGATTTCGTACTTGAATAAGTGCAAGGCTGGTGTCGGAAGATACGCTACCACCAGAAGCCATAAACCCAGCACTTAACCAAGGCAAAAGACGACTTTTTAAAGTGTCTACACCGCCATAAGTGCCTCCTTCAGAAGCAGTCAAGCTCATGGCCGTAAAGAGTTGACTTTGTATTTTCGCAGTCAGCTCGGTTAATTCGCAGATTTTTCCCAAGTTCGTATCGCAGCTGTTCAACTAAAACAAAATCTTTTACAATTAGCAACAGGATTGCATTTGTTTATTCAACTTTAGTGACGTAGGAAAAGAAAATAATATATTTCTTGTAAATCTAAGTGAAAATCAACAAATCTAATAAGTCAAAAACCAGCAAACAAAGGCCTTTAAGCCTCTAAAAAAAATACAAAAGTAGTTGCTATGAATGATGAATAAGCAATGCTGGTTTAGCATCAACAGACGCTAACTTGTTTGTTTAAGAGTACTAAGTCAAACAAAATCAATGACAACGACGCTAACACATATTTATAATGAGATTCCAACTAAAAAGCGCAAGCTTTTTCAGAACATACAGCATTAACGTGCATACTATCAACATTAAAAACAAATTTTTAGAAGGAAATATTAATGCATTGAACAAAAGCTTGTTGTCGCGATATTATTCTTGATCTCGGCATGGGGAAATTAGGAGTTGGATTCACGGGCGAGCCGAAACTACTAGAGTGTTGCTGACGTCTCGTTAAAGCTGCAAATATTATACAAACACCAAATGGTTGTATTGCGAAGATGAGCACCACGAACTCTAGACACTCTTGCGCGTGTGAAGCAAATATAATAAAAAATTTGTTTGGTTCATTTAATTATTGCAATAATAAATACCGTAGGAGTGAAGTGCTTCTGAATTTCATGACTTAAAAAATAACATTCATGAAACAAAATTCAGTCGAGAAATAACCAACAAAAACTTCCGAATGTACTGCATTAAAAGTATTAAATCTTTGAAGCAAACAAAGACTTTTTTTCTTTTACTAATACTGTATGGCTGCCATTAAATTATTTTTATACGACGAAACAAAACCAAACTTTTCGTGTTCTCGCGTCTCTACAAGGATTTATGTGCCGGAATCCCGGACGATTTTTAAGTTTTAAATTCCTAGCATCCCGGGCAAACTTTCCAAGAAATCCTGGTTCATTGCATTTGATTGAAAGTAATGATTTAAAGCATGTACTTAATGATGTACTTAATACGTTGGTCGATCGCGATCTACATATTGAGCAAAGGATTGGGACTGCAGGTAAAGACCTTATTTTTTGAACAAAAATGAAAAAATTGGATATTAATTGTAAATGAAAAACTTTTTTTTCGTGATCACCTGCCACTTGGGACGAAAATGGAGAAATTGAAAAGTAATTACAAGTGAAGACTTTTTATAGTGTTCAGTAAATTTTTCAAACAAAATTGTGTGACATTTTGCCATCTCTGTAGTACATTTTGCAATCCCAGAATTCCGTGATTTTCCGGAAAATTAAATTTTTTCCCGCAAAATTCCGGGATAATGAGAAGTTCGGAAAATCATAAACTTTAGTCTCTACATTATATCGCAAATGGACGTTTACCGTGCACATTTTAGCAACTTAGATTTAAGTAACACAGGCACTTCGGTAAATTGTAATTGTGGTGGTAACTGGCAAGGGTCAGCAATAAAAGTGTTACATTTGGCCCGCTCTGGAATCGAATTTAGACCTTTGGCATTAGAGGCAAAAGTGCTAACCTCCTCACTTTTGGTTTGAAAAGTTGACTATGTAGACAAAAAAAGAAGCTGCAAGAAAGCATTACCAAATCAAGACTTTATGACAACGTTGAGTCTTTTTCTGTAGGATTATGAACAGTAATAGAAAGAAATAAAACAAACTCTTTCTTTTCTCTATAAAACGATGAACGTTACTGCTGATAAAAAAATAATTAGTGCTACTCACCACATAATTTTCTTTTAAGTTATTAATTTTGTCTTGTAAAACAGCAAATGACGAGCTGTTTGCTAATTTCCGTATACTTTCAGACATAACTCAAACACAGATTGTTTAAACACGAAACAAAAAATATACAAAAAAATTTGTTACAGTTTTATAAAATCATTCAATCTACTCCCAGAACAAACTATGTTATTACTAATAAATTTAAATTAACTTTTTAAATGAATAGTCTCACAAAATCAGTGCATTATTTTATGATGCTTTGAAAAGTTAAGTGTGCCTGACAAAAGCATATATGATTACTACATTCTTAATATTTCATCAACAACAGAATGCTTTTAATTAATGTTGTTAAAAAAAAGAAACAAGAAAAATTTAAAATTAATTTAAACTGAGTATGTTACACATTTACTATCTGTTTTCAATCAATACTTAAATAATTTAAATTTCTTTAACTACTTAGAATGAATTAAACATGTATTCAGCTATTCAAAAAAATCAAGTCACCACTGTAAATACTTATATTTTTTTGTGTTACTGTTTTTTAAATCAGAAATAGCAACTTTATATAGTTGTTATATATATTACAGTAAGACTGTGAAAGCAGGGATTTTGCATAGAAAATTCCTAAATTTTATTCCTAGTGATTTGACTTAATTCCTAAGCAAAATAGTTAGTAATTTCAAAATTTTTTTGTTTTGGGGATTTAATGAAACCTTTCACACTTTTTCTGTAACTTACACAGAAAGTTTAATAAAAGATTGATAAAAAGAGTTTGCACAAAATTGTGATAATGAAACTGCAAATAGCTTGATTATTGTGTTACCCATATGGTGGTGGTGAAAAAGATAGCTGTTGTACAAAAGTTAAATATACAATGCAAGTTTTTTTTTAGTTATGCAATAGTATTGATAGTTTTTAAGCTATTGAAACCATTATTAATTTAAGACAAAAGACATCTTGGAAATACAAAGGAATCCAACTTGGCAATTATATCAATACATTTTTCTATTGTAATGCACTACTTTCTATTTCAAGAAAACCAACAATGATAATTTTTGATCAATACCACATTCTAGTTAGTCCAAAACTACAAACAGAACCAAACACAAGAATTATTACCATCCATAACATATTCGAATTTGTGACAAAAGTCAATGTAAAGCAATTCTGATATATCTTCAGCAGAGCATGAAGTTTTTTATACAATAAAGGTCTAGGGCAGTCCAAAAAAATTATTGTGTCATCTCCTACAGGATTGTGCACATAGACACAACATAAACAGTAAACACATAATGACTGAGCATCATGACATATTGAACTTAAGAAACATGGCCGGAGTGTGATTGGCTTAAAATTGAGTTAATGTCAAACAGTGTGTTTAAAAAACTTTATATTTATGTTCATAATGTAAAAAAAACATATAACATTAGGTAAATGTTTATTCATAATATAGATGTTTGACCACAAGTATATTTGACTTAAAGTATTTAAAAATCATGGAGTCTCTTGAAGAAGTGACCATAAGCGAGTTTCAGAAACAAGGAAACTAACCAAAAATTTTTCTACAGCACTAAGAAAAAATTAAACCAAGAGGAATAAGATCTCTTCAGGAAGCAATAGTAACCACAGGGGAATTCTCAGTTAGTTTTATTACAAAATCACTTATGGTCCTAAATCATGTACTACAGGGTGTCCCAAAAAGATGTATACACACTTTAAATAATTGTAAACCACGTGTTTATCATTATTTGTTACATTTTAGCATGCAGAAGAATTTAAAAACATCATTCTATCATTTTTTTACTGCCAGTTCTACATTACACCTGGAGACTTGAGAATCCACATGCTATGGTCAACAATCATGTTTATTTAGGCTACTAGGAATTACAGTGAGGTGTGGCTTATCATCAAGAGGATCAATTGAACTGTTCTTTATTGATGCTACTGTGACTAGTCCTGTTTACTTGCACTTGCTGCAACAGTCTGTCATGCCAAGCATTAGTAAACCCTCTGAAGAGGATTTTTATTTAAATTAAGATGGGGCACTCTCAAACTACTTAAAAAGGTGTTAGATCCTTCCTTGATAAAATCTTGCCAAATAGGTGGATTGGACAGAGGGTTTTGTTGAATACCCTCCACATTCCACAGATCTCACACCACTAGACTTCTTTTTATCAGGATACCTAAAAAACAAAGTCTACGCAATGAAACCTACAACAATCACTGAATTAAGAGCAACTAATGAATGTGAATGCATGCAAATACCCAAATGAATTGTTTCATGATGTGTGATATTGCATTGTTTCACGTTACTGATGCTGTCTGGACCAGAACAGACATTGGTTTGAAAACTGACAGTGACAAAATGATAGAATGATATTTTTTAATTCTTTTACATGTTGAAAATTAAACAAATAATGATAAACACCTGGTTTACAATTAGTGTGTATACAACCTAGTGTGTATATATCTTTTTGGGACACCCTGTATTCACAATCAAATTAAAAATTACAATCTCTGCAAACATTATGTTTGCAAACCAAAATATTCTAAATGTAGCTATCTTGTAACATCAATAAAGATTTTTATTTTATGAGGGTGGTTTATAAAGTAATGCCTCCTATCTTCCAATTACAAAAGTTAAAGAAATAGAAAAACAGAAGTGACATTACCAAATCAAGCACACATTATGTTCAAGAATTTTATTTTTCTACATAGTCATTACCATTTTCAATGCATTTTTTCCAATAATGAATGAGGGCCTGTGTGCCACAGTAGTAAAACTCTTTTCCAGCTGTGGCAGTCTGTTTTTTGACTGCGTCTATAGTCTAATGTAGTGGTTCAGACTTGTTTATTGCAGATTTTATACAAAAATTTTTAATTACCTTTATATAAACTGTAAAAAAACAATAAAGCAAAACACAATACAGAATATACAATATATCTCAAATTAAAATGTCTCGAATTTTCTTTATTGATCTTTTTCAAAAGAACCCAACAATAATCGCTTAAATAAATGCTTTTCTTCTGTCCGTTCAACTAGTCACTTCTTTTCCAATTGTCACTTCTTTTTCTTTTTTGTTATCTGATCCTCCTTGACCGTATTTCAAATGTGGAGTAACACGAGAGGCAATGTAATAGCCCAATCAGTAGGATTTTGTTGAACACGAAGAGCATCTTTCAATCGCTGATGAAAATTTTCAATTAGACCGTTGCATTGTGGATGGTAACTAGTAGTCCTATTTTGTTTAGCACCAATACATTGCATTAACTGTGTCCATAAATTTGATTTCAAATTGTGCACCTCTATCCGTTGTTACGTTGTCAAGAAAATACACACATGTTGTCAACAAAATGCTTCTTTTACTTTTTTAGAGGCTGAAACAGATGAAAATCTGATGGTGCAAAGTCAGGGCTATATGGCAGATGAGGCAGCACTGTCCAGCCAAACTTGGCCACAATTTCTGTGGTATTAAGACTCACATGTGGCTTGGCATTGTCTTGTAAGAAGAATGTTTTCTTCTTCTCTGATCTAGTGCAGAAAATTCTAGCCTTCAGTTTGATCAATATTTTAATGTAATGTTTAGAGTTGACAGTTGTCCTGGTTCCAAGAAATCCAAGAGGATAATGGTACACATCATTTTGTGTAACCAAGTTTGACTGGCTGGCTAACCAAGTTTGTGTAACCAAGTTTGGCTGGACTAATCTGCCATATAGCCCTGACCTTGCACCATCAGATTTTCATCTGTTTGGGCTTTTAAAAGAAGGATTGCAGGGATAGCATTTTGTTCACAACAATGTTGTCATAGACACAGTCAAAAAAGTTGAAAGAGAGTTTTACCAGTGCATCATACAAGCCCTTATTCATCATTGGAAAAATGTATTGAAAATGGTGGTGACTACATAGAAAAATAAAATTCTTGAACAAAATGTGTGCTTGATTTAATAATGTCACTTCTGTTTTTCTATTTCTTTAACTTTTTGAGTTAAAAGACAGGAGGAAAACTTTATAAACCACCCTCATAATTTTTTTGCAACCAGCAGCAGTATTCCATTTATAAAATATAAAATTCTAATATTTTAAAAAGTTCACTCAAATATGCAATATATACCAATATTAAAAGCAAAAATCAAACTGTAATCATTATTAAAAAAGCTTTATATTAATTGATTTGAATGCTATAACTAGTTTTTTACTAAAAAATTACGTAATAAATTATATCTCCTCAATTTATCTTTCTAACTCACAGAACTATATTGAGGGCATTAAAATTAGTACAAATGTTAAGCAATTGCCTAGGCCTACTTTTAAGATGCTTTTAAAGATATTGCTGTCCAGTTAAAATATTAGGTTTCTTCAAGAAGTCACTGTAAACGTGGTCAAGTGGTTAAAGCACTGAGCTTATGGTCAACATGGTCTCGATTCAAAACCCACTCATGCCATTCAGTTGTTTCTTTGGGAAAGACAGTTTACAACACTTTCTCCTGCTTGGTGGTCTTGGCAAGCAGCTCTAAATTACAGTTATATCTCTATCAAATTACAAGTGGACAGCAATATCTTGGCATCTCTGGAAGTAGGTCAGGGTAATTGCCTTATATATTAGCGCCTCTGTTGCTTTCTTGCAAGTCAGGAGGATAAATATAGAGATTAAAAAAAAAAACAATTTCTGTTTGTGAAACTATTCTGGATGCCCCCTGTGGTACTAATGTTTCTTGAAGAGATCCTTTTCTTCTTGGTTTTTTTTTTATTCTATAATGGTGCAGAAAGGGAGATTCCAAGTAAGTTTTACCAAAAAAAATTGCTTACAGTGACTTCTTGCAAAGACCCCAAATTTTTTCTTACGAAGTATATAATAAACTGATAAACTCAGCTTTGATAGCTTCAACAGTTAAAAAAATTAGTTTTCTATCATTTTATCAGATAGAATACAAACACTATGCTTTTGAATAAAGTACAAACCATTTGATTTTAACAAATTTATATTGCATTGTTGGCCTACTTCACACTTACAACTGCTTTATGCAAATTTTCAATAGCCAAGATAGCTGAAGGCAAACCTTCAAATATTGAATGAGTCTTTGTTGTTTTTGACAATAATATGTCGTTTTTATAATAGTAAGAGGTCAAATTAGCCCTGACTGTGCGATTTTACTATATACATGCTTATTCAGCACCAGAAGAGATTTTATGATACTCTTCTTGAAAGTGTAATAAAGTTAGAAATGATCATCCCTGCTCAACTTTTCCAGTGCAATTTTGGTTGTTTAAAAAACTAATGAAATTTATTTATCTTAGACGAAAGATAAACAACAACTACAACCATTTATCTGACAGTAATGCGTTTAATAATTTTAAGTGCAGTAATCAAATCGGGTCTTTTCAAGAAGTTGCAATCGGTAAAACGATAGCGGTTGCACTAGAATTTTTAAAAATACAATATGAATTAAGTAATTGTTCGATTGCCATAATTGTCTAAATATATTACACTGCAGAAAATGGCAAAAAAACATTAAATACAATGCCTAATTCTAGGATATACCGGATGCTGGTATCACAACTTTTTGTGGCGGCATTACAATGGCAACTGCTAAGTTGGTAACCGCTGGATGTGGTTAAGGAGCTCAACTCCAACAGTTCCTGCAGAAACATAGCAATAAATATAATTTTTCATTTTCAACGAAATGCAACTATACGTCATTTCCATAGCCATACCAGCCGAAAAAACATTGAAGGAGCAATACAGTTTTTCCAAATTTTATTGACCTTTGTCCGAATCATGGCCTTCCCGCACTTCACGGATATAACAGAAAATTTTGTTACAAATTCATGATGAAGACCAAATAAAAGGTCATCACCACTTGGAATCTGTTTCTGCATAATTCTTCGATTTTTGTCTCAAAAACATAAATCTTGAAAAAAAGAAACCACCTCAAATGTAAAGAACGCTTCAAAAAGACGCTTTTCTGCAATTGGTGTTCATATTCGGTGCACAATACAGTTTGTTTTTGCCCAAATAATTTCGTGTTGCTGCCCAACATTCTGTCTTGCCCAAATTTTTTGAAACTTAGAGGGGCAATTTCCCCTTGCCTCACCTCGGCTTGTAGGTCCAGTGAAGTTTTAATAGGGCGCGAACGGTGCGGCTGCAACGAGCCCCCTTAAAATACAATAAAAAGTGGTCCCCCTACACAAGAAATTGCTCTATTTTTTCATAGTAGCTCCTGGCGTCGATGGCATGTCAAAAATAAAATAAATTAAAAAATTTTTTTAAAGATAACTTTACTTGGAGACACAAAAAAGGGACCCCTCCTAAAACAATAGCTTTTTTTAGAGATTACATTGATTTGAATACTCAACAGCGGCCCTCTTGAAATGAAAGACCTTTTTTAGAGATTTGTTTTGAGACACAAAAAGTAACCCTCCAAATCAAACGACGACTCTTTCTAAAGATGGCAAGGTTTTGTATCAGTTATTAGTGGCCCTTCCCTAAATTGAAGACTTTTTTTAGAGATTACTTTGTTTTCATACACTAAAAACGGCCCCCGATACAACAACGGTCTTTTTTTAGAGTTTGCTCTGCTTTGGAACGCTAAATAGTTGCCCTCTCTTACTTTTCTTGTACCGGGACCCCCTTTTTGTAAGGCCGTCACTGCGTAGGTTTATGACTATGGCTAGTACATTAGTTTTTGAAATCTTTCAAATCAGGAAGTAATCCTCGGTCAAATCTAGATATTTTCTTTCTCAAGCTTTATTCTTATACGCCTACCTTGTCGGATTTTACATTCTGGGAATCTACATCGCATGATCACGCGATATTATTACCCACTTTTATACAACAATACCAGCAATCGGATCTTGGGTCACATCAGTTAAATAACGTTAAAAGTTTGGCTTAATCATAATCAAATAAGCTATTTTTAACATTTTAATTATTATTTGTTTAAATATATATTCTTGAATAAATTTTAATTCATGCTTTGATGGTTGAAATAATCATCTGTGGTAAAAAATATACTTTATTATTGTGTACCTACAGCAGATTAAAATGTAGACCTACTATTTTGGCATAAAATTGCCTCACTTCTTTCTTTTTTAAAGAATATAATTTTGTAGGTGCAATTTATTTCTCAAGATTCACAGGCCATCTCAGTGCCAAAAAAATCTGATTGTGCCCAAATTCGTTGCAAATGAATCAACTCGGGTGAGACAATTGCGCTCTTTTCTTCTATCAATGCGGTGCAGCTATGCATTTAAGTAATAGAATGCAACAAAAAAAATACAGGTACAACAACAGCCCACAAAATATGTTAGAAGAAATCGGATAAGGTCTGATAAACGAGCACTCAACAATGAATAAACATTAAGTTTTTGTTTATTTTTAAAAATTTGAATTTTAAAAACCACATTTATTCCTTTTTTGTTATCACCTGGCTTTTTACCTTGCCGATTGTAGTTTTTGTCAGAGACCTCTTGCTTACGCTTTCACCGACCCTGCCAAGAAGTATTATTAAAAATTGCTTGCAGGCCAAAAAATTGCATTTTTTTGGGAACGGGATTGATAAAATCTGACAAAAATTTTTAAAAAACTTGCAAATCAAACTGAGCTTAGGCCTATACCTCTGAAATGTTAAAAAAAAAGCACAAATTCAAGTTAAATCAAAATTTAACTGACAACAATTAATTCATGCCCGCTAAAAAAAAAGATTCCTGTTTTTTAGTCATCACGGACTGTATTAAATGGTGTCAGGCAACCTACTAAACAGTGATCTTACAGATGACATTGACATTAAAAGCAAGTTAAATCATTCTATTGTGCAGCAAATAAATTGAAACACCAATTTAGTAAGTGTAGCTTGGAAGTAAAAAATTATTTATTTCGGCATTTTTGCATGCTTTTTTATGGAAGCCACCCAGGCCCGGATTTACCAATAGGCTAGGCAGGCTAAAGGCTCGGGCCTCAACGTCCAAGGGCCTCTAAATTCAATTTCGAAGTTTGAAATTCTAATAAAAACTTGACAAGTTTAAACCGCACCTAGAGCAGAACCTATATCTGTATTGCTAAATATCTTCTACATAGGTTATAAGTAAACGTAGTTATAAAGGTTACTAAGTTGTCTACTCTGCAAAAAACAGTACCAGTAGTTGACATGTTTCTAAAATAACTTACCGACAGTGTGTTGCTTACTTTTATGATAAAATATACGTTTTAGCAATAGAAATTTACCAATGTTATCGATTTATTTTATTATTAGACGTATTGGTATTGCTTACCTGCGTTTAGATCAAGCAATAATCTTATTTCTTACTTTTTCTGACCCTAATTTTATTATGAGTAAAAGATTTGAAAGTGGAGCTAGCAAGCGCAAGAGAAAGAAAATTGAAAATGATATGGTGAAAAAGATAAAACCAATCACTGCTTTCTTGCATCAACCTCTGACAGAAGCAACGGGTGCTGGCACTGAAGTAGGTGCATTGACCCTAGCACAAGAAAATCTGTGTGATGATCAAGCTAATCAGCCAACTGCTAGCATTTAACCAGAAGAAAATCTTATTGAAAAAGCAATGCGGGAGGTTGAACAGCAACTTGGTAATGAGGAAGCAACCATACCCAGCGAAAATCAAAATACAAATATCTTTCAAAACTCAGTTGCTGCAAAGGGAGGGAAAAAAGAAACACATGAAAGTAGTGGAGACAGTCAAAATTTCCAGTTCACACCTGGAAAGTAAATCAATCCCAAAGTAGGTCTATTATAGATACTTATGCAGAGTATGCCGAACATAGATCTACATATACACGTTTAAAGAACGTTGGTTTGTGAAAAAATTTAGGAAATGAGGAAATAGCCTACTGGATAGAAAGAGACCTTTCTTCAGTTTAGCACAATTGTTGACCATTTTCTAGTTCCAAACAACTGTACAAGAAGCAATTTAGGTTTTGCACAAAAGCTCTGTTTTATTCAACGAAAGTCAATGGTGAAACACATAGCAGAGAGTGACTTGTTTATTTCCCCGCAAAAGGACGAATATTGCTTTGTTTGTAAACTCTTTCCAAACCATGCATCTTCTTCGGCTTCAGCTTCTGATGCTTTTGATGACTGGCACAACTCTTATCCTACCCAAGCTCATGAAAACTCAGAAAAACACAGAAATGCCACGTTGACCTACCTAACAAGGAAACGAGGATATACGTTTACTTCAAAGCTGGAGGAGCAAATAAAAGTAAAACAGCAGTATTGGTGACATGTAATGGAAAGAATCACCGCTGTAATCTGCACTCTTGCAGAACGAGGCTTACCTTTTAGAGGAAACAATGAACAATTTGGATCTCCTAATAACGACAATTATCTTGGTCTTTTAGAATTATTAGCAAAATTTGATCCATTTTTCTTGCTCATATCAATCGTCATGGAAAATCAGGATCAGGAAATCCCTCTTATTTGTCAAAAATTTAATATAAAAATTTAATATAAATTTAATATAAATTTAATATAAAAATATTTTTTATATTAAATTTATATTAAATTTTTATATTTAATATAATAATTACTGTAATTAATTAAATTAACAAAAATTTAATATAAAAGTATTTTGGCTTTGATTTTTGTCTTTTGTTTTTGTTAGGTAGCCCAAATGAAAACAAGCAACCAGTTGTCAACTATCGGTCAAGCAATGATTACACATGACACTCCAATCCTAAAATTTAACAGCAATTTAAATTTATAGTTTAAAATTGTTTTTCTTTTAATTTGTTTTTTTTGCGGGTCATATTCATTTGAAATGGTCCTTTTGACCCGCGGCAGGATTTCTTTTGGTGGGTTTCTTTGCCTGCCTGACCCCCTTTTGGGTCTTGACCCCTTTGGTCACAGAGTCTGTTGTTTCTCCCACCCATGATTATACAACATTCTCTTCATATGGCTCGGATGACTAAGGTTGTATCGAATTTAATTTGAACTTTTTTTTTCTTTCTTTTCTCTGTTCTTTGGGTGACCAGGCAGGCTCCGTAGTCTTTTTCTTTTACTTTTTTCCGTGCCTTCTTCTTGCAAGTTTTAACGTCTGACGTTTTCCTGCGTCTACCTTTTCTTGACTCTCGACTACCTTTTAATGTGTAAAATTTACTGATCATGTTGGTGATCAAGAATAAAATGAAAATGAATGAAAAACTATTTGTGAAGTGATGATTTAGCTCATGGCCAAAAAAGTTCAAAAATCAATTGTGGCTGAAGTGAAAAAAGTGTGATATTTCAACTTTTCTGTGGATTCTACTCCCAATATTTTACCTACCTATCAGCTAATTTTGATTATAAGATATGTGGTAGAAACGCAATTTTAATTTGTATAATGGCAACATTTATGACTCTCTGCTTGATCCGTGTGCATCTAATTGTGTTAAATTTTTCTCTCTGTTTTTTTAGTTTTGGTTTGAGTTTGTAATGCACGTGGTCGGTAGCGAAATCACTGAATATTTTTAAAATTGGTTTTATTTAGCTGTGCTTGTTCTGAATTGCCTTCACTTGGACCTTGTCAATAAAATTTTCTCATATGCTTAAATGATTTTTCTTGGGAATTTGCGAATGTATTTTTGACCAGCCTAATATTAGTTATTTTAGGATTAAGTTTGAATAAATTTTATACAAAAATTGTGTAATTAAACAATTATGTGCAAAAAGCGTACGTATTTGGAATCTTATATTCAATTTAGATTTACTTGTCAAAAAAAAGATGACGTTGATTTACCACAGTGCGTTATTTGCTACAAGGTTTTTGGAAATGACTCACTAAAACCAGCTAAACTTAAGCTCCATCTTAGTAAGTGTCACCCCACTTTGGTACAAAAGGATAAAAGTTATTTTGAGCGGCATTTATCTTGGTTTAAACGACAACATCTCGACTCATTTGGCACATATTATGAGAGGACAACCAATGCAGTTCGTGCTTCATACATTGTTGCATACAAAGTAGCTCCAGCCAAAAAACCCCAAACTTTTACTACCCTGTGCAAAAAAAATGGTTAGGGTTGTTGTGGGTGATGACGCAGCTCGAAAACTTGACGATATATCCGTGTCTAACGACACCGTGTCAAGACATATAAAAGAAATCTCGCAGAACATTAAGGAGCAAGTTGTGGATAAAATAAAAAAATTTCCTTATTTTTCCATACAATTGGATGAATCAACTGATTTCTCACAATACTCTCAGTTGTTGGTGTTTGTGAGATATGTTCATGACGGAAATTTTAAGGAAGAATTGCTATTTTGCAAGCCTCTTAAACTCAACACTAGGGATCACCACTGATGGTGCACCAACCATGTTAGGCTCACGATCAGGCTTCCAAACCTTAGTGAAACAGCGTGCCACATTGGCAATTGGAGTTCACTGTTTCATTCACAGAGAGGCATGGGCATCAAAAACACTTCCGGATCAATTGAACACTGCTTTCAAAACTTTAGTAAAAATAGTTAATTACGTAAAATTATTGGCGTTGAACACCAGCTTGTTGCGAAAAATATGTCACGACATGGACTCTGCCTTTGATGTGTTGCTGTTTCACAAGGTGGTTGTTGGCTGGGAACATACTCAACAGAATTTTTACTCTGAAAGAATAATTGATGGAATTTCTTCAATCCAAAGGAAAATATGACTTTATAATTTTTCTTGCTGAATCGGAATTGGAATTTGCATACCTCGTCGACATTTTTTCAATTTTGAATCAGCTGAATGTTCAGTTGCAAAGAAAAAGGCGAATTTATTTACTCATCAAGGCATAATCAAAGCTTTTGTTAAAAAATTACAACTCTGGATTAATAGAGTGGAGAATAGCAATTTTGTTCGATTTCCATATCTAAATGTTACGGTTGGAGATAAACGAGACATTCAGGTGCATGTTCTTGAACATTTGTCAAAATTGAAGGATGAATTTACACGATTCTTTCCAGAGGCGGACATGACAAGAGATGATTTATCTTTTATAAGGGATCCATTTGCTGCTGATATTCATACTGTCCTAATGGACTTTTAAGAGCAAATTTTGGAGCTGAAAAACGACTTGTCGGTTAAGGATTTTTATAAACAATCCACGTTAGAAAATTTTTGGAGTGGTGTGCTAACTGCCTACCCAAAAGTATCATCATATGCAATACATCAAGTCCAAACAGAGAAATTGTCATGAAGCAGTAGAAAGCGATCTACGTTGCGCTTTATCTAATACCACTCCTAACATTGAAAAACTTGTCAGCGACAAACGTATCCAAAAGTCTGGAACCAGATCTACAGTAGCATAAAATGAATTTTGTTTATCTACCGGGTATTAAATGCAAGGTGTAAATTAATTTTTGTGTCTGATTAATTTTTTGGTTATCTACTGGGGTCCATAGAGTTGTCTAAATTGGCATGGTGGTCCACGGACAAAAATGAGTTGAGAAGCCCTGAAATAGAGCAAAAGTTGCAAACAGGGAGACGGGATTAAGAAGACAGCAATTAAACAAATTAATTAGAAGTATAAATTGTGTTTCCTAAAGGGTCTAGACCACGGCTGCCAAAACCGCACGTTTGAAATCGAATTTTTAATTAGATGCTCAATAAATTATTGTACTGCCCGTCAACAATATTTAAAATACAAAAAAATTAAGGTCTAGAAGAAAATTTCCGCTTTATTTAGCAATTTTGCGAGTTGAGACTCAGACTCACTCAATACCATTAAAAAAATCTTTTGAAAAACTAGGATTCGTCCTTACCGCGAGGGGCTTGGACTCAATGAGTCACGGCTCCCAAGGACTCTGATTGACGCAAATTCTTCCTATGTTGGACTCTTTAAACCAGTGGCGTGCAACTATTCATCTCAATGACCCAAAGCGTACAAGTAATAATGCTGCCGGCCGGACAATTTAGTACCATGCAAAAGCAGCGGTGGTTGTTACTTCTTGTATTATAAAAAAAATTTCTCCATCAATTCACACGTAACCAGGGGCGCCGGATTTTTTTTCCAGGGGGGCAAATTTCAAAAAAAGGGCACTTTTTGTTAAAAAGGCACTCCAACAAAAGTTGTTTAAAATAGCAACCATATCGCAATCAAATTAGCGTATTCTCTAAAAAAAAAGGTCTTCACTTGTAGTCGATCTCTAATTTTTCTATTTCGTCCCAAAATCAAAGGTCTTCACTCAAAATCGTTCTTTCACTCTAAACAAACATCTGCCTCATTCACCTCACCCAAAATCCATCACTACCTAAAACTTACGATTTTCGCGACTTTCATTATTGTACCATGATTTACGGATGTCTTTAATTTTAGAAACATCGTTGCATTTGATAATGATCGAGATTACATAGGTTAAATGTAGAGCAGATCTAAAAATATTTCTGTAAGACAAATTTCAAAAGGCACAATCTGCCCCCTGTGCCCTGCGGGGGGGCAGGGGAGGACAATTACCCCCCCGCTTCCGGCGCCCCTGCACGTAACATTAAATTATTAATGAGATAACTAAAAATGAGATAACTGAAAATATCGCTATCGCTAACGCGTTTACTCTAGCCCAAAGCAATACCAAAAGCAGAACATTTGCTTACCATATTTTCTGCTTCAAAAAAGTTAGATATTTTTCGAAAGGTCATTTATTCACCTTGCCACTGCAAACCGAGACAGACTTATTACTCCACAACACCTTTTTTTTCTGGAAACCACTCCAAATAATTTTTAAAGAATTTACCATTTACTGTAAGCTTTTCCTTTTTTTGCAATTAGGGCTACTTCAGATATCTCAGAACTCAGTCCTGTAACAAGCTCAGTGTCTTTTTTATATGCATATACCTCTTGCATACTGTAGCAATTAATTGGACAACTCAAATATAATTTCATATTTCACAGTTTTGAAACACAGTTTTAGTTATTATCGGAGATATAAAATTTGGTCTAAAACGTTGAATTTAACTTTTACATGCTCTATTTTTATGCAATTTCGAATTTCACATCCTGCCGTTCCACACCATATGATCACGTGGTAATACGCCCACTTGTATACAGCGATGTGGCTCAGTCACAAATTGTAATATATAGAGTTACTCTCCGGAAGATATCAGTTAGATAAGTAAACTTCTGTTATGATTATGCTATATTAAATAATCTCTATTATTGTAATTATTTGTTTTAATTTTTTTTTGTTTTTAATTCTATTTGAATAAGTGAATAAATGTGCTGTAAATAGAATCAAGTTAGTGGTTAACCTTCTGAGTATGAACTGCACCAATTAAACTTGAACGTAACGCTCTTAACCACTACAATACTCAAAGACGTTCTAAACTGCTCTATTTCGTCAAACCGTAATTGACCTTCAATGCCATTGAATTTGGCAGGATGTTTTGCCCAATAGTGACGCTTAAACCTATTACAGCTACTATTTTGGCAAGTAAGACAAATTACGTTTTTAGTTATTAACATGAGGTATTTAGATAATAAATTAGAAACTAACCCATATCTAAAACGAGAAGCACCAGATTCGAGTTTTGCTCTTAATCTTGTTAAGTCATGAGATGCAGCTTTTGTTTACACCATATAGTCAGTGATGGCCTTACAAAAAGAGAGCCCAGTGCAAGAAAAATAGGGGGGACACTTTTTAGTGTGCCAAAGCAAAATGATCTCTAAAAAAAGTCACCATTTTCGGGGGCCCAAGTTTTTAGTGTTCTGAAACGAAGTGATCCTAAAAGAAAAAAGGTCATCACTTTTTGCGGTGCCACCGTCAAAATGCTACTATGAAGAAATAAAGCAATATCTTGCTTAAAGGGCCACTTTTTGACAATTTTTAAGGGGAGGGAACGGTGCGGCTGCTTTTTTTCGCACCTTACTAAAGCAATCACTGCACATAGTAAATTCTATAGATTCCTTGCTTGGTAAAGCCGGGAATAACTAATTCTAGGTTGTTTACAGTCAAGTTGTTATCCGGCTTGTGTGGTCTTGTGGTGTTCCCTTCTGCGTGTAGAACTACATCAAGTCGGTTTGAATCTCAGTGACATATGCATCAATGACGAGCTCCAACAAGAGCGAAACTCGAGTCTGGTGCTTCTCATTTTAAGTGGCTTAGTTTTCAACAAATTATGTTTTCATTATGTTGAATAACGAAGTACTTTTTACACCACTAATTGCTGAACAGTTTTCTTTCACATCAACCTTCTCTTACATGAAGACATTTTAACCTAATTTTCAGAATAAATCTTCGTATTTAACTAACAGTTCAACAAGCACTTTAATGCAACAAGAACAAATTGCCACCGTTTATAGTCTAAATTTAATTAGTGTGAAATAGCAAAAATAACAATACGAAAGAAAACTGTTAAGCAGGTTAAAACCAGCTATATCGAATATGGTTTATTTAATCGGCTTTAAAATTGTTTTTTATTTTACCACAAGAAAATTCTCTTTTTAACTTTTTTTATTAACTAGTGTTTAGCTTACTAGAAGCGGGTCATAAAAAAAGGTGCCGCGGGCCGTATGTCGCACGCTTCTGCCTTAAACCTTGCGCAGATCACAGTAAAACCGGATTATTTATTTATTTATCTCAGACTCAAAAAGATCCATAAATGCAAAAAAAAGCAACATACACACCAACCCTTAACACACACAATTGAAAAAGTTTAAAACAAAGTTAGCACAAAATCCTGATAATAATACGATTTATAACATAAGTCAGATGACATCAATAACATAATGCAAATATTTTGAGAGTCCATACAACAACTAATGAAAGAAAAAGATTCTTTCTAATTAGAGCATCAAAGGTTTCAATATTAGATTGAAGTTGATGGTTACGAGCATTAACACATCAAGGTATGTGATGCAAAATTTTATAACAATCATTGTAAGCAACGCGTAATTGCCCGAAGTTATATTTACGATAATTACTCTTACACCACAGGTGGCTTCAGGGCCGGATTTAGACCATGAGAGGCCCTGGGCTATTCTATTTGTGAGGCCCCTTCTTATTTTTGAACTCAGAATTTCTCTCTAAACAACATAACATGACATTGCTTAATGTTAAAAAAAATGAGTGCATTAAACTATTTGTTCTTTTAATTCTTTCGATTCATGGTTGCAAATTTTCAATAAAAAAAATAAAAATTTAGTTAAGACAGTTTTGCTTTTAATTTTAATTTCTTTGATGAAACAGCCGTTACAATAGTTGTAAAGTTTATTTGCAAGGACATAAAAAATAATAGCAGCTATCAAATAGAGTAAGACTAGGCTATGAAATTTTTTTCTAGCTTTCGTCAAAGGAAAATCATGCAACATTTCATCAAAATTTATCTGTTTAAGTTTGTCACTCTCAATGCACAGAATGCTCAGTCCAGACAATCTTTCTTGAGATGTGGTGGATCTCAGTCCATTTTTGATGCTTTTGAGCCTTAAGAAAGATCTTTCTTTCAAGCAGTTAGTGACCATTAAGCTTAGAAACAGTCTTAATATTGCTTCTACATTAGGAAAGGCTGTGTGAATTTTTTCTTGCACATAATTTGATACAGGTTTTCATAAGACAAGGAAATAGATTGCTCTTTTGTGAGCCCTTGACTTTGTATTTGTCTCACATACAAACAAAAATGTAGAAGTTCATCAGTAAGTTTCGGGTAAACATCTTCTGAATACGCTTCCTTTAAAAGTTTTACGCCTTGTCCAATTTCCAGCTCAGTTTCTTTCAGATTAACAAGAAAAAGGAACATTTTTGCAAAGTCACTTTAAACGATAGCTCTTCTTCTTAAATTGGCTTCAAGTGCTTCATCAAGCATAGGAATAAAGGAATTTATTCTAAATCTATCCTTTGAAAAGAGTTCACTTAATCTAACATTCTCTTCCGGTTTAACAAAGCATAATTTTCTTCAACATATTTAGCTTTATCTTTTAGCTAATCTATTGTTCCTAACTAGTGATAATTCCTCTGACTATGCATAGTTGCACACTGCAAAAAGAGGAATATTTTTTTACTTTAATCAGTTAATTACTTTTTATGACATCACAAAGATGCCATTGTAATAACTGTGATGGTTATTACGTCACTGTCGAAAAACCTTATTCTGCTGATTGGAAATTTGTTTGAACTCTACCCATGCCTCATCGCCTCAACTCAACTAACTTTACACAGGCCAGAGGTGACTAAATGCCACAATGATGCAAAGTGTCTGAGTCAAGAAAAAATAAAGACTTTGCTCAGTGGGAAGCTTGAAAATTCTAACAAGTAAAAGGTACATACTAAAAACTACAGCTAAAATGCAAAAAACAAAACTGTCCGTAATATTACTTGTTCTATTGACCACCAACAAAGTTGATAGTCTCTGTTCATATGAGTTTTTTGACATCATGAACTTTGTCGCTGGTCAACAACAGAAGTATAACTTTATAAGAAAATCATGTGGACCCCTTCAATAGGTCCCTAAATTAATATGAATAATAATATAATAATAAAATTATGTGGAACCCTAAGGGTCCATGGACCCCCAGTTGAGAAGCCCTGCTCTATTTTGTTTTCAATTATGGGTTTTTAGTTTGGATGCAAATAAAAAAATATTACTATAACTACTAATAAGTTGTGACCAAATTGGAAATTGTTGCTACATTACCTAAGGTTCTTTTTAATTTAACATTGTATAAAGTATTTTTAAGTAAAGAAGCTGCCATTACTGCAACAATTTATTTTTACTATTTTTAAAAAGTTTTTTATTTTTGCAATCTAAAAACTGAAAATTTTTTAAACTATGCTTTCAAAAATTTAAACTTTGATAACTTTCTTGCCAGATGTTTGTTATATTGATGTATAGCAAATACTGCTACTGTATGTAACTTCAATTTTATTATATGCAAGTTTTAACAATTATTGCTACTGTATGCAAGTTTTAGCAAATAGTGCTACTGTATTCAAGTTCAATTTTATGATATTGGCTAAATGTTGCAGCAGTTCTTTGCAATGTTGAGTGTTTCTAGGTTCTTGTGAGGCAGAAAGTAAAAAATGTAGTCAAAGAATGTTTACAATCTCAATGTTGCTCTTACATGATCTACTTTCTACTTAGAATAATTGGGTCTCTTCAAGAAGTCTTTGTATGGAAATTTTGTTAGTGAAACTAACTCAAAAGCCACTTTGGTTATTATTGCTTCCCTAAAAGATATTTTTCCTCTTGATGCTATAAGGGGGTTCCTGGTTAGCTTCATTGACAAAAAACTAATTACAGTGACTTCATGAAGAGACTTAAATAACCTACTTTGGCTTTAAAGCAATTCAAGATTGTATAAAATTTTGGTTTCTTCAAGAAGTCACCATAAGCAATTTTTGGGTCTTTTCAAAAAGTCACCGTAAGTGATTTTTGTTTGTGAAACTAACCCAAATCCCCCTTTGATTACTATCACTTCTAGAGAAAGATCCTTTTTCTCTTGGTTTCTTTTTTATTCTATCCTGTTGCTAAAAGGGGGAGTACAGGTTAGTTTCACTGAAACAAATTGCTTACAGTGACTTCTTGAAAAGACTCCAATTTTTTTGTTGAAACTACCCAGAATCACCTCTACAGTACCAGAATGGAATAAAAAGGAAACCAAGAGGAAAAGGATTTCTTGGATACAAGTTGGTTTCATAAACAAAAATTGGTTATGATGACTTTTTAAGAGCCCTAAAATTTTTGAGGCAGCTTTGAGCCAGATATATTTAGAGGTACCATTGACTAGGGTTACTATATCTGAATAGGCACAATTCCTGACAGATTTATATTGGTCATGTTAACCAATTTTTTTCGCAAAAACGGTTGTATTCTAATAGGCATACCATATTTGCAAAGGGGCAAACCTGGATGCTCATTAATAGAAAAAAATTTGTCTCCATGTTCTCAAAAAAAGAAAAAGGGTTTTCACTTTAAATCTGTCTCTGATTTCATAATTTTTGTCCCAAAACATTAGAGTTCTCGGAAAAAACAGAAAAAAGGAGATCTTCACTTGGAATCTGTCTTGGATTTCTTGCAAACCAGGCAGGACAAAGCCTTAAAAATTGGGATGTATAGTAAGCCTGCTCAAGGACATTTGCTGAAACTAAAAAAAAAATTTTTTGTAAAAATGTTTTCCTTTAAAATTTTATAAAATACATAATACAAAAATCCCAGACATAGTAACACATTTAACATTTCTTCCTGATGAAGATTTAAACATTAAATTCCAGATATTTTCAGAAAAATCCTGATGTGTGGCAATGCTACCATTGACTGCTTAGGGTTATTAACTTGGGCTAATGTTTTCTCCATGATAAAGTTGTTGGCATTATGTGTTAGCAAATGATGCTAGAGTTTTGCTTGAAGAATACACGGGCTGCTACACTAATTTGAAACTCTGGACTCTAAAACAGACATAAAGTTTGTCCAAGCCTTTTAAAAATTTTTTTATAAGTATGTTTTGATGTTCTAAGTTAAGATTTATTCTGAAAGTTTAGTAAAGACCAAAAAAGTTTAGCCTCTTCCAGAAGTCACCAGAAGCAATTTTTGAAATTAACCCTTAAATCCCCTTATGGTTACTATTGCTTCTTGAAAAGTCTCTTATTCTTTATTGACAAAAAACAATTACTAGTGACTTTTTGTCAAGACCCAAAAGTCTTCACTTTACATTTAACAAAAATCTGTATTTCGAACTTTAATTGTTCATTATTCACCAAGTTGTTGGAAAATCCCTAAGACCTAAAACGTTAGTAACAGTGAACAAGACCCCCTTTTGGTTTTTATTTGACTTTTATAATAAATTTTATGTTTCAAGGTCAAGTAAGACCTTTTTTGGGAAACGCACTTATCACTGACAAGTTTTTGCAATCTTTGAAATGACTTTAGATAAAAGTAAAATGTAGATAAATTATTATTTTATACATTAATTATGTAAATCCCTTGATAGCTTATTATGAGTTTTTTGTGGTCGATGGTATACTTTAAAATCTGGAGCAGGATCTTATGTTTATTAAGTTTTTTTTAATTCTTATATTTTTAGGTTTATAATGCTCTTGGATATAGCATTAACAATTGGCATAGTTTGTGTTTGTTTAATTATTGTATTAGTTTTTATTCTTTTGTTATGGTATATTGTTTGGGAATTATTTTTGAAAAACTTTAAGTTTGTTCAAGAAGTACTGGGGAAAAAAGAATGACTCTTTCAACATATTCAGCTGGTGTTTGAGGAAGGAAGCTTCTGCTGTTACAACTATGATTCAAATTCTTTTTTCATTTAACTTTATCAATTCAACAAGCTAAGAGCACCAATCTTTAATATTTGTTGGTACGCTTTTGTCATTACTAATTTTTTTCAATTAACGTTATATACATTTGTTTAATTATGAACCAGCTTTTTATTGAAAGTTTTAATAAAATATGAATTTTTGTTTTAAATATACAGAAATTCTTTTTTTGTTATATTTGGTTTTAAAGCAAAATATTATCGTTCAACACAGCCTTCACACCTATTGTGATATTGTTTTTTCTAAACCATATTATTACGTATGTAGAGTGCTACCTAGGTGTCGTGAAAGCACATTTATTCTACCATGATTTATTAAAATGCCTTTTTAGCTACAGTAGAATTTGCCGACAACGGCATCTCAGGAAATTTTAAAAAACTGCCCCTTTGAACAAATTGCTACGAACCGTTGTAAAACTGCTTTTTTGATTTAAAAATAAAGGTTGTTATCCATTTATGAAAAACGCTGAAATTGACGTTTTTCCTTACATTGTATTTTATCTTTATTGGTTTAGATTGTCTGCAATAGTCTTGGAGTTTCATTCTTTTGCAAGCTTCAATACATTTGTACATTTGAATGACTAACATTTTGTTTTAATTTTTTTAAAAGAGGGAAATGCTTTCACTTGTTTGGCATCGTCTTCCTGATCCTGATTAATTTTACGTTTCAGCCATTGTACGCCTGTGAGTGTCATGCGCTATTGCTACTGCGATAAACAGATGTTGGAAAATGATTGCAAAATAACAATTACTGCGATTGACCGTTTGTGGGGAAGATGATGGCCTAAAGAATCGTTATTGACGAATAAAATAGTCGGGAGTATAAAAGAAGTTGCTGCCGTTATATTCCAAGCTGAGTTGCAAGCGAAAAGTGCACAAACGATAAGAATTCAGTCGGGACCAAGCAAAATGTGTCGAAAGCGAATTGACGTTATAGACAAATTCTAATGTATATTTTATGTTTAATTATTTTTAACGAATAGTTTTGCTGTGTTGTTGAAAATGAAGTGCAATGCGTATTTAAACGCCGTTGTATATGAATGGTGATTACTGATTAACACTTGCTGTTATATACCTCATTTTTTGCAATTGTAAATTAAGAAATATTACGATAATCATCATTGATAATTTATCTTTTTAACTCTCAGGACCCGTCAAGACCCAACAAGAAAATCGAACCGGCGCTATGTCGATCACGGTCGTCATATAAATCAGTGCTCCGCAATCTTTTTTAAATTGCGGCACACTTGTAAAACTTGCTAAATTCGGCGGCACACCACAACAAAAAATGTAATTAAAAACACAAGAAATGCGAAAAAAACAATATGTTTTCACTTATTCTTTGCATTTTTATATTGAGCTCATTTATGTGTTCAAATACGCAGCTTCAAGGTGTTTATACAATTCGTGCTTGTTCTGGTTTATTAGAAACTGCTTTACTTCGCTCTAAAGCTCAAATAGTCTTCGAGAACTTTTTCTCGTGAAAGCCAACGCACAGAAGTGTAAAATAGCAATGATTGATGTTCTGGTCCCATTTCGCCCCATAGTATTGAAAAAATTTGCAAATTTAAGGCTTTTGCTTTGATGAGGTTAACAAGTTCGATGCATCGTTAATCGTTTCCGAAAGTTTCGTGTTAAAAGTTTGATCATCAGAACTTCCCTATGTATGCAGCAATGCGTAATTTGTATTGGTGGATTTTGACGTTTTACCCATGCAGCAAAGCCTTTATCTGCGCCCATCATCGCTGAAGCACCATCAACACAAACGTTGATGCAGTTACTCCAACGGATACCATGGGTTGTAAAAAACTGATTCGTTATGCGAAAAATTTCCCGACCAGTAGTTTGCTCTGGAAGTTCTTTGCAAAATGAATATTTTTTTGTTATAGAATCACCATCTACAAAACGTATTACACTTAACAGCTATGCTTTCTTGCTAATGTCTGTTGTTTCGTCAATCTGAATAGAAAATGTCGTCAATTCGTCTTTTAATAGTATTCGGCTCGCAGACAAAGGCATTTTTCTGACCCCCCTAACTTCCTTTGGTCCAAGCATCAATCGAACAATTTCTAGGCATGCGGGTTTTAAGTAACGTTTCGCCAATAATATGCGTTTTTTTTTTTTTTGACACGCAATCAATTTAGCGACAAGATAACTAGCTTCTAATGCTTTTTCGGAGACTGTAATAGATAACTTCATAAAATACTCTTGCTATTTATTTTGACTTAACATTCGCTGGAAATACTCGTAATTTTTATTTTTGTGTGCATGAACGGCATATTTCGTGTTTAAGTGGCGAATAAGTTTACCAGGAACCATTGCTTCATTTGCAAGTTGCTCCCCACAAATAACGCAGAGTGATTTCGGAGTATCTTCGTTACCACACCAAGAAAATTCATACTGAATGTAATCTTTCCTTTATTGCCTTTTGACAAGTTTTTGTTTCTTTGCAACGTTGCTTTTGCTAGGTACATTATCTTGCTCATTTATCACAAGTTTCGTATGTTCTCTTCAGGAATTTGTCTATTTTGTTAAACTTTTAATCAAAGACCACTGAGCACTGACTCTGCATACACGTGTTCTATTTTGCGTCGCCACTATAAAGGTATCGATGAGTAAATGCATTCGTATCTCTGTTAGGTCATAAACGCACAGTGGGGAATCTGAAATTTGCATTTGTGTGGCTCAAGCAGGTAGAATAACGTTCAAATTGCAAAAGATGAAAAGTATTTTGTAAAAAGAAGAAAAAGGTTACAGTTACTCTGCAACACACCTAACATCGTGTCGCGGCACACCAGTTGCGGAGCACTGATATAAATGACGCTTTTTCGATTAGTGATTACTTAACTAACCCTGGAAACCTTTCATTGCAGTGTAAAACAGCACCTGAACGAAATAATCGACCTGTGAGTTGCCAAGTCAATGTTGTATTGCAAATTTATAACTCCGTTAGATGTGGTCAACATTAACGCTGTTGGATGGGCAAACAATTTTAATAAATGCTACTTCTGAGTGACGAACACGTACGTATTTTTCCTACATTATTTCAACGAATGTCGTCATTCAACATGCCACCACATCAATGGTTCTCTAATTTCTATTTTTTCACCAGCTAGTCGGCAATGCAGTTCCAACATGATCGCGTACGCGTAAGAGCAAGTTTTGGCGAATGGAGAAGAACTATCACCTGGGTCCGCAATTCGTTTTCTAAAAACGTTTCGTTTGACTCTGCAAGTTAATAGTCTTGCACTCCTCTCACGTTTAGGAAAAAAAAGGTTATTTTCCCATTTACAACCAAACTTTCGACTTCATTATGAATTTCGTACAGCAGAATAATTTCTATTTTTTGGGGGTCGGGGGCTTTTTTTAGATGATTGTGGTTTGTGTTCTCTAATAATGGTTCTTACAAATATGTAACTCCCGAAGAAAAAAGGATATTATGTGCAAAGCGAACCGCCATAATACAAAGACCTAAAGTACTCGAGAAATGGCGGAGATGCGCGCTAGCCTTTATCTTATCCTTAGCATAGTGAAGTAGCCTATGTTGATATTTTCCAAAGCAATTGTTCAATTTGAATTCTTCAATCAGCCGAGAAAAATAAATTTTTTACGACATATTAAAGAAGTATTGATAACAAAGATGTTTTGCACTTCCAGATAACTAAAGATATCAGATTGGTAATGGTACAAGTTATTTGACTCAATTTTTTTTTTTTTTTTTGAACTCCCGAGAGAAATTATTATTTTAACTATAAAAAGTAAAACGTCCGCTCCGAGAATTTTTAAAATTGACTCTAAGAAAGTTTTTCCTAATAGTTTCAAAATTTTAGCATTTAAGACTAAACTGAAAGTATGCAAAATTTTCTTAAAAAAACAATTTCCAGCCAAATCAATTTACGTCTGGTGAAGAAAACAATCAGAGGATGCATAAACTTTTGACTAAAAAATAGGTTTTCACTTCAAATCTCTCTCCATTTTTGTAATTTTTGTCTCTGAAGACTAGTGATCTCGAAGAAAAAAGGGGTCTGTACATAGAGTCTGTCTTCGACTTCTGGTTAGACTTTTGCCAAAATGGACGAGACAGAGCCCTAAAAATCAGGACCTATGGCAAGCGTACAAAGGCCCAATCTACATCAGAGTTTCTCAAACTGTGTTCTGTGAAACATGTGAGCTCCGCGAACTTACTTGAAGTGTTCCGCTGAATAACATGACGGTTTGAAAGTACACCGTAGACGATATAGGCTAATGCGGAAGTCGAGCTCCAATAAATCCATCTGCGTCCTCACGAATTAGTTTTTTATTAAATATTTTTCAACTTCTTTTTTACGTCGTTGATTCAGCTTTATCGTTAATGCTTTTTCTTTTTCTAGACTCTGAAGGCACTTACGAAACATATCAAAGGCCTATAAGCCCAACTGACAAAAGAAAAAGTTATCTCTGGTAGAGGTGAGCAGATGTGATTTAAGTGAGGGGAAATATTGGTGTCCATGCGCTACCGCGTTATTTCCGAATCAGTGTTCAATTGGGTCGGTTATCGTGTCTACGGTGTACGTCATTACGAGCTTGCATGACCTTTACATATTTTTTAAAAGACTTAAATTCTTATTTTATATGTATTAATACGTTTTGTTGTGACAGTAACTAAAACAAATCTAGGTTTTTGACGTCTAAAATTGAAGTCCATTTTCAAGAACACTTGACAAATTTGTGATTAGAAAAAATTCTGACGAAGTGTTCTGTGAGCTAATACATAATAAGACTAGGTATTCTGTGAATAAAAACAGTTTGAGAAACCGAGATCTACTCTACATTACACAACAACGTAACATAACATATTAGCGACAAGTAATGCTATAATAGTATGATATAAGGGTGTATTGTTTTTGCGCATTGTTCTTTTTAAACTTTTCTAGAAATTTTATTAAAGATCGTTTTTTTATTGCCCCAATTGCATCATGCCAAGTTAGCTAATCTGAGTAAAATTTGCACAAACAAAAAATGTTTTAACGCAAAATCAGCTCTTTTATTCTTCATTTTTGATGTCTATTGTTTTATTGCAATGTTTGCTCGTGAGATGTGAGCTTATTCTACTGTAGAACCTACAACCGAGTAGAATAGGCTCGGTCCGAGTAAATCATTAACAGTTTATAGTTTTGTTTTGGTTCCAATCCAATAGGTTGTACAAAATTTTTTGTCATTAAAAAACGATTGTAGTTTGGGACGTCTATTTTGATATAATTTTCATGAAATTATCACAAAATCATTGTTGCAGCCTGTCACCTCTCCCACGAAACCCGTGGTATGCCATGGATTTCGATTTGAATAAACTGCAACCCCAACAATTTGCGGTCATACGACGTTTGAGCGACATTAATTTGGGCGGCATTCATATTCACGACATCTTTTGAGCGATTAAGCATTCACAACAGGCGAATGTTTTTAATGCGTAGCTCTTTAGAGGGATTGAAAAGCTTTTTAACAAACATGTAAATTTTAATAAGAATTTTTGAAATTTTTGAAATAGTCATTTTTGAAATTTTTGAAATTTTTGAAATAGTCACTTCACTGCCCAGAAATGCACTGATATAGCTGTTACATTTTTTTAATTTGATCAATTTTAATAAGAATAGCATTGAGCACGCTAAAAGGAATGCACTTTACTGTGCTATTGTCGTCGTCGTTTGAAGGGTATCCACTCTAGGTCAGACACAAACAGGACTGGGGCCGAGGGTTTATCCTTTTACTACCCCAGACTGCTGCACTGTCTGGATCAGTTGCTGGCAGTGATGTCATTAAGCCAGCATCGAGTTTCGTCATCCAAAATCGTCAGACCTCGTGCTCCATGTGGTGCCCGATGTATAGGGCACGCTGTTAGTACATGGTCTGCGGTTTGCTCAGAGGCGTCGTACTCGCAATTCGGTGAAGGAGCGAGACCCCATTTGTGCATGGACGAATGGAATCGCCCAACACCTATTGTGTTTTCAGATGAAAAAGTAGAAGCTCGTTTGTTGTCTCTGGTTTTACTTTCTGGTAATCCCACTCAGCATGTAACCAGTAGACTAGATACCTTTAAAAAACTAAATGACAACCCCGTAAACATTTTTCATCGAGCCAACGTTGGCGAAAGGCAGTTTTCCAGCAGCAGAAATGTTGGCAAGATGATGGCGTCCAATGTTGGCCCAGAGTCGAGTGCACCAAAATCACATTTTCCGCCAACACTGATAAACTGCGCTTTGCCAGCGTTTGGCCAACACTGAAATTCCAGACGCTGTAGAGAGTTGGCTAACTATGAATGACCAGCGCATGCTACTGCAGCTGCCCAACTACTTCAGCAATCTTACCAACGTTGGCAAAACGCTAACTGCCAACTTAAGAAACATTGGCCCAGAGTTCTCTGAGGTGGATTCTACTATTTTGTACAATTGTACCAACATGCACCATTAACACTGTACCGAACTTAAGTAACAAACCGTTGGAATGTTCCACTTGGCTTCGTACTATTCACGTGACGGTTCCTCGTTGCGTTGCTTATAAACGATTGACACGTTTAGCAGTTGACTCCCCGATAATGTTAGTTGAGATTCGTATATTTATGTAAACTACACGGAAATCTTATATTTGTGGTTTTATTAGCGATGTAGTTGCTATATTCGTCCTCGTTCTTCATGCTTTCGTGTGCATTGATTGCATGTTGGTTGACGTTGTTTGAGCGACGATTGACGTTGGTGATGAAGCCAGCATACATGGGCGGACGTAACCAATTTCCATGGAAAATGGGTACCAGCATAAGTAATTAACTAAGAATTATTTTTACCTCAACAAATAGAAACGTTTAAAAAAAATTATTAATAAAAATTTTAACTATTTGAAATAACATTATGCGCATATCAAATGGGCATTGTGCAACACGCACCGGGCTCATGCCGCTCAAATAAAATTGATTTATATAGATTTGAACAAAGGAGAACAAAGTTACATAAGCATTTTGTTGGCAGAGTTGGCAAATAGTTGGCAGTTTTTCCGACTTTTTACTGTCATCCAAAAACTGTTCAAATTTTTTTCAACTATCAGACCATAGAGACTAACATTTTTTTTTATTCTTTTTAAACGTTGAAGCATAACAAAAACATATAGGCTATCCTCATCAGAAAATGTTTTATTACTTAACAATCAAACTTCCAATCAATCAACAAATCAAACCTGCTTCCGGAGATATCCAAGATATTGCTGTCCACTAGTAATTTAGTAGAGATATGACTGTAATTTAGAACTGCTTGTCAAGACCACCAAGCAGGGGAAAGCGCCGTAAATTTCATCAAGCAAAGAACTGTAGCAGAAGTACATTACTTATTGTCGCTGTTTTGTAAAAAGCTTGCATCAATATTTAACACGAACAACTGGTAATGTCTTTGAATAAAAAATTTTGGCCAACTTCTTGCCAGCGTATCACCAACTTAGTCACAGGGGAGACAGCCAATGCTGCCTTCAACGTTGGCCCAACACATTACCAGCATCTGTGAACACGAATTTTACTAAGCAAAGAAATAGTGACAAAAAAGCTTTTTTGAGCGTAAATTTAATTTTTTTTCCACTTTAGTACTTAACGCAACAAATAGAACAAACCAGAACTCAAAAATAAATCATCGGCAGAAAGTTGGCATTGTTGGTTAAATGTTGGCAATTTTGCCAACTTTCTCCCAACCTAGCCGCGCTAAAGCCAACGTTGGCCCGATGATGAATGTTTACTGGGAAATGTTACTTCAATAGCTTTTGTTTCAAATTTTTCTTCTTATTTGTCCCGTGTTTTTGCAGTTATCGCCCTTGCCAGAGTAAAACTTTTGGTAGCTTTTAACATTAACTTGAAAGGAATATTTTTTGACTACTCTGCACTGTAAGTTTATCGAACAATGGACAAAATCACGCAGTTTTACTTTTGCTTTCGTTTTTTTCTTGTCTTCTTATGTGATTGATATCATGAATTTTCGCCCTCCCCCCGAAAAAAATCCTAAATCCGCGCCTGGATCGATATAAAGGTCTTCATGCGACTTCAAACTTTCAAATACCATAACTCCAATCTCCATGCGGCTCTTATATAATAGTATTTAAAGTTTACCCTGTGGCTCATGTTGCTTCTTGTATGTCTGGACAATATTTGAAAGGTCTTCATGCAGATCCTGGACTAGTTTTTATTTTTATCTCTATATTTATCCTCCTGACTCGCAGAAAAGCGACGGAGGCGCTATACATAGGGTAAGCAATTACCCCGACCTGCTTCCGGAGATACCAAGATATTGCTGTCCACTAGTAATTTAGTAGAGATATGACTGTAATTTAGAACTGCTTGTCAAGACCACCAAGCAGGGGAAAGCGCCGTAAAGTGTCTTTCCAAAGGACACAACGGAATGGCGCAAGTGGGTTTTGAACCGAGACCATGTTGATCATCAGTCCGATGCTTTAACCACTCGACCACGCTGCGGACTAGTGAACATAGATAAGTGGCTTCTAGCAAATCGACTATTTCCAAACACTGACAAAACACATTATATGATCTTTCGCACACCCAAAACAAAGCCTCCATCAAAAAATCTTACAATTTCAAACAGAAATAAATTTATTTCTCAGCAATCAAAAACGAAATTTTTGGGAATAATATTTCATGAACATTAAGGCTCAGTTGGAAATTGCATATGGACATTGTTCTACAAAAAATCTGCGTAAGTTATGGTACTATCAAAAAAATTTCAAAACACTTTGACAAAAAACTCTTGTATTGTACCACTCCCTGATAATCAGTCACATAAGATATTGCATTACAACTTGGCATATTGGTAATAAAAACACAGCCTCAAAAATTCAACGAATCGTTAATAAATGTATACGATTGACATTTGGATTACATTACAGAGCTAACGTTACTGACATCTTGCGAAACAACAACATAATGACAATTTATCAAATAACCGAATTAGAAATAACTTGTTTTATGTATAAATATATAAAAGACATGTTATCACCTTGCTTTGATCATTTTTTTCAAAATAACCTTGTAAGCAACAACTTCACCAAATGTACAAGAAGCCAGTCCAAATTCTATCCCTCATTTTGTAGATTAAATATAACTAAACAATCTTTAAGATACAGAGGTCTCTTGCTTGGAATAAAGTCCATCAAGCATTAAACAGATAAAATCATATAAAAAATTTCATACAGAATTTCAAAAGCATCTTATAGCAACGTAATTTTTAATGGTAATAGACTTCACAAAATTTAAAACATCTGCTGCTGGTTTTTATTATTACAGGTAACTCTACCTAATTGGACAAAAAATTGATGGTGATAAATCCCGATGCGAATTGAAAGGCAACATCCAGATCATTACGTTTCGTCCAGTTGAATGAAAAATTCACATAATTTATTTCTTTTTGGACCTATCCTTGTTTACTATTTGTATGTTTTTATTTTTATGTATCAAAATTTTTGTCCAGCCATATGCTTTTGAAATGGTCCTTTTGACCCGTGGCAGGATTTCTTTCGGTGGGTTTCTTTGCCTGACTGACCCTTTTGGGTCTTGACCCCTTCGGTCACAGAGTTTATTGTTTCTCCCACCCATAATTATACAACATTCTCTTCATATGGCTTGGCTGTCTACACCTGTATAGAATTTAATTTGAATTTTTTTCTTTCTTTTCTCTTTTGTTCTTTTGGTGACGCAGGCATGCTCCGTAGTCTTTTTCTTTTACTTTTTTTCTTGCATGTTTTAACGTCTGACGTTTTCTTGCGTCTACCTTTTCTTAACTCTCGAGTACCTCTTAATGTGTAAAATTTACTGATCATGTTGGTGGTCAAGAATAAAATGAAAATGAATGAATGAACGGTTTGTTCAAAGGTACAGCGACCAGTTGCTGTAACAACGTATTTCGTTTAGTCGCTGTCTGGCACCGTGGCCTTACCTACAAGCTGCTGAGACTACTTCCGAATAAGCATATGGTCAAAATGATTATGGAGCTTGTCTGAAATTGAAGTTTCACCCTTACCACCGGTGACAGCAAGCAAAGCAGGCTACGCCGTCTCAAAACGGCGTTCCTCAGGGATCGGTCTTGGCTCCCCTCCTATTTAACATCTATACGTACGATCTTCCTTCCATGATTTCCAGAAAGTTTGCTTATGCTGATGATTTAGCATTGTTGCACTCTTCTGGAAACTAGAAGGACTTGGAGGGGACTTTAAGCGAGATTTTATGTCGACACTTTCAGCGTATTTCCAGACTTGGAGGTTGAAGCTCAGTCACACTAAGACAGTGACGGCAACCTTTCACTTAAATAACCGAGAGGCCAAACGTGAGCTAAAGGTCTACAACAACGGTAGACTTTTACCGTTTTGTCCAACCCCTACTTATCTTGGGGTAAAACTGGACAGATCGCTCACGTTTCGTCACCATTTATTGGCATTGCGCAAAAAACTATCCTCGCGCGTCACACTGCTGAGGCGACTCGTGGGCTCGGAATGGGGTGTTGGTGTTAAAACACTACGCATAACCATCTTATCTCTAGACCATTTAACAGCTGAGTGTGCGCCAGTCTGGTGTCGCAGTGCTCACTCTCGCCTCATCGACAGTGTCTTGAATGACGCCTTGCGCATAGTCACTGGATGCCTGCGTCCCACTCCAACGGACCACCTACCTATACTTTCAGGCATCCAGCCAGCTGAGCTTCGCCGAATGGGAGCGACACTTTCCTTGGCCTAATCCTGCATCTCTGGACCCCGATCATATCTTGTATGGTCTTTTAAGTGGGTCCTCAGATACTCGCCAAGAGAGACTAAGATCCAGACGCCCGTTTGTGCCAGCTGCGCGGAATCTTTTGGACAACCTTGCCAGACTTGGCATCCGCGCTTCTGAATGGACAAATCACAAATGGAACGCGGAGTATTGTGAAAATTCTTCCAGGCTCCGTGCTTTTGTGCCCGAGACCGGTGCCAGGCCTGTTGGGATGGGATTGCCCCGAGCAACTTGGGTTAAGTTCAACCGCCTGCGCACTGGTGTTGGCCGATCCCATTCGTCCATGCATAAATGGGGTCTCGCTCCTTCACCGAATTGCGAGTGTGGCGCCTCTGAGCAAATCGCAGATCATGTACTAACAGCGTGCCCTATACATCGGGCACCACATGGAACATGAGGTCTGACGATTTTGGATGACGAAACTCGATGCTGGCTTAATGACATCACTGCCAGCATCTGATCCAGACAGTGCAGCAGTCTGGGGTAGTAAAAGGATAAACCCTCGGCCCCAGTTCTGCTTGAGTCTGACCTAGAGTAGATGCCCTTCAAACGATGACGACGACGACGACGTTTAGTTGCTGCTTACAATCTTGTGCATGTACGAGGGTCAGTCAATAAGTAATGAGACTTTCTCAATTACTTTGGTGTTCTTGGAGTTATGCAACTGAAATTTTATGTGATGATTATGAATGGAGTTGTCATCTTATTTACAACAAAACTTGTTTATTTTCAGATTACTGTAGGTGTGACGATAAATTGAAATGACTACTAGGCTAGGAAACAGCTCATACTTGGAACAAAGAGGAGTCATCAGATTTCTGTTGGCAGAGAGTGTAAAATCATGTGAGATTCTGTCTAGAATGCAAAGACAATATGGTCCTTCCTGTATGTCTAGAGCAAACTTCTACAAATGGGTGCAAGCATTCAAAGATGGACGCGAAAGCATTACTGATGATCTGAGAAGTGGAAGACCTGTGGATGTCTCTACCCCAGAAGCAGTACAGGCAGTTGAAGACCTGATCAAATCTGATAGAAGGGTCACTTTAGATGAAATTGCTACAAACTTGGACATCTCCCATGGCACAGTGTACGCAATTGTGCGTGAGAAGCTGCGTTTTTCAAAAGTCAGCTGTCGCTGGGTTCCAAAGATGTTAACGGATGATCACAAAATGCAGCGCCTGATGGCTTCCAGAGCATCACTACGCAGATACAGAAAGGAGGGAGATGTATTTCTATCGAGAATAGTGACAACTGATGAGACCTGGGTCTTTCATTATGAACCTGAATCGAAACGACGATCAATGGAGTGGAAGCATGTTTCTTCCCCAGTGAAGAAAAAATTCAAATCTCAGAAAAGTTTAAGGAAAGTCATGCTCACTGTGTTCTGGGACAGAAATGGGCCGATCACTATCAGTTTCTTGGAAAGGGGCAATACTGTGAACTCAGAGAACTACTGTGAGCTGCTAACTCAAGTGAAAAAAGACATTAAGAACAAACGGAGAGGACTTCAATCAAGAGGTGTGATTCTCCTTCAGGATAATGCAAGGCCCCACACAGCAGCAAGAACCCTAGCCAAAATTGAAGATTTAGGCTGGAAACTTCTAACACACCCACCCTACAGCCCAGACCTTGCACCATCTGATTTTCACCTCTTCGGCCCACTCAAAGAGAGTATGAGGGGAATTCACTTCCAGACTGATGAAGAAGTGAAGGCTGCTGTGAGCAACTGGCTAAGGACCCAGTCCACGGAATTCTATGCCAAAGGAATAGACAATCTAATATCAAGATGGAACAAGTGTGTTGCAAAGGAGGGAGACTATGTTGAAAAATAAAAAAGCATTTTTTGATTACCAGTCATTGCAAACTTGAGTTATTAAAAAAGTCTCATTACTTATTGACTGACCCTCGTAATAACGTACTTCGTTTAGTCGCTGCTTCCTTGTTCACAATCTTTATTTCTACATGCACTTTGATTAATTTCAAGTTGATTGTGAGTAAAAATGAAAATAAATATAAAAATAAAATAAATATAATATTTATTTCTACATGCTCTATGATTAATTTCAAGTTGATAGTGAGTAAAAATGAAAATAAATAAAAAAAAATATTTAAAGTTTAATCTGCGGCTCTATGCGGCGAGAGAGATGAGCATGGACTGGAGTCGGAGTCTATTTTTTAAAAATTTATTAATTTCAAATACTATAGAAAAAACATTTTTACATTATAAAATGTTAATTTGAAGTTCAAAATCTTTATTCCTGGCATGTATTTTGAGTTTATTGCTCATAGCCAACACTTGTGGCTAGTTTTTTATTTATGATTAAAAATTGCGCATGTAAAATAATAACTGTAAATATTGTTCAAGCAAATCTTGGCCTAACCTAACGCTAACCGTAATACTTGCCTTTACATGAGTCAAGATTAAGCCTTGAATCACCGGAACCCGCAATAGCCAGTTCCCTGTTCTTCTTACCAGACCGCCGGAACCGACTATAGACGGTACCGTCTCCATTGTATTTTTCTTATCTTTCCAAATTATGAGTTTTCCTAACGAAATCACTTAAAAAAGTATTTGGCGTCCAGGATGTATTAACCCCTAGGTATGTGGTGGTTTAAGGGTTAAAAGATAGCAAGACAAACTGTAATAAAAAAGACAACAATTAATGCCCTTTTAGATGAGCATAATGACCTCCTTTTAATGTTGTTAACTAATCAACCGTTATGTTGACAAGATCCTTGAACTTTTTAAAAAAATATTTATCTGACTTGATTGATTATTTTACACCTCGTTGATGTTGTTTATTGTTATTAAAGTTTTAATTTTTTTTTTCAGTTTAGGCTCTTTAATTTGATAGTTGGCTAATGGCTTATTAGAGACCAAAATCAAATCAATTGTTTGATATAGTGCATAAAAAATTTGATTTGAGATTTTGATATGACTCAAAAAAATCCAAATTTCGAATGTGATCAGAGTCGTCCGAAATGGGACAATAAATTTCAATACCTCATGGCTGCTCTTGGTTTTGCAGTTGGACTGGGAAATATTTGGAGATTTCCATATCTTTGTAAAAAAAATGGTGGTGGTAAGATGTGCATAGTTTCTGTGACAAAACTTGTGTCAAATGAAATCTTTAGTGTTTGGTTCCTATTATTATAATACAGTGTTTTCAGGTCTCTTCAAGAAGTCACCATAAACAATTTTTTTTGTGAAGCTAACCTGTAATCCCTCCTACAGCATCAGGATGGAATAAAAAAGAAACCAAGAGCAAAGGTTCTTTTTCAAAAGCAATAGTAACAACAAGGGGATCTGGGTTAGTTTTATGAACAAAAGTTGCTTACAGTGACTTGTTGAAGAGACCCATATTTTTATTCATCTGCATCAAAACTTCAATAGTTTAATGATTTTTAGGTGCATTTTTGATTCCATACATTTTCATGTTGTTTATTGTTGGTTATCCTCTTTACTATTTGGAATTGGCTGTTGGACAAAAAATAAGAAAAGGCAGTATTGGAGTTTGGCTACATATTAATCCATATTTAGGTGGTATAGGTTTTGCTAGTAACATTGTAAGTAATTTTTCTCTATTTTAATCATTTGATTATATCTGAATTATTAGTTAGTTTAGTGCAATGCTCTGAAGTCTTTTTTTGCTCACAAACTGCAAAATTTTTAACTAAATTGCACATTTTGATCAAAAATATAAAAATTCAAATTAATTTAAGCACTAAATAAACTCAATGATTTACTTAATTGAGTTAAAGAACATCACTGTAACTTGAGTAAGCAACTTCTCTTGCAGTTTTAGGTCTTGTCTACATTACAGCATGTATATTTTCTCAGTGTAAATGTTTATTTATTATTTTTTCTACACCAGCTTTGGCTTACAAGTATTGTAAATAAACATTTTTATGCTGAAAAACTATGCCTAGTGTAGACAAGGCCTTAAACTTAAATTTTAAAAAGAGAAAGCTTTTTTCTATTTAAAAAAAGTAGGTATTGATCATCATTATCTGCAGCACACTTAGCAGTTAGCATCGTCTTGTGGTGCACCAGTTGTGGAGCACTGATTTAATGCAGTGCAAGTGCTCACCCTCTACCACTGTCCCAGCTCTAATAGCTAATTAAGCCTTTAGCTTAACCAATAAATTTGCTTGAAAATAGTTTAAAGTTCTAAAATCTGATTCTACCTCCCCTGGAAAGATGCATCTCTCAGGTTGGAAGCACTGGTCTACACCTTGAATTTTGGTCGAATTTGATGAAATTGCTTAGGTTTTGCTTTTGGTTTGTGTTGTCAAGGGGGGTGCTAGTTTTGCTTGCATGAGAAAGTGGGGGCACAACTTTTGCTTTCATGAAAAAAAAGGGAGTTTTGTTTTCATGAAGAAGAGGGCACAAGTTTTGTTTTACTTGAAAAAAGGGGGCACATCACAAAAAGTTTAAGAACCACTCTGGTCTAGCAATTTTTGAACCGCAGCATCAACAAACAAAGTTAAATCTTGTTGTATAAACTTAAAACTGATTTGCGTGTTCTTCAAGGTTTAGCAAAAAAGCGAGAAGTGATATCATAAAGACAAAATATCAATGTCAGAGCTGGTAAAAAGTAATTTTAACTTTATGAAGGCAATTGGCTATGAGTAGTAATGATGTTCTTCAGCATGGAAAGGGCAATTGGCTTCTGGTTGCAGCGTTGAATGTTTTTAAAATAAATTGCATTTAGTGCAAAAAATTTGCTGTGATTGCCTTTTTCATTTATATTTCAACATTTCATATGTATAAATAAGATTTAATTAAGAGCATAATATAATTAGTTGCATGGTCTACTTATCTAAACAACTTGCGAGTTGCCTTCTTGAAAAATTGTATGAGAAATGGGATTTTCATCAAAACCAAGATTTAAATGGTAAAAAAATGAAATATAATAAAAAATTGTTTTATGTGTATTTATTTTGTTTAATAAAATACTCAAAACCCATAATTTTTTGTAATTTTTCAATGAAACCCATGAGACTCAAAATGTAAACTATGAAGCTAGGGCAGGCAATCTTGGGTATTGCATAATGTTTTGAAGAAAATATTCATTGCTCAATACATTGCAAAACTTTAATATAAACCATAAATGAAAAGTCTGTATTGACAATGGCTGTCACAGTATGAGCTCATCTGACGTCAACTCAGGCAAGCAGAAAAACCAACTCTGCTTAATTTTCCTGGTTAAAACTTCTTGAAAAACCATTGTTGTCTATTGTTTTTGTAATAATGCCAAGTTTTCTTTCATGCAATATAAACAAAAAAAAATCTGAATTTTATAGAAAACTTACTTAGCTGTATTTCAATAACTTTTTTCAAAAGCAACATAATTTAAGTTCCAAATATAATACTGTGCAACAGTTTCTAGATAATAAGGGCTTTAATAATTTAACAATAACAGCCACATAAAGGCTTTTGAAAGGGTTCAGCAGTGTGAGGTTTTTTAAAAAGTACAAGAAGCTGTATTTTTTAAATATGCAAATGCAATGATTGCGATAATAATGGGAACATAAATATCAACCCAAGTTTTTGGTATTTTTAAAATACTGTATTGTCGAAGTGATGCAACAAGAGTGTTTTTTACATTTTATTCTGCATAGGATTTATTTTTTCAACTGTACTGCAATGTTTGCAATGTTGTATATGTTGCAGTGAAGCTGTGAAACTAGTGATTTTATAAAATAACTGGACCCTCATTTCAATAATTTCATGAAATGACTAGTTTCTCAGATTTACTGTAACATATATATAAAATATAATTAATTAAACTATTGAACCACAAAAATAATTTCAGCATCATTATTTGGCCCAATAGTTTGTTTTGTTTTTTAGGCTTGTCAGGGGTAAGTTGAAAATCTGAAAAACAAATCAAAAAAAGAACAGTTTAAACAAAGCATTAAAATCAGCTGAAAAACATAAAACAACAAGAAAAATACGGACTGTAATAGCATATATTAAACTGTTTGCAAATCTTTTATAAAATGTTTCTGTTTGAATGAAGTTTTTTCAGTTACTTGCACTATATATGGAAACGATTGATAAATTTATTGGATTAAGCAGAACAAATTACTAATTTTTCAGTAGTGGCTAAAGGTCTGGTACCAGACTCCAAACTTTTAAAAATTTTTGGTTTGGTTATGGCGTTTTTTGCTTTCATTGTCATATTAACATTTTATGCAAAGTTATGGTTAGTGTGGTGCAAGAAGAAAAGCTGTGCGGAACGGATTGCGGTACACAAACACCTTCTCTCTTGTGTGACATTAACAGTAAAACTTTGCCTAAAAATTAAGTATAACAATTGAAGTGAAAAAAGTCATTACTGGACCTTTGATTTAAAAAAATTTTTGGTGTCTAGTACTGGACTTTAGTTTTTAAAAAGTTTGGGAGTCTGGTAACAGAGCTTAAGTTTTAGAATTTTGGAGTTTGGTACCAGACTGCTAGCTACTGCCTAAAGCTAATTATAAACCATTTTGACTAAACCATCATTCAGCACTTTCTGATGAGCACTGACCAAAAAAAATTTGTAAAAAGACTTCCTATTTATAAAACAGGCCTACTGTATACATAAAGAATTATAGGTTCTTGGTATATTTTACCCAGGTCATGTGCATTCCAAAGTTCCATTGGAAACTATGGAGTTTTTGTTCATTGACAAAAACCATGATGCTAACCTTAAACCTTTTACCTTGTAGAATTTACCAGAGTGGAATATACTGTCATAATTCATAAATCCTGTTTGTGATCTATGTGCTTATTATAACATCATATTTTGTGGTGTCATAGATTTTGCATGACTTAAAATTTCAAACTTGGCACCTTTGCAATAAATTTTTCTATTTATGAAAAATTGAAGAAACATGCTCTGTTAGATGATGTTGGTTTCAACTTTTTACGCATCTTTTTTTGATATTTTGACTATTTGAAATTAAGCCATTTAGGAAATTCGACTGTATTGATATTTTATACTGGACATATTGTTTATTTAGCCTGTGATGCACAATAAAGAACCAAACGTTGAATGCCATTGTTTTAATATTTACTGTAGATTTTGCCTCATCAGTGAAAATTCCAATTTGCAATTCAAAACCTTTCTAGCATGCTAACATAGCACTTTGCAAATTATCAAACATTAGTTTACCCAAAATAAGTATTTAGCATAGCTTATTAAAATATGTGCTTCACTCCTTTGATTGACAATTACTTCATTAACTCTTATTATACCAAGCTCAAGTTCAAAAATATTTAACCAAACTGGGTGCTCAAAGGACCCAATTTTTTTTAATTATTAACTTTTTGTTGAAGTAAAATAGTCAAAGTAGCTTTTAGAGAGAATAGAACAATAATTTAGACTATAATCTTTATTGCAAACTAAAAATAAACTTTATTGCTGCATTAAAAAATGACACTCTGATCTGGGGTCCTTAAAGGACCCCACTTGCTTTACTAAGGGTTAAATTGTATTGCAAATTTATGTGTTAGAATTGTAATACCTACAGGAAATTTGCCATAATCTCAATTAGTCAGCATTTAATGTCGTTTAAAAAAATTTTTTTTGGCTGTTTATTGTGTGATATTTTATCATTAAATCAGTCACAGCAAAAATAGTAATTTTTTTAGCAAAGGTGTAGCTACTCCATTTTTAGCACTCTGACTAAAGAGGAAAAAATTAATGATTAAGATATTTAGATTTGTTGAATTTTCCAGCTTTTGTTTAAAAAACCCTTTTTGAGTTTTTAACTTAACTAAAATGTAATGTACTCAAATTTCATTTCAATTTATTTGCCATGGTTTGCTTTGAATTACACATTGGAGGAGGGGAGGAAAAATCACTGCTGCCTTAAAGCTTTTATGAAGCATTGTAATAAGTTATATTAGTTACTTTTTAAAAAGGAATAGTCACAATGTGGATCTGCTTTGTGTGCCCTGCCCCAAAATCCATTATTTTAAGTATTTTATACTGCATATTAATTTTTTTAATTAAATCTTTAAAAATTGTGCCATAAAAAATGTGATTTTCTGAATGTCCCTTGTAGCTTGCACTAAATAATTTGCCATCCCTGTGTTAGAAACACTTTTGCCATTGTGATATTGGCTCCTACTTATATGGTTTTTGCACTTAGTAGGCTTAGATTTGAAATGACTTACTTTTACTACATAGTTTGTTGATCATCTAGTTTTAATCTGATTTTTTTGTGTTTTTTATTAGACGTTTGGTGGTACAGAATTTAAAGATCGTGTGAAGTAAAAGATTTTTCTTTCCTAAGCTTTTCATCTGACACTCTTCAGGGGAAATCGTCAGAATAAAGCAGAAATGAAACCGAACTTGATTATAAATGGGAAAGCAGAGTTCTCATTGGCTGAAAAAAGGTAGCCAATGAGAACTCCTTGCAGGAGCGAGAAAGCTTTGGTGGATTGCCAATTCTCCTACCTCACACAACTGCCAAAGCCTTTCTTGCTCTTGCAAGGCTAACACTCACCCACAACAATTTCACGAACCTGCCATTGGTCAACATCTTTTTGACAATGTCCAATGCGCTTTTCATTACAACAACGACAAATTTCCTATTCTTGCTTGAGGTCACTCTTCTTTTCACCTTTCTGCTCTTGAAGTGACTTTCATTAAATCTCTTAATCCCCCTCTGTGTAAACAAAAAGAATTTGTACTTGAGTCTGGTGCTTCTCATTTTTAAGCAGTTTGGTTTCAAGTAGTAAAAAGAATTTGTCTATTTTTTGAAAATTTCTTAATCCTTTCTCTCATTGGCTACCTTTTTTTAGCCAATGAGAACTCTGCTTTCCCCTTTATAATCTAGTTCGGTTTCATTTCTGCTTTATTCTGACGATTTCCCCTGAAGAGTATCAGATAAAAACTTGGGGAAGAAAAATCTTTTGTTTTTTATTAATGTTTTAAAAAATTTTTTAATTTGTATCCGATAATATTTTATACCTTTTGTTTGTATAATACAGGTTTCTCTCCTCATTGCTTTATACTACAACATGATTCTTGGTTGGGCCTTGTTTTATTTCTACAATTCATTTCAAAGGCCATTGCCATGGTCTTCATGTCCTTTAATTAATGGAAGCATTCCTGTTAGGGAGTGCAATCTTAGTTCTTCAACAACATATTTTTGGTACAGAATAACCTTAAACATATCTTCCAGAATCGATGATGGAAGTATGTGTTTGCTTTTAATATAAACTATTAATCAGTTCAGATGTGTGCAACCTTTAATGCTGTGGGGGCTAAATGTGTACAAGATTAAACTTTGGGCTAGACTTTCATTACTCATTGATAAATTATTATTGTTTTGTTACTACAAAAAGAGATTTAGTTTTATTGTAAACCATGAAAAAAGTTTTTTGCGTCTGCTTCAATAAGAGGTTTGAAGTTAAATTATTTTGCTAATCACTCTATTTAGAATCAAAAAGTAGAGCTTTAAAGCCATAAAACTCTTCAAAAAAATTTGAATGGCGAGGACCATCATTGTATTTTAATACCACAGCTTTCCAACTGGCACATAGTTTTGCTTTGTGGGCAGCAGGTTGCATGCCCCTGAATTAGTTAATCATTTGTAATAGAAGGTCAACTTGTTTTTGTTATATTTTACCTTATTCTTTTTTAAGCAAAGTTAAACTCAAACAAGATTGATTCCAATATGTGAAATATCAATTGAAATTTATTTTAACCTTTTATATCAGGTGATTGTAAATGAGATTCCTTATTGGCTCAGATGTGCTTAATAAGTTTAGTTCAACCTATTTAAATAAATTGAAAAAGCAAATAAGTGATAATGTTTTAAGACTTTCACATCTTCCCTATTGTTTCTTTGGGTTTTTCACCAATGACTTTTACACTCTTATTTTGAACCAATCAAATTTCAACCATCTTTCTCCACTGCTCTATGAACAACACATCAGCAAAATTTCATCCAATTTAAAAAGTTGATAATTTGTTGATAATATTAAGAACAGAAGTGGCAGAGTCATGATAGCTTAGATATAAGGTAAAGTTATTATCAGTAATATCAAATTGTTTTGATTTTACAGAAAATTTTTTTATCATTCTGGTCCTTTTTGGATTTGTTAAGTGTTGTTCTAGTGGGTTTGGTTAAAACTAGTTGACACGAAAAATAAATAAATCTTTAATTAGGTTAAATTTGATAATCTAAAAGAATACTATGGCAATAACATGGTCCAATAAAAAGATAACAAAATGCCTTTATTGTGAAAAAAACTTTGTTAGCTTGGTCAAAAGTATTATAATGTTACTCAAGTTATTGATACATAATCAAAACATGCTGCTTTGTAGTAATTTAGTTTTGATTCTTGATATCATCTTTCCATACTTTTGATGTAGTGTTTTCCTGTGGAAACAGGTGGCCACACACCTCATGGCAATCTTTACTCCCTTCAGCTGTTTTGTTTGGTTGAAAGCATCGTCTTGTTTTAGACCAACTTTCCCAATTTCTTTTTCCATCTGTGTTTTCCATGTCATCTTTGGTCTTCCTCTCTTCTCTCCATCCAATTTAAATTCCAGTGTCTTCCGTAAAACACCATCATCTTCTCTTCTCAAAACATGACCATACCATCTCATTTCATCAGCTTTTGCCATCTTATTGGTGTTTTCCTGTGGACAGAGGTGGCTACACACCTAATGGCCATATTCTTCACTCCCTTCTGCCATTTTGTTCAGTTAAAAGCATCTTCTTGTTTTAGACCAACTTTCCCAATTTCTTTTTCCATCTATGTTCTTCATGTCATCTTTGGTCTTCCTCTCTTTTGCCCATCCCTTCTGTAAACCATCACCATCTTCTCTTTTCAAAACATGACCATACCATCTCATTTTATTAGTTTTTGCCATCTTATCCATGGTCTCATCCAATCCCAGCATATCCATCACTTCATCGATGTTTTTCCTATCCATCATTTTTACTCCACACATCGCCCTAACCACTGCCCTTTTAGCCCTTTACATGATTGCAAAATCTTTCTTAAATTGAGTGCCATGTTTCGCTTCTATAGAGCATTACCAATTTTACACAACTCTGGTAGATTCTTCTGTTTACCTTTAACAAATATTTTCTTCCAAGCAACAGTTTTTCACATTCTCTAACTTTCATCTAGCCAAGCCTCATTCTTGCTGTCACTGCTGCTTCACATTTACCACCCCAAATAGCAAAATTCATTTGCTGTTTCTTCTTTGTCACACATTGTCTTGATTGGTTTTACTCTTCTGAGGATTCCCTGCACTTCTTTCAAACAAAATCTTTTGCCATTTTGGGGGTTACTCTCTTGATTTTTGCACATCTACCATGAATTTATTTTCCAGATATTGTACACAACACCAAATTAGCCATTACCCTTCCACTGCGTACACCACACAGGTCAATCTTATTTTTTGGTGGTTCTCCTTCTGATCCACTCACCATCACTTTTGTCTTTTTGATGTTAACCTTCATTTTCTTTCAAATGCCATCTTTCATTTTAAAAACTTTTCCTGCAAGTCCTCCATGATCTCACTTGTCAAGACTAAATCATTTGCATGCAAAATTTTGTTCTTGTTGCATCTGTCTATTTTGTCCCTTGCATCTCTTGCATCCTCTGTTACCACATCAACCACAATTGCAAATAATAAAGGTGACAACACTGATCCCTTGTACACCAAATTTCACAAACAATGTCTCTGATAATTTCAATCTAACTCAAATTTTTGTTGTCACTTCCTCATATAGGCTTATCACTGCTTTCACCAACATCTTCTGGTAACCCCTTTTTTTGCATTGACCATTCAATCAGTTTTCTGGGCACTCTATCAAAAGCTTTTTTCATATTCACAAAACACATGTATAGCTTTATCTCAATATTTTGGTACTCCTCTTGCATTTTTCTTAATATATACAGAGCATCTATGGTTCCTCTTCCAGGCATGAAGCCAAATTGCATTTGGCCCAATTTAACCAATGCTCTTATTCGTCTCTCCAGTACTCTTACTCAATCAAAGCTCCACCATCACCCCATGCCAATCCTACCACTCGCAGCAATCATTTCTGAAGGTCTATGAACCTTTCGTAGTTTTATTTCCCTTATTGCCCACATAATTTCTATAAGAGTAAACTTTTGATAGGTCCTTCCATTGTATTAGCTTTTGTCAAGTGGTCCCATTCATTCTTTTCATTAATGATCTTTTCCATGTAATCTTTCCAATTTTTTTTTCAGTCATTTTTATTGTAACCCAGTCTTCCATCACTTCCTGTTATACATCTTCCACCCTCCACATCTTTTCCATCTTTTTTCAATAACTTCACAAGTTTAAAGACATTATTTTAATTTCCACATGGAATATTCATTTGCCTTTCTGCCTCCATTTTCATTGCTATTGTAACCACTTTTCTTGTTGGATTTCTCATCTTTCTGAATCTAATCTTGTTTTTTTTTCAGATCTATTCTTGTACAATTCTTTGATTGCTTTTTTCTTTCCTGCAATTGCAGCTTTGATATCTTCATTCCACTACTACATGTTACCCCAATACATCCTGACCATTCTCCTTTTTCAAAATTTGTCACAAGCCTTTAGAACACCATTCTTAAAAGACTTTTACAAGTTGATGCCTCAACATCTACCAGTTCTTCAACTCTCTTTTCAAATTTTGTTTTTATTTTGTGTTCTTTTAGCTTCCATGTGCTTTTTTGAATAATCCGTTTCCTTTTTATCTGCTTCATCATTTTCTTTTTGACCACATCAGTCACCACAAAACCATGTTGTAATTCTCCAGGAATCATTTTCACATCCCTTAAGTATCTTCTATGTTTTTGCACAACCACTACAAAATCAATCTCGGTTTTATTATCTCCTAATCTGAATGTTACTTTTCTTTTTGTGAAACCATGTATTTGCAACACAATTCTTTTTCATCACAAAATTCAAACAGCATTCTTCCTTTCATATTCTTTATTCCAGCCACTTCCACCAGGCAAACCCTCAAAGCTATCAATATATTTTCCAATAGGCCCATTAAAGTCTCCTGATTCTAAAAACATTTCACCAGATCTTTAGAGATCCCACTTGTATGCCATCTTGTCAGAGAATTGATACTTTTCTTGTGTTGTCCTTCCACTTTGTGGTGCATATGCACATATTAGTCATACCAAATCTTACCTGAAGGATAGCACCATAGCCATCACATGATCACTTCAAACTCTTACAACCTTCTCACTCAGTTCTTTTTTGACTAAGATTTGGACTTCTCCAGTTTCTAAAAAGTTGTCAGACTACCATAGCCTGTATTTTCTTTTCTCCATTCCCAGAAATGAGTTCCTTGTCCCCTCCACTATTTCTTGCACATAACACACATCCAACATTATTTTTTTCAGCTCCTTACACACCTCCACTCCTTCCCCACACAATGACCCAAGATTCCATATCCCAAATCTATTAAGTGTTAACTGAGAGATTCTTTTCACCCCTTGCCCCTTTAAAGGCTGCCAGGGACTGGAGGCCTGGTTTATTTTTTTCTTTACAAGGAAATTTTTTTTAGGCTTATTTTTTACAGCTGCATACCATGATTTTAAGCTGTGAACCTAGCCTTTGCCTGAAAAGGCAATTCCTGCAAGACAGCAAAGTATTTTTATCTTAGAAGTTATTTTAGTTATTTATCTTAGAATGCCGAACACTTGCCCAAAGTGAGAGTCCCATTTGATACTGCAGATTTGACCTCAGACAGGTGGGGTTGGCTTGACAGGGAGAAGTGATGTTTTGTGCTACGTGTGCATTTATCATATGCCAACACCTGTCCTTCCAGAAATGATTTTTTTTGTTTAGATGAATTAAATTGGAGAATGGTTTTGGTTTTGTTTGTTGCTTGGATTCTCGTCTTTTTTGGTATGATAAAAGGAATAAAATCCTCTGGAAAAATAATGTATTTTTCAACGTCTTTTCCATATCTTGTATTGTTGGCTTTTTTCATAAGAGCCTTGACATTAGATGGAGCAATTGACGGCGTCACCTACATGTTCAGTCCTCAAGTCAGTACTCTGTTGAATATTTACCTAAAATTCGACTAAACAATTCATCTTGCTTTTTATCTCACAGCTAAATCATGTTTGATGTTTTATAGTGGAGTCGGCTTTTAAAAGGTGAAGTTTGGAAAGACGCGGCAACACAAATCTTCTTCAGTCTTGGTCTAGGTTATGGAAGTATAATTGCATATTCTAGCTACAATCCACCAAAAAATAACTGCTACAAGGTTTGAACTTAATCCATTGGCTATTTAGTTATATGAGTTGAATGCATTGATTTGATACTTATTATTGGTTTTTAATTCGAAAGTTCGAAAATATTGTCTACCATATAACTGTAGCCGTACCAGCCAAAAAAGAAGTTGGGAGGCTATAGAGTTTTGCCCAAATTTAGTTGACGTTTGCCCGAATTTTGACCTTCTACCACTTCACGGATATAAGAGAAAATTTTGTCCCAAATTCATGGTGAAGACAAAAAAAGAGGTCATCACTTTGAATCTGTCTCTGATTTCTCAACTTTCGTCTCAAAAATCTAGTGATCTCTAAAGAAAAAGTCTTATTTTAAATCTGTCTCGATTTTTTATAATATTTCTGATTTTGCCTAAATGTTTCCTTGTCACTGCCCGAAAATTTTGAATTTCGCCCAAATATTTTCTTGTTGCTGCTAGAGAAATTCTGATTTTGCCCAAATTTTTGAGACTGAAGGAGATCATTGCCCTCTGTCCCCCTTCCCCCCCGAGAGGTACGGCTTTACATGTAACAACAATAAAGTTAGATAACACGAATTTTTTGGAGTCTTATAATTGTATTTTTGTTGCAGGATTCCATTTTCATTGCCACAGCCAACTGCATAACTTCTTTATTCGCAAGTGTAATCGTGTTTTCAGTTTTAGGTTTCAAAGCCAAGCAGAAAATAACATCACAATGTTCGTTAAAGTAAGTTAATTTTGCGCTGAATTTATTAATGATGTTGTTTTTGACTTTCTTGGGAAAATATTATAGGATTACAAAAAACAAACCCCAAATTTAACCGGATATCTTGTTATCTCCGATCCAGATCGAAAAAGTTGCTTAGCCCTTAATATGATCGGAGCTGGATTAATATAATGGTAGTAGATTATAATCTGATATTTAAATGTAGATACTTTAGCTTTCTACTCTGAGATTATTAAGTGCGTTATGTGTTGCATTTCGCTTTATAAAGACATTTGTTGTCATTTGAATTGAATTTGGTCTTACAAAGCTGATATTCATCAATAGAACGCTGTGATATTTTATAATATCAAATGGTTTGTTGTTTTTAAGTGATATACATTACCCCTGGTCGTAAGCAGTTCTTGATTTTATCAGAAATCTAGTGTTTTTTTCCAGTAACAGCTTTTCATCTGCCAACGTGTCGGGCTGTTCATTGGAAAAAGAACTGGACACGGTATGTAAAATATTTACTTTCAAATATCACGTGTTATCTCTTCATCTATTCGTGTTGTTTTGTATAATTTTTTTAGAGAAAGCTGTTGTGGTGATTGTAATGTTTGATTCAAAATGCAAATTCAAGCAGCAATGGTTCTTCGAATCGCAAGGGATAAGTGAATAGTTCAGTAATTATACAAGTTTTCAAACTAATAACCGTTGTTTCACTTTTTTATATGGAGTAACTCTATGCTTTTGCATTCAAGTAAGGTTGACACTGAAGTTTTGTCTGTTACTACAAAAAATTTTTGAGGATGAAATTCCTGTCAAAACCGAAAATCAAAACGAGTTTAGTGAAATCTTGTCAAAATGTGATTGAAACGTGTTTTTTTTTGGTTGTCTTAAAAAAGTGCAATTGACATTTGCCACTTGTATCTTGTGAATAAAATCCTACTTCGGTGAAACACTAGGGTTATTTGGTTTTGAATGATTTAAGAAATATTGATTTTTTGCTTTCAGGAAGTACAAGGCACAGGACTCGCCTTCATAGCCTTCACTGAAGCAATTTTAAAGTTTCCCGGATCTGTGCTGTGGTCGCTTCTTTTTTTTTTCATGATTCTTAACATTGGAATCACAAGCATGTTCGGAATTTTGCAAACTGTTGTAACTACGGTTTTGGATTCGGGAGTGAAAATCTCAAAGCCTGTCTTATCTTCAGTCATGTGTGCGGGTGAGATGCAATTTTTTGAAAAAACCCCTTTGCCCTTATATTTTACATTTAACTTTAGTTTCTTGCATAAGCACAACATCAAAGCAAACATTAATTCTTAACTGAATCCTTTTCGAAATTCAAGAACAAATCAATATTTTAAGTGGAAAAACTTATAAAAACGAAGCGTTTCGTTTTTGTAGTGTTTGTTTAGTCTCTTGTTTTGAACTGGGTGATCCTGATGCTCTTGATTTCTATAGCTCTCAAAAACAGTAATTTGTGTTCGATGTGATACAACAACTTATCTCTTTTTTTTTATGTTTTACACTTCATCTGATTGTTTGCTAATTAAAAATCGCAGAAGCGATAAAATTTGTGCATTTAAAAGACGAAAATCAGTATTTAGCTATTTTTAGCATGATGCTTGAAGAAGTATGTGCCAGATGTTACCAACTTCGATGATAATATCGAGATTAGTGGTTGAGAATGCTAATCCTTTAATTATCATATCTACTGTTTATTTATTCTGCTGACGTTCCAGTGGAAATTGTACATGTAGAACAACTGTCAAACGATAAGAGCGGTTTCGATGCAATTGTGAACTGCGGTAGCAAGCATAGAAAATAATCACGTGCTTCAAGGGTACAAATAAAGAGATCAGGAATTAAATCAAGACGGTATCAGTTACGTCTGCCATTAAAACGGCGTTGATCAGAACAAATTAAGTCGTCATGACTTTAATTTCCAAAGCCGGAATCAAGTTATTCATTCAATTAACCGTTTAACGGAGTTGAATGTTTCGAATATTTTCTTAAATCATGTTACAACCGCATTTTGATAAGACTGAAGTGTAAATGGTTTGAGCAGGTTGTTGCAATCTATAAATTGACGTTTCAAGGTCGTTTATTTCTTTTCTCAGAAAGATCTCAGCGTTTTATCGTCTGCTGCGGTTAATTTTGATTAAAACATGAAATAAAGTCTTGATATTGAAGCACATGGTGCTTTTTTGTACCTCAAAGCACAAAAAAGCACCATGTGCTTCAATACCAAGCATAAACAGTTTTATTTTAACTATTTTTTTTTAGTTCTAACAATTTGTTTCGTCTATAGGGATCGTCAGAAAGCAATCAAAAGTTTGAAAAAACAAATACAAACACTAAAGCTTAACAAAGTGATAAAAAGTCGGCAAAAGAACTAAAAAAAAAAAAAATTACGGCAATTACGGCAGTGATTAAAATTGTCAAGAATCAAGACAGAAGATTAGATCAAGCCAAATAGCAAAGCTTACAGCAGCGTTTTTCAAACCATGGGTCGCTAAGACTATGTGGATGGGTCGCGACCCAAATGTGAGTCGCCAAGACTACGCGGATAGGTCGCGAAAGCTTGTAAATTACCGCACGTAAAAGAGAAAGATTTGCGCACACAAGATTTCAAAAGTGAAGACCCTTTTTTAAGAGAACATTACGATTTTAAGACGAAAATCAAGAAATCAGAGTCAGATTCAAGATGAAGACCTTTTTTTCTACGTTTTTGAGCCGAAAATCAAGAAATCGAAATAAGTTTGCTCACAAACAAATTTCTGCCCACACATATACAGCTAAAAATTAGACGACCATTGTTGGCTTACATAACAATTTCTTTTTGTTTCAATATGCGCTCACTCAAATTTATTTGGGTCGTAGTCATATTTGTAGATCGTTGTTTTTAGCGATTTTGGGTCGCAGAAAAAAAGGTTTGAGAAACGCTGGCTTACAGAATAGTATATAAGGCGGTTACAAATCGTGTTTGATTAAATTTCATGTGCAAAAATTTTTTTCCTTTGCTTACGCTAAAGTTTCCAAATAACGAACGAATTTATTGGAAAAAACAGCGCCCTAAAAATGCTTTTAAAAAAACTAAAGATTTTTGTGCTATATTATTCTATTGTACAAACCTGATTGAATTTTTTGTATCTTTTGTTTCGACTTGTTCCCGCTGTATTGTTAAACATTTTCTCATACCGGTAATTAGTGTTTTTCAGAAGTCGTTAATTACACAGCTGCGATTAATGCAACGGAATTGTTCTAAGTTTTCGCAGGCGCGTGAATTTTGTGACATCACAAATGATGGCGTTTACGGTCAGCACGTAGGTAATAAATAAGCATGGCGACTTCAAGTTCGCACTAAAATAATTTTGTTCAGTTATATTATGAAAAGATTAAATACACGTTTATCCTGCCGAATTTCGCCGTTTATCTGTAACCACAGTCCTAGAATCATTAATCATGATGTTAGCCATAATAAATTCAAATTTGGAAACAATAGTGTAAGCAACGGAAAAACACTTTACACATTAAAATTTAATTTAAACAAATTGTAAGCGCTTTAACTTTTTAATCACTGCCGTAATTTTCGTTTTGTTTTAAGTTGTTTTGCCGACTTTTTATCGCTTTGTTAAGCTTTACTTTTTGTATTTGTTTTTCAAATTTTTGATTGCTTTCTGACGAGCCCTATGGACGAAACAAACTGTTAGAACTAAAAAAAAATAGTTAAAATAAAACTGTTTATGCGTGCCGACCAGAATAGATTTGTTTAGATATAGTAAAACGCTTATTATGACGTCATAACTTTGTACGCCCGTTAAACTTCAAACCTGTCGTTTTTGTAGTAAGCTACATTATTGCATTTTGTAAAAGATATATGTTAAACACCTGTGATTCAAAAATTTAACTATTCAAGTACCTTTTTTATTTTAAATATTCGAAATTAAGCTATTGTAAATTCAAATAGATAAATATTGGGCTAGAAACATCCCTAAATTTAACGCATTTAACAACTTTAAATTAGAATTTTTGCTCTTATCAGCTGAACATTTACAATTGCCTTTTTAATTGCCTTTGTGACATAACAAAACTTTTTTTGCTGTCGCTTCAACGCTAGTGAAGGTAAATCATTTTTATTTGTTTTCCCAACAAATTGACTTGCCGACAAATTTGTCCCGCCAAATTGTCTCCCGCCAAATTGTCGCGTACCCATGCAGAAGCGCGCTTCGTGATGTTCGCGTTTGTAGATGACAAGTACGTTGAAGTTTTTATTTGCAGTAAGTGCTGGGGACAACGTACAAATTCATAGCTTTTCTAAATTAATATACATTGCTTTTTTCGGCAAAAATTCAAAAGTAATCTGTTTACGAAAACTTTATTGATAGGCATAAAGTCGAAATTTAATGAAATAAACTAAACAAAACTTTTTGCGCCTAGATAAAAATAACCCTAATAGTGACTTTAATATTTTGCTTTACTAACTCATCCCACAGTTCATTAAATTGACCAGGAAACATTCCGCGATGAGGTTTTACACTATACAAGTCATTCTAATCCATTTTGTGGAATAATTTTTTTTTTTTTTTTTGAAACGATATGCTAAAAACAAACTTCATAAAATGGAGGTTTATTAAACAAAAAAAAATACTTCTTACGTTAGCGTTTATACATCGTCTTGCTATGGGTCTTGCAACCCATAGCTCGAAGTACAGAGTTGTGTCGTCATAATCGGCTTTTATTTGATAAATGAGAGTAAATGCTTTATAATAAATAAGTCTCGTATTCCAGTACTTTTCAACGTTTATGCCCTTGCGAACCGGTTCCGTCATTTCCCCCACAGTGAATCATTTTGACGATATTGAAAAAAATCCCATTGTATTACAGAACATTTTTCCAAAGTCAAAAACAATTGAATACGGAAAATTACAATTACACAAATTAGGCATTTCCGTAATTTTTAAGTATCAGCTATGTTTTTATAAAACAGTGTTTTTATGTCTTTAAGGCTTGCGTTTTTAATTAATGTGGCAATGAATTGTTTGGACATAACATATTACCTTAGAATTATTATTATATTAAGGAGTAAAAAATTCAATGCTAGCTTGATATGTATTATAAGTCATAAACAAATTAAGCTTATAATGTAAATAGATAAATTTCAATAAATTTATATTTCATTTACATTTCTCCTCAGGAAGCCAAGCGGCTCACTTTGAGAAACACTATTCTACTCATGCATACTCTTTTTTGAGTTAATTAATATTGCAAAAGCACAACTTACCAGGTTTGGGAAACTGTTTTATTCGTGTTGAAAAAGTGCCAAGTGCCTGTTAATATAGCCCATCGAGCCGAAGCAATGACAATCCCTTTGTTTTTCAAATTTTAATCTCGATAAATTGAATTGATCACTTTTTTTCAGCCATTACGTTAATTTCGCTAATTAAGTCTATTTTTTTTTATTCCATGCTATTGTTTTGAGGAAAAACTCCTTTTTCTTATCTTTTAGTCCGCGACCGCAATAAAGTCTCTCAATTCTGCTTAAAGCGTACAGATGCAGGTTGAGTTGATCTAGTGGGAAAATTCTCGGACAATTTTATGTGCTAGAGCTCGGCGTAAGCTCCATTAATGAGCAATGAGCACTAAATTTATTACATTGAAATTTTCGAATTTGCATTGTCGCTACCCCTTATCACACATGGTTGCTGCAGCTGTGTGTGGTGCTTCAGCATTCTGTTATTTAAGAAATTTCCATGTTCCTTGTAATCTTATATTCTCATCATTTTCTAAAGTCAGTAAAAAAATGTAAACCTAATGTTAAAAAGCTGTTCTTTTTTTTGATCAATGCGCATTACTTGTTTAATTTATTTTAGCGTTAATTTTCTTACGTTTATTAAGCACTTGTTAACGAAAATATTTTGGCCAACTCTTGATTTAACTTGTTTTGCAATTATTTATTGACTTTCGTAACCAATAAAACGAACTAATTTTTTGTCTAACCCAGGGGTGTCCAATCTTTTTTCATATTGGGCCAAACTATAGATTTAAGTATGTTCGACGGGCCGCAAAATTATATGTATATAAAGTTTCCTCTATTTGGTTTAAGATACCATGACCAAATGACAAGTATTAAAATACAATTTTAAAATTGATTGACTAGTTGAGAATCTAAGTGAAATGTGAAACTATTGAAATCATTACGTAATTGGTATTAAAAATGTCCATGCTGGAGATGCTTTAAAGTCCTGGTTACTTGAATTCCTTTCTTTCTGCTTATAGTCGCAATCCCAAACCTAATGAAGCCCGGAGGGGACCCAAAGAGTTATCGACCGCTATCTTTGCTCTGTGTCTCCTACAAGATCCTCAAGAGGCTTTTTCTACCCCAGTGTCGAACCAATTGATCCATTGCTACCTAGAGAGCAGGCTGGTCTTTGACGCGGAAAATCAACCGTGGATTAAGTCATTTTATTAACAGAAAACATTGAGGGTTTTTTGTCGATTTTTCTATCTGACAGCGGTGTATGATACTGTCTGGCATCGTGGCCTTACCTGCAAGCTGCTGAGACTTCTGTCGGTTAAGCAACATGGTCAAAATGATCATGGAGCTAGTCCAAAATCAAAGTTTCACCCTTACTGCAGATGAGCAAACAAAGCAAGCTTTGCCGTATGAAAAACAGCGTTTTTTTTTTGATCGGTCTTAGCTCCCCTCCTTTTTAACATTTATATATGTACCACCTGCCCTCCAAGATTTCCAGAAAGTTTGCTTATGCAGACGATCTAGCAATGTTTCACTTCTCTGGAAAATGGAAGGGCCTTCGTGGGACTTTAAGTCAAGATACAACTACACTTTTAGTGTATCTTAGGACTTGGAAGCTGAAGCTCAGTCAAACTAGGACAGTGAGGGAAGTCTTTCATTTAAATAACCGAGAAGCTCAACATGAGCTAGATGTTTAATACAGCATTAGGTTTTTACCATTTTGTCCCAACCCTATTGATTATGTGGTAAAACTGAACAGATTGCTCACGTTCCGTTACTATCTTGGCATTACGTAAAAAAATCATCGCGGGTCACACTGTTGGGGCAGCTTGCAGGCTAAGGATGGGGTGCTGGTGCCAAAACACTGCGCACAGCTGGTCTATCTTTGGTCTATTAAACAGCTGAGTACGCAGCATATACTGTACAGTGTTCTGTGTGACGCCTTGCGCATTGTCTGTGGAAGCCTGCATCCCACTCCAACGGACCACCTACCAATATTTCGAGGCATCCAGCCAGCTGAGCTTCGCTGACTAGAAACGATACTCTCTTTGGCTAACCGTGTATTCCTGGACCCTGACCATATGTAAAATCCCTAAATTGGATTTAGAATGTCTAAAAATATCTGATCCTGTTTCCAGCCTCGTAAGAAATCAACTCGTTTTCATTTTTATCTCTAGCAGCATCGCTTCTGCTATGGTAATCTTATTCCTTCACTCCGCATTGGTTCAAAATTATTATCTTCACTATCACTAAAGTCATTAACTAACAATCATTTGATATTGCAAAAAATGTTGGTAAATAACACAATCAATATTAATTTAATCGCAAAATATTGTAAATACTAAAAATGATGCTTTGGGCAAGCGTCTTTATGACAAGCTGCGACCACAAAAGCTTTCAAAGATCAGTTCATTCCAGTGCAATCAGTTGATTGCACTCGACGCAGCAATCAACTGATGTATTTACTTTGTTTTCCTATACGTTAGTCAGTCAGTCAATTTATTTTGTATAATTCAAATGATAACAATTATACAACAAAATACAGCATAATAAATGAACGGTCAGGTAAATTGGAACAGGAAGCTGCGAAGGACCTCTCGGTCAACGAGTGAAGCAGCCACCATTTTGGCTATTTGCATAAGCTACTGGACAATTTTAGCAATCCTTTTATTTTTTTCGCAGTTTTTGACTAATTTTTAAAAAATTCATTTGTATTTTGACAATAAATATGTTTTATACTTTATTTTAAATTGATTAAATGACAATATTTTTAACTCGTGTGGTACCAAATTCCAAATTTTAGCTCCTTGATATTTAAAATTGCTTTGTAATTTTTGTGTTCTATATCTTGGTATATATAAGTTAAAATCAGATGAGGCGAGGCGCGTTATTCGTGGGTGTATCTTACTAACTGGAGTAAAACAAGATAGTAAACGGTGCGGTAGTTTTTGTTGTGTATACTTATGCATTAATTTAGCAACCTCATATGTATACAAGTCTTTTAATTTTAAAATGTGTAGCTGTTCATAATATGAAGAAACCCGATCTCGCCACTGTCCTCCTGCGACTATTTTAACGGCTTTATTCTGTAGTAAAATCAATCTTTTCAGATGCTTGTCATACGTATTACCCCAAATTGCAATGCCGTAAAGTAATTGTGAATGAATCATTGAGTAGTACAAGTTTCGTAACGCTGTGATAGGTAAAATTTGTCGAAGTTTTGACAAAATACCTACAGATCTAGATATTTTTTTGTCAAAATATCAATATGTTTGTCAAAGTTAAGTCTTGTGTCAATTGTAATCCCCAAATATCTCACAGATTCATTGATAGAAACTAAGACATTATTAAAAAACACCTCGATATCTGGTATCGGGTTGGTAATTTTGCGAGGAATTATTAAGACAGAGGATTTTTGGAGATTAACGGTTATTTTATTGGCTTTAGTCCACTCGAGCACATTAAGCAATTCATAATTCATTTTTTTACGTAAAGTCGATGGCTTAGGAGCATGAACTACCAGGCATGTATCGTCTGCAAACAATCTAGGCGTAGAGTATGAGGCATGTAAAATAACATTAATGTATATTAAGAATAGGAGTGGTCCTAAATTGCTGCCCTGGGGTAATCCAAAAGAATTAATAATTATTTCGGAACGTAATGTTTGATATGCAATGTATTGCTGTCTGTCAGATAAAAAGAGCTAATAAGTTTATGGGCGACACCACGAATACCGTAATGCTCGTTACTGATGAAAAAACAACTAAAAAGCTTAGGTAAGCAATGAACCACACAAAAACATTAAGTGGGCCCCAGGTTGGACATCCCTGGTCTAACCATTACTCTGCGGTCAGTTGAAGCTAATTTTCATGTTCCACCTGTTTATTAAGATTTAAAACGGCTTAATTTTTATTTTTGCTATTTCATTTCTAGGCAATCATTCTCTTTTCTTTGTTTAGTGCTATTTATTATTGGTCTGACATTCACCAAACGATCTGGAAATTATTTCCTGGAGCTCTTTGACAGTTATTCAGCAACTACGTCACTTCTCGTAATCGCTTTGCTAGAAGTAGTGGCCGTCAGTTATGTTTACGGGATGAAAAGGTTGGTGACCAGAATAGTTTTGGCGATAAAATTTCTTTATTAACCGGTTTCCGACACAGGTTTCTCCAGGATTTGGAAGAAATGATCGGGGATCGAACAGGCTGGTACTGGATCGTTTCCTGGATGATAACATCGCCTCTAGCCATAATAGTCATTTTGCTTTCCAGCCTTTACGAGCTCTTCTCTGTTACACCCTCTTACCGTGGATGGAACCCGACCACTGCCAAAGAAGATAAACTCACATATCCGGCTTGGGCTTTTTGCCTTCTGGTGTTTTTAACTCTAATTGCGTTTTCGTCTATTCCCGTAGTCGCTCTCTTGCACCACTTTAAAATTGTCAAGCTTGATCGATTAGTTCTTAAAGAAAAGAAAAGCGCCAGAGATCACAAGAAAAATGTCGAAGTAGGTTTTACGGAGTCGACTCAACCACTGTCCAACAGTCTATAGAAATTTTGATATTTGCTGGAAACTAAGACGCTATTTTATAAAGAATTGATTTCGAATTATTTGAAAGGTTTACAATACGTTAACTTCCTCTTGATTCCAATTTTTTATTACCGAATAAAAAAAAAAAAAAAAAAAAACAGGCTAAGTAACATCAGTTGACGAATATAATACACCGATCGAAATTTCTCGATGCTCGACTCGTAGTCCTAGTTTAATCTTCATCACAATATTTTTATTTGATTAAAAGAAATGCAAATTTAATTTTATGGATAAACGATTACAGATGTTATTAAATTTTTTGATGGTCGTTTAATCGTTTTGCCCTTTTTGTGTTCATTTCTGTTCAATTCTTTGTGTTTGTTTGTTTTAAACGTTAAGTTTTTAAATTATCGATCAAAAAGAAACTTAAAATTTTAATTTTACCAATTTTTGGTTTTTAATGAAACATTACACGACGCTACGTTAGTTACCTTTTGTATGTATTTGTCATAATTTAATCGCTACTTTTTTTTCTTGAAGCAGTGTTGGTTTGTTTTAAACGTTGTTAAGTTCTTAGATTATCTATCAAAAAGCAACTTAACATTTTAATTTTACCAACTTTTGGTTTTTAATGAAACATTACACAACGCTACGTTAGTTATCTTTTCTATGTGTTTGTCATAATTTATTCGCTACATTTTTTTTTCTAGAAGCACTAATTAAAATAACGGTAGATTTTATATATGATTGGGACATATTTAATACTTTGCTCACTTTTTATGATTTTAGAAAAGTGAAGATTTAAAATTTTGTTTCAATATATACAATTTTATACATGGCCATTTCAATCTTCAGGTTTTGCTGACAAAAAATTTGTTAAGAACAAGGTTGACCAACACAATGCCGCAAGACGCCCGCAGACCTTTTGAAAAAAATGAAACTACTCATTTATATACAGGGTGTCCATAAAGTCTCTTTACAATATAAAAAATTATTACAAAGTGAAATGATGAGATATCGCAATGAGGGTTGTTTTATGTTATCAGTATGGAAGAGACCCTGTGCACTGTTGAACGTGGTAGTTCCAATTGTCTGGCAGCAGTACGGATGGACTTCATAGGAGAACGTTGAAAGGCTTGTCTTACACGCTCGATGTTTCTTCAGATGTTCTTGGTCGCCCACTCCTCCTTGTATCGAACAGTGTCCCTGTCTTCATAAATTTCTTGTGCCATAAACGAATTAAAGGACGTGATGGTGGGTCTCTTCATACTTACTTCTGTAGTTTCGCTGGGTCTGAACATCTGATTTTGTCTCAATGAATCAGGATACACATTGCGCTTTTTCTTGAGGAGTAGTCATTTTATGGGGGTTCAGTTCATATAACTCAATCATTAAACATAAAAAATTTTATCTGAAACAATAAATTTTAGTGTCAATAAAAACTTTATGAAATACTGATTAACATAAAACAACCCTCATTGCGATATCTCATCATTCCACTACGAGTCACCCTCACCCACCAATCCCTCTCCTTCTTTGAACGAGCCCTCCGTCTACCTCCCACCTTTCCCATAGCCTCTCTTGCGAACTCTAACCCCCGTACACGTCTCAAGAAGAGCTCATGGAGATCCTCCAGATCACATAACATTACCCCTGACCTACATCTTACCCGTGAACCACTAATCCTCTGCCCTCCTAAACCCCCCTGGTCTGCCCCATCTAGTTACACAATGTCACTCCACCTCTCATCCCCATGCTCTCCCAAAGACCCCCCTCCCTTCGCACACTGCAGCTACCTCCCATCTTTCCACTCTATCTCACAGTGATATCTCTGCCTGGACTGACGGTTCGGTGCCTGGCGGGCTGGGACAGGGTGGTGCAGGGATACACATCAAGTGTACAAAGTGTGTCACTGCTACCTCGCTTTCCTTCTCGACTGGTCTCTGGGCTACCAGTTATAGTGCCGAAACCTTCGCTATCCTACATGCTCTTGAGTGGTGTATCTCTCACTCCAAGACATGTAATTTTAAATCTATCACCTTCTTTTCCGACTCTTTATCTGTCCTATCAACTCTCTCTACCCACTACCATATTTAACCCCCAAATCCCTATCAAATACTCAATCTCTTAACTCTCTATCCCAATCCAAGGTAGTCCATCTGCAATGGATACCTGGTCACTCTTCCCTCCCAGGTAACGACTTAGCTGACTCTAGCTAAAGCTGGTGTCTCTCTCGATCCCTCCAGTATATCAGTGTCCCTCTCACCCCTTATTTCCTCCCAACGACTAACCCTCTACACCAGTTGGAGACGTAGTGTCCAATCTGGTTTCTTTCAACACCAAATCCCTTCAGTATCTCCCGAGGAGCTTACTCTCCCTCGCTCCGCTCGCTGTGCTCTCTCCCGTTTACGCTGCAACGGGCACAGCACTCTCCTTAACTCTTATCTCCACAGGGTTGGTCGAGCCGAGACTCCTTCATGCAGCAACTGTGGTTCTGAACCACAGGATCTTTCACATCTCGTGCTCGGGTGCCCTGTACTAGACCCTCTGCGTCGGGCCATTTTCGGCCATACCCTTTCTCTTCTGGACCTCTGGTCCCGTCCGTGGGGAGTCGCCCGTTTTATTGGGATTCCGCGGAATTGATCCGCGCCTCCATCCCCAGGAATGGGTCGGGTAAAACCACCACCACCACCACCATATCTCATCATTTCACTTTGTAATAATTTTTTTAAATTGTAAAAAAACTTTATGGACACCCTGTATAATATAGAATGCCGATTATCCAAACTAATTGCGACCAGGGGTGGTTCGGATAAGCGATTTTTTAGACAATTGAACAAAATACAATTTTACAATACAAACATACAAATCATCATATACAATATACATACGATAATATTTTGTGCAGTATGCTATCTTTTTTCTTGCTTTAAGTTTAAAACTCTTTTCGCTGCCTCGTCCCTCATCTTTTTCAGAAGCAAGAGCTGAACAGCCCTCACTCTAAACAACAGCGAACGATAGAGTGAATGTCGTTCAACACTTACTCTGTCGTTCGCAACATGTTGGAACAGTTTCAAATGCATCATATGGGCCAGCATGTGTTTGGATAATCGGCGTTCTTTTTATCATTGATTTTTGTCCCGAAGTAAGGGACGCGACGTGTTTTCCCGCTGGCAGGGGTTTACCGTTGCTTGCAGCCGCACTTCTGCTCTTATCTTTTTTTCGCCAGTTCTCTTCATGACCCTGTTCTCATGTCTTCCCCAACAACCTCCATCCATCGTTCCTTAGGTCTTTTTATTTTTACCTTTCATCATAATTTTCATAGCCATCGCTGGAGCTTTTTCTTTGTTCATCCTTTCAACTTGGCTAAACCATTTCAGTCTTTGATTTCTCATGATGATCGGCGCTCCACTGTATGTAATTACTGTAAAAAAAACTGAGCAAAATTATTATTTCTAAAAAGCGCAGCATGCTCTTATTCAAGCTTTTCGCATGACTCATTGCTTTTAAAGTATCGTAGCTCAGTTTTAAGAAAGTTTGTCCATCATTTAGACTTCCAAATAACCTGGCACAGGTAATTTTCTTTTTAGCAAAGTAAATTTTCCATAAACCATAGGTTACTGCAATAATAATTATGACGTCATTCAAGTTTTTTCTGGTCTCGCTAGTTTTACTGTGAAATTGTCATTGTATAACTAATTGTAATAATCTTTATAAAATGCAATGCGCTGCTTGCTTTTACTTTAAAGTTACTTTTGCTGCAAAATTTTCAGTAGCATTCTTAAAGTTGCCGCTCCTTTATCTTATCAATATTTTAACTATCACCTTTGTTGCTGAACTTTTTTAAAAAAAGTAGGTGCAATAAGATTAGTTTTAAAATATTTCAGCTCATCCGCAACGACAAAATAAACCTTGTACTTTTAATAACAAGTTGTCTTTACCTAATAAAAGCGTGTTTACTCAGGCCTGGTCTACACTTGGCGTATACGATGAGCGCAAATTTCGATAAACAAAGAAACAAACAACCTCTATTTTAGTTTTCAGAAAGTGCGCTGCAGTTTTTATTGATTTAGATTTTAATCTGTTGTCCTTGTGGCCACACTTTTATTCGGCTAAATTTGAACCCCACTGTGTTTACATTTTCATGCGGCTGAATTTAAACCCCACTGTGTAAATAGCTTTGTGTATCTAAAAAATAAGTTCTAACGTTTTATTGACTGTATTTCAAAAAACAAATTTAATTAACAAAAGCATATTGTACGGCTTCGTAAAAAAAGAAAGAAGTAATTTTAAGTAGTTCTCAGTTATGGCGGCGCTAAATGTTTTTAGAATACAAAATTTTTGTAGCTGTTTGTCTAGATGTAGATATATAAGATTCTTCAAGCGCTAGCCTTAAAAGTGTTTGCTTAAAAGCGTAAAATTTGTTGTTGTTAGCCTAGTATCAGTAGTGTTTGTTTGTTTATGTTCTATATTTTAGTTTGCCTCTCCCTTGTTTGTTGTCAGAATTATCTGCTTAACTCGTGTCTGTGTGATTTTGCTTGCATATTGTTTTCTTGTCTGGTTGTAGCATTTTGTAGTTTTTGACTTTTGTCACTTTGTTTCCAGCCTGTGATATGTACATAAGTTCAATTGATTTTTTTGTGTTTTAAAGAAGCTAGCTTTTTAAAACGATTTGAACGATGTTGATTAATGTTTTTCAATAACCTTTATTTTTTATTGGGAAAAGACGGGGAAGCATCGTTGTACTGTAAACGTTCTTAAATAATTTTTTTGTAATGCAATTTTGTATAATAGTCTCCGATATATTGTTTTTTTCAATTCCGACAATTCAAAATCAGTTAAAAGATTGAAAATTTTGTCTACACTATTGTCATCATTGTTTATTTATTGAATTTTATTTATTACGAACTGAATTTTTAGCTTTTGTCGCAAGTGGTTACGAAAATTGCTCAACCCCAATCCCAATACACAACCTCGATTTAATGTTTTAATTGCATTATTTATTTGTTAAAAAACTTGCCTCGAACCAACATTGGGTGCTTTTATGTTAATGCCAAATAATGTTTCTACTAATAACGTCATCTCGATTCTGCTTGTTGCTCATATATGGAAAAAAATAAGAATTTCAAAGCCTTCTGGTGTTTTTTATGTTTCGGACTTGTACGCTAAAGACGCGGATTGCGGGTTCAATTTTAGGTCCCCCTTGTTGCGACGATTTTAGAGAACGTTTTATAACCAAAGGTTCGGAAGCGATTAGAAATGATACAAGTGTTATGTACCGTAAACCTTCTTTTATTTAAACCGTACGGTTTCTCGAGTTAAAAATGAAAGTTCCGCGAAATTAGCTCAGGGGATCCTTGATATTCAAAAGATTGAGAGCACCGTGTTGGAAAGCCTCATAACTCTTCGACTGCTACATTTGACTATGGTCGAATAAAAATTTTTTGTCTTGCATGCGATATTCGACTTTTGTCCACTTGAAGAAAAATATTGTTAAACACGCGATATTCAACTTCTGTTCATTTGAGTAAAAAATAACTTATTTTTCGTCAAATTCTTGTTTTATACACCATTGTGCTTAAAATAAAGAAATTTTGAGAATTTTTATTTTTATGTGCCTTTTGGTCAATTTAGAGCACAACACCTTCCCTGTCTTCAGCAGTCAAAGGGTTAAGCTTGCCACCATGTGGGAGCAATCTTTAATTTTAATGTAGGCAGAAAATCCGTATTTCTTTTAAATCGTAAAATGCCACTGCGAACGTATAAAAAAGCATATTAACTACATACCATAAAACCTCTAATTTAACGCCACCCTCTCTCTTCAAGAAGTCGCCGTAAGCGATTTCTTTTTGCGGTAAAACTAACCCGAAATCCCTCTTTCAGCATCAGCATTAGTATGGAATAAAAAAAAAAAACAAGAGAAAATGGATCTCGGAAGAAGCGATAATAACCGCAGGGGAATCCGGGTTAGTTGCACAAACAAAAATTGTTTACGGTGACTTTTGAAAAACAGGGTGGCGCTCAATTAGAGGTTTTATGGTATGTAGTTAATATGCTTTTTTATACGTTCGCAGTGGCATTTTACGATTTAAAAGAAATACGGATTTTCTGCCTACATTAAAGATTGCTCCCATATGGTGGCAAGCTTAACCCTTTGACTGCTGAAGACGGTCAAGGTGTTGTGCTCTAAATTGACCAAAAGGCACATAAAAATAAAAATTCTCAAAATTTCTTTATTTTAAGCACAATGGTGTATAAAACAAGAATTTGACGAAAAATAAGTTATGTTTTACTCAAATGAACAGAAGTTGAATATCGCGTGTTTAACAATATTTTTCTTCAAGTGGACAAAAGTCGAATATCGCATGCAAGACAAAAAATTTTTATTTGACCATAGTCAAATGTAGCAGTCGAAGAGTTATGAGGCTTTCCAACACGGTGCTCTCAATCTTTTGAATATCAAGGATCCCCTGAGCTAATTTCGCGGAACTTTCATTTTTAACTCGAGAAACCGTACGGTTTAAATAAAAGAAGGTTTCTTGCTTATGTCGAGCGATATCAGCTTGTCTACTCGATTGCTCAGCATAAAAAAATCTTTTCACACGATTTAGTCCGGATATTTACTGGGCAAAAAAGTACTAAAACTAAACAGTTGCAGAAAGCACAAGAATATTTCGTACTTAAATACAGAAACTGCATTTCCGTTAAGTACAAAAGCAATTCAATTTGATTTTATTTAAAAAAAGTTAATTATTAAGGAATAAATTCACTTTGTAATAATTTACAGAAACGTTTCGATAATTTATTACATCAACTAGTTTAAAATTCGATTTATTAAGTAAAAACAATTAACAAATACTGCTAGAAAAAAATTTTAGCTTTAGTTCTTCATTGATCTGGTTGGCAAATAAGTTCGAAAGAAAAAACTAAAATTACAAAAATATTATCTACAGTCAAAAATTTTTGAAAAAAGTTTAATTTTGAAAAACTGTATTGTTTCCAGTTCTAATTACAAAAACACAAAACATTTCACAATGCTCAAATTAAAAAAAACTAAAAGTGAATTAAAGTGGGCATCAAATATCGAAAAACAAACGAAGATTACCCTCTTAGGGTTAATTTTAAAAAGACGGCAATAATAATACACACGAAAAATGAGATCGCCTTTGTGTACAGCTGGTTGTTGATAGGAGACGAACCAAAGTAATTTTGATGTGACTATTAGGCTACACTTCATAAAATATGACTAATTTGGCGCAGGTAAAACGATAGCTGAAGCAGAAGCTTCATGATACCTCAGTCTTAACAACTCTACCTAAAGGTTAGAGTTTTGACGTAATTTTTATCTGAAAATGTCACTGCTATTTTTTTTGTATTTACTTCACATTTAAAAAAACTCGCATAGTACGCACTTTTGATTGAAATACCAAAGACATAAAAATTGGACAAGAAAACAACCAAAAATAAAGAATGCAATTAAAGATTTTGATTGCAATTAAATATCAATCTTGAATAAGATCACGCTAACACTCATCAATAACGTAAACAATAATCATAAAATTCAAGTTCACACAAGGCGCAATCGTTTACAGAGGCAATACTTCATTTCCTGTGCTAAAAACGAGCACAGGAACGTTATAACATTACAACAAAATAAACGTTATAACAAAATAAACTAAAAATTTATTTCTTCACACTTAAAGGGTCGTAAATAAGTCTAAACTTGCTTTGATACATATTTTTATTCGTTGGTCAAATATCAAGTGCGTCGAGGTTTTTAGCAAGGTGGAGAAAAGTGCAAAAGTTAAAACAGATATCTCATTACACGAAGAAGGAAACAGCAATATTTTGCAGCTAAAATGGAAAGGATTTGATTTGCAAGAACAAAAGGCAATGAGGCGTAATAAGAATAAAACAGGTTAACGAGAAGTTTTGCCAAGCTTGAAAAAATGTTCGATGTTGATAGAAATTACCGGGGTGGGGGGGCATTGAACCTTGAAGCTTCTTTTTTTCAAACCCAGCAGCACAGAAGCTTTCACGAGTGTCTGTCAAGCAAACAAATAATGAAATCATAATCAATCCACATGCTATTTTTGATTGATTGAATCAGCAATGTTTGTAGGCAACAAGCTGATTAATGAATTTCCGGTCAATTTAAGATACAGTCACAAAAACTTTCATCCCATATTTGGAAGTTTTTACGGATTTAGGACCTATTATATGTTATGCTGACTGGTGTTAATTATAGGCTTGCTGCAGAAAAACTTAACTATTTTTAGCACAAGAAACGAAATTACGCTTTCGCGGGTTGATTTGATTCTTTTTTTGTGATCTACTCTGACGTAAGTTGATTCTAAGTAAAAAATTCTGAGTACAAATAAAAAACTTCCAAATAAGACAAAAAGTTTTCATAAGTAATGATAAAAATAAATAATTTGTGACCTTCACCTTAAACGGAACCGATTTAAAGTAAGAAAGTTTGCATTAACCTACGTCCCACATTAGTTGAGTTAATATAAAGAATTTTTTTTCATTTCTTTGTTATTAATCTTAGCTAAAACGTCGTATGATGTACGTTTTTTGTACGTTTGTAATAGAGAAAAACATCCACATAATTTTATCTTTGTTAGTGAAGAAGTTCTAGCCTAAACTCTACAAATTTTTCTAATTTTTACATTTCAACAGAATGTCAATTGTTCAGCACCAAAAACTTATGACGATGAATACACAGATATTAGAGAGAGTTTTGCAGAACTTTTTCCATCTATCAAATATAACAAAGCGGATGAAAAAATCCACAGATACAATTAGAATAGGGCAGCTAAACCGTGTTCGGCAGAAGCGCTTCAAACATTTTTAGTCTTTTTCCATTTAAAATTTTTTATAGAAGAACTTCAGACACAGCCCGCTCAGGTAAAGTTCTTTTTTTTTGCCACCATTCGGCATATGCTCTCAAAAACACTTTTTGACCATTAATTGAAAGTGAAGACTAATCATGAACAATTTATCCGAACAATTTTAAATCCTTGCGGTTAACAAGTTTATATTAAAACATAAGTTAAAAACTTAAGACCACACTCACGTTTCCATTACAAAGATTTGAAGCCTCTAAAGCAGGAGTGGGGAACTTACGGCCCGCGTGTAGTTGGGGAAAGAGCAAAGCCAGTACTAGTTTTTCGTGACGAAAATCGAGAAATCAAGAACAGATTCTAAGTGATAACCTTTTTTTTGGGCGTCATCATAAATTTAAGAATACAATTTCTTCTCGTATTCGTGAAGTGCTTAAAGGTCATGCTTCGAGCAAACGTCTATAAATTTGAGAAAAACTCTATTGATCCCCAATTTTATGTGGCCTACACACCAATTTTTTAATTTTTGGATACAGTCAGCGAGTGCAATAAGGTTTGCACCCCCACTGTAAAGTAGCTTGGAAAACTTTCTTAATATACTCATGAATCCAAGGATGTGAACAATGACAGAAGCGTTAAAAGCTTAACCTTAAGACAAATGAGACTTACTTTCGGTAAGCCGCAACGAAATCAGCGGGAAGTATCCCAGTTTTTCCCTCAAGTGTTCCTTTGAGCCACCTGTCGTCGATCTGGGCTAGAAAAAATATAATAGCGCTTTATCAAAAACCATTTACATTGTTTATTTATCGTAAGCATAGGCACGGCTAATTACAAGTCGCCCCAAAAACTTAGAAAAGTTGGATTGCATCGCGAAATTGCAAGCATAGACCAGCAATTTTCGCTGAGCATAAAGACAAGGGTAATAAATCTTTTGTATTAAATTACTTACACGTCACAATAGCAAAACATTACCCCGCTAAAGTAGCAAACAAATTTACACTATTTAAAGTAAAAGTTACGCAGCGAAAAGTTTGAAAACGCCTGGCAAAATACGGCCAAAAGTTTTGATGTTTGGTAGAAAAAACGTTATTGCTATATTAATGACGCCATTATTTAAGAACTGAAAAATGCGCTAATAATGACTTTAGCTTGTGCAGCAGGTGAACTTTTTTCCGAGAAAAACAAAGTTACAGTTTATTAATTTACGTATTTTTAACTAACTTAGCAAATTTGGACAAAAACAAGATTCACCAACTTGAGAAAATTGTAACCTACAGACTTTGTTGAATTTACTTTTTTGGAAGGAGCTGCAGCAATTTAAAAATTTTACTTGGTAATAAATGACTTATGTCGTGAATGTTAATTATTTTTACGTGACAAAACTGAATGACTTTATGGCGCTTTTTAAGCAAAGCGAAAGTATATCATCAGTTAGGTTAAAAGTGAAGTATAAAAAAGCAAGAGCGACAATTTGTCGTGAAATAACATGATAATGCTACTAAAAGATTCGAGCTTTTACTAAATGCAGAGGATTCTAGGTTCAATTCCAAACCAAAATCACACAATATGAAACACCAGCATCAATGAACTGCAAGCTATTGGAAACACAGCCCTCGCCTCACCATAGACTGCACATAAGACACAAACATTCAATCAACACCTATACCACGAAACCAGTGTCCTACCATCTCAACCTTCATAGTACTCAACTTAAACAATTGACACAAACACAATCACCCTCATTATCATCTCAATAAAAATTAAGGCCACAATCTTTTACAACAATTACACTAACATTATCATTTCCAATGCAGACGCCACAAATGAAAAATGTAACAGCTGAAGCATATCCAATCCATATTACCATCGCCTCGCAATAACTCCGTTCCAGAAACTAAATCAACAATGCTATTCTTTATGACATTCATTCATTGGAACACAGATTATCACGTAGCATACGAACAAAACTGACACAACTTCGCTACGCTAGACATACACAACACTAATTAACTTTTCAACTTCAACGAAGTAGCAACACGACACTACGCCATCAGTATGCGATAGCAGGCAGCGAAGGTTATCTAAAGTAGGTGGTCTAAGTTGGGTTAATAAAAGGATTAGAGATGAAGCTTCCAAAACAAGCCTGGGATAAGGGGTAAAACAACAAACATTGTCGCATAAAAAAAGTTGAAAATTAACTTTAACAAAAGTTGTTAAAAATCCATCAGTTTATAAGCGAGAAAAACGTGAAAGATTTATTTTCGAAAGCGTTTTTTGATTGACGTCAACGAAGATTGCGAAGTGAAACCGAAACAAAAAAAGTACCATCTTTAATGAAGTTACAATTCTGCTACGATAGAAGTTAAGGAAATAATAAGCCTGATGTTTAGCAAAGAGTTGGTACCTACAAAGCCAGCAACAATGCCAGCAACAATGCCAACAAGCCGAGTCATTAATCACGATCAGTTGCCAATTTGAATTATCTTTCCTAGCTTTTGAAAACTTGACTGGTCAGAATGAAAGCAGCTGTAAAAAGTTGCAACGAGGCAAAAACTTAGCAAAACCGTTAAAAGCAAAAAAATAAGTTTAGATTTGGATAAGAAGCTTTTGGTGCGACGTAAAAACAAAATTAGATTTGCTTTGCTTTTACCTGTAATTTGTATGACGTCGTGCTTTTTGAAAGAAAGTTCAGAGTTGCTTTTGCCATTGAAACTGCGAAGCGCAACCACGGTTCTCGATAAATTCGATTTTGATTTCTCCTGGGCACTTTGTTCCGATGTGACGTCATTCTTCGAATCCTCACTAACGTATGACAGGGGGAACAAACCTGTCTTACCGTTGCATCTCCCCTTAATCCAATGATGGTCGACTACGGACACTAATTCAATCCTGTCGCCGACTTTGCAACTTAATTCATCGTCATACATCGCCGAAAAGTCATACGACGCATTAAAAATAGTTGATTTCGACTTCGACGCAGGCGTCTCTTTTGAGTCTGTGAATTGAAAGTCAACAAAATTTCTCGGAAAGATACCAACATGGTTTCCGATCCGACCTTTTAACCATTCACTTCCGACAAATTCAATTACATCAATTTGACTTCCTTCTAGAAAGTTTAAATCATCCGAATTGTCATTTGTATAATCGTATAGAGCGGTAGCTATTCCTAATACAGTGGCATTTGACAACTTCCGCGATTTTCGCGGTTTCGCGATCGGCTTAGCGTTAGAATTGTTTGAATTCAAATTAACAGACACGTAAGTTCTCGGAAAAGACCCTTCCTCACCTTCTGCGTTTCTTCCGAAAAGCAACTGTTCGTTTATTTCTCTTAGAATAAGAATTTTCTCACCAGCAGCGAAAGAAAGGTCGGTAAAATTCGTTGGTTGGTAGTCGCATAAAGCAAAGCAGTGCACTTCACCCGACAAATAACTTTCCAATTCGTCGTCAACTGCAGGTTTGACAATCGGTTCGTTTTCATTTTTACTTTTTATTACGTCGAGAAAAGATGGATTCTCGACAGACAAATCGTTATTTTTAGGACTTGCTCTCTGCTTCGGAGCCGGTGGGGGTCGGGCGGGCTTGGGGGGAGCACGCTTGGAAGGTGAAAGCAACGAAGAGCTACCGTTACTTCTGCTTCTGAGTTTTGGTAAGGGTCCGGGATGCGGCGCGCCTCCAGCTAAATTCGAGTCGGAAGCAGGCGGAAGGTCAGGTGACAAAGTCGAAGGACGAGTCGGCGTTGATGGCGGTTTCGGAAGTGGAAGGTTTTTACGAGGGCTACCTCCGTCAAAACTGCTCGGTGACTTGGCCCGAGTCGGAAATTCATCTTTGGCAATAGAATTGGTTGTTTTTTCGATTACCGGAGAGGATGGTGTGGTTGCAGATGGTTTTCGTTTAGGAATTTCCATGTCGCGAAATTTGTTTTGTAAAAGTAAAGGAAGAGTTGGTCTTGGAGGAGCGGGTCGCTTTACCTTTTTTTCACTTGATGTAACAGACCAAGTTTCATTTCGTTGAAGCTTTTTAGAGTTTTCAGAAACCGTTTTGGGATTGTCTGAATCAGTACTAGAAATTTGTGACTTAAGAAATTTGACAGGCGTTTCATTAAATCTCATACTGTGAGATTTACAAGGAGGCTGTTTTTTTGTTAACACCGAACAGTCGCTATTGTTAGACAAATCTTTTCCTCTAAAGCCATGACGCGGTAAAGTAGTAGGAGTTGCTGGGGGAGGTGGAGGTGGTGGTAAATTAATTCTCGAAGTGCGTCTAAGGTTTTGTCTTGATGTATTAGGTTTGACAACTTCCTCGGGAAATACAACCACTTCATACGGGTCTTCCTCTTCTATTTCTTGTTTCTTCTCATCTAAAATGATTTCATGATAAACTGATGCATAAGGGTGGTCAACAGAATCATCTTCAGTAATGTTGTGATCACTACCAAATGTGGATGAAGAATTTTCTAGATTCGTGTGATGATCTGCGCCATATTCATCTTTGATTGATTGCACAGCTTCAAACTCAGACGGTTCCTGAACCTGGTTTAAAATATCATCGTAATCTTCTATTGGTGGTCGAGTCTCTGGAATAGGGGGAGGAACGACATTCTCAAAGTCTTCCTCAAAAACGGAAGCACTTTCCGACTCTTCAACAGGTGTTAATAAATCGGTAATAGATTTAGCGGATTGTTTTTGAGATGTCTTTTGAACAACAGCATAAGTAGGTTCAAGCGAATTTGAGGCAGCAACATCTTTATCGGTGCCTTCTTCACAATTCTCAAGATTCAAATCACTATTTTCTTGCAAAGTATTCTCTTCCACAGGATAATCAGATTTAGCACTTCTTATGTTTTCTATTGCTTTCTGTTCGATATTAATAGTAGCATAACTTGGATCATCTCCATCAACATTTAACCAGGTATGCTTGTGCTTTACATCAAGTGAAGATAACTTTTTTGAATTAGCTAAAGGTTTTGGAGGAGGAGGAACAGGTGGAGGAAGCTTTTTCGGTTTTGAAACAACTTTTGACTCTTTTTCAGCAACATTTGAAAACTTTGCTTCAACTGACGTCGAACCAAGAATTTTCTTTTCAGTTTTCATATCATTTGGTGGTTGATTGTCTGGTATTGTGGTAGAAAATAGATTGTTTGTTGAACAACAAAGTGCTAAAGATGGCTTTCTTGGAACAGGGGGTTTCACAATAACTCGAGAAGAGGTATCTGAATTATTTGAAAGAACCTAAAAATTTCAAAAAAGTCAAACTTTAGTTTGAAACCAATTTAACACATTTCAAAACTTACTTTTACAATTTATTATTAAACGATGATTTATTAAGAAACTATTGAAAGGATAAATATAAATTTATAAATTAAACATTCAATAATATAGTAAAGTAAATAACCAAAAAGAACTTGCCTTCTTTCTTGGTTGTGATGTTGATGCTTGTGGTTGAAGGGAATTAGAATTTGTTACAGTAGTTGATAATGATGTGCTGCTGTTTGCTTCAGTGGATAACGGTAATGTAGTTGAAGAAATCACAGTTTCTGTTGTGTCTATGTGATTTTGGTTTGTGTTGTAACGTCCAACAACGGAAGATGATGCAAATGGAACTACGGGCAATAAGAAATTGGAATTCTCAATTGCAGATAAGCTAGAATCAAAGTTGCATTGAGAAATTGAAGAAACATTGGAACTAAGACTTGTTTCAGATGGTGAAGCAAAGTCTAAAAGAATACCAAGAAAAAAAATTAAAACCTATTAAAGAAATAATTAAATCTTTTTTAGAAAACATAAAAATTTCTATAGTGTTTAGGTTTGATAAAATCAAATCTCATAATAAACAAAAAATCTAAAAAATGTATACCAAAAAATGATTCGAATTTTAATCTTAAAAAATTGTTATTGATTCTTCATAAAAAGAGCCAATACTCATTAACTTTAACCAAGTGATGCTAACGGGTAGTAGGACAAAATGCTGTACAAAAGGTATACAGATATAAGACAAACTTTTTATAACCAAGTACTATTGCAATTTTGTTGAAATAATAGTTTTAATCTTTTCAACAGCCAATTTAAAGCAGCAGCAGAAAAACTAACAAAATGCTTGAAGTACTGATATTGCATTACAACTAACTTATAAATTACAATATTTATTTATAATCAAACTAAACTACTTCACACTTTTAAAAACTCTTTCAGAATGATGACTTTAACAAAGGAACTTAAACCATATGCAATGCATACCTTAGGTAAAGCTATATGAAAACATAGCATGAAACAGGAAGCTACTGACATTCTTAATCTATTACGCAATGTGAGACACAGCAGCTTCATTTTTTTATACTGTACATCTACAAATTATCAATTGCAATTTTCGTTTTCTACGTTTGAGTGACAAACTTATAAAAAAACAAGTTCAAATATAAATGCATAAATATTTTTTTAAACATTTTGTTCTAAAAATTTTTTGCATATATGTAATAATATGCAAATGCATATGACTTAAATTATTATAGGTAATATTAATATATTTGAAAACAATTAAAAAATTGTAATTATATTCACTTTCAAACAAAATGTTTTTTCAATCTGCCTACATCTAGAGATTTCACTAAATGTTTAGGTTAGTAAAACTGAAAAAGAATTTGCTGCAAAATTGTCCGACAAATAATACTAGAGGCATTCGATTTTTTTACACAATTAGCCAAACAGAACAGGTGTTTCATCAAACTGCTAACTGAACACATCCAAGAAATAATTAGTTTGGTGATTTTTTTAATCTTAAACAAATTGTGGTAAAACTTACTGTAAAAAAATATGCTATTGTAATTATCACAGCACTAATTCCACTGAAAATAAAACAATTACTTATTATGATGTAACACATTAAAAAATATTTCAAATAGCTAGTAAGTTGAAACAATTATAGAAAGAGCAATTGTAGAAACTTTTAGTCAAAAGTGATGTTGGTCATATTTATCAAAGCATTGGTAGAGTTAGAAGTGATTCTTTACTCAACTTTCTGTAATAATCTTTTGTTTGCCATAAAATTAATGACTATAAAAGTAAAAATAAATTTAAAAACCTGAAATTAATTCATCTCTTGATGAAGTTGCTGAAGAATCTTTGACTGCTTCATCATAGCTAGGTGGTGCTTCTGGAGGAACACAACTACCTTTATTTCCATCCATAAAAGCAGGATGATTAATCATAGGTTGTGATGAAAAAATAGTGATTTGTGGTCTAGTTTTTCGTCGAGATTTTTTATGAAAACTTTTAGATCGCCGCATTTTCTGCAAATTTGAAGGTAGCTGCTCATCACCAAAACTGTTTCTGTTAAAATAAAAACTTTAAATCAAACAAAAACTACTCAAAATTAGTCAAACAAAGTCATACTTTTATTCAATTTTTGATAAAACGTTTAACTTTACAAAACCAAGTTTTTAACGGTCATAAAGAAATATTTGTAAACATTACAATGCAATAATACTCAACAAAAAGTTGATAAAAAATTACTGTGGCTAAAGCTCTAGCATTGGATCTTTAGTTTTTTAAACATAAAAGTCTAGTGATGACTCTGCTGCTTCAATTTTTATATACAGGTTGAACAGAAAGTCCTTGGACGATTTTAGAAACAGTTTATTAATAGAAAAATAGCACAATTACATTAAAGAGGTATCACAATGATAAGTTACAATACTAAGTATAAATTTTATTTATTAATTTTCATTGTGGTGGCCCTTCACTTGGATAACTCTCTCAATTCTCTGCTTGAAGTTTTCAACCGAGGCAGGTAGCTCTTCCTGGGATATTTTAGCCTATTCATGCTGAAGTGATTGCTTCAGAGCATCAATACTTGGATGAGCAACAGAACAGACCTTTACCTCCAACAAAGACCACACAGAAAAGTCCAAGGGATTCAAATCAGGCGATGAGGGAGGCCACATTTCCTTACTCCAGAATCTTGGACAGTAACGTTGGCACCAGTCCTAAGTTTTTCTGGAGGTGTGGGATGGTGCACCATCTTGTTGGAAGTTGAAGGGCAGATCTTTGAAGCGTTTCTTCATTTCTTCAAGGGCTGGAACCAAAATATCATTGATGTAGCAATCTGAATTGATTTTAACCCCTTGTTCCAAGAAAATCAGAGACTTGCAAGTTTTGGAGATCGGGGCCCACACTATGAGGGAAGATGGCTTTTGTCAGCAGAAAACTGTTCTCACGGAATTTTCAATGTCTGCTGAAGACTTTCCATAAACTCTGTCGTTCTGATTGTTGATCTGTGCTTCAATCGTGAAGAGTTTTTCATCCGAAAAAATGATTTCTTGTTCTGCCGTGCCCGCCTTCAGTTCTCTGAGAAGAAGCTGTGCTCTTTCAAATCTTTTGCAAGAATTTAGAGTGACAAATTTATGATATTTAAATATATCTGCAGAAAACGGTTAAATAGAGAGTTTGGCAAAGTATTTAGCACATTCGAAATAATAAAAAGTGATATTAAATATATCTAATCGTAAAACTAAAAAAGGCCCAAGGGCTTTCTGTTTACCCTGTATATCATACTTTTTACTTTATATGACCAAAATTTAACAATGATGGCAAAAGAGAAGGGTTAGAATGATAGAAAGCAAAGCATTAATTCTGAGGTTTGTCTCTAGCTGAAAACTTTGTCAGCAGGTTTTAAAAATAAACAACCTAACTTAAATCTCTAAATCAGGGTTGGGCAAGTATTTTATGTTGCAAGCCCATTTTTTTCAAAATTTTGGTAGATGAGCCAGATCAGCAAAAACAATGCATTTAATTTTAATAATTTTTTTAATTTCAGTTAAAAACAATGAATAAACATTTGGTGGTACAGAATTTGAAGGTTGCGTGAAATAAAAGATTTTTCTTCCCAAAGCTTTTCATCTGACACTCTTAAGGGGAAATCGTCAGAATGAAGCAGAATTGAAACCGAACTAAGTTATAAAGGGGGAAAGTAGAGTTCTCATTGGCTGAAAGAAGTTAGCCAATGAGAGAAAAGATTAAGAAATTTTCAAAGAGTAGACGAATTCTTTTTGCTTACACAGAAGGGGATTGAGAGATTTAATGAAAGTCGCTTCAAGAGCAGAAAGGTGAAAGGAAGAGCGACCTCGAGCGAGAATAGAAAATTTTTCGTTGCTGTAATAAAGGGCGCATTGGGCGTTGTCAAGAAGATGTTGACCAATGGCGGATTCGTGAAATTGTTGTGGGCGTGTGTTGTTCTTGCAAGAGCGGGAAAGACTTTGGCGGTTGGCCAAGGCACGAGGATTGGTGATGGATCTAGGAACGTGTTGTTTAATTAGCTCTTCTAGCCGTTGAGACGTGCGACCAACGTACCGCTCTTGAAGCGACTTTCATTAAATCTCTCAATCCCCTTCTGTGTAAGCAAAAAGAATTCGTCTACTCTTTGAAAATTTCTTTATCTTTTTTCTCATTGGCTAACTTCTTTCAGCCAATGAGAACTCTACTTTCCCCCTTTATAACTTAGTTCGGTTTCAATTCTGCTTCATTCTGACGATTTTCCCTTAAGAGTGTCAGGTGAAAAGCTTTGGGAAGAAAAATCTTTTACTTCACGCAATCTTAAAAACAATGCTATTAAACAGGGGCGCACCCAGCCTCAAAAAAAGGGGGCTGACACAATTCCAACATCTTTTCAAATGTAGGGGGGTAAAGCCCCCCAACATCTTTTTTTCTGTAAACCGCCTAGACCAGGGGTGGGGAACCTGCGGCCTTTGCATGATCCGAACTGAAGACCTTTTTTTTTTTTTTTAGAGAACACTATGATTTTGGGAGGAAAAGAGACGGCTTCTTAGAGATCACTATCTTTTTGGGCTGAAACCAAACTTTTAAGCGGCCTTTACCAACTTTTAATTTTTGAAAGTGGCTTGCGAGTGCAAAAAGGTTCCCCAACCCCTGGCCTAGACTATTACTAAATTTTGTGTGCGAGCGCGATGCTTAGCGCCATTGTGTATTTTAACATTGCGCAATGGCGTCATTTGTCCCGTTGGCGGCAATTCTTTTCTGCAGGTTTAAGCTTAATATCTAAAAGCCAAGTAGTGCTGCAAATTATTTGAGCGTTTTTTAAAAAAAGGTAAGTAAAACAGGTAAGTCGTGTTTTTTTCATTAGCTCTATTTTTTATTTCATTTCCCACACCCGAGTTCTAGGTAGGAGCAACATCAAACAACTATAAGCTTAGGAGAATATACGTCCTCTTTCCTCTATAAAAATCGATCAATCTTCCGACGACATTCAAAAATGCCCAAATGTCCTTCTTTTCAAAAAACTATGCGATCGTGAAGAATAATCATACAGATTTACAATATGTAATATTTTCTGGCGCTTGCTTCTATCCGCTGTCCGGTTAATGCTTTCATTTTCCCTGTTTTTTCTTAAACTCCTGTTACAGCATGAATTTTGTGCCTTCAAAGCATTCCGCAGCAAGACTGCAGCTGTAAAAAAATCTGCCGCAAAATCAAAGTAATTTTGGTATATTCCGAAACATATCAAAAGCGCCAAATGAAATGATCAAAGAAGCCGCTGCCTTTTTTTTCAGTGCGATCGTTTTTTCCGAAATGAAGCCAAGACGACAACAGCTATTTTGAAACTTTTTTAATCCGCGCTGTGTAATTGCTAAGAACCGGGTTATAGTCAATAGATAAATGGCTTGATTGTTTACTTAGAATAAATACCTTCATTTCAACAGATGATTGGTGGTACAAAACTTTAAAATCGCACGGAAATTAGACAATATTTTTATTGGATTTATGATTAAGCTCAGTACGTGTGTTTTGTGAAGCGCTTTCATCAAGTTTAAAGGCGCGTTTACAGCCGTTTACAGTACTTTTTTCTTTCAGCGTGATCTTTGTTTGTTTTATTGACGCTCAAATCCACTCATGTTTTCGAGAAAAAATGAGTGGATTTGAGCGTCAATAAAACAAAGATCAAGCTGAAAGAAAAAAGTACTGTAAACGGTTGTAAACGCGCCTTAAGTCGGAGCAATCGCTACAATGAATAGACCATGGGTTCTTAACCGCAGCTGTCAATTAGGCTCTTTTAGGATCTCGAGTAAAATGTTACAAAAATCATCAATAAAGTACGTTGAAGATCTTCGAATTTTTATCTGAACTTAAACATTAGTGATTGTGTAGCAGCAAACAAGTCTGCAAGCGGGAAAAATTTAGTATTGTGACGCGACAAAAATATGTATTGATAGATAGATATTCAAAATAGATAGTACGGGATAATTAAAAAAAAACAAGTTTTTTTTCGAGTTACTATTAAAGAAAAACGGAAATTAGTTATTATAGTTAAGTTGGCACGAAACGTCACTTATCTGCGCGAAAGTTTTATCTAGTTGCGTATTAGCGCGCAAAGGGCACTGAAACCAGGCGAAAAGGGGGCTGACATGACCTCCAAATCAGCCCCCTGGGTGCGCCTCTGCTATTAAATGATATCATAGCTAAGATAATAAATTGTATGGAAGGGCCATGCCAGCGGTTTGGGAAACCCTGCTTTAAATTACTCTGACCAAATTTTAAGCTAGCCTAATTTAACCTTAAGCTTTTCAAAATAAAGTTACTTTAATTAAAAATAATTATCTTCTTAAAAAATTGATCAGCAATTAATAAATCTTTACTCTGGTTCTTTCCATAACGTTCTTACCACTTCACCAAGACATTGTTTGCAAAGTACAGTAAAGATAATAATATAATTTTTTTTTTTTTTTTATTTTCATTTTTACTCACAATCAACTTGAAATTAATCAAAGTGCATATAGAAATAAAGATTGTGAATAAGGAAGCAGCGACTAAACGAAGTACGTTATTACATGCACAACATCAATTGTGCATGGTCGCCGTACCTTTGAACAAAGCGATGTGATGTTAATAAGAAAAGGAAAGCGAAAAGAAGATAATTAATACACACATCCGAGCCATATAAGCACCAAAGGAGGACAATTCTGTAATGGGTTATTTACTTTGAAATGTTCAAGATGTTGTACTTTATTTTTCACTATAAATGTATTACACAGCACTTTTAAAATTTTGAAATAACTTTACTTAACTACAGTATTTCAATTAGCTCTTTTTCATTGTCAAATAGCAATGTTTTATCAATAGCAAAAAAGCTTTTAACATATTCACCAAAATAGCAAGAAAATCAAGTCATATAAGTCAACAAAAGCTATATAAAAAAAACAAAGCATGTTTTATAAGCACATGCAAAAGCAGATACTCTAAAATTCAACATTTAAAAAACACCTTGTTAGGAGTAATTATTTTAAAAAATATTTTCATTGATATACTGAATATTAAAAAATTAAATCTAATATTTTTTTTACAAAATAAAAATATCTTACCTTCTTTGATGTAACAAAGAATTGCAGGAAACAATTTCATTATATGATGGGAGATTATTTTCAAGAGAGTTAGAATTTAAAGGCAAATTTTGTGATGATGTGGATGGTGTTGTGGTAGTAAATGAGACAGCTCTACAAACACTATATAAAATTTAAGTTAAAAAAAATATAAGGATAATAATTATGTTATATCAAAAGTCTGACTGCCAATGATCTGGCAGAGTAATTTTGTCACTAAAGAAAAATATTTTTCACTTGAATCATAAAAAATTTTCTGAAATGTTTTTGTAAGAGCAAGAATAACTAAACATTTCTAAGATTTTGTTTTAATACAAATGAAAGAGGTGGTAGAAGATCAAGAGAGGTGGTAGCACAAAAATTTAATCAGATGACAGCTTAAATTTTTGTGCTGCTGCTACAGCAATATTATAACATCATATTACAACCACAGCAATTAAGCTTAAAATATAGAGTTAAAAGTAAAGAAAACTGGAACAGTTCAGGAGCAACAAATCACCATTCTTGCAGAATATATCTACACATAGTAAACCTTAACATTAACATGCCACAGTAACAACCATGATTGACACACACATATATAACACTAATCACTTCGTTTATGATCTTCTGGTAAAATTTGATTTTTAACTGCTGTTAATTCTTTATTAAAAGGTAAAAACAATAATAAAAACTCAACGTTTCAATATACTATAATTCAGTAAACCTTCAGGAGATTAAATCATAGTTATATTCAGTACACCTTCATCAAGAGATTAAATTATAGTTAAATTAAAATAGTATACTCAAATGTTGAGTTTTTATTATTGTTTTTACTTTTTAATAAAGAATTAATAGCAGTTTAGACTCAAATTTTACCAGAAGATCATGAACAAAGATTTTAATAATATATCTGGTATCAAGAACAGCAAAACTAATCACTTCTTTAATAGTATCAAAATACCAACAAAATGTCATATGCTAGTCTGTGGAAGACACTTTTGCAAACAGTAAAATTCATGAATGAGTTTGAGTTTGGCTTGAGGTTGGCTTTGATAAAGAATTGCTTTCTTCAGTTTGCCGTGTTGCATTCATGATTTACTGTAAATAACCTTGCAAGCATTTGGGATTTCTTAAAACTTAAAAACTTGTGAACTTGGTTTGGCAAAGTGTAAATGAAAACTGATCAGTCTTGGAAAAGACACAACAACAATTAAACTGTCTTCACTTTGACATAATTTTTTTTGGACAATCTAACAATAAGTCACTATATAGTCATATTTCCTCAAAAGATATTATGAGAATTGAGGTTTTACTTTTAGGATCTCTTTCAACCAACAACATTCTATTCAACAATATCTATTATTATCGGCAGCAAGTGGCTAAGAACACAGAGATTGTGATCAACATGGTTCCATTTCAAAACCTACTCATGCCATTCTGTTGTGTCCTTGGAAAAGACACTCTACGACACTTTCCTTTATTTGGCAGTCTTAACAATTAATGCTAAATTTCAAGTCCAATTTTCATAAATCTAAAAAACAAAAAATTTCAACAGGAGAGCAATATCTTGCTATCTTTGGAAGCAGGTCAGAGGAATTTCTTGCCTTATGTATGGCACCTCCATCACTTTCCTGATAAACATAGAAATGAAACAAATAAAAAAATACCCATGACAGCTTCTTGTTGATATCATTAATTGATATGATATACCAGCTTGCTTTAAATTTAATTAATTTCTAAAATGTTTTTGGCCCAAGTAATTTGCAAATTCATTAAAAAAACTAAAAAATATTTAACCAGGCTGAAAAATTGTTATAGTTTATGACAGGGGTGTGGGCATAAAATGTTACTGTAAACAAAAAAATATGTCTGAATGACAAAAGAAAAATGTTATAGCCTAACACACAAATTATTGTTCAATCATTTTAAGATCATATACCATTTAAAAAATTCTTTTTCATGCTTTTTACTAAATAATTCCAAAAAATAATCTACTTAACAATTAATTTGCTATAAAGCCAAAAATATAAAAACAACCAAACTTAAACTTTTACATTTTTTTTAAGCCAATTAAATTTACAAAAATCCTATTTAAATACAGTATACTAGTAGCTACTATACTAATTTTTAATAAGCTAAAAAGCTTTTTTATGTACCTTAAATTTCGTGGTGGTGGGGGTCGGGGTGGAGGATGTGAATGTTCTGAAACTTGGGACATGGCAATTTGTTAATGTTTTATTTTTATTCACTTGATATCAAAATTTCACTTCTTGGCATCAGTTATCTGTAGTTACTGAGTTAAATCTACTTACAGTAAGTTTAATCAACCAATAAAAGATTTCAATAACAGCTATATAGCAAATATTTTTAAAAAGCAAATACTACAAACTAAATAACATTCAATTTTTAAAAAATCAGCAATCAATTAAGTCTCAAATGAGAAAAGAGCATTGCAAAGTTAATAAAATTAAGGTTTTTAAAATAGTTATATGTTCTATCATGTTTCAATAAATTTTTAATAATTCAATAAATATCTATATCTATATCTTAATAAATTGGTATGATTTAAAACTTGTTTCTTAATTGTATTTTTATGATGATTCTTAAGCCCTGATTTCACCTTCCAAAGTTTTTTAAAGGGTACTTTAAAAAACAATTAATTTAGTTTTCTTGTATTTCTGCTTTGCTGCACAACAATAACAGTGTAACCTAAATTTTATTTATTTTATCTCTATATTTATCCTCTTGACTTGCAGGAATGCAAGGTGCTAATAGGGCAAGCAATTATCCCAAACTGCTTTTGAAGATGCCAAGATATTGCTCTCCACTAAGAAAATTTTCTTTTGGTTTTGTAGTTTTATAGAGATATGACTGAAATAGAACTGCTTGCCAAGACCACCAAGCAGGGGAAAGTGCCGTAAAGTGTTTTTCCCAAGGACACTACAGAATGGTACGAGTGGGTTTTAAATCGAGTCTATGTCGATCATAATCACGGCGCTTTAACCACTCAACCACGCTGCCGACTATAAGAAGTTATAATAATACTATGGCAGGTCTAAATAAATTTTCAACAACGTTTCTCAAATTAACAAAAACTTTAACCGCACTGGATTTTAGCATGGGCAGTTACTGATTTGAAGACCACATGATCCTTCACTGTATTTAGTTAAGAATTTGATGCGCTCAAGGCTCAACTTACAAATTAGTAAATGCTATTTAAAATTTTAATATTTAATATAGCTTCTTTCCGAATGGGTTTTCGTTCACTATTCGCCGAGTTTCGTTGATTACCTTTTAAATTTTGGGAAATTCTCAAAGCCTGCGAGGTTAGTAACGCTGAACAGTGAACAAAACACTAATAAATGATAAGAAAAAACATATAAGTTTGTTTTGGTATTGAATAATCGGCTAAAAGGTATAAAATAATGCAAATGCAAAGATAATTAAAAAAGTGGGGAAGCTTCACATACTGTAATTCAAGTTTATTTTTAAAATTCACATTGCTTATTCTTTCACCACTGTAATTTTGGCAGAAAAAAATCCTATTTCTTAAAAAAAGAAAAAATACCGCGGCAACACATGAGGCTTTTGACGCACGAGACAAAAGAACTATCTAAAGCAGTGTTCTTCAAACTTTTTTCATCGCGACCCATTTTCCACGGTCAAATTTTTTTGCGGCCCCTAAAAAAACGTCTTCACCTAGAATCGATCTCTCATTCCATTATTTTCCCCCCGAAATCAAGGTGTTCTCTAAAAAAAAAAAAAAAAAAGGTCTTCATCTAGAATCGATCTTTGATTCCACTATTTTCCCCCCAAAATCAAGGTGTTCTCTAAAAAAAAAAAAAGGTCTTCATCTAGAATCGATCTCTGATTCCACTATTTTCCCCCCAAAATCAAGGTGTTCTCCAAAAAAAAAAAAGATCTTCGCTTCGAATTAATCTTGTATTTCGCTACTTTTCTTCCAAAATCATCGTAATCTCTAAAAATCCAAACTTTAAAATCTCTCGCGACCCCCATTGAGCCTCTTTGCGACCCACCAGGGGGTCGCGACCCCCAGTTTGAAGAACACTGATCTAAAGCATACAGCGAAGATCTTCAACTGAATTTAAAAAAGCTGTTTAACGCAGTTTGGTTTTATCGACAGCAAAAGAATTATTTTAAATTTCTTAAAGAATTTAAATTCTTTTTCAAAAATAAATTAAAATAACAAGTTTATGATTAAATCACGATAAACTTTTTCCACAAGCAGAAACATATAAAAATGCTAAATAAAATCTATATCCTTAGAAAAAACGTTAAATTAAACAAACTTCTGGATCGATATTCATGCAATGTCAGATGTCATTTTGAAGCAAATTTTATACTCATCGAAAATCCGTTGTCATTATATGGCAACACCATAATAGATTAACCAGAAAATTGTCTTGAATGTCACCTGGTCAAGACACGAAATCAATAGCGATTTTCAAAAACTAAAAACAGCGCCTGACTTTTAATTGTTCGAATTCAAGCTTAAATTAAACAAACTTCCGGATTGATATTCATGCAATGTCAGATGTCATTTTGAAGCAAATTTTATACTCATCATAAATCCGTTGTCATTATATGGCAACACTGTTATAGTATGTGACGTCATAGCGCACGGCTCTACTGCCTTCTTCTCTCTGGTTTGTTAAGTGTGGTTAACCGCATGATAAATGATTAGTATTACTTACAGATTCAGTCGTATAACTATCGTGTAACTCCGTATAAATAAAAGAGCTAACTGCAGATACTAGTGGAACTCATAACATGGCGTCGTCGACAGTCAGCTTATAAATTTGTTTGAAGAAAATAAGCTTACGAACCATTATAAAAGTATACTGCAAGTTCGTGATCGGAGATTTGTAAAAGATTGAAGATAAAAGAAAAATGGCAAAAAATAATCGAGAGCTGCAAGCAGAATTAGAAGCAGCAAACAAACGTATAGCCGAATTATCTCAATCTAATCAAAACGCGAATAGTAATATTAATAATGATGAACCTCCTTCTTGGTTAAAAACTTTTTTAGAAGCACAATTGTCAATGCAAAGACAAACACAAGAACAGAATGTCGAAAATCAGAGACAAATGCAACTTGAAAGTCAGCGACAAATGCAACAAATAATCGAACGATTTTCGCAACAGCAGCTAGCCCAAAGCGCGAACAGCGAGAGAAGCGAATCACGTGAGCAAACCATTGACGTCAACAATTCTAACAACGAGGCAAGGCGAACCAAAGCGGACGCACAAAAGCCTTCCACACTGCAGGTGGGAATTTCGTTAGCTGAATTTGCGAAATGGCGTAAATCGTACAACGATTATGCTACGGTCTCGCTTGCAACAGAGCTGCCATTGAGCAGTCAGTTGGCATTGCTTCGCGGTTTTTTTTCGATGGAAATGCGAGAAGCCGTAGAACATGTACTTCTTATCCCGGATGATACTACACTTAAACCAGACGAAGTGTTAGATAAAATCAAAAATTACATCCGGAGTCAAAGAAACATAGCGTTAGACTGTGTCGCGTTTGAAGAGAGAAAGCAAGCGGCTGGCGAAAACTTTGATTCGTTTTTAATCGCGATTAAAACTTTGGCAAGAGACGCAGACTTGTGCAATGAATGTTTAAATCGTCGTTTAGTCACAAAAATTATGTCGGGAATATATGACAAAGAGACTCGAACAAAGCTCCTAGCCATGTCCCCATTACCTGATCTTCCGAGCGTCACTGATTTATGCAGATCGGAAGAGTCAGCAAAACTAGACGACGCGCGAATAAGCCGACAGCTGAATGAGAGAAGAGCGTACCAAAGCAAATTTCGCCGAAATGTCTCTAAATCTAAAGAGAGCAATAAAAAGCCCTGTACAAAATGCGGTAAAAAGACCTGCCCACCAAAAGGTCAAACCTACTGTCCCGCAAAGGATACAGAGTGCTTAATATGTCACAAAAAAGGTCACTTTACATCAGTGTGCTTTCATAACAAACCCGGGTTCAACAGACGCGAAGAAACGAAGAAAAAGTTAACGGGACAAATAAAGCGTAGATGCAATGCTAATGCAAATTTTGCTAACTCCGCGGCGCCCAAAATAACTGTTAATCTTTTTTCTCTTAAACATCGTAACCCGTTAGGTTCCACAGAAGCTACACCAGACACAGGTGCCGAAGCAAGTCTTGTTGGGGTAAACATCATTCAACGGCTCGGAATAGACCTTGATAATTTAATGCCGCCAAGTCAAGACACTCTTAGTGCAGTAAATCGGCAGACCGTAACATGCGTGGGGACCTTCCCATGCATTATCGAATACTGCGGCCGATTCGTGGAAGACTGTCCTGAGGTAGAAGATTTTTTGCTTGCTTGGTACGTATGTCAACAGGTTAACATTCTACCTGACACGTATCCTCAACCGATAAATTCATCAAAAACACCTCGAAAATTAGCAAGCATATTAAAAGCAGAGAACCCAAGATTTATTATATCAGAGAACCCAACTGAAGCAGAAATTACTAAAATTGAGAACAAGTTGATAAAATCGTACAGCGATGTGTTTTCTGAAGACACAACATTACGGGAAATGAACAGTAAACCCATGAAAATTTCCTTGAAAGATGATGCTGTTCCATTTGCTTTACCTGTTCCACGCCAAATACCTTTAGCGTTTAGAAGGATGGTGAAGACAGAGCTTGACCAACTTGTACAAGCCAGAGTCATTGCACCAGTAACAGAAGCAACTGATTGGGTGCACCCTATGGTCGTTGTACAAAAACCCAATGGTGGAATTCGTCTCTGTATTGATTTGCAGAAATTGAACAAATACGTACGCCGTCCATATCATCCATCTAAATCACCTGCTGAAGCTATTTCGAATATTTCTTCTTCGTCTAAATTTTTCTCAACATTACACGCCACTAAAGGATACTGGCAAGTACCTTTAGAAAAAGAAAGTCAAGACTTTACCACATTCATTACGCCGTTCGGAAGATTTAAATTCCTTCGAGCTCCGATGGGACTAACTTCTTCTTAAGACGAATATTGCGCAAGAGGCGATGAAGCTCTGCAAGGTATTGAACAAGTCGAAAAAGTGGTAGATGACATTCTTATTCAAGGCGAAACCGCACAGGAGCACTTGAATACCGTAGTGGCTGTACTAAACAGATGTCGAGAACACGGTATTACTCTTAATCCGAAGAAAGTGCAGTTACTACAAAGTGCTGTGAGATATGTCGGATATATAGTGACCAGCGACGGTATTAAAGCAGACTCCACAAAAATTGAAGCAATCTCTGAATTCCCTGCTCCAACAAACATAACTGAATTACGATCTTTTATGGGCATGGCAAACCAGCTGGGGGGATTTACTCACCTACTCAGTGAAGCAGCAGGCCCACTTCGGGACTTGCTCAAACCAAAAAATGCTTTTCTCTGGTCACCCCAGCATGATGAAGCATTTACAAACACAAAAGACATTCTTTGTAGCCCCCATATTTTGGTTGCATTCGACCCCAATCTGGAAACGATACTGCAAACAGATGCATCTCGGTTGAAAGGTCTAGGTTTTGCACTTTTGCAAAAACATCAAGAAAGTGGAAATTGGTTCAAGCAGGATCACGTTTTATAACTGAGACTGAGTCAAACTATGCTATGGTTGAACTGGAATTGCTCGCTGTTGTTTGGGCTATGCGTAAATGCCGCATATATCTGCAAGGCTTACCCAATTTCGAGCTGATAGTAGATCACAAGCCATTAGAGTCAATCCTGAATACCCAGACACTCGATATGGTGGATAATCCCAGGATTCAGAGACTTAAAGAAAAACTCAGCGCTTTTATATTCCACACCACCTGGAGAAAAGGCAAAGACCATGTGATCCCCGACGCGTTGTCACGAGCACCGTGCCGCGACCCAGAACCAGAAGATATCATAAACGTAGACACAACCAGAATGATCTGCAAAAACGTTTCTACAATTCTGAGAGGAAAAGACCCAGAAGTTACTAAAGAAACATTTATCGATCCAATGCTGGAAGACTTAAAAAAAAGTACTCAGCAGGACGAAGCAGCACAACAATTAATCACTGCTATTAAAAGCAACTTTTCAAAAGGAAACGAATATCCATTAGCTCAACCTTTCAAAAAGCTGAAAGATCAGCTTACTTTCGAAGATGGATTAATTCTCCTTAACAGCCATCGCATTGTGGTGCCGGTACAGAAAAGAAAAGAAATACTGACAAAGCTACATGCCTCACATCAAGGCATCGAAAGAACAAAACAAAGAGCGCGTCAAATAGTGTACTGGCCAGGAATCAATAGCGACATCAAAAATACCGTTGAAGCCTGCACGAAATGCCAAGAGCACCAACCAAGCTTGCAACAGGAATCATTACAACGCGATCCCCTCCCATCAAGACCCTTTGAAGACGTATCTGCAGATTTATTTTATTATGCCGGTAAGACTTACCTGGTTTATGTAGACCGTCTGTCGGGATGGATTAAGCTCAGCGAGTTCTCTCATGACCCTAGTTCACATCAGATAATCAGCACTATAAGAAAATTTTTCGTGGACACAGGGGTACCAGTACGAATCAGAACTGACGGAGGACCGCAATTCACATTAAGCAAGTTTCAACTGTTTCTCAAGAAATGGGGAGTAACTTCCACCATAAGTACTCCACATTACCCACAGTCAAACGGACACGCAGAAGCAGCAGTGAAAGCCATGAAGCACCTTGTTGCCAAAACTGCTGAGCATGGTAGTCTCGACTGCGATGAGTTTAGCAGCGGCCTAATCGAATGGGTTAACACACCCAAGGCCCATGGGTTATCACCAGCCGAAATTTTATACGGCGCCCCGCTACGTTCAATCGTCCCAGCTAAACTGAAATATTTCAAGGAAGATTGGCAAAACAAATTCGACAAGTGGGACGCAGCTTTATCAAATATACAAGTGGCTGCAAAAACCGAATACAATAAACGCGCAAAACACCTCAATCCACTAAAAATCGGACAACATGTTCGAATTCAAGACCATATTACAAAAAAATGGTTGCGATCGGGACTCATCATCGGCGTCGGGAGAAACCGCGACTATCACATAAAACTACCGAGCGGTCGAGTCTGTTGGCGCAATAGACGTTTTATTCGCCCTCTCCCCACCGAAGGGGGAGACCCCAAAGAGGAAATGATGATATCAGACGAACGTCACGTCCATTTTGAAGATGAAGTCTTCCCACCATCTCCAACTTCGCGGCGAAGCGTGAGACAAAAACGCTTTCCTGATCATTTAAGGGATTTTGTATGAAGTAGCGTAAAACTCATAACGCTTGTGCCGTATTGTATATAGTTTGTTGCATGTTTATTAATCGGGCTCGTACAACGTACTAATATTTTTCTTAGACAACCTTTTCGCTAAAAAGCTTCTTAAAAGGGGGTTGTTATAGTATGTGACGTCATAGCGCACGTCTCTTGCCTTCTTCTCTCTGGTTTGTTAAGTGTGGTTAACCGCATGATAAATGATTAGTATAACTTACAGATTCAGTCGTATAACTATCGTGTAACTTCGTATAAATAAAAGAGCTAACTGCAGATACTAGTGGAACTCATAACAAACACCATAATAGATTAACGAGAAAACTGTCTTGAATATCACCTGGTCAAGAACCAAAATGAACAACAATTTTCAAAAATTTAAAATAGCGCCCGACTTTTATTTGTTCGAATTCAAGCTTAAATTAAACAAACTTCCGTATCGATATTCATGCAATGTCAGATATCATTTTGAAGAAAATTTTATACTCATCAAAATTCCGTTGTCATTATATGGCAACACCATAATAGATTAACCAGAAAATTGTCTTGAATGACACCTGGTCAAGAACCAAAATAAACAGCGATTTTCTAAAATTTAAAATAGCACCTGACTATTACTTGTTCGAATTCAAGCTTAAACTAAACAAACTTCCGGATTGATATTCATGCAATGTCAGATATCATTTTGAAGCAAATTTCATACTCATCATAAATCCGTTGTCATTATATGGCAACACCATAATAGATTAACGAGAAAATTGTCTTGAATGACACCTGGTTGAGAGCCAAAATAAACAGTGATTTTTCAAAATTAAAAATAACGCCTGACTTTTGGTTGTTCGAATTATAGTTTAGATGGAACTTGTTACATTTCTTTCTTTTTTTTTTTTGAAATATCACAAAGGGAAAATTTTTTTTGTTAGTTTCTTTTGCAACCACTTTGGAAATGAGGTAGGTTTTTTTACGTAAAATATATTTCATTTTGTTTAGGTAATTGAGGTGGTTGTGCAATTTTGTTTAGAGAAGGATTTAGTGATTTGACCCAAGCAGTTTTCGACATTTATAGTTGGTTTTTGTTCACTGAAAAAATTGGAGACGCTTACTTAGGTAAGGGTTTATTAATATTTATTGTGCCACATTCCAATCCACCCATGAGGTTGTGACATAGGATCGTTAGGTTTTTTTTAGCAGGACCTTCACCAGTAGTCCTATTATACCTGCATAATTTAGATTTATTTTTGTTTCTGAAATATGGACCCCTGCTATCTTATTTTGTTCTTGAAAAAAAATACGTTTGACTCGATTGTTGTTATGTGTTTTGTTTTTATAGGAAGTAACTGTACGATATAGTTTATATCAGTGTTCTTCAAACTGGGGGTCGCGACCCCCTGGTGGGTCGCAAAGAGGCTCAATGGGGGTTGCGAGAGATTTCAAAGTTTGGATTTTTAGAGATTACGATGATTTTGGAAGAAAAGTAGCGAAATACAAGATTAATTCGAAGCGAAGATCTTTTTTTTTTTAGAGAACACCTTGATTTTGGGGGGAAAATAGTGGAATCAGAGATCGATTCTAGATGAAGACCTTTTTTTTTTTTTAGAGAACACCTTGATTTTGGGGGGAAAATAGTGGAATCAAAGATCGATTCTAGGTGAAGACGTTTTTTTAGGGGTCGCAAAAAAATTTGACCGTGGAAAATGGGTCGCGATGAAAAAAGTTTGAAGAACACTGGTTTATATTATTATAACCAAATTTTGAAAATTGTCTGCAGGGGTGCGGACTTGTCAAAATTGACAAGCGAGTTCAAGACCGGGCCAAAGGACGAGTCCGTTAAATCGTCGTCGTCGTCGTCGTCGTCGTTTGAAGGGTATCCACTCCAGGTCAGACACAAACAGGACTGAGGCCGAGGGTTTATCCTTTTACTACCCCAGACTGCTGTACTGCCTGGATCAGATGCTGGCAGTGATGTCATTAAGCCAACATCGAGTTTCGTCATCCAAAACCGTCAGACCTCGTGCTCCATGTGGTGCCCGATGTATAGGGCACGCTGTTAGTACATGGTCTGCGGTTTGCTCAGAGGCGCCGCACTCGGGTTTTTTTTTATTAATAAGACATAGAATAACATCTCCCGCTTTATTTTTTTTTTTCAGAAATATTTATGAAGTATAAAAATACTCGATCAATTATTTTTATTAAAAGATTATATCAAATAAAGGGTTTAATTTATTTTTTTATTATATTTATTTTTATTAACTTAGCTATCCCTCCTTTTATTAATTTCTGAAGAGAACTTTTTATTATATTAAATATTATAATAATATCTTTATTAAGAATTTTATTATTTTTTTTTAGGTTTTTAAGTAATAGATTATTTAGTGTTTATATAATAAGATCTTTAACTCACAGTAAAAATTTTAAAATTATATCTATAAAATTGTTCCGTTCCTAAAAATCGCCCAAATTATGTAGATTCACAATCTTATAAAAAATCTCTTTGATTTCGCGTTGGTCCGGCTCAAATAGCCGAAGAAATAACAGTTTTATAAGTAATTTAAATATTTATTTTTATTTACAAGAAAAAATGGCAACACCGCTTATTTTCACGAAATTTAAAGTAATTTCCAGAACTATCCGCTTGACTTGTTTTTGCATGTGACGCAATAATGCTTATATCTGATTGGCTTCATTGAGATAATTTCAGAACATTCGAGCAACCTTACCAATGGTATAAATACGATTCGCTGAAAAGCAAGATTATTATATAATTGGATGTTTCGTTGTGGTAACTTAAAATTGGAAAATTGTTAACTGTGTGAAGTCATAGTTTTTGAACGCAAGTCTTTGGTGATCTACGTGATTGTGAAGAATTAAGCTATTGAGCTTTAACCTGTTGCTTTGATTTATACTATTCGGGCTCCTAAGTGGATTGGAGCATATTTCTTAATAAAGAAGATATTGTGGTAGTCTGAGCTGTGATTTAGCTAGACTATATTTTTGCTGTCGCTGGTTCGAAGGTCAGATCCAGCAAGAAGATTAAGAATTATCGTTTAGTAGACACCGAGATTGTGTTATTGGCGAGGCCTTCTTAACAGGCGCCAAAAAAGGTAGACGATTAAACAACGTACTAAGTTACCAAATAAATTCTACAAAATTTCAAAAAACTTTTTAACATCGGAATAAAATTTAAAAAACTTTCCAAAATTTAGAAAACTAAAATTTGTGGAAGTAACAAAATTTCAAAAACTATTTACTAAATTTCTCCAAAAATATAATTTAATATATTGATTAATTAATACTATAATGCTTATATCATTATATATAACTATATTTTTTTTATAATTTGAATAAGATATATATAATCTATTATTTTTAGGAAATAAAAAAGATCTTTTGTAATCTTCTAGATTTTATTTTATACAATTAAAATAGGTTTTTTGCATAAACTAGAAACTTTAAAGTAAATCTACAAATTTTAATTAAATATAAAAAATTTAAAATTATTTAAGAATAATTATTTGTAAAATATTAAATTTGTATATAAATTTACCTTTTGGGATGTGGTTTAAAAACTTTATTACTTATTTATAAATATTTTTATCGAAATGAAGAGATTTATTCTTTTTATTAAAAAAAGTACAAATAGTTTAAAAAGAATAGCAATGACATGTTAATCGATCTTCATAATATATATATATAATTTATTATTTTAAATTGTTGTTAATATTTAGGGGTCAGCTCTTGTAATTAGTTATAAAATAATTACATAATATTATTTTTAATATTAATAAATATAACAAAAAAAAATTATATTTTTAGTTTATAATGAGTAGTTTTATATATCGTAAAATTACAACTAATTTTATAAAAAATGTAAGTAAATAAAAAAAACTCAATAAAACTTGTAAAGAAAAAAAAATACTACATAATTGTGTTTTTTATTATTTGTGATTTAATTAATTACAACAATATATAAATTTTTTAGTTTTTTATTTATATTACGAAAATAATATATAGGTAAAATAATCCTAAATTATTTAATAAGAAGAAAAGACCCTAGGTGTTTTATTTTTATATAAATTTTTAGTTTATAAAAAAATTTAACTGGGGTAGTTTTTGTCAAATAAATAACGACAAGAGATAAACGATTATGCTTTATATATTATTTATTTTTATAATTAAAATAACCCTAGGGGTAACAGCGCAATAAAAAATGAAAGTACATATTAATTTTTTTTTTTACGACCTCGATGTCGGCTTAGTGTATTATCAAAGAGCAGGTTCTTTTAAAAAAATGGTTGTTCCCCATTTAATTCTCTACATGAGCTGGGTTTAGAGCGGAGAAATCTAGTTCGGTTTTTATCTATTTTATATTTAATATTATTAGTACGAAAGGAAATTATTTTTTTTTTTTTTATAGGTTAAAATATAAACCATTGTATTTATTATACAAAAATATTTTTTAGTTAAAAAAGGATATTATTTCTGCTAAAAATAAAAAGATATTTTTATATCCCTTTTTGATAAAAGGTATTATATTTATTATATTTTATTTACAATAAAAAGAAGTAATTTTATTCCCTTTTATATGATATATAGACGTAAAAATTTTTTAGATAGAATAAATATAACATCTAATAATATATTTTTATTTCATGAATATTGTGTTACATTAATTATCAGTATTTTATTTAGAGTTTGTTTGTTGTTTTATATTATTATTCCATTTTATAGCAAAATATTTAAACGATTTTTATATAATGCTAATATAACTGAATCTATTTGAACTATTTTACCTATATTTTTTTTAATTTCTTTAAGAAGACCTAGCTTTTATATACTATATGTATTGGAGAGAGAAAAAAAATATGATTTAACACTAAAAACAATTAGACACCAATGGTATTGATCTTATGAAAGAAGTGATTTAATTTCATTTTATTTTTATTCTTATATATCACCTTCAAATGAATTAAATAAAAGAAACAATCGTTTATTAGAAGTTGATAACTCTTTGTTAATACCTTATAACTCAAATGTACGGTTATGTGTTACTTCAAGAGATGTTTTACATTCTTGAGCTATTCCAAATATAGCTCTTAAAGCTGATGCAACTCCAAGGCGATTAAATATTTTGAATATTAAATCAAATAACCCTAGGTCCATTTATAGACAATGTAGTGAAATTTGTAGAGTTAACCATAGTTTTATACCTATTCATATTGAATTTATATCTTGAAAAGATATATTAAAATGTTATATATTATACCTTTAATTTTTTTATCCTTTCGATTATTTTTATTGTTTTTTTTAGTTTTTTTTTTTTTTCTTTTAAGAAAATTAATATATAAAAGAGAAACTGTTTATGAATCTAAAAGAACTAAAAGAATTTACGAGTGTGGTTATAATACTATAAATAATCATAAGTTTTTTTATACTATACAATTTTTTTTAATCGCTCTTTCTTTTATATTTTTTGATTTAGAAGTAGTCCTATATCTACCTTGCGTATATACTTTTTTATATTCTGTTAATATTACAATAAGATCTTTAATATTTCTTATATTATTAACTAGAAGATTATTGATAGAATTTATCTTTGATATTTTTTAAATGTTAGTATTTAATTTTATTATTAATTTAGTATTAGTTTATAAAAATAAGTTACTTTTTTTTTTTTTTATATTGTATTTATTTGTAGGGTTTTTTTTTTTTCGGTGAAGGAGCGAGACCCCATTTGTGCATGGACAAATGGAATCGCGCAACACCAGTCCGCAGGCGGTTGAGCTTAACCCAAGCTGCTCGGGGTAAGCCCATCCCAACAGGCCTGGAACCGGTCTCGGGCACAAAAGCACGGAGCCTGGAAGCATTTTCACAGTACTCCGCGTTCCATTTGTGATTTGTCCATTCAGAGGCGCGGATGCCAAGTTTGGCAAGGTGGTCCAAAAGATTCCGCGCACCTGGCACAAACGGGCGTCTGGATCTTAGTCTCACTTGGCCAGTATCTGAGGACCCACTTAATAGACCATGCAAGATATGATCGGGGTCCAGAGATCCACGGTAAGCCAAGGAGAGTGTCGCTCCCATTTGGCGAAGCTCAGCTGGCTGAATGCCTGAGAGTAGAGGTAGGTGGTCCGTTGGAGTGGGACGCAGGCATCCAGTGACTATGCGCAAGGCGTCATTCAAGACACTGTCAATGAGGCGAGTGTGAGCACTGCGACACCAGACTGGCGCACAGTACTCAGCTGTTGAGTAGACTAGAGACAAGGTGGCTATGCGGTAGTGTTCTAGCACCAGCACCCCATCCCGAGCTCACGAGTCGCCTCAGCAGTGTGACGCGCGAGGATAGTTTTTTGCGCAATGCCACTAAATGGTGACGAAACGTGAGCGATCTGTCCAGTTTTACCCCAAGGTAAGTAGGGGTTGGACAGAACGGTAAAAGTCTACTGTTGTTGTAGACCTTTAGCTGACGTTTGGCCTCTCGGTTATTTAAATGAAAGGTTGCCGTCACCGTCTTAGTGTGACTGAGCTTCAACCTCCAAGTCTGGAGATACGCTGAAAGTGTGGACAAGTCTTGACTTAGAGTCCCCTCCAAGTCCTTCCAGTTTCCAGAAGAATGCAGCAATGCTAGATCATCAGCATAAGCAAACTTTCTGGAAATCATGGAAGGAAGATCGTACGTATAGATGTTAAATAGGAGGGGAGCCAAGACCGATCCCTGAGGAACGCCGTTTTTAAGACGGCGTAGCCTGCTTTGCTTGCTGTCACCGGTAGTAAGGGTGAAACTTCGATTTCGGACAAGCTCCATAATCATTTTGACCATGTGCTTATCCGGAAGTAGTCTCAGCAGCTTGCAGGTAAGGCCACGGTGCCAGACAGTGTCATAAGCAGCTGTCAGATCGATAAATATGGCACCGGCCTTCTTTTTAGCCTCAAAAGAATCCTCAATGTTCTGGATTAGCAGAACAACTTGATCTACGCTTGAGTTCCCGCGTTGGAACCCAGCCTGCTCTTTAGGGAGCAGTGAATCGATTAATGGTTCAACGCGGGCGTAGATAAGCCTCTCGAGGATCTTGTAGGGGACACAGAGCAGAGATATCGGTCGATAACTCTTTGGGTCCCCCACGGGCTTTCCTGGTTTTGGGATCGCGACCACAAGCGCTCTTCTCCAGATCTTGGGAATTTTGAGTCGGCGCAAACAGGAAGAAAGGAAGTCACGTAACCAGGACTTCAAAGCAGCTCCGGCATGGAGTATAAGCTCTGGGCAGATGGAATCAGGTCCCGGAGCTTTATTTGGTTTTAAATGTTGAAGGGCAGCAGCAAATTCTCTCTGTAAAAAACTGTCAGAGATATTTACTGCGTCTGGTGTTGTGGCCCTCCAAAGGTCAGACACTTCTTGAAAGACAAGTCGAGATGACTTGCAATCAACAGCCTCGTATTTCCCATTTCTAACCAGCTGAGATGCAATAGCATCGGCTGAAACGGGACAGTGACGAGGAGAGTGTCGTGACCTACCAGTAAGGTTGTTCAAAATACTCCACGCTTTTCGACTAGAGTGTGAGAGGTCAATGCTCCGAACTGCCTCGGACCATCAATCCCTCCGCTTTCTGTCAAGCTTGGCAAGCAGAGCTGTACCAGCCAAACCTGAGTCATCTCCCTGAGGAGACTGCAGAAAGGTTTTATAGAGGGATTCACACTCTGCATCCCAACACGGAATATAGTTATTTCGATACCCGCGTGGGATAGTCTTTTTGGCTGCTTTCTTAATGGTGTTACAGAAGTCCTGGTAAGCCGCATCCACATCAAGTGAATCAGGCGGCAACAAAGTCTTTGCGAATTTATTCGTCAAAGCAATGTAGTGACTCCATTTGGCCTTGCGGAAGTTCCATCGCTTAACAGGCATGCTCGGCACTGCCATAGCAAACCTTGGTAGTGTAATAAGCGAAGGTCGATGTTGTGACCTGGGGAACTTGTCAAGGACACGTCTATCCGGTAAGCGACTGTTTGGACCTACGCTAGCGAAAGCTAGATCCGGATTGGTGCCAGTGTTCCAGCGGCCGGAATAAAAACTGGCAGCGTCCTTGGCATTATATAGGAGGGCAAGACAATTGATACTTGCCCAGCCAGCCAAGCACTCACCGTCCGGACTGTTGTCATCGTAACCCCAGTCAGCATGACGACAGTTAAAATCGCAAGCGTACAGACAGAGGTGAGGAAACACTGGGAGATCCAGGGTTCGCAATCGCGTTGGCGGTGGTTTATAGACGTTGACTATTTTATAGCCATCAACGTCCACACACAACCACTCGATCTCCGATGTCAGTGGAGATTGGTCCAAAAGCGTGTATCTCAGTCGCTCGTGGACAACCGTGGCAAGGCCATGCTTCCTGCTTAAAGAAGACGCAGCTAGTTGGTAGTTTGGAATTAAGTACCAACTCCTCTGCAACAGTGTAGTGGGTCTCCTGCAGTAGGATGACGAGTGCCTCAGACTGCATAGCGAGGTGATGAAGAACGTTCATCTTGCTTGCAGTGAGGCCTTCGATGTTCAGCTGAAGAATAGTGGGTCTTCGGAACTTGTTGGCAATGTGCCCTGAAAAGGGCAGTTTTATCCTGTCATTGCCCCGTCCTTAAAAGGGTTAGGGTTAGGGTTAGATTTGGATTAGGGTTAGGGTTAGAAGACGTTTGCCGATTACCAGACCCACACTGAACATCGGAATGGGTGGATACCCTTTTGTAGCTTGGTAGTTTCGGTTTCGGTCTGTCATTTTTAAAATCAATGAATAGACTTATTTACGGCCCAGGCTGCGTGAAAGCACCTACCATCTGGGCCTGTTGCCATATAATGACAACAGATTTATGATGAGTATGAAATTTGCTTCATAATGATATCTGACATTGCATGAATATCGATCCGGAAGTTTGTTTAATTTAAGCTTGAATTCGAACAAGTAATAGTCAGGCGCTATTTTAAATTTTTGAAAATCGCTGTTTAATTTGGCTTTCGACCAGGTAATATTCAAGACAATTTCTGTTAAATCTATTATGGTGTTGCCATATAATGACGACGGATTTATGATGAGTATGAAATTTGCTTCATAATGACATCTGACATTGCATGAATATCGATCCGGAAGTTTGTTTAATTTAAGCTTGAATTCGAACAAGTAATAGTCAGGCGCTATTTTAAATTTTTGAAAATCGCTGTTTAATTTGGCTCTCGACCAGGTGACATTCAAGACAATTTCTGTTAAATCTATTATGGTGTTGCCATATAATGACAACGGATTTATGATGAGTATGAAATTTGCTTCAAAATGACATCTAACATTGCATGAATATCAATCCGAAAGTTTGTTTAATTTAAGCTTGAATTCGAACAAGTAATAGTCGGGTGCTATTTTTTATTTTAGAAAATCGCTGTTAATTTCGGGTCTTGACCAGGTGTCATTCAAGACAATTTTCTCGTTAATCTATTATGGTGTTGCCATATAATGACGACGGATTTATGATGAGTATGAAATTTTCTTCAAAATGATATCTGACATTGCATGAATATCGATCCGAAAGTTTGTTTAATTTAAGCTTGAATTTGAACAAGTAATAGTCAGGCGCTATTTTAAATTTTTGAAAATCGCTGTTTAATTTGGCTCTCGACCAGGTGTCATTCAAGACAATTTTCTGTTAAATTTATTATGGTGTTGCCATATAATGACAACGGATTTATGATGAGTATGAAATGTGCTTCAAAATGACGTCTGACATTGCATGAATATCAATCCGGAAGTTTGTTTAATTTAAGCTTAAATTTGAACAAGTAATAGTCGGGTGCTATTTTTAATTTTTGAAAATTGTTGTTCATTTCGGGTGTTGACCAGGTGACATTCAAGACAATTTCTGTTAAATCTATTATGGTGTTGCCATATAATGACAACGGATTTATGATGAGTATGAAATTTGCTTCAAAATGACATCTGACATTGCATGAATATCAATCCGGAAGTTTGTTTAATTTAAGTTTGAATTCGAACAATTAAAAGTCGGGCGTTATTTTTTATTTTAGAAAATCGCTGTTCATTTCGGCTCTTGGCCAGGCGACATTCAAGACAATTTTCTGGTTAATCTATTATGGTGTTGCCATATAATGACAACGGATTTATGATGAGTATGAAATGTGCTTCAAAATGATATCTGACATTGCATGAATATCGATCCGGAAGTTTGTTTAATTTAAGCTTGAATTCGAACAAATAAAAGTCGGGTGCTATTTTTAATTTTAGAAAATCGCTGTTTATTTTGATTCTTGACCAGGTGTCATATAAGCAGTGGTGGATATTCCAATTTAGGGGCCCGAGGCAAGAATTTTCAAAAATTAATATTGTCTGAGAAAAAAAAGAGGTCTGATCTTGGCTTAGATATTTTTCTCCGAAACTCATGGTGTCCTCTAAAAAAAAAATCTTCACTTCGATTTTGTTGTGATATTGTGCAATCGATGACGTAGTGTTTTTCTTAAACGCTTCTAATCTTAATCAGCGCCTTCTGCTCGATCAATTATTGGACACGCGTATCTCCAAGCATAATTGTAACCAGTTAAATCTGCGCATCTATTTCGGTTCATGAGTCAGTTCAAAGTTATCAAGCTACTACAGCAAACGAACTAAAAGTATTCTATTTCAATACGGTTGTTTTTTGGCTAAGTGATTTTTGTGAATTTTAATTATTGTTATTTAATAAACCTGTGTATTCGTGCAAAGATACAACAGGCAAAAGTGGCGACGAGGATTCAAGTAACTCATTTGCGTCAAGAATTTTAAAGAAAATTTGTTGAATCTGCATTAAAGCTTGAATTGTCAAAATGAGTGAAATTTCTGAACTGATTTTGTTGTTAAATAAGCAACACCAAGAGCAAATGGCAGTTTCACGCGACGAGCATCGCGAGCAGAACAAGCAACACCAAGAGCAAATGACAATGCTTCAAGAGCAGCTGAAAACTTTACAAAGCAGCTTGAACAACCCGCGAGAAAATGTTCCAACACCGATGGCAAGTTTTCAACCATTCGATTCCACATCTGAGTTATGGACTGATTATTTGGCAAGGTTCCGAACATTCGTCACTGCTAACTCTATTCCCGACAACAAGCAAGCACAAATTTTTCTTACCAACCAATCTAACTCCGTTTACAAAATGCTTAGCAACTTAGCGGCTCAGCAACAACCTGTCAAAAGCATACATGAGCTAACCATGAATGATATTCAGACGTTTATGGCAGAGCAGTTCGACCCAAAACGATTTGTTGTCAGAGAACGTTTCAAGTTCTGGTCTGACATGAAACGCAAACCTGGCGAAACTATTCCTGAACTGGCAAGCAGAATACGACAAGATGCAGCTACATGTGATTTTCAATCCATTAAAGATCCATTAGATGAAGCCTTGCGAACTAAATTCATCTGTTCAGTCGACAACGAAGCAGTTTTGAAGACACTCTTCAAGCTCAAGGACGATGAACTGAAGTTTAGCAACGCCATCCGAGTGGCTCAAGAAGTGGAAGAAGCAGCCAAGGTAGCAAAGGAAACCGTACACGGTCAACCTTCTACGTCGGTGCAGAAAGTTTATCACGCAAAGTCCAAAACTTCCAAAACGCAAGAAAAGAAAACCGCCTGCTTCAGGTGTGGAAATTCTGGACATTTCAGCAAAGCTTGTCCCCACATTAAAGCTATTTGCAGCTTCTGCAAAAAAACAGGTCATCTGCAATCTGTATGCATGTCTCGACTAAGAGATAAGAAGCTTGTGAAACAACAGATGAAACAATTGGTGCACAAAGTCCAATGTTCTGTTTCACCCATCTATCAAACTATTAGACTTAATGACCGCAGAATTAAGTTTGAAATTGATAGCGGAGCCAGTGACACATTTTGCTGTGAAGCGACGTGGCAAACGCTGGGTAAACCCATTCTACAACCTGTATCAGTTCAATATCAAGTTGCTGAAGGTAGCCCGCTACCCGTCGTGGGACAATTCCAATCAACTGCAAGTATTGATGGAAAATCACCTGACGTGACCTTTCCTGTAATTGTCACTAAGGTGCCCAATCTAAATTTACTAGGTCGTCTGGCGATGATGAAGTTGAAACTCACCAACTTAACTGATCACTTCAGAGAAAACCTAAGTTGTGCCGAATCTACTGCAACGATAGAGCACGTCACTACAAGTGGTCCAGAAAACTCTTTACATGCGGCATGTATTCAATTATGTGGAGAGTTTCCTACTTTATTTGAATCTACATTGGGTTGTCTAAAAGATTTTTCACTGGACATACGGTTTAAACCTGAAGCTAAACCTATTTTCAAGAAGCCAAGACCTGTTCCGTTCTCAATCCTACAAGATTTAAACGAAGCATACGAAGCAGGAATTAAGAGAGGTGTATGGGAGCTTACAGATTTTAACTCGTACGGCACCCCCGTGGTTCCTATTCGAAAGTCTCCTTTGCCAAGTCAAGCAAAAGCAAGCATCCGAGTTTGTGGAGATTATTCGGTGACTGTAAACTCGCAACTGGAAGACCATCGTCAACCAATCCCTCTCCCAGAAGATCTAATGCGCAAGCTAGGACGTGGTTACTGCTTTAGTAAGATTGATCTAGCTAATGCATATAATCAAATCTGTCTTTCTCCTGACAGCCAGAAGAAGCTGGCTCTCAGCACTCACAAAGGAGTTTTACTTCAGAAAAGACTTCCTTTCGGAATTAAATCCGCACCAGGGTATTTCCAAGAAATCATGGAACAGTTAACGCAAAATTTGCGAGGAGTTGCCGTGTATTTCGATGATATTTTGGTAAGTGGTGACAACGCAAAAGATCATTTGATGAACCTGCGAGCTTTGTTCAAAAGACTAGAAGAAAAAGGTCTTCGCTGCAACCGTGAAAAATGTGTTTTCGTCCAAGTATCAATTGATTACCTGGGTCACACTTTATCAAGTCGAGGAATTGCAAAAGGGTCCAAAGTTGATGCTATACTAGAAATGCCTACACCCAAGAACATTTCTACGTTAAAATCTTTTTTAGCATCTGTGCAGTTTTATTCTAAATTCTTACCTCCATATTTTTCGGAAATCACCGAGCCGTTGTACAAGCTTACACGCAAAGGACAACAGTGGAAGTGGGGTGAAGAAGAAGCGACATCTTTCAAAGAAATCAAACGGTTACTATGCACAGAGACTGTACTTGCGCACTATGACCCATCTCTTCCGTTGGGTTTATCTTGTGACGCCTCAGAATGCGGAATCGGAGCGGTATTATTTCATCGCTTTGCAGACGGAAGCGAGCGTCCGATTCTCAATATTTCTAAAATCTTATCGGCAACACAAAGACGCTACAGCCAAATACAGAAAGAAGCACTATCCTTAGTGTACGCTTTGAAGAAATTTCATCAGTTTCTGTACGGTCGTAAGTTCATTGTGGTTACCGATCACAAACCTTTAGTGACCTTGTTTGCCCCTGATAAAGGTACTCCTGCAATGGTCGCGAATCGACTTGCACGATGGTCATTACTAGTCCATCAATATGACTACACGGTGGAATACCGTAGAAGCAAGGACCATGGCAATGCCGATGCTCTTAGTCGCTTGCCATTTTCAAATGACACAAGTTTTGATGGGGAGGAGATGGAAGATGATGTCGATAGCGTTTGTTTAGTTCGAACAATCAGTCGTCAAATCAATCCTGACAATCCATTGCTTGTGGTCAGAGAGACTGCCAAGGATCCAATTCTTGCCCAAGTAATGCGATTTGTGAAGGAAGGATGGCCGCATGCATTTTCGGAAGAGCTTAAAGACTTCAAAAAGTTGGAAAATTCGTTGTCAACAGAGAATGGTTGCGTTTTTTACGGCTTACGGGTAATAATTCCCTCAACCCTACGTAATCATATTCTTAAATTATTACACCTTGGACATTTCGGCATGCAACGGATGAAACAACTTGCCAGGTCAACTGTCTATTGGCCTAGAATTGACTTTGACATTGAGGATTTATGTCGCAAATGCACTTCCTGTGGCCAATTTCAAAATAAGCCGGATAAACCTTCAATCCATCCGTGGATGATGCCAGAAAAACCATGGTCAAGACTCCACTTGGACCATGCGATCAACTTTCTGGGAAGAAACTGGTTAGTCCTTGTAGACGCTTATTCAAAATATCCTTGCATTCATCCAACAACCTCAACGTCTTCGAAAAGTACTACTGCTATACTTGAACAAGAATTTGCTCATTTCGGATATCCCCACACGTTGGTGACCGATTGTTGTGATATTGTGCAATAGATGACGTAGTGTTTTTCTTAAACGCTCTAATCTTAATCAGCCCCTTCTGCTCAAACAATTATTGGACGCGCGCGCGTCCAGGCATAGTTGTTACTAGTTAAATATGCGCCTTTATTTTGGTTTAGCAGTCAGTTCGAGTTATCAAGCTACTACAGCAAACGAACTAAAAGCATTATATTTTCAATACGGTTGTTGTTTGGCTAAGTATTTTTGTGAATATTTACTATTGTTTTTTTAATAAACCTGTGTATTCGTGCAAAGATACAACAGGCAAAAGTGGCGACGAGGATTCAAGGAACTCATCTGCGTCAAGAAAGAAAAAAAGAAAATTTGTTGAATTTGCATTAACAGCTTGAATTGTCAAAATGAGTGAAATTTCCGAACTAATTTTGTTGTTAAATAAGCAACACCAAGAGCAAATGGCAGTTTTCCGCGGCGAGCATCAAGAGCAAATGGCAGTTTTACGCGACAAGCATCGCGAGCAGAATAAGCAATACCAAGAGCAGAACAAGCAACATCAAGAGCAAATGACAATGCTTCAAGAGCAGCTGAAAATTCTACAAAGCAGCTTGAACAACCCGCGAGAAAATGTTCCAACACCGATGGCAAGTTTTCAACCATTCGATTCCACATCTGAGTTATGGACTGATTATTTGGCAAGGTTCCGAACATTCGTCACTGCTAACTCTGTTCCCGACAACAAGCAAGCACAAATTTTTCTTACCAACCAATCTAACTCGGTTTACAAAATGCTTAGCAACTTAGCGGCTCAGCAACAACCTGTCAAAAGCATACATGAGCTAACGATGAATGATATTCAGACGTTTATGGCAGAGCAGTTTGATCCAAAACGGTTTGTTGTCAGAGAACGTTTCAAGTTCTGGTCTGACATGAAACGCAAACCTGGCGAAACTATTCCTGAACTGGCAAGCAGAATACGACAAGATGCAGCTACGTGTGATTTTCAATCCATTAAAGATCCATTAGATGAAGCCTTGCGAACTAAATTCATCTGTTCAGTCGACAACGAAGCAGTTTTGAAGACACTCTTCAAGCTCAAGGACGATGAACTGAAGTTTAGCAACGCCATCCGAGTGGCTCAAGAAGTGGAAGAAGCAGCCAAGGTAGCAAAGGAAACCGTACACGGTCAACCTTCTACGTCGGTGCAGAAAGTTTATCACGCAAAGTCCAAAACTTCCAAAACGCAAGAAAAGAAAACCGCCTGCTTCAGGTGTGGAAATTCTGGACATTTCAGCAAAGCTTGTCCCCACATTAAAGCTATTTGCAGCTTCTGCAAAAAAACAGGTCATCTGCAATCTGTATGCATGTCTCGACTAAGAGATAAGAAGCTTGTGAAACAACAGATGAAACAATTGGTGCACAAAGTCCAATGTTCTGTTTCACCCATCTATCAAACTATTAGACTTAATGACCGCAGAATTAAGTTTGAAATTGATAGCGGAGCCAGTGACACATTTTGCTGTGAAGCGACGTGGCAAACGCTGGGTAAACCCATTCTACAACCTGTATCAGTTCAATATCAAGTTGCTGAAGGTAGCCCGCTACCCGTCGTGGGACAATTCCAATCAACTGCAAGTATTGATGGAAAATCACCTGACGTGACCTTTCCTGTAATTGTCACTAAGGTGCCCAATCTAAATTTACTAGGTCGTCTGGCGATGATGAAGTTGAAACTCACCAACTTAACTGATCACTTCAGAGAAAACCTAAGTTGTGCCGAATCTACTGCAACGATAGAGCACGTCACTACAAGTGGTCCAGAAAACTCTTTACATGCGGCATGTATTCAATTATGTGGAGAGTTTCCTACTTTATTTGAATCTACATTGGGTTGTCTAAAAGATTTTTCACTGGACATACGGTTTAAACCTGAAGCTAAACCTATTTTCAAGAAGCCAAGACCTGTTCCGTTCTCAATCCTACAAGATTTAAACGAAGCATACGAAGCAGGAATTAAGAGAGGTGTATGGGAGCTTACAGATTTTAACTCGTACGGCACCCCCGTGGTTCCTATTCGAAAGTCTCCTTTGCCAGGTCAAGCAAAAGCAAGCATCCGAGTTTGTGGAGATTATTCGGTGACTGTAAACTCGCAACTGGAAGACCATCGTCAACCAATCCCTCTCCCAGAAGATCTAATGCGCAAGCTAGGACGTGGTTACTGCTTTAGTAAGATTGATCTAGCTAATGCATATAATCAAATCTGTCTTTCTCCTGACAGCCAGAAGAAGCTGGCTCTCAGCACTCACAAAGGAGTTTTACTTCAGAAAAGACTTCCTTTCGGAATCAAATCCGCACCAGGGTATTTCCAAGAAATCATGGAACAGTTAACGCAAAATTTGCGAGGAGTTGCCGTGTATTTCGATGATATTTTGGTAAGTGGTGACAACGCAAAAGATCATTTGATGAACCTGCGAGCTTTGTTCAAAAGACTAGAAGAAAAAGGTCTTCGCTGCAACCGTGAGAAATGTGTTTTCGCCCATTATCAAGTCGAGGAATTGCAAAAGGGTCCAAAGTTGATGCCATACTAGAAATGCCTACACCCAAGAACATTTCTACGTTAAAATCTTTTTTAGCATCTGTGCAATTTTATTCTTACCTCCATATTTTTCGGAAATCACCGAGCCGTTGTACAAGCTTACACGCAAAGGACAACAGTGGAAGTGGGGTGAAGAAGAAGCGACATCTTTCAAAGAAATCAAACGGTTACTATGCACAGAGACTGTACTTGCGCACTATGACCCATCTCTTCCGTTGGGTTTATCTTGTGACGCCTCAGAATGCGGAATCGGAGCGGTATTATTTCATCGCTTTGCAGACGGAAGCGAGCGTCCGATTCTCAATATTTCTAAAATCTTATCGGCAACACAAAGACGCTACAGCCAAATACAGAAAGAAGCACTATCCTTAGTGTACGCTTTGAAGAAATTTCATCAGTTTCTGTACGGTCGTAAGTTCATTGTGGTTACCGATCACAAACCTTTAGTGACCTTGTTTGCCCCTGATAAAGGTACTCCTGCAATGGCCGCGAATCGACTTGCACGATGGGCATTACTAGTCCATCAATATGACTACACGGTGGAATACCGTAGAAGCAAGGACCATGGCAATGCCGATGCTCTTAGTCGCTTGCCATTTTCAAATGACACAAGTTTTGATGGGGAGGAGATGGAAGATGATGTCGATAGCGTTTGTTTAGTTCGAACAATCAGTCGTCAAATCAATCCTGACAATCCATTGCTTGTGGTCAGAGAGACTGCCAAGGATCCAATTCTTGCCCAAGTAATGCGATTTGTGAAGGAAGGATGGCCGCATGCATTTTCGGAAGAGCTTAAAGACTTCAAAAAGTTGGAAAATTCGTTGTCAACAGAGAATGGTTGCGTTTTTTACGGCTTACGGGTAATAATTCCCTCAACACTACGTAATCATATTCTTAAATTATTACACCTTGGACATTTCGGCATGCAACGGATGAAACAACTTGCCAGGTCAACTGTCTATTGGCCTAGAATTGACTTTGACATCGAGAATTTATGTCGCAAATGCACTTCCTGTGGCCAATTTCAAAATAAGCCGGATAAACCTTCAATCCATCCGTGGATGATGCCAGAAAAACCATGGTCAAGACTCCACTTGGACCATGCGATCAACTTTCTGGGAAGAAACTGGTTAGTCCTTGTAGACGCTTATTCAAAATATCCTTGCATTCATCCAACAACCTCAACGTCTTCGAAAAGTACTACTGCTATACTTGAACAAGAATTTGCTCATTTCGGATATCCCCACACGTTGGTGACCGATAATGCCACAACATTCATGTCTCAAGAGTTCCAAGCTTGGTGCAAACAACGAGGCATTGTACATCTCACCGGAGCACCTTATCATCCAGCAACAAACGGTGCTGCCGAGCGTTTGATACAATCGTTCAAACAGGCATTGAGAAAATCCTCGTTACCTCCAAAGGAAGCTTTGCAAGAATTTCTAATGCAATATAGAAGAATTCCTTTTGCATCGGGACTGTCACCAAGCGAATTGTTGAATGGAAGAAGAATTCGCACCAAAATTGACACTTTGGTTCCATCCATTCCGCATCTCCTGCAGGGAAGACAGTCAAGACAAGCGAGCAAGCATTCAAATGCTGAAGACTCGGAAGTGGTTTCGAAGGTCGAACATCATTACTCACTAGGAGACCCTTGTTACGCACTGTACTTCGGCCCTAGAAGAGATCGTGACCCACGATGGGTGCCTGCGATAGTTACGAAAGTCCATGGTACACGAAGCGTCAATGTACGAGTCATTCCTCGAGGACCAACTTGGAGAAGACATCTTGATCAACTTCGACCTCGATACGGTTCGGATCAAGATGATGATCCCTGTGAAATCCCAACGAGCGTTTTGTCTACAGAAACACTTCCAGCCGGGACTGACCACGCATCTAGTTCTTCTTCGATGAACCAACGCAACAATCCGAGACTACCAACCGGAGACGAGTACGGGCGACACAATCTACGACGATCAGCGAGAACAAAGAGACCTCCAAAAAAATATTGTTGCTAAAATATATATATATTTTTTTGTCGTAGTTTATTTGGGGAGGTGTTGTGATATTGTGCAATAGATGACGTAGTGTTTTTCTTAAACGCTCTAATCTTAATCAGCGCCTTCTGCTCAAACAATTATTGGACGCGCGCGCGTCCAGGCATAGTTGTTACTAGTTAAATATGCGCCTTTATTTTGGTTTAGCAGTCAGTTCGAGTTATCAAGCTACTACAGCAAACGAACTAAAAGCATTATATTTTCAATACGGTTGTTGTTTGGCTAAGTATTTTTGTGAATATTTACTATTGTTTTTTTAATAAACCTGTGTATTCGTGCAAAGATACAACACCGATAATGCCACAACATTCATGTCTCAAGAGTTCCAAGCTTGGTGCAAACAACGAGGCATTGTACATCTCACCGGAGCACCTTATCATCCAGCAACAAACGGTGCTGCCGAGCGTTTGATACAATCCTTCAAACAGGCATTGAGAAAATCCTCGTTACCTCCAAAGGAAGCTTTGCAAGAATTTCTAATGCAATATAGAAGAATTCCTTTTGCATCGGGACTGTCACCAAGCGAATTGTTGAATGGAAGAAGAATTCGCACCAAAATTGACACTTTGGTTCCATCCATTCCGCATCTCCTGCAAGGAAGACAGTCAAAACAAGCGAGCAAGTATTCAAATGCTGAAGACTCGGAAGTGGTTTCGAAAGTCGAACATCATTACTCACTAGGAGACCCTTGTTACGCACTGTACTTCGGCCCTAGAAGAGATCGTGACCCACGATGGGTGCCTGCGATAGTTACGAAAGTCCATGGTACACGAAGCGTCAATGTACGAGTCATTCCTCGAGGACCAACTTGGAGAAGACATCTTGATCAACTTCGACCTCGATACGGTTCGGATCAAGATGATGATCCCTGTGAAATCCCAACGAGCGTTTTGTCTACAGAAACACTTCCAGCCGGGACTGACCACGCATCTAGTTCTTCTTCGATGAACCAACGCAACAATCCGAGATTACCAACCGGAGACGAGTACGGGCGATACAATCCACGACGATCAGCGAGAACAAAGAGACCTCCAAAAAAAATATTGTTGCTAATATGTATATATATTTTTGTCGTAGTTTATTTGGGGAGGTGTTGTGATATTGTGCAATCGATGACGTAGTGTTTTCTTAAACGCTTCTAATCTTAATCAGCGCCTTCTGCTCGATCAATTATTGGACACGCGTATCTCCAAGCATAATTGTAACCAGTTAAATATGCGCATCTATTTCGGTTCATGAGTCAGTTCAAAGTTATCAAGCTACTACAGCAAACGAACTAAAAGTATTCTATTTCAATACGGTTGTTTTTTGGCTAAGTGATTTTTGTGAATTTTAATTATTGTTATTTAATAAACCTATGTATTCGTGCAAAGATACAACAGATTTCATCTCTGATTTCCTTATTTTTCTGCCAAAATCAGGGTCTTCTCTAAAAAAAAAAAAATACGTCTTCACTCGGAATCGTTCTCTGAACAAACATCTGCAGCGGATTCAAAACTGTATGTGCTATTTTCGAGGGGGGACCCAAAAAAAGGGGGGCTTGAGGCGACTGCCTCATTAGCCTCACCCAATATCCACCACTGCATTTAAGACAATTTTCTGGTGAATCTATTATGGTGTTGCCATATAATGACAACGGATTTATGATGAGTATGAAATTTGCTTCAAAATGATATTTGACATTGCATGAATATCGATCCGAAACTTTGTTTAATTTAAGCTTGAATTTGAACAATTAAAAGTCCGGCGCTATTTTTAATTTTTAAAAATCGCTGTTGATTTCGGCTCTTGACCAAGTGATATTTAAGAGAATTTTCTCGTTAATCTATTGTGGTGTTGCCATATAATGACGACGGATTTTTGGTGAGTATAAAATTTGCTTTAAAATGATATCTGGCATTGCATGAATATCAATCCGGAAGTTTGTTTAATTTAAGTTTGAATTCGAACAATTAAAAGTCGGGCGTTATTTTTTGTTTTAGAAAATCGCTGTTCATTTCGGCTCTTGGCCAGGTGACATTCAAGACAATTTTCTCGTTAATCTATTATGGTGTTGCCATATAATGACAACGGATTTTTTATGAGTATGAAATTTGTTTCAAAATGATATCTGACATAATTTTTTTATTTTTTTTATTTTTATTTTTATCTCTATATTTATCATGACATTGCATGAATATCGATCCGAAAGTTTGTTTATTTTAAGTTTGAATTCGAACAAATAAAAGTCGGACGCTATTTTAAAGTTTTAAAAATGGCTGTTGATTTTGATTCTTGACCAGGTGTCATTTAAGACAATTTTCTGGTTAATCTATTATGGTGTTGCCATATAATGACAATGGATTTTTTATGAGTATGAAATATGCTTTAAAATGATATCTAACATTGCATGAATATCGATCCGGAAGTTTGTTTAATTTAAGCTTTAATTCGAACAATTAAAAGTCGGGTGCTATTTTAAATTTTAGAAAATCGTTGTTCATTTCGGCTCTTGACCAGATGATATTTAAGACAATTTTCTGTTAAATCTACTATGGTGTTGTCATATAATAACAACGGAATTTTGATGAGTATGAAATTTGCTTCAAAATGATATCCGACATTGCATGAATATCGATCCGGAATTTTGTTTAATTTAAGCATGAATTCGAACAAGTAATAGTCAAGCGCTAGTTTTAATTTTTGACAATCGTTGTTGATTTCGGCTCTTGACCAGGTAACATTCAAGACAATTTTCTCGTTAATCTACTATGGTGTTGCTATATAATGAGGACGAATTTTTTATGAGTATGAAAATGATATTTGTCATTGCATGAATATCAATCCGGAAGTTTATTAAGTTAATTTTTTTCTAAGGATATTAATTTCATTTAGTTTTTTTTTTTGTTTCTGCTTGTGGGAATAGTTTATTGTGATTTAATCATAAACTTGTTATTTTAATTTATTTTTATTAAAAATTTAAATTCTTCAAGAAATTTTAATTAAAATTATTTTTTTGTTGACAATGAACCTGCGTTAAACAGGTTTTTAAAATCTAGTAAAAAATCTTCGTTGTATGCTTTATATCCTTCTTTTGTCTCGTGCGTCAAATGCGTCATGTGTTGCCGCAGCATTTTTTCTTTTTTTTGGATATAGGATTTTTTTTACCAGAATTACAGTGATTTACTAGTTGTCTTCTTCTTCTCCTTTCGGCCTTTCCCATTAGTCAGGGGTAGCCACAGCGTATCATCATTCTCCACATCTTTCTGTCTTCAATGTCCATCTTCTTCACACCAACTTCCTTCATATCTTCTTTTACCACATTTAAAAATCTTCTCTTTGGTCGCCCTCTTCTCCTCTTTCCTGGTAACTCCATTTCCATCATCTTTCTTCCTACATACTCTTGGTCTCTCCTCATGACATGTCCATACCACCTCAGCCTGCCCTCCCTCATCTTCATTCCTAACCGTTCTACCTTAATAGTACTCCTGATGTGCTCGTTTCTAATCTTGTCTTTTCTCGTCACTCCCATAGTAAACCTCAGCATTTTCATCTCTGCGACTTCCATTTCTTCCACTTGTTTCTTTGTGACTGCTACTGTCTCAAGTCCATACAACATTGCTGGTCTTACCACTGAACTGTACACTTTTCCTTTTACTCTAGCTGGTAACCTCTTGTCGCAGATTACTCCTGATACTCTTTTCCATCCATTCCATCCTGTCTGTACTCTCTTTTTTACCTCCCTCTCACAACCACCACTTTCTTGCACCGTTGATCCCAAATACTTAAATTCCTTTACTCTTGGCACTTTTGTATCCTCCATCTTCACTGTTTTGTCGTCATTTCCTCCATTTATGCAAAGATATTCGGTCTTTGACCTACTGACTTTCATCCCTCTTCTTTCCAATGCATACTTCCAGAATTCTAATCTCCGCTCCACTTCTTCCCTGGTCTCTTCGCAAATCACAATATCATCAACAAACAGCATCGCCCACGGTGGTTCTCTCCTTACTTCATCCGTTAGCCTGTCCATTATCACTGCAAACAGGAATGGACTTAACACTAATCCCTGGTGCAGTCCAACCTTGACCTTGAAACTTTCTGTAGTTCCTACTGCACACCTCACCACTGTTTCGCTTCCCTCATACATATCCTGTACTAGTCGCACATACTTTTCCACTATTCCGGATTTTCTCATGCAGTACCACAGCTCTTCCCGTGGAACCCTGTCGTAAGCTTTCTCTAGGTCCACGAATACACAATGTAGCTCTTTTTGACCTTCCCTGTATTTTTCCATTAACATTCTTAAAGCAAACATGGCATCGGTGGTTCCCTTTCCTGGCATAAATCCATATTGCTGTTTGCTGATCTCCACTCTATCCCTTAACCTGGTTTCAATAATTCTTTCCCATATTTTCATTGTGTGGCTCATTAGCTTTATTCCTCTGTAGTTTCCACAGCACTGTGTACCCCCTTGTTTTTATAGATTGGGATAAGCACACTCCTTCTCCATTCTTCTGGCACCCGTTCACCCATTAATAGTCTGTTGAACAGTCTGGTCAAAAACTCTATCCCCATGTCTCCCATGCACTTCCAAACTTCTACTGGCAACTCATCTGGTCCAACCGCTTTACCTTTTTTCATCCTTCTTAGTGCGTTCTTTACTTCTTCTCTACTGACACAATTTACCTCTTCCTTAACCACTTCTGGTTCCTCTGTCCTAAGTTCTCTGTTATTTTCCTTGTTCATCAGTTTCTCAAAGTACTCCTTCCATCTCTTTAACACTGCTTCTGAATTTACCATACATTACTGTTTTCATCCTTAATAACCCTCACGTTCTGTACATCTTTCCCTGCTCTGTCTTTCTGCCTAGCCAATCTGTACAACTCTTTTTCACCTTCTTTTGTTTCCAATCTAGAATACAAATCATCATACACACGTCCTGTTACAGTAAGTTCTTCGCGGTCTTAAACTCCGTGTGGCTGTCTCCGGAAATGTACGCGTCCTTGATTTGATTTAATTTAAATTTGTATTAAGATATAAAACAATGCAAAATAAGACGAACTAAATAGGACGGGTAAATAAGATAGACGAAAATAATGAGGTCGGACGAAATTAAGATGTACGGACGTTATGGACGAAATAAGATGGTCAGACGAAATAAGCTGGATGGACGAAAATGAGACAAATCGGACGAAATTAAAACGGACGAACGAAATGGATGATCGGACGTTAAATGGAAGATTGGACGGTTTTCTATAAATAAACGTAAACACTAATTAATAATGCGCAAAAGAAAGACTTAAAAACACTCACCAACTGTAGATTGACACGGAGCAGACCGACAAAATTAATAATATCGAACAGTATCTCCAATAGTATTATAAACAGCTCAAAAGCCTCAACAGCACTCCCAACGGCGTCTAACAGTATTTCAAACAGTAAATCTACGACCGCTACACAAAGGCTGAAGTAGCAAAACTAAGCGTTTCTACACAATTTTCACCCAACTTATGGAAAAAGAAGTCAGCTCGAGGTAACAATCAATTAGCAAACGAGCGCGGTGAGATAATGGAAAATGTCGGCTCAAAGCAACAATCAATTAGCAAGCGAGCGCCGAGAAAAAATGAAGTGAGTCAAATTAAATGTCAAAACAAAAAATTAAGTAAATCAAAGCCAGAAATAAACCCGGGTTCGAAACTCAGAGTACTTGCCGTAACACGTCCCTTTGCCATTGCAACTGCCTTCTTTGCCTTAGCTCTTCTTTTCTTTGTATACCTTTTTAGTATTTTCATTTCTTGTTTTGTCCCATGCTTTCTTTGCCTCTTTCTTTTCTTTTATGCTTTTTTGAATTTCCTCATTCCACCACCATGTCTCCTTGTCTCCTTTTCGTTTCCCAAATGTCACTCCCAGTACAGTTTCAGCTGTTTTTCTTAGCATTTCTGCCGTTTTGTCCCACTCATCAGGCAACCCATCCGCGCCTCCCAAAATCCTGGTCACCTCTTGTCTAAACGCTTCTTGATAGCTTGTCTCTTTCAGTCTCCACCATCGTATCTTTGGCTTTGCTTTCTCTGCTTTTTTCTTTTTCACCATAAAAGCCATTTTGCATACCACCATACGGTGCTGCTTTGCGACACACTCATTCAATATTACCTTACAATCGCACATTTCCTTCAGGTTCCTCCTTCTGCACATCACATAATCTACTTGGGTACTTTTTCCTCCACTCTTATACGTCACCCTGTGTTCATCTTTCTTCTTGAAATAAGTATTGACAATCGCCAAATCCATCCTTTTCCCAAAATCCACAACCATTGAACCTTCCTTATTTCTTGTTCCAGCACCGTACCTCCCCATTATTTCCTCATCCCCGATGTTTCCTTCGCCCACATGTCCATTAAGGTCTGCACCAAGAACTATCCTCTCTTCTTTTGATATACTTTCTATCAATCCATCCAGGTCTTCCCAAAAATCATTTTTCTCCTCCATGCTGTAGTTAACCTGTGGAGCATATGCACTTACTATATTTAGGATGGACCCATTTACCTCCAGCTTCATGGCCATCAGTCTGTCCGACACCCTCTTCACCTCCAGGACACTCTCAGCCAGCTCCTCCCTCAGCACTATCCCTATCCCATTTTTTCTTTTATCAGCTCCGTTGTAAAATATTTTACATCCACCTCCAATGTTCCTTGCTTTACTACCTTTACTTTGTTTCTTGTAGGCACAATATGTCTACATTCCTTCGCTCCATCATATCTTCCAGTTCTCTTCCCCTTCCAGTCATCGTTCCAATATTTAAAGTACCCACCCTTATGAGTGAGCATCTTCCTTTCCATGCTTCTTGCTGCTTCTTTACTCGCCTTCCTCCTCTCTTTCTGCTCTTATTTTCACTTTGTTTAGCAGTAGCATAATTTCCGCAGGTGCCCTGCTGTGCGACACCTGAGGCGGTCGTTGGTAACCCGGGCCGCGACCGATCCGGTATGATTTACAATGATTACGCATTTGTATAAATCTGGCAAAAAGTTTTACGCCGGATACCCTTCCTGCCGCAACCCTCCCCATTTATCCGGGCTTGGGACCGGCATCAAGAGACACAGAAATGTGCCACCGATGGCTGGGTTATTTACGAGTTGTAGCCATAGATATAGGATATCTATGGTTGTAGCTTATGATTTAATCATAAAGCATGTAGCCATAGATATAGGATATCTATGGTTGTAGCTCATTGTTGTTTTATAATCAAGTATTCGTTTAATCTGCACGTATTGCTTCATTTAATTTGCACTTTTAGCTAATACTTTCGTTATTTGAGCTAAATACATGTTTTAAAGTATTTTTTTCAATTTACTTATTTGAGTAGGCCTATAGGCTAAAATTTATATACGCGTATTTATGGCTTTTTATTTCAAAACTCTTTCAAAAGTACTGATAACTCAAAATATATATTTATACAAGCTTATTGACCTTAAAAGATCTTTGTCTGCTGTAAATCATTTGTTTGAATTTTCATCTGTTTCAGAAGATAAACTTGCAATTGTTGATGAAAAAGGAAAGCACAGTTACAAAAAGCTATTTTCTTTAAGTCACAATTTAAAAAGTAACTATTTAAAAATTAATATTGCTTTCATTTTGATGTATGCTCTGTGGCCCACCTGTTGAAAGCCCTTGATTTAGGTTTTTAATCTATGTAATTTAAAGTTTTTAAATGATCAGATTTAACTGAAGAACTTGGTCTTTCTCTGTCACCTGGTAATCGAATTGCATTTCTTACTCCAAATAATGCTGTCTATACAATTTGTCAATGGTCAATATGGTTAAATGGTGGGATTGGTGTTCCGTTGTCCCCAAAATATCCATCTGTTGAATTGAAATATTTTTTTATAGTTGTGTATGTTTGATGAACTATTTCTTTATCACAGTAAAAAAGTTGAATCTTTTCAAGAAGTCACCGTAAGCGATTTTTGTTTGTAAAACTAACCCGGATCCCTCTGCAGTTATTATTGCTTCTTGAGAGATCTTTTTTTTCTCTTTATTCCATTCTGCTGCTGAAAGGGAAATTCTGGATTAGTTTCCCCATAAAAATCACAGTGACTTCATGAAGAGAATCAAAAGTTTGGGGTCTTTTCAAAAAGTCATCGTAAGCAATTTTTGTTTGTGAAACTAACCCGATCCCCCTACAGTTATTATTGCTTCTTGAGAGATCCTTTTTTTGTTTCTTATTTATTCCATCCTGGTACATAAAGATGGATTTCAGGTTAGTTTGACCAAAAAAATTGCTTATGGTGACTTTTTTAAAAGACCCAAAGTTTGCTTGACTAGAGTTGATTTAGGTCAGTGGTTTTTAACCTTTTTCGTACTGTGACCCTTTTTTCAACTCAAGGTAACTCAACGACCCACTTTAGTCAACAAAATTTAATTCCTGTTGCAGAAATCTGGTGATATCTAAAAAAAATGTCTTCACCTTGAATTTGTCTGTAATTTTTCAATTTTTGTCCCAAAAACATAAAAAAAGGTCCTCACTTGGAATTTATTTGTAATTTTTCAATCATAATGACTTCATTATACATATTGCTTTCATTTTGATGTATGCTCTGTGGCCCACCTGTTGAAAGCCCTTGATTTAGGTTGTAAATCTATGTAATTTAAAGTTTTTAAATGATCAGATTTAACTGAAGAACTTGGTCTTTCTCTGTCACCTGGAAATCGAATTGCATTTCTTACTCCAAATAATGCTGTCTATACAATTTGTCAATGGTCAATATGGTTAAATGGTGGGATTGGTGTTCCGTTGTCCCCAAAATATCCATCTGTTGAATTGGAATATTTTATTAAAAATTCTCATTGTTTAATGACTATATCTACTCCTCATTATTCTGAAGTATGTTTTACTTGAAAGTTTGTTTTTTTTTACCATCAAAATTGATGCTGCTTTATGAAGTTTATGTATTTTGTTTATTACTTATAAATAATCTATTTGGTTTAAAAACTATATTCCAGCATATGAATGATCCTTGTTATGTATTCTCTAGCATACCTGTTTAATAGTTTGAGTTTTTGCATTATTTTTCAGCTGGGGCAGAAATGTTTTATGTATTATAAATATTTTATATGCTAAATAGTTTTTTGACATAATAGCACATTTTAAAATTGCTTTTAACTACTTGATTGACTAAATAATTCATTAAAAAATAAAAAATTAATAAGTTGTAAAATAGTTTAAAGAATTTTATGTTTTAAAAGTGTTTTAAGTAAATAGTTTTATTAGTTTAGATTTTCACCTTTTACACAATCTCATTTTTTATATGTTCTTCTTTTTTTCCTTTCTCTTCCAATTAATTTGGGGTTGCCACAGCAGATCACTTTAATTTTCAATCTGCATGCTACTTTGGCAAGAGCACTTTTTCTTCCTGGCAAATACCAATGGTACTTATTAGTTGAGTTTTGAACTCAACACTTTTGCTCTGAAGTCTAGAATGCTAACTACTACACCACAGTGGCTAACTTTTATGTTCTAACATATTTATATATTTTTTATTTTTACTCACAATCCACTCAAAATTACTCATAATGCAAATAGAAATAAAGATTGTAAATAAGGAGGCAGTAATTGAACAAAATATGTAATTACCATTAAACAAAATGGTTACTCTAACTTTAAACAAAGCAGTGTAGTGTTGAGAAGTAAAGAAAACTGAAAAGAAGTTAAGAAAAAAATGGAACTCTTCAAGAAGTCACCTTAAGCAATTTTTGTAACTTGTGAAACTAATCCAGATCCCCCAGTGGTTACTATTGCTTCTTAAAGAGATTTCCTCCCTCTAGATTTAAGTGATGCTTAAGACAATCTAGTTTTAAAATATTTTAAAATTATGGCAATGCATCAACATTCAAACAGATCTATTTAAAAAAAACTTAAACAGATTACCAAAATATATAATATACCAGGGAGGAAAGATCTTAAATTTTGTACAGAAGTAAGAAAAAAATTTTTATTCTGTACTCCATTTTACAACTGGTCACAAAAATTTAGCACCCATATCTTTGATATTTACTCAGCCAAACACAAAATTTATTTTTCTTCACTCGTTTGCCAAATTGTTATTATGGCCAATGTTGCAAAGAAGTTCTCATACAAGTATAATGGTATAGTTGAATACTTGCAAACTTTCTATAAATTGTTTTGTGAATTTATTATTTGTGTATTGGTCTTATGATATTTTTTGCAATTCATGATGTCATTGCAAGGCACTATATAGATAATTATCAGCCATTGACAAGAAAGTCATAAACATTAAACTTGCACACCAAATCTTGAATGCAAAATTCTTTTTTACCAAATTCTTGGCATTGAATTCTGGTGGACTTTTCACAGCCCCTTTAAATCTTGATTTAAATAATAAGCAAATTCTTTGTCATCTATAAAATCAGAAATCTGTTGCAATGTAAGGTTTTACTTTTATCTGAATTAACAGATTTAATTAAAATCAATAACTGCTTGATAAACAACTGTCCCTTTTAAAGAAGGATTAAGTTCAATTTGAATTGACCCAATGTGACAAAGTTGCTGTTGACATCTTTCCACCATTGTAACAGCACCACAAGCCCTGAAGGAGTGATGATGACAGATGGATCACAAACTTGTGACATGTTTTGGTACCAAAAATAAATATATAAAAAGATTTGGTTTGGATTTACCAAATCAATAAATTATTTTAATGATAAAATACATGATTGCCTTTCTGTATGACTGCAAATTCTGTTTTTTTGCTTTTCTCCTTCTTTCTCTTCATTTGTTGTATTTTATATTTTGTTTCTTTTTTATATTGTACAAATAATGCAAAATAAACATGTTGCTAATTTCATTTTTGTTGTTTTTTTAAATTTTTTTTATTGAAAAATCCAATCAAATCTATGACGATAAGCTTAATGCTTCATTTTACAACTCATGTCAAGAGTATACCATGCCTAAAAAACACATTTAGTGTAGTGGTACTGTTGCATCAATGGCAAGTTGTTGGAAAAACTGAATCAGAATTTGGCTGGTCTTAGCATTGAACCCAGACCATCATGCCAAGATCCAAAAACCAAGAGCTAAGCAGTGTAATTTATTATTTAACTTTGTTTTTGTAGATGATGTCTTCAATTGCAGACAAATTAAACATTTATCATTTATCACTGCCAGAAAATTTCATTTCAAGTCAAATAAAAAACAGCTTTTCCGATTTAGATGATATTTCGGTGCAAAATGCTGGCTTGATTATATATACAAGTGGTACAACTGGTCGTCCTAAAGGTGTTGTTCATACACAGTCAAGTCTTATTGCACAAGTAATAGCAAATAAAATAAGTAAACATTATATATTTTTATATATCAATTACTATATGTTCATTTTGTTTTGTCACTTAATTTAGAAAAGCATAAGGATCTTAAAGGAATATATATATAAAATTTAAAAAGATATATATAAAAAGAATCTTAAAAATTTTAAGAAGTTAAAGCTTTTAACTATTTCAGAATTTTGATTGCAGCAGCTTGTTCATAGTTTAATATTTCTCAGTTTTGATCAATCTTGATTTTTTTTTCAACGCTAATTATCAATTCAAAATTTCGCAATGTTCTAAACAGTTTACTTGCATTGATAGGTGCAAGGAATAGCCGAGGAATACAAAATATGTAAAGATGATGTGTTGTTGCATGTACTACCCCTTCATCACATTCATGGCATAGTGAACATGTTGTTGTGCCCATTAACATGCGGAGCGACTGTGGTCATGGATAGGGAATTTGATGCAGGACGGGTAAGTAGCTGTATTTTTCAGCATTTTTATTAATTCTTGTTTCCATCACAAACTATGTATGTACGCACTGCCGCTAGAGATTATTTTTTGCAAGGTTTATGTTTTTTTTCATCTTTACTACTATGAAGGTCTCAATTCAATGCTTTTGACTTAAAATTTAAAATCTAAACCTAATCCTTGGTTGATCTGGTTGTAATGGGTCTCATTTTTATTAAGGCACAGACAGCTTAAATTGGATATTTCGGCCTGCCAAACAAAGGCATCTGAGTTTCGCCATCGTTCCAATAGTTTTTATCTTAAAGCGGTCGACATCGCGAATTTGTGGCACGTTTTTGCATATCAAGCAAGTAAAATGTAAGGTTTGGTTTTTCTTTAAAAACCATTTCTATTGCTTCCGCTTCCAGTGAGAAAGGCCTGGATTTGATTCCCAGGCTGGCCTTATCTGACATAGTGTTGTGAACGGCTTGCCACTGCTGCGTCATCACCATGTAAATGACTGTGTCGACTAGGCGCTATGTAACAAAGAAAGACATGTCTAAACTTTCAGCGTAACTCCAGACTTGGAGGTTGAAGCTCAGTCACACTAAGACGGTGACGACAACCTTTTACTTAAATAACCGAGAGGCCAAACATGAGCTAAAAGTCTACAACAATAATAGACTTTTACCGTTCTGTCCAACCCCTGCTTACCTTGGGGTAAAACTGGACAGATCGCTCACGTTTCGTCGCCATCTAGTGGCATTGTGAAAAAAACTATCCTCGCGCGTCACACTGCTGAGGCGACTTGTAGGCTCGTGAAGGAGTGCTGGTGCTAAAACACTACGCATAGCCGCCTTATCTCTGGTCTACTCAACAGCTGAGTACTGTGCGCCAGTCTGGTGCGGCAGCGCTCACACTCGCTTCATCGACAGTGTCTTGAATGACGCCTTGCACATAGTCATTGGATGCCTGCGTCCCACTCCAATAGACCATCTACCCATAATTTTAGGCATTCAGCCAACTGAGCTTCGCCGACTGGTAGCAACACTCTCCTTGGCCCACCGTAGATCTCTAGACCATGATCATATCTTGTATGGTCTTTTAAGTGGGTCCTCAGATGCTCGCCAAGAGAGACTAAGATCTAGATTCCCATTTGTGCAAGCTGCTCGGAATCTTTCGGACAACCTTGCTGGACTTGGCATCTGCGCTTCTGAGTGGACAAATCATAAATGGAATGCGAAGTACTGTCAAATTTTTCCAGGCTCCGTGTTTTTGTGCCCGGGACCAGTGCCAGGTCTGTTGGGATGAGCTTTTCCCGAGCAGCTTGGGTTAAGCTCAACCGTTTGAGAACTGGTGTTGGGCGATTCCATTCGTCCATGCACAAATGGGGTCTCGGTCCTTCACCGAATTGCGAGTGCGGCGCCGCTGAACAAACGGCAGACTGCGTTCTAATAGCGTGCCCCATACATCGGGCACCACATGGAGCACGAGGTCTGACGATTTTGGATGACGAAACTCGATGCTGGCTTAACAACATCACTGCCAGCGTCTGATCCAGGCAGTACAGCAGCCTGAGGTAGTAAAAGGGAAAGCCCTCGGCCCCAGTCCTGTTTGTGTCTGATCTGGAGTGGATACCCTTTCAAACGACGACGACGACGAACAAAGAAAACATGAGATATGTTTTAGATTAAAACAAGTTTGATTTAATTTTGACCGTAAATCCATTTGTTTTGTAGATTAAGACTTTTTTAAAATACTGATGGCTAAGGGCCAAAGTGGCAAACAAAAATTGTCAAATCGTATTAAGCAAGAGCGAGAAAAACTAAAAATCTTCCATAAAATGTTTGTCTAAACCAGTGGTTTTCAACCTTTTTGGTGGAGCGGAACCCCAATGAAACATTCCAGAGGCTTGAGGAGCCCCTGTGCGATAATTTGATTGTCTTATGCCAAGGTGATCCAAATTCTGCACTTTTGTGGGCCACTTTTCAAAATTATTCGAGTTTGCGGACCGTAACCGGCTAAAAACACCTATTTTCATCCCAAAATCAGGGTGTTCTCTAAAAAAAAAAAAAGGTCTTCACTCGGAATCGGTCTCTGAAATTATTAATACAAACTGTAAAAAATTGCATTTATTCTCGTAAAAAATTCAATGAAAAACTTGAGCCTAATGTTTCTTGCAAAACTTTTTAAAATTGGGTTTTGTTTTTGATAGACACACACGAAGTTCATCTTGCGGAACCCCTGAACTGTTCTGACGGAACCCCGGTTGAAAACCACTGGTCTAAACATTGGTAAAGGGCTAGGTCCGAATTAAATTCTGCAAGATCGTTGATATCTTTGGCACTGTTCAAAACCGGAGAAAGGCAAAAAAAAGCTTCTATAGCGACCAGCGAGCAATGATCGATTCAATATGATTTATTTATCGCTTGTGCCATTGATTAACAAAACTAATCTTATCGTCAAAAGGGCCGATTCATAATTAGCAACTTGGTAAAAATGCCCAGACCGAAAAACTCTGCTCGCTTTAAACTTAAGCCCATAATGGTCGTCAAGAAATCTGGACCGAGTTCACCCTCATAAATATACAGCTTTATTCCTAATTATTTTTATGTAAAGTTTTTGAAAAACTTTTTTCTTAGGTTTGGAATCACTTGCTTCAAAAAAGTGAGCCAAAAATTAATGTTTTCATGGCCGTTCCTACAATTTACGTTAAGCTTATAAAGTATTTTGAAGAAAATAAAATGTCAGTGGAAGAAACAGTGGAACAATGCAAAAATATCAGGCTGATGATTTCCGGTTCGTCATATTTTAAAATTTAATAAAAATCTACTTTATACAATAAACAATCTTTTGGCTAGCGTTGAACATCATGCTATTAAGGCTGTGCTTCTCAACCTTGGTGTTGCGAAATTTTTATCTTTAAGGAGTACCTAAAGTGAAAAGGTTGAAAACTATGCTAAGCAGACGTGCAAAAATTTTAGAATAGTTATGAAGAAATCTTGTCTTTAAGTAACAACCCTGGGTAAATGTCACAAACTTTGTTCGGGAATCCCAAAGGACCAGTTGAGCTAGGTAACCCGAATACCTGCACTGAAACAAAGCTGTGTCTAAATTTTATTTTATTCCGGCTCAAGAAGTAGTCTTGCTATGAGCCTGACGGTTTATACAGTTGGTTTAACGAAAGCTCGGATTGGTTTCGTTGAAGACTTTTCTTCACAACAAACAGAGACTACGGTCTCTAATAAGAACGAATGTATTACAAAAATCACGTCCGACCAAACTTCTATTTCACGCTTTGCAGTTTGGCAACACTATAACTTGATTCAATCAACACAAATAATTCTACTTCTGTAGAATACAACTGCCAACCACTGGCGCAAAATAAATTCAACACTCGACGACCAATACAAAAACTAATGGGCCTCCCGCGCCCAACCAAATTACTTCCACTTGAGTCGTCTCAAAATCACATCTAATCTTCATAATTCGCTACGCATCGGCTTTATATAGAAACCAAAATCACGTGATGTAAACTTTCTCGTAAATTCGTGACTTAGGCAGAACCCCCTGGAGAGATCGTAACGCTCGAATCAAGTGGCATATACGCGAACCTTCTAGTACAGTGGTTCTCAACCATTGTGTCATTGCGTACCCCTTGGAAAGTATTATTTGTTTCACGTACCCCCTTGCATTGTCATTAAATTTATAAGTTTCAAAACACGAGACACAAATTAGTTTTCAAACGAATTCTTTATTCAAAAAACGTCATTTATTGGTTAATCCATCAATTCTTGGTGGCAAAGAAGCAACAGCTGTAATCAAACTGTTTTCAAGAGACAATCTGTTTCTTTGTTTGGTTTTAATAGTAGCCATTGCTGAAAACGTAACTTTGCATAAATAAGTGGATGCAATAGGTGGCAAGTGTTCCAGAAACTCATCTCCCAAGTCCGGGTGTTCCTGTTTGACAAATGTCCAAAATTCGGTCAATGAAACAGCACTAAGTTTTAACTGTAAGCCGCGGTACGTTGATACTTCTAAAAGTATTTCTTAACTGGCAGTGCGGCCAAGTTTTCTTCTGGAACAGAAAATGGGTCTCTCACCTAATCTAGTTGTTTTTCGATTTAAATAATATTAGGAAAGTATTGGTGAAAGTTTTGACATAGACTTGTCAAATGATCATCTATCATTGCCTTTATCATTTCTGTTTCTACTTTTTCCGTGAAAATAAACTTCTGTAATTGGGAAAAGCATGTAAAGTCTGCTTTTTGGCACGTTTTCTTTTAGAGATCAATTTTTTTAGCAACCCACTTATCTTATCATGCAAGGTGAGAATGTTGGCCCCTTTTCCTTGAAGACCAACGTTTAGCTCATCGAGCTTATCGAAAATTTCTGCAAGATAGCACAGCTTCGCGAGTCAACCGACATTTTCAAATAATTCACTATAAGGAGAGTTGTGTTCCTTGCAAAATATGCCAACTTCGGTGCGTAATTTAAAGAGCCTGTTCAGAATTCTTTCACTGGAAAGCCGGCCACGTCCGTGTGTAGCAGCAGTTGTGTATGTTCGGCTTCCATTTTTCACAAAGAAGGCCAAACAGACGGGAGTTACGTGGTCGAGATTTGATGAAGTTAATGACCTTGATGCTACAGTTCAAAACGTCATGTAGTTGGGGACTCATTCTTTTTGATGCCAATGCCTCTCGGTGTATAATACAATAAGTCTATTTCACGTTGGGCTTTTTTTTTCTCTAGCGAGTGTAACAAACCCTTTTATGGTGCCGGTCATAGAAGCAGCAGCATCGGTGCAAATGCTGCTACAACGCGTCCAGTTCAGACTTTTCTCCGCGAAGAAAGCATCTACGACGTTAAAAATATCTTTTCCGGTGGTTCTCCCTTGCATGCTTTTGCAGAACAATATGTGCTCAGCTATCTCATCATCATCGCGGTATCTCACAAAACCAACCAGCTGTAATTGTAATACAAATGAGCTTACAGGCTCATTTGTATTACAATTAGACGAGTCAACCGACGTAAGCGTAAGTGCACTTCCACTTACGTCGGTTGACTCGTCTAATTGTAATACAAATGAGCCTGTAAGCTTTGCAACAACTTAATCTACGTTGTCTGTTGCCATGACATCTACTCTGCGACTGACAATGTTGTTAGACAATGGGACTGCATTAAACTTATCTGCAGCGGTTTTGTCTAGCATGGTCTCTGCTAGCACTTTTGCAGCAGGAAGCAGCAGTTCTTCAACAATTGTAAAAGGCTTTTTAGCCTTTTCTACCAGTAGAGATACGGCCTAAGAAGCTTGTAGTGCTCTTTCTGAAGTTGTTGTAACTTTTCGAATCACATGTTGCGAGGAATGAAATTCAAAAAATTTTTTTTGAAAAAACTAGAAGGCTTACCTACATGACAAGCATGTTCTGTGGTCAAATGCCGCTGCAGGTGCGACGGCTTCATGGATTTGTTTGACAGTGTATCGTCACAGAAAAAACACACTGCCTTGGGTGGCTTAGAGTCCATGCGTGTGAATCCCATCAATGCATACGAATCTTTGTACTGGCGATATTTGACTGCAGACTGTATTTTTGCATTCTTGTTTAACGGGCCTTGAGAATCAGAAGCATCAGCTTCGCTGATAGAACGTTTTAACCACGATTCCATTATTTGCAATACTTTATAATATAAAGCTATAAACTTAAATTGATTTATAAAGTTTATACTTGTAAACTTAAATATAAAGTTTATAAACTCTACTTCCTTGGCTGTTGTCAATTTAAGTTTACTAAAACTGAACACTCCACAGCTCGCCAAGAATCACATATCTGTTTAGAATTAGATACATTGGGTATTGTGAGCGTTTATAAAATTTACCATTGCAATCAATTTAATACTATGCCATTTGGTATCTGAGATTAATGCTTTCTATCATTTGTACTCGCGTACCCCTTGCGCGACCCTCGCGTACCCCCATTTGAGAACCACTGTTCTAGTACAATGACGTTGGTCTAAAAAACACATTACGTCAATACAAAGAGAAAAAAGAGAAAAGAAGATACATACATCGAGCAATAGAGCGAATCGGATAATACGACGGCAGCGCTAAAAGAGACGCAATTATTTCTCTTATAATAACACTACGAATTACTATAATGGGGATAAATTACATCGTTACGATAAAAATTATGAATGAAGTGTGACAGTAAACAATAAAAATTTGTTTACTTTAGGAGAGAAAAAAAATTGATACAAATAGGTATATAAATTAAAAGAGACATGGCAATAAAAGTTTTAATGCAATGGCTTCAAGCATATTCACCTTGTATTATTTTTATTTCAGAAGGTAAAATGCTACCACGTAGCGCGTTCGAGTTTGTATTTATTGTTTTTCTGTGTTGGTAGTCGTCCGCCTTCTTTGTTTTAATCTTCACAAAATAAATGGCAATACTTCAAGCGTATTCAAAGAATCGCAAGCAATGAAGAGCGACTGTGATAGAAAAACGCGTAGAACCATCGAAGTAAACGAACATAAGACAACTTGAAAGTTTTTTGAGAATCGCAGTCACCGCGACCTTTTCTGAATTAATTAAATCCTTTTTCATATATACGAGTACTGTAGTGGTTTTTGTGTAATTTTGTGATGAAATTACTGGCAAGTTTGTGTTGTTTCAGGCTCTTCAGCTTTACCTGTGTCTGTGTTGAATAAGTGGAGAGAGATAACTGGTCATGTTCTTCTAGAACGATATGGCATGACCGAAATCGGAATGGGATTAACAAATCCTTACGAAGGAAAACGGATACCAGGTATGATTTATTAGAGTTGCGTTTAGTGTTACAAGTTATTTAACAAAAGCTACTTTTTTAAAACTTTGATTTTCAGTAAGTTTGGCCATGAGTCGTTGGTGTTTTTTTAATTTTTTTTGTAACTCAGGAACTGTTGGATTACCTTTTCCAAACGTTAAAGTACAAATCGTTCCTCCTAACGATGATGGAACTATCGATTTAAAAAAGTCAGTACAAAATGTTTGTTTGTATTTTCTTACGATGGTAATTTGTTTTTTGGGTTTTTTTTGCAGAACAATTATTTTAAATTGTTTGATTTTCCGCAAATGCACCCTTGGACACATTTTGAAACACCTTTTATAGATGATGATTTGAAACACCTTTTATGATTAAAGGTACAGCGACCGCGCACAATTGACGTTGTGCGTGTAATGACGTTTATCAGGGTTGACGAACCTTTGGGTTGTAGCGGGCCGCTTTGTCGGTTCCAGCTGAGTAAGCGGGCCGCACAAGTTTTTAATCTAAAAAGTTCTTATAGGTTATTTTAAAAGCAGGGCTGCAAACTCGAACTCAAAGAACTCGGTATTTTTTTGTCGAACTTGAATTAAAACAATATATCATCGAATTTAAGTTCATTACTTGAAAAATTTTTAAGAGAACGAAGAATATTTTGGATTTTACTTTTCGTATTAAGTCGTTAAATTTCAAATACTACTGAGTTGTAGATTTACTTCCGATTGGACAACTAAGTTGTCAATTAATGTTCGTTCTTTGTATTCGTTTTATATAAGCGTCAACTCGTTGGCAAGCGCGGTCAAGTGGTTAGAACGCCGTGATTGTACTAGGTTGAGGAATATGTTCGTAGCGTTTTTATCAAAGATTTTTATTTAAGCGAGAATGAAAAGTTATAGCTATAAATTAATAAATTATGTATTCTCCGTTGCTGTTTACGACCTCCTCCCACCTCTCGACCAATTTGTCGATGCCGTTCCGCCAAAAATCCCCGGGTCTGGTATCGAAGAATTTGTTGAGCCAGTTTTTAAGGCCCTCTTCATTGTCGAAGGTAACCCCCTCATATGGTTTGACAAAGACCGGAAAAGATAGTAATCCGTGGGTGCAAGGTCCGGAGAATACGGCGGATGCTGAAGGACCTCCCATTCGAGCTCTTGGAGTGCGGCTTTGACGACTTGTGCAACGTGAGGCCTGGCGTTGTCGTGAAGAAGTATGGTTTGGCCTTGTCAACGGGGTCTTTTCAGTCGAATAGCCTCATTCACATGATGTAGTTGGGCTATGTAGAGCTTGTTGACCGTGGCATTCCTTTCGAACATTTCCCAGTGCACCATGCCCTCCCAGTCCCACCAAACGCAGATCATGGTCTTCCTTGGATGGAAGTCAGGCTTAACTCTCGGCTTTTGGCGTATCTCCAGGAGCCACCCATTCCTTTTTTTGTTTCATATTTATATATAGGCACTATTTCTCATCTCTCGTGACGATTCGGTACAAAAAGCGCTGTTTGTGACCGCGTGTTGCTCGATGGCGGGCGAGATGTAGAAAATTGTTAATTTGAAGCCGATTTTCTTTGTTGTTTTTGCTAAGCTCATAAGGCACCAGACTCCCAATTTTTCGGCAAATCCAATTGAATAAAGATGATTGAGAATCGTTTTTTGATCCCAGTTTATTTTTTCGGCCAATTCACGACTTGTTTGGCGACTTTCCTCCTTCAAAAGTGCTTTGAGATGGTCTTCGTCAAATTCAGAAGGTTTTCCGGTGCGGGGCATGTCTTCGATGTCAAAATTGCCATTTTTGAACTTTGCAAATCATTTTTTTGCCGTAGATTCGCCTATGACACCTTCCCCGTATACCATGCAAATGTCCCGGGCTGCTTCAGCAGCTTTTTGGCCTTGATGAAAAGCGAAGAATAGCAGGTGTCGAAAATGTTGCTTTTTACCCCCTGGATATTCCATATGTAAGCCTCACAAATAATAAAATCTCAAAATACTCAAAAAGACAATCAGCACAGTTTTTTACAGTAGAAAGAGCTTTATCGAATGAATATATGCATTTTGCCAAGTAGTAAAAAATCATTGTAAAATAAAAGAAAATATAAAAACGCTACGAACATATTCCTCAACCCAATAGTTGACATGGTCTCGGTTCAAAACTTACTCGCGTCTTTCTGCTGTGTCCTTGGGAAAGACTTTTTACGACACTTTTCCTGCTTGGTGGTCTTGGCAAGCAGTTCTAAATTACACTCATATCTCTATAAAACTAAAAAACAAAAATTTTAAGCGGACAACAATATCTTGGCATCACCGGAAGCAGGTCGAGGTAATAGCTTGCCCTACGTGTTAGCTCCTCCGTCGCTTTCCTGCGAGTCGGGAGGATAAATAGAGAGATACAATAAAAAATAAAATAAAAAGAATTAAATTTGTTTTCGGAGCATGATGACCGAAACGTTTTACAGTAGTAATTTAAAAATAAAATACAGAGCCAATATATAAGATTTTGACGTTTCAAGTACATAATTTAACTCACTTTCAAAATAATAATAAAATCCCTTTTGAAATAAAGTTTAAATAATACTAATAAAATTTTGAATATGTTTTATTTCGTTAATGACAAGCCAGTTTCATTATTTCTTTTATTTGATTTAGTTTTTTGTGATAGCCTTTTAGTTTTTAAAAGAGCTTCAAGTTATTGTTTAAATAGGCTTAATCGAGCTTTCGATTTTTACAGCATGAATAAAACTTAAACTCGAATAAAAATTTATCGAGTTTGCGGCACTGGTTAAAAGTAATAGGGCATGAGATAAAGTAAAACATTTTTTATAGAAATTTTAGCATATCAAATTTCTGGTTTAGACTTTGGTTTTAATTAGAAATAAAAACACGTTAAAAAGCAAAGAACCCCGTCTACAAAGGATTTGTAGCACAAGATTATAAACCTTTTAGAAAAGAAAAAAGAAATTGTTCAACAATACTAATGAACAACAAACAAAAATAACTCAGTTTGTCACCTGAAGACCCGTTTTCACTACGATCGTTAATGGGAGTGTTCTTTGTTTGTTTTATTGCTTCTTCTAGCGCTTAAGCGCGGAAAGAAGTAAAAAATCAACAAACCAACAAAGAATAATCTTGCCAACTCTCGTAGTAGAAACGGACCTTAGAACTGTTACTCTACAAAGACTCTGGCGTGGGTATGTTAAAAATTTTCTTAAATAAATGCAAGAAATCAAAATTAAAAAAATTTATAAGGAATAGTTGAAAAATCAATGCGAACCATACATCTGAATTTATTTTACGCGGTATTGAAGCATGAAATAATAGAAAGGAACAAACAAACATTTAATTAAAAATTAAACTAGCTTTACCAATATAACCCTAAGTGAGATTTTTGGAAATTTTTTTGCTTTACCAAGCGCTTAATGTTTGGTCGCACTGACGATTTCAACGGCATACTAAGATTTTCGTCTGTCACCCTTGATCTGTAACGACTGTTTGTGATGTTCAATTTAGAAAAGAATTGTTCGCATAGGTACGTATTTCCGAAAACTGATAACCATTTGAGGGCGTAAGCTCTCAAGTTTGGAAACTATTTCTTTGCCACATTAACATCATAGAATTCAAGCAACATCTTGTTCAGATACATCGCTTTCAGCCTGTCATCACTCTGTAATTTTATGCGTTAGAGTTGGAGCTCAGGGAATGCAGAAGTGGGTGCAATATTGAAGGGGATAGAAAGGATATCAAGCTCCAGTTGCTTGCTTTTGATATCCTAAAATCTAGGGGTTGATTTTGTCAAACCGATTCGCGGGCCGCTTGTTCGTCACCTCTGACGTATATTGTTTAGCCGCTGCTTCTATTTCGCAATCACTTTGTCAATAACAACTTCGAAAACGTAATACCTTGATTGCAAATAATATTGAATTATATTAAATTATAAATTCTTAGTCGGCTGTGTGGTCTAGCAGTAAGGAGCGCCGTTTTGACGGCGACCGTAATCAATACGGTCTGGGCTGAACTATTACCTTTATCTAGTAGTGTCTTTAGAAAAATAACTTGACTTCATATCCCTTTGTCAAATTACTTTTTATAAAATTTACTTACATAGCTGAAAAGTATAAATAAAAATTTCAATTTGCGAAATCATGTTGAGGCGATTGCTTAGCGATTTCCGCATCTAACTTTAACCTATCCAGTGAAATAAATAGTAGATATGATGATGATGATTCTGTTTGAATTTTCCATTTTTTTTAGGCGAATTGTGATCGCTACCAAGCGTCACGTTGAACAAGTTCCCGGTCGCGAAGGTGAGCACGGCGAATTGCTTGTCAAATCACCTTATATGTTCGACCGCTATTTCGATAATCCCAAAGCTACTGAAGAAAGCTTTGCTGAAGGTAAAAAAATAACCATGAGATTATAAGTAGAGAATTAAGCTATAAACAGGAGTTATTTTTTATAGAAATTAGTATTAAATTTTTTTGATTTTAATGCCTGAATTAAAGCTTTTCAAACTTTACAATTTTGTGAATTCAAAATCACATTTCAGGAAAGAACTTTTAAAGTACTATTTAGACGTATTAAATGAGTAGACTAACTTGTACCCTTTTTGTCACTCCAAATGGAGTCCTTACTAATAGTGTGATAATTCTTACACTGGATCGATACGGTATTGAAAAACAAAAAACGATGCAGAACATTGTTTTTGGTGTTATTGTAAAGAATCATAACGATGATAATTTTCCTTAGGCTGGTTTCGAACCGGTGACACTGCGGCGTTCGAGAATGGCGTGTTTCGAATCGTGGGACGCACATCGGTCGATATAATAAAGAGTGGAGGATACAAGATCAGTGCTCTTGATTTAGAGGAGAAATTGATGTGTCATCCCGATATTAACGAGGTTAGATTTGCTTCCGTGTGTGACTTCTACAGCCAGCGATTCGAAATTGATTTTTGCCATGTTACGTGCAAGTGATTAAAATTGCCTTGAATTAGGCTGAAAGTCGTGAATTAACGGTGTTGACTGCAAATCTTAACGTAAACAAGGCTTATACATCATAGAATAGCTGCTCAGGACTTGTGATTTGTCCTAAACATCATTTTCAGTGAACTCAACTAAACAAAAATGTTCTAGAAATGTTGCACTTCCCTTAAACATAGTTTCAGTTTTTTAATGTACTTTTAATAAGCCAACTTTTAAACGTTTGTTAAACTTGTTGAAATCTTGTTACAAATTTAACCTTGCTTACACCGCTTAGATAACTGAACTTTACCGCTAAATTTGTTGGAATTTTTGTTACAAATTAAACCTTGGTTGCACCGCTGAGCTAAATTTTAAAGTTTATTTTTAGGTTTCAGTTGTTGGTGTTTCTGACTCACTGTGGGGGGAGCAAGTGGCAGCAGTTATTAGTCTTAAAGAAGGAGCCGATTTGTCTGCACAATCACTCCAGAACTGGTGTCGACAGCACATGCCTGGATATCATGTTCCGAAACGCATTCGATTTATCGATAAATTGCCGAGAAATGCAATGGGAAAAATCAATAAAAAGCAATTGGTAAAAAACTATTTTAATCTAGTTAGTAATTAGCAGGCTTGTCCATGGGACATATTTTTGTGTTCCATCCCATCCCATCCCATAACAATTTATGCCTATCCCATCCCATAACAATTTATGCCTATCCCATCCCATGGGATTCCCATTATAATATTAATATGTCATACAATTTAATTAAAATTATTAAATTTATAAAAATTTCGGTTTAGTGTCTACTAAATAGGACTAATGTATAAAGAGACATGTAAAATGACAAAATTTATTGACTTTATTAACTTTAAAATTCAGAAGTATGACAATTCAGTATCATTCTGACACTCTCATTCATTGTCTGAGTCACTCTGCTCATTCAGTAGATTATCTATTTCCTGCTCATCGACTGTTTCTAATAATTCAGTTGACCCAGGAAATTCCTGAACCATTTTCTTAATTTTTTTTTTACATGCAAATCTGATATCCACAGAGTTTATAACAAGAGCAGGTATCATCCGTCTTCGTAACTTACTCAACAACAATCCGGCCGCACTAAATAAGCGCTCTACTGCTGCAGATGACACTGGTATGGCTAAAACAATTTTCGCACTTGATTTTAGCAAAGGAAATCAATGTTCATTTTTCCAATAATCTAATGGTTGTGAATCTGGTTCCCTTAATTTTTGAAACAAGTTGATTTCATCTTCAAGGCATTTGTTCCCCATAGGGCCATCAGATTTAAGTGCTTTGTTTGGTGGAGGATCGAAAAGTAAGTCAAAATTACTTTTCGGCCATTTTTCTACAGTTCCTGCTGCTTCATATGCAGCAGATAATTTAGAAGAAAAATTTTAATCCTCGATCAATGAAATAACAGTTGGAAGGATAGACTTAGAAAAAGCGACCCAGTCATTGGCCCATTTATTGATGTCTACGTTTTTTTTCTTTTGTGTAACAACTGACTTGACCATGTCTTCTATTATGGCTGAAATATCAATTCTAATAAGGAATGCCGCAGTAATTGCCGGTGAACTGCCGCAATATGGCCAAAGTTTTTCTCTAATAATATTGTGAATGTTCTGACAATATTTCTTTACCATGCTGCTTGAAGTTTTTTCAATTTCAACAATAATTTTGTCCAACTGATAGTCTAGGATAAAGTATAGCAGCAAAATTAAATGAGATGTAGCACCATCAATTTTTAGTTTGTCAAAAAAAAGATTTAATTTCTCATGTATATGCAGCATTCCTTTAATCTGAGCAAAATTGGAATGTTATTTAAGAATTCCTGATCATCTTCATTGAAGTAATACGAGTAATTTTTAACATGGGCATTAAAACGTCGGTAGTATGATCATACTACCGACGTTCACGTGTTGCAGATTTTGTTGGTATAGAAAATGGCAGCTGTGATGCCTTTGCCTAACGTGTATTGTAATATGTTTCAATAAAGGAAAGTTGATCCATGAAGTGATCCAGTTCAGAAATCACGCCTCTTTGAAGCTATCAGTAATGCATATTGACAACCTGTGCTCAGTACAGCCAGATCGGTGAATTTCTGTATCAATATCAAAACGTCCATCAAATGCTGCCGTCATGGTTGCTGCATTATCAGTACACAAAAGCAATGGACTAGAGAATGTGGTTAATTCGACAAGAAATTCACGTACAAAAAAACTGTGTGTAAATTGTGCAATATGAGATTTATTATTATCAATATTAATGATAGACGGTGGAAAAGTAATCCATTCCCAATTCTGATCTAGTCCACATGCAATAATTCCTTCATATGGCAACAGGTATGTTTGTCTTGTGGACCAAAAGGCAACTATTCCTGAAATTGCACAATCTGGATTTTGTGCCATATTTTGAAACAATTTCTGAAACTGAAGTTTTGCCAATTTTCCTTGGTTCAAAATACAACGAGTCATTGTTTGCCGTGATATAGTATAATTATATACCTTGTTTGCAGCATGAGTAGATCTTGCGGCAAACTTTGCAGCATCACATATAATGTCATATCCAGCCGAAATGGATACTGTTGGATGCGATGCAATTAGTTCAACAACTGTTTTTTGCCACGCATTTGCCAATGCTGGTGGCGGCTTCGGTACTTCCTGCTTCTTGGCTTCAAAAAAACTTTTGATGTTGGCAGAAGAAGTAGAACCACATTTTATGCTATGCTGTATTGCAACTCCATAACCACTTTGATTAACCCGTTTTTCATTAACAAACTTATACCAACTGTATAGCGTTTTGCACTTTGCACAGCCAAGAAATGGTGCTAAAATACCTTAAGATATTTCAACTGCTGTAACATCGACTGTTGAAGACTTTACATGTTCTTTTGGAACATCAATCAAGTGGTATTCTTCATCACTCAACATCTTAGCAACCACAGTTTTAGTAAGATTTCGGAACTTCTGTTTTTGGTTGCTCATTTTGGGGTGCTAGGCTTAGAAAGCTTATACTCAGTAAAACCGTGACTTTGAGTGACTGCCTTCCTGCTTTTACAAATTATTTAAAATTGGCAATAAGAATGAAATTTTGAAATTCAGCAACGAAACATATTACACAAGATTTAAACCAGTGGTATTTTATTTATGACTAGACCTTAAAAATAGAAGCTCAGTTAACCCAAAAAACCTTAAAATGAAAAAAGAAATGATAAACGTTAGTTGCTTTGTTTATCATTTTTAAGGTTTTTTTAGATTTACTGAGCTTTTTTTAAGGTCTATTTATGACTTAATAGCAAGCAAGTAGTGCTAAAAACTATCTCTGTATTTACAAATAGCCAATAAGACAATCAACAATTTTCAGCAACAATGGCTGACTATAGCAGTGCGCATGCGCAATTTTGAAAAAACCTAGACAGAGTTCTTAAAACTAGAAAAACTAAAGATTTTTTATAATAATCCTTTTACTACCAGCGAGATAATACGTCCCAAAAATAATTTAAAAGCTACCATTAATACATACACGCTTTTAAACTAAACGAATTTGTATCACAGTTGTAGAACTAGCCTACTACACACGTACTACGCTTCTTGCTACATATAATTTTACAAGAGATTGCATCATTGTTTGAATTAATTCACCATAATCAGACTTTCTCAAAAGCAATTGTTCAGTTTTTAAAAAAATTTTGGTAGTGAAAAGGCAATTATATATGATGATTTTAATTCTAGTTTGTTGCACTTACGCAACCGCAATTTTTAGCCTAAATTTATTTTACAATATCGAGTATCGACTTGACAAACATCCTCAAAAAATGCAACCGAAAATGGATTATAAAGTCACTAATGCGAATGGCATCTAGTTAAAACCGCGCGGCTTTTTCATAATCTACCAACAATATATAAAAACTTAAATGTTAACTTCTGTGACGTACCAGAACGTAAACTTATATAAAAAAAGGCTATGTGTATTTACTTATTCGGCATCCCACCACAAAATAAATAGTAGATAAAAGTATATAAGGAAAAAAAAGGAAAGTAAAAAAACTTTTAAAAAGTAAAAATTATAAAAACTAAGGTTATCTCTGACGTAATTTAGTTGCTATGTCATGGCTACTATCTCATGGGAAATAAAAATGCGTGCTGTCCCATCCCATCCCATGGGAATATCATTCCCATGGACAATCCTGGTAATTAGCGCTTTAATATTTTTTGCTATGCTGTTTTTTTTAATGCATTTCAATCAGCGTTATTTGAAATAAACAATGTCGGATTTAGGTTTGTTGATGAAAGTACTTATTTTAAAACATTTTTGTTTTCATGCAATATCGCCATAAATTATTGCAATCATTGTGTTTTGAATACTGCTTTACTGTAATAGTCAAATCGTTGGCGTTAGTAGCTGGGTTGTAGAGTCGGAGGAATTTTTTCGACTCCAACTCCGACTCAGTCATTTAAAGTTTTCCGACTCCGATTCCACCCTAAATAACTCTCGACTTCACCCTTCTGAATATCCGGCGACTCCGAAACCGTGGAGGCCTAATTTAGTGTAAAAAACAAAAATAACTCCAACACACCTAAAAAACGACTTCGACTTCACAATCCTGGTTAGCAGTGCAGTAATAATTGTTTGTATAAATAAAGTATTGCGCACAAAGGTAGCTTGTACAACTAATCTTTTCCTTTCTCGTACTTTTCCAACTTGTAAGTTTTTCTGGTACCTATTCTGTCACACAAATTTTTTCGTTCGAAGTCTACAAACGAGTTAAAAGTTTCCCGAGCTACATGTTTAAATAGCTTACAATTCGTTCGCAATCCCTTGTACTGTAATCTTTTAATTAGTGTTTTGAAATTTTACTCGGAAAGTAAATAAATGCTTTAATATCGATTACTCAAAATTGTCAGAAAGATAATCCAAGAATTCCGAGTCGAGACATTTTGAGAAAGTTAACAATGTTTTCTGTGGTTATATTGTTCTATTTAGTTAAATTATCTGGTTATTAATGCCTTTCCTGCGGAATTAGTTGTGAAATAGATTGGAATCACTTGATGATTGAACAAAATGTCTAAATTAGATGCTGAACTAAGATGGTTCAAGTGTCTGCAGCTCTGCTCGGAAGGTTAATCACTAACATGATTCTATTTACATAATTCACTTATATCTGTTTGCCTTGCTTCGCCGGCACGGGCTTGATAACCAAAAAGCTAGAGCAGAATATTTTAATGAAAACACTAAAACAGAATAAAAATTATAAATTGAAAATCCACAACACCTGATGAACCGTCTTTGACGAACAGGCTGTTGTGGTTTTAAATTTTTAATTTTTTTTTGTCTAGTGTTTTCATTAATAATTCGCTTAAATAATTTAAAAGTGAATACAAAGGGAAAAAGTTAAAACATTAATCTTACAAATTTTATTAAATTACGATCAAGCAGAAGTTCAGCGTTATGTAGCTGATGTTCACCCGGGAGTATCGTTATGTACTACATTACGTTGGCGAAGCCACATCGCTGTGAGAAAATAGACGTAATATCGTGTGTCATGCGATATGGAACGACGGGACGCGAAGTCCGAAATCCCTCTTTGACACCATTGGATACCAGGCCACTTCTCTATAGGCGGCACTGACTTGGCGAATACTCTAGCTAAATCGGCGCTACGTATAGCCCTTTCGCCATATCCAGTGATGGCTTTAACAGGGTGCGAACGATGTGGTGGTACCGGGCCTCCCTAGAATACATCAAAAAGTGGGGCCCCCTACACAAGATATTGCTCTATTTCTTCATAGTAGCCTAAGGACGTAGATGGCATGTCTAAAATAAAATTTAAAAAATTTTTTTAAAGATAACTTTGTTTAAAGACCCTAAAATGTGGCCCCTCCTAAATCAACGACTATTTTTGAGAGACCACAATGCTTTGAATCACTCAACAGTGCCCTCCTATGATAAAGATTTTTTTTAAGATATCGCTTTATTTTCATACACTAAAAATGGCCCTCTCTATGACAATGACCATTTTTTAGGGACTCTTTGCTTTGGAACCCTAAATAGTGGGCCCTTGCTTTTCTTGCGACGGCCCCCCTTTTTGTAAGGCCATCACTGACCATATCAACTTCTCATCTCCAAATTCAGGTAGAAATAAGGGAGAAGTTCAGCTAAAATAGATTCCATCAAAACAATTCATCATATTAGTCGTGTAATCAAAAATAATTTTAAAATTATTGCCGTTTTAGAAGATAATCATCAATCCAATTTTAATCCTATTTAAATATTCCCAGTGAATGGAGGTGGCCGGATGCATCTTACTACACCTTCTCTCTACCTACACCGATCTGCCGCATCTTCTTTAAACCAATCCTTCTCTTGTTTCCTTCTACTTCATGTACCATTGCCTTCATCAAAACATCTTCCTCAGGTCGTCTCAAAACATGACCACACCACCTCACACCATTCGCCCTTGCTAGCTTATCTGCTGCTTCCTTCAACCTCAACATGTCTATCGGGTTCTCTGTATTCCTGTTGTCCACCAACTTTACACCGCCCATTGCCCTCACCATAGATATTTCTGCACTACTCAAAGTAGTTGCTTCGTTTATGTACAAAAGATAAATCTACAAAATTAATGCTCTTTGTGACAGTGTTAGTTTCAAACCAGTTTTATTTTAATAGCTTCATTTATCTAATTTGATAGTTAAATGCTGGTGTTTAATATTTCATGGTTGGGTAAATTAAGTCCAGCAAAAACTATATAAACATATCATCTTTTTCTTTCCGACTCGCAGGACAACAAACCAGTTGCTAAAGGCAATTGTCAAGCAATCACCCCAATTTAATTTAGGACATATAAAAAGCCGTCAGAATGTTGTGTCAAAGTTAAAATCTATTTTTAGAATTTTAACATCTTAGCTAAAATGTTTCTTAAGATAGAAAGTAAAGGTTAGTAAATTTATATTTAGAAATTTCATTATAAACCAATGTAAGCAGAAGTTTTGAGAAATAAACCATAGAATTTTTTTTAAAAGTGAGCTACGATCATAAAAAAGAGTTGTAAACGCCTGTGTAGCTAGTAGCTCTTAAGCTTATTTCAAATTATTTACGTGGATTTAGCTTTGAACTTACAAGCAGACAAAATCAGAAAGTTAATTCGGAAGTTTCTCTGGACTTAGGTGTCTGGTTTTGTCTCTATAAATCAAGAAACGCACTGGGTCTTTTCCGGAGGAATTCGAGAATCTGCTATAAGACAAAAAATAAGTAAATTAAATAAATACAGAAAAAAGGCAATAATAGCATAATTAGATAAAACTCGAAGTGTTTGTCGTTTCTTTTGCACAAACTGTACTGAAATAACGTCAATAATGGATTTATGGTAAATTTTTGAAGTTGTTGTTATGGACACCCTGTAGATAAAATCAAAATTTGTCGGCGGCGTGGTCGAGTGGTTAAAGCGCCGGGATCGTGATCGATTCAAAACGATCTCGGTTCAAAACCTACTCGCGCCATTCTGTTGTGTCCTTGGAAAAGACATTTTACGGCACCTTTCCCTGCTTGGTGGTCTTGGCAAGCAGTTCTAACTTAAAGCCATATCTCAGTTCTAACTTAAAATCATTAAGTTTCAAGCGGATAGCAACATTTTGGCATCTCCGGAAGCAGGTCGGGGCAATTGCTTAACCTATGTATAGCGCCTCCGGCGCTTTACTGCGAGCAAAAAGGATAAATATAGAGATAAAAATAAATAAAAAATTAGTTAAGTTTTGAGCAGAGTGGAGCACTTGGGAAACATTTTTTTGAAGTTGCAAAAACGCTTGCGTCCGAAAAAAATCAAAGCCCAAGCGCAAGTTTAATCTGGAAAAAACTTCCAAAAAAATATTTAGTATCTCACAAATTCTCGGCGTTTCCATTGTTAAAATAGAAAAACAATTCTTTTAATACGTGTATAACAGTAAAGTTACATATTACATCGTTTCAATTATGGCGAGACAATATAACCATACATTTAAAGAGAAAATATCTTTAAGCAGACTGTTTTTGGAACGTTTTTATGATTTAATTTTTTAATCTTTGTATAATGCCTTATTGGCAGCATAGCAGAGTGGTTAAGAGCGCTATTGTGATAACGCACGCAATCAACACTGAGCAGCTCTAAATTTTGGTCGAATCTCTAAATAAAACAAAAAATTTCAACCGGACAGCAATTCGGCATCTTTGACAGCTGGTCAACATAATCGCTTGAGGGTCTTTATAAGTATAAAAGCTCCGATGATTTGCGGTGTGCTAGGAAGATGAATGAAGAAAAAAAACAAAAGCTTATTATTACTTAGCTTGCTTTTCAGCATGCGGGGGATTGTTTTTGTCTTATTTTGTTTAGACTTACGTTATTTTGCTTTTGTCTATGATATTAGCAAAATTATGCATGTCAAGTGTTTTCTCATCAATTGGCTATTGCATATGTACATATGGCTTCGTTGTTAAATAAAATATTATGTGCAGTGTTATTTTAATTTTAATTGTCAAGGGGGTTTTATTGTTTTTGGGGTGAACACGGGTCTATCGAGTGATTAAGCTTGCCAATTCCTGCTCTAAAGCAATTATCCCAATTTACTATCGGATATTTATAAAAAGCTACCAAGATGTTGTTCGATGAAAATTTTCTATTTGTTTTTTGAATGTTTTCGAGTGGTCGTAAGGTACATTATAAAAAACTAAATAAAACAATTTTATCGTATTGTTTTAGTTTTCATTAATGCAAAAAAGGCATGGAAAAAATTCTCAACCCATTATATTAAAATTTATCGTTCTGCCATACCAATCTATGTAACGATGCTTGTTGGCGAGACAACATTTTATGCTTCTAAATGACTTAAGACTCACAATTTTCTTTACTAAAATTTGCAAATGGTTTCCCTTTGTTTAGGTTAGGGTTACCATATCTGAATAGGCGCAATCCCTGACAGACAAATGTACCAGCCAAAAAAATTTGGGGGCGATCAAGTTTTGCGCAAATTTTGTGACATTTGCCCGAATTATAATTTTCTAGTACTTTACAGATAAGAGAAAAAATTGTCTTGAGATTCTAGGATGAAGACAAAAAAATAGTCATCTCTTGGAATCAGTCTCAGATTTCTCAATTTTTGTCCCAAAATCATGGTGTTCTCTAAGAAAAAAGTCACTACTGTCATTCGAGTGCATTATCCCTACTAAATTACGTCCTAAACCTGAGGTTGCGGCCGCTCCGTTCGCACCGTGCTAAAGCCATCACTGAGCATAATTCGAAAATCCCTGACATATTAATAATTTTTAATATTTCTCTCTGACGAAGATCTAAAATTCCGGACATGTCGGGAAAATCCTGACGTATGGCAACCCTAGTTTAGGTAGTATTTAATAAAGACCAACGAGAGCTTAGCAAGTTTTTTGAAGCCGGACGTTTGTAACTTCAGTACTTTTAGGGGTCTTCAAGAACAAGAAATTGAGAATAAAACTTAAGACGGACCCTGATTTTTCTTTTTTTTTTTTTTACTTAAAAATCATAAAACAAAAGTAACTTAATTATATTCATTCGCAGCAAATATGCACATTAGTTAGCGTTTACAATAAAACAAAGTTATATACTGCTAGCTCAAGTAAAAAATATGAAATTCTTCGAGATTTTACTACAAAGCCAAAGCTATCTAAAAACAATCGTTAAAAAGTACGTGCAACTTCACACTACGAATATTCTAGATAAAAAAAAGAAAAGCAAAATTCACAGCGACAAGAAATCACTTGAAAAACTGACATTAGCACCAAAATTGCGATAATCAATTGCCTTTTCAGGATTTTCCTAGATATTTATCTGGGTTTTTCACGCGCAATAAATCAGTCGGAGCCACCTTTACAGAGCACATCGGACAGAGAGGCTCGTGGTTTAAAAACTTTTCGAACTGGGTATAGATGGCAGGAAACTCGCACTTCGGACACGAGGACAAGTTTGAACGTTGAATATGTCGACCCTGTGCAAAAAAATTCATCAATTGATAAATTCACCAGTGCAAATTATTGTACGATAAGTATACCAAAAGGCTAAAAGGCGCTTACTGTTGCTATGCAGTACGGAATATTTTTTCTGCAATTGGGACAGATTAATTCGGATTCAGGAAGTGCAAAATCACAGTAAGGACAAGGAGATGTCGGCTCTTCTTCTTCTTCTGCTTTACCAGATTTTCTAACAAAATAGTAATACGTCAACGTAGATTCTTTTCATTTGTTGACCGCTTTGCATTATTCTAAACATGTAAACGTTGTTTTGCACGAGAGCTTAATTGAAGCTTTATTGATGATATTTTTTCACAAGAAAATTAACGTCTCATTTACAGTTCTATTATAGCAATACTTGTGTAATGTGCATACCATATTTTAGAATTGAAGAATAGGGACGCTAGTTTAAAGAAAAAAACTCGTTTCAAAGTAGTAATCTCTGATATAAAAAAAGGTCTTCGCTTTAAATCTGTGTCGGATTTCTTGACTTTCATCCCTAAAAAGCAGTGATCTCTAAAAAACAGGTTTTCACTTAAATTGAAAATTCCGGGACATGATGGTTAACCGGGCAGAACACCAGGGCAAGACCGAAAAATCGAAACTGTCCCGGATAAAACGGAACGTAGGGTATGCCAAGCAATACTTCTTATTCATATTTAAAACAGAGATATTTTAAGCACAGCGGTCAAGGCAAACTACAACGTTAACAACTTTTTTTCATGCGGCCGTTGAAGAATTTTTTAATTTATAAATAATTCAGCTTTGTCTTCTTAATACGGCCGTATTGACCTCGTTGTTGCTGAAGCGAAATCACGTGGGTAAGCAGCTTGGCTCCATTTTAGAATTTGTCACAAGTGCCTTTCTTAAAGGTGTTTTAGTCAGATAGACTAAGGATCGAACTCGCGTTCGAAGCTTTCGTCGGGTCGAGTGTTTTGAATTTGATTCCAGGTTAAAAGTAGAAAACTTAAATCACAATAAATAAGCGATCAAGTCACGATTACTAGCAATCTTCTTCGTGAAGTACAGGTGGATAGAATTGATATACGAAGCAAACCAGGTTCATTTTCAAAACCGGCAAGAGCTTGCGCTAGGTCAAAGAGAAACAAAGACAGAAGCGACTCGCACCGGACAATCTGCTCGATCTTCTTCTTATACTTGGGATCGATGCTGTTCCTGTATTCCGGCCTCATTAACATCGACGCGTAGCTGAAGCTCGAGTTCTTTAAGTCAGCTTTATGACACTCGATCACGGTCGATGTGAGTAGCGGGACGATATCTGCGAAGCATGACGTCAGAATACTGTCCGCCTATGCGTCACAGGCCTAGGCCAACAATGTATCAGCGAAAATGTCATTGTCGTCGTCGCGACTATCAAGCCTACAAAAAAGCGCTTGGTGAAAATGTAACGTGACGAAACGACATTACAGCGTCCGGTATACAAAAGCTAATAAATGAGATCTTGACCTAGTACTCTTTTGGTGTTGTCTGCCGTCAATTGCAATTTCAAGCATCTGGTCATCGGCGTGCGTGATGCACGATGTAGCTATTTTGGTGGAGCAATGTATTGATAAGAGCCAAAATTTTTGAGACACTTTCCGGATCGATTTAAATCAACTAAATTTATAATTTCTTTTCAGATTGACATATTTAGAAAATTAATACTAAAATATTTACACTAATTGAGAAAAAACATCTCGAAGGACTCAAATTCTTATCATTACCATCGCATAAACTTCGAAACTTATTTTAAATCAAACCCTATTTTCTAATGTTACTAACGTTCTGGAAACTTCGAAATGTTTTCGGCAACACGAATCAACATCCGGGCGGCTTTCATGTGATCTCCTCGCTTTATATGAGCCTTGGCGAGAAGATAGGAGTGAAGGATCAGGAGATTGTTTTCCATCTCGGAAGGAACTTTAATCTGCCGACGCTGCAACTCCCGCATCATGCTGAAACGGAACAAGACGAGCGGATGAACACGTCGAGTCCGGTTAAACAAATTAAAACTCTTCGGTTACTCTAGAGATTTACAACCTTTTGAGCTGCAAAGGCCAAATGCTTACAACAAGATTAAACCTCGGGCAGGACTTGCTTTACAAATTACAGGTTTTAGTTGGCTTATTTTGCCAATCACTCTATCTAGATTCAAAAACCAAAGCTTCTAGTGGCGAAGACCATTACAAAAGCTTTTTGCAGGCTGTATAATTTTGTTTCGCGGGCCACTTTTGCCTGTAGGCTACAGGTTTCATACCCCTGGGTAACTCTCTTGCACGAAACTAAACGGGAAAACAAAGATAATTTTAAACGGTGTTCTTTTCAAAGACTTAAATTATTAATAAACTTACCAAAGAGCCGAACAGAAAGTCCTTTAACATAAATATTTAGAAAAGACTGGTTCAAACCGGTTGGAATTAAAAATTTTTAAACCGACCTGAACAACATGTCGTGCGCGCTGCGATAATTCCCGTTGTTCTGCTCTTCCTTCGATATGATGATCGCAGTGCGAGCCGCCTCGGGATATCGCTTGAGAGCGATGTAGAACTTGAACAAAAAGTTTGGATCCTGCATGAACAGAATCGTTGCAATCGCATCTTGCTTTGTAATGCTAAGGGTATTTAAAATGATTCGTTTTTTAAACCAGGGGTTGTCAAACTTTTTAGCTCGCAGGCCGCATTCGGAAGGTGAAGTTGTTCGCGGGCCGCACTATATAGTGATCTCTAAAAAAAGGTCTTTAATTGAATCTGTTCGGATTTCTTGATTTCCGTACTTAAAAATCAGTGATTGCTAAAAGCAATGCCTGAGAATTTGGTTGAAGACAAAAAACAATTACTAATTTTCTTAATTGTTTGAAGCCTTCGCGGGCCGCACAGAAGGTCGTCGCGGGCCGCAGTTTGCTCACCCCTGATTCACTTTTTGAACGCATGCCTTCGGTTTATAAAAACAGGCTTAAAAAATCAGACGTTTACATTTAACCAGATTAAAACGTAACTTTTACTGCAAGCACATTAAAAAACCAAACGCAAAACCGATAAACAGCACCTTGGGCATTCCATCCGTTTCACCCATTAAAAAGTCAATGAGTTGTCGAGTTAATTTCTCATCGTTCGCTTTGGCCGCCGCATTGATGGCCATTTCGATAGCTTGGTTCGCATCACCAGCAGAGCATTTCAAAAGGTGCTTCATCGCCTGGAACAGAGCGAAATTTGGGCAAAATTCCTAATGATGACGTGCAACCGTTCAAGGAGTTCGATGTTTTCGGCTTGAAAAACACTGACATCAAATCAGGATCAAACCTGGGAGTAATTGCCACAGAGAGCGTAGAACTTTCCGGCCATGATGTGGTTGTTCTCGTTCTCGAAATGAACAGCGATGCTTCGGAAATCTTCGGGCGTCGCATCTTCACCGATCACTTCGGCGTAAGTCTGAAGACAAGGGGCGATTAAAAGGCGAAAAAAAATTACTCAGATCCTTATCACCTCCATTTGACCATGATGACGCGCCATTTGGAATGCTTCGTCGTTGCATTTCGAAAGAACGAGAAACTCGATCGCGGAACCGAAATCGCCAAGTTTGACAAAAAATCTGTTGCCAAGCAAAAAATTTTATTTTCTTGTTTTTTAAACTTTACTATAATCAAGATGTACCTTGACACTAGCTTGGCGCCCTCTACCGACCCGCTTTCTTTAACGACTTTGACCGCTCGTTCTGGATCGCGAAGATGATCGAGCAGGATACGAATTTCATTGTCGTAATCTTTCGCGTTGTGGTATGACTTGGCAGCTTCCTGGAATTTCCCATCGGTCTCCCTCGATTTTGCATAGTGAAAGTGAATCTTCGGCGACGTCACCTTCAAACGACAAAGTTGTTTAAAAAGTGAGAGCTTTTCGGGGAACCTTCGTTTTGACTTCATTCCGGCCGCAAAAGCAGCTGCTCACCTTCGGCAAAAGATTGCCAACTTTGTTCCAGTTCTTGCACCGGATGTAAACAGACGCGGCTTTGTCGTAGTATTCGCTTTTCTCGAACAGATCAGCGGACTCGGAATATTGCCTCATGTTTTCCAGAATCGTAGCGCACTCCTAACCGTGCCAAGAATTAAACTTTCGCATTCGCTTATTATGAAGTAATAATTAGTTCTTAAAACGTCGAATTTATATTTCTGGAAAATTATTTTCGTTAAATTCCTGCGTAAAGGTCCGTTTCCACCACGAGCGTTGGCGGGATTATTTTTTTTTTTGCTTAGTGATTTTTTTACGCTTCAGCATTATCAAGCAAACAAAGAATAATCCCACCAACGCTTACAGTGGAAACGGGCCTTAATAGAGAAAAATAATCCTCGAATCAAGCGTAAAAAACCCAAAGTTGTTCAAAAGCAAGCATTCAAAAACAATCAAGAAATCAGAACAGGAACACAAACGCAGGATACGCGGTAGTCCTCCTCACTTTTTTGAGCATCCGGCTGGGGTGCGAAAGAGCGATTTGAATTCCTCGTCTGATGTCGCCGACTCGGATGGCGGTGCGAGCCACGCCGCCCGCACACGTCTCGTCGTGTTCCTTGTACCGCGGGTCACGTGTTATGCCCTGCTCGAAATGACTCAGCGCCGAAGTGTAGTCTCCCCTGGGAATTTCAAAATTAATTTTTCGAGAATCAGTGCTCGACGTCAGAATGACGCTGCTAAAAAAATCAGGAGAAATTCAAACACTTGCTGCAACATCTTGTCCCGAGTGCTTTAAGGGTTCGGAAACGTAAAAGAGTCGCCCTGGCAACGCTCAAGTGACTCACGTGAATTCAAGTTGCTGCCCGAATTCCTTCGCAATGAACGGAATCTGGTTCGGATCGAGTCGATTCGCCAACTGCAGCGCCACGTCCCAGTGCATCAAGTCCCGGCGAAGATCGAGCGCGGCCCCGGGCTGGCTGGAAGCGAGGAGGAGATCTTGCGCGAGATCGAATTCGCCGACGAATGACGCCACGATGCCGGCCAACAGCTTGCTATCCTCCACGTTTCTGCTCGAAATCAAGTTTATCGCGAATATTCTTTAGAAAGATCTTTTGTGAGATTCGCTTTCGTGTGAATTGTCTTGACTTAATATGAAGCAAAGCTGTTGTTTATTTGATGCAGTTATGAAAATCCTGAGTTTTAAGTTTTTGAATTTAGTTAAATGTTTGGACCCTTATCGAAACGTTTAAAAGTAATCTTTTTATATTAATAACTTGTTGAATGAGTGCACTTTAAAATTTAAACGAAAGCTATTAGATTAAAAACATCTACGGAATAGTATGGATTTTGCACCTGGTTTCAATTTTTCGGAGTAAGTCTCTTAACAAATCGTTTGCCACAGCGACTTAAATGCTTGTTTCAAAAGAAAAAGTTAGAAAAACCATAACTCAAAGATTTAAGAAGATCCGACATGAAAATAAATCAGAACTGACCTTAGTTTTTCTAACGCCAACACCATTCCAGCGTCTTCGAGATAGCGATATATTCGAATGGCCAGTTCAATGTCGAGAGCGTTGAGAGCCGCTGCCCCAAAGCGCAGCCAAATTTCCTTTTTATTAAATGCAGAGCATAGCTGCCAGGCTTCCCTCCATTTCCTCAACGCAATTGCTTGATCCAGAGCTTTTTCATCGGGCTAGAAGAATTTCGGTATCGCGTCAAAACGTTTTTTTCAAAATAAGAACTTACTTTTGTTGATTTTCCATGGGTGATTTGTAAAAACGAGTGCGTGTCCAATACTATGGTTGACGTTTTTCCACTCGACACGTGAAGAGTCAACGACCCGTTGAATAACAACAAAGGTTTCTGACTGAATGGTAAATGCGTTTCCCCGACTAATATCACTTCAGGTCCTGAAAAATAACGAAAACAATGATGCTTTTTCACGATAAAGTCGCCATTTAACGAGTCGAAGATTCGCCGTTTAGTGACGATCTTGAGCCAAACGCATCACCCCACGCCTACTTTATCAATATGACGTCACAAATTGTTCACATGTACTTCTACCTCGTATCGTTTCCCGACAGAATAAATAAACATGAATCGTCGTTTCATCGTGAACGAAAAACACTCCTTTGTCGTACGGGTTTGAATCCCAAAGAAGCTTTATAGCGTTAGGCGGCAAAGAAGGAATCTGGAAAGTCGCGTCGTTTACGGGATTGTAAACAAACCTATCAAGAAAACAAAAAAGTTTTAAGAATGTAGTCTTGACTAAAAAGCACTCTTTTTTTGAAGGTTACCAAGTTTTGTTCAAGACGAAAATAAACTTAAAACTAAACATTAAAAGCCAAGTCGCTGCTGTCTCTTTGGTTGCTGAAAAACAATCAGTTTTCAAGCGGTTTACTACCGATGCAGCAGTAGCAACGAAATGCGCGAAGACAAGCAGGGAAAGTGTGTTTACATTTACGAATCGAGTAAAATATTTCTTTCTTTTTCAGCTCGCTTGAACTTCTATGGCCGACGAATAGAACGAAAATGGTGACCAAAAATGTTTGAGGTTTAACACCAAATCTCTTTTTTTTGGTTGACAGAATATTTGCTATAGTATTTATTTTATTAACTTGTGAGGCGACGTCTGGGTTGTTCTGGATCAGACGAAGCAGATCTAAATTACCTTCAACAATGAAAGACGATTTCTTTATAATGCACTTTCCAAGCGAGTAAAAATTTAATCTCATTGCACATAAAAGTCTCCATTTACAGCTGGTGGAGCTCATAGAACGAACTAAAGCAGTTTATGGAATATTCTCGAATAGGAAGCGAGTGCGTCAAATCATTGGCCAGACATTTATGAAGTCAGACACGCGCTACGACGACGAACCCATCCATATTGGTGAATATTTCTTGTCAAGAATTTGACTTAGGACTAACAAATTTCAAAATCTTAAATAATGTTGGGGAAAGACCAGAAACTTCTATAAAATCGCCTCGGCTAACTTAAGTTCTTCATTCCTGCGGGGCAGTTTTTAAGTTTGTTTTCGCACGTGTCAACCAGCGACTATAAAAAAAAGATAATTTTTTAGCAGTTTGTCTAGAGCTATTCGGGAAACTATAAAAAATTACTTTTTGGTCCATCTTGAATCAGCATATGTAAGTTTGCTTCATTAGTCGACAAATCAACAATGAATAGCAGAAACAAAATAACCTTACTTACCCTTCTCCTTTATCGTCAAATACACCCAAATGACTGCCACTCATATCAGGAAAAATGTTTCGAATGGCTCCGGAGTGTCTGTATATGTTTACTTGAACCCAATCTTCGATGAAAAAGAAATGAATGGTTCCACTCTGAAATAATTAAAACATGTGCAAGGTACAGATACAAAAACAAGAAAATTTTAAGGACGAAACTTACATCAGTGCCGTAGATGAGAAACTCATTGGTCAACGTGGCGCACGTGATCCGTCCGACGTCATCTCGTTCTGGAAAAAGCTTGGCCTCGCGCTCTTCGATGGCAGCATGCATTCCTTGATCGATCTATAAATACGTGACGCGTTGGTTTAGATTTAAAAATCTAGAACATTCTTCACCGTGACCTGCTCAAGTTTTCAAGACAAACATAAAAAACAAAGTAGTTTTCAAGCAGTATCAAGCATACGAAAGCGAAACGATTGAGAGATTTCCTTTTTTTCTCACCATATGCAATTGTACTTTCCCTTCGAACATGACGGCTGCATAATCAGCATTCAAGCTCATGCTTTCGATCGAACCCAGATACTCTCGATCTCTGCTTTTGTGACTCTCTGCCAGAACACAATTTCGTAAAATACAAAAACAAAACGAGGCGTCGAGATAATGAACAGAAAAATTTCAACTTTGATCGACAAAAATAAAGAACAGAACATTTGCAACGAAGCTGCCTGAAGCCGGAACAAGCGCAGTACCTTTGTCGGCAAGAAAGTAAAACCATGCTCGATTGTTCATCCCCACGGCGATGTGATAAGCGCCACAAGCGATGAAAGTCGGCTCTACGTTGATGTTGACTTGAACAGGTGATTCCCCTTCTATTTGGTTCACAACAGTCACTTCTTGCAATGAGGACAAATAAGCCATCCTGGCAAGCAAGCACGGATATCTTTAACTTGTGGTTGATCAAAACTAAATAGATTCTAGAGAGCAGATAACAGTTATTCTCAATCGGAGTCGCTCCGTTGCTAAATCGCGTGTGATGACGCGTTTGCGACGCGAGGAAATTGATTCCAATGAATATAAGTTGTTGGTTACGTTACTCATGCGACTTATTGTAAAACGTTTTAATTTATCTAAAAAAAAAGACAATTTCTGCCTTTGACACAAAGGTAAAATGCTTAGCTCCGCTAACTTTGTTCCGAATGTGTCACCGAGCAAATGCAGCTTGGTGAGATAACAATGTAGCCCCCCGCGTTGTGTCGATATCGCTAGAATCTGACCGTCGTTTGTCCACTCGATGTCTTTCAAACCTAACAACACAATACGAGAATATTTGAAAATAAACTTCGCAGCAGAGTTTTTCATTGTAGCTATAGGGTCGGTTAAAACAAGCGCGCGCACAAAGACCCACCTTTGGGCTCGTCATTCAGTTCTATTATGGCGGTGATTTCTGACAGCTGTCGTAGGTCGTGAATGCGGACGCTCGTGTCGCCGCACGAAGCGGCGTAATTTAACACCGGAGAAATCGCCACCGACGAAAGGTAATCGTGATGATTTCGTACTTGAAAAAGTTCCTAAAAAATCGATTGCAATCAAACATTGATATTGTTACAATTCCCATTTGTTCATTGTCAAAAACGTTTTAAAATCAAGGGCATTTAATGCTCTTGTTATTCTTTAAAATAACAAAAATTTTTTATCAAATAGTTCTAAATTCTTTTTCGAGTGTGTACTGTACAGTCTTTCTTAAAAGAAAGTGGTATTGCATTACCAGTTTTTCATTTTACGATAAACAATTGCCGATTTTTTAAACCTTTTTGTTTCGAGCAAACAAGCACTTGATCATACCTGACCGATCTCTTTCTCGTGTGTTGAGATCACAATAAAATAGCCGTCAGAGAACCCAATCATAATGTAACCGTCACCGTACCATTGATAATCTTCAATCTTCCCGTATCGGGTTTGAAATGCAAGCTCAATAACGTTTTCCGGATCGTACAGCTTGAATAAGAACAAAGTTTTCTTTCCGACGACCAGACTGACCTGCATTGAATATGTAAAGTAAAATAAAAAGTTTGTTCAATTTATTTAAAACAAAAGAGCCACAAAAGGCATAGCTATGTACAAAAGATATCCTAACATTCTTTTTAAAAAAAATAAATGGTAGTCCGAACATTTTATGCTGTTGCTATCCTTTATTAAACAATCAAATAGCTTCAAATCGTTTTTGAATGTGTACAGTGTTTTTTAAAAGAAATTAGTATTACATCGCCAGTTTTTCATTTTACGATAAACAATTGTTGACGAACCAATAGCAGAAATTAGATAATGAATAATTGATTCTAAAATATATTGTAATGCATATTAAACTACCTGATTGAGAAAACACTAAGCAGCTGAGCAAAGCGAATTATTTTGTCAAGGTCAAACCGGTTACAAAACGTCCCTCATGCTATCTTAAAAACGGGGCAACAGCTGCAAGAACTCACAGTATTTTGCCCGGTAATTGTCTTCGATCCTCCTTTCATTTCAGAAAATTGTATCTGACTTGGCTGGTCGCGTAATGACGTTTGATGGAGGGTTTCTCCTGATTCAGAGCTTATCTAAAAGCATATGATGAGACTATGGAAAAAAATTTAAACATCAAACTAAGGCCCCGTTTTATGAAATGATTTTTAGACTATAAAAAAATATAAAATAGGCTAGCGTTTCTTTCTAAAAATTTATTTTAGGTAACCATTTTATAAATTTTTGTTTATAAAATTTTGTGGAATTGTGAAAAGCTGCTACAAAATATTAAATAGAAGATATACATATTGTAAATGCTCAATATTTGAAAAAATGTCATTATTTAAGTCTAAACTTTAACTTATTTAAGTCTAATTAAGTTTAAACTTCAACCTAAAATAAAAGTAACAAAGGTCAATCACGTACCTTAACAAAGTTGGTCAAAGAAAAAACTAAATAAACTGAGCAAAGTTGTGTAAGCAAAGGCAAAGCATGACAGGTGACTTTGTTTGAATATATATAATGGTGCAATGGCAGCTTAATAGTATAGAATGAAGGTTCAATTAAGGTTAAAAGTTTAATACTTTGCTTGAAGGTCAATTAACAATAATGAAGGTCAACAGGGACATAAAAATTAAAATTTACCGTCAGTAAATTATCAGCACCACCAAGTGCTAGTTTGTTTTCCTGACTCCAACTTCCACATATAATCTTACGACTGTGCTTGCCCAAAATTGGCACTTTCCGGCCAATCTTATGATTGTATAAAATTAAATTTCCTTTGGAAGTACCTTGAAAAAAAATTTTTTTTAAAAAACAAAGTGAATATATTTCAATTACCAAAAATTTAATTAGCTTAAAAAGGGTAAACTGTTTATTTGTATAAAAAATCTTACCAAGAGCTAATTGCAGATCAGTTTTAGACCAGCACAAAAATGTTACTGAATCTTTAGCCCCACTATCTATTTTGAGAATTTTTTTTTGATTGGCATCCCACATAAACATAGTGCTACTTTTTTCACATATGGCACATAAAGCATCACCATCTGTATTCCACTCCATGCTTGTAACAGCTCTAGTAATAAAAATATTAATAAACAGTCTTTAAAATTACTTGCAAAAAGTAATTTAAAGACTAGCAAAACTTACATTTAAATACTTTGTGATTACCAATTGATTTTATATGTAAAAACAAACAATTTAACAAATTTATAATTTAATTTTGATGTAATTATAGAGTGCTTAGTCAAGAGATATTGCAGCAACATACTATGGCTAACAATTGATAAGCTGAAAATAAACCAGAATTTTATTATTTATTTCTATTTATCCTCCCAACATGCAAAAAATTTTGCCCACAAAAAAATTATCTCTAAGCTTTTCATCCAATGCATGCCTGAAGATAAATGTCAGAATGTTTCAAGGTTTATCTTCTGACAAGTGTTGGATGGAAAGTTTAGAGATGAGTTTTTTGCTGGCTATAGTTAAATTCTGCACCACAAACCACTTGTTTAAAAAAATTTGGAGATGTTATACTTGGGAAATCTGTCAAGCAATTACCCTAACCTGCTTCTGAAGATGACATGATGTCTCATTGAAATTTTTTTCAATTTATAATATTGCCAATACAACTAGTTCTAGCCTAACATAAACAACCTTAGCAACACGAGCATCAGCAGCAAACACACAATATTGTAATTGCAAGTCCAATAACTAACCACATGTAATGCATTGGTTACTTACTTGGTTTGCAAACCACATTTTTCAAAATGTGTTTTCATTCCTTTTTGTAATATATTCAAACCATTGCAATTTAAGTATTTCACTACCATAATTATACCTCTTTACCACACTGTCTTTTTACTTCCTCAACAGACATTCTCTCTTCTCATTTTACACAAACCACATATATATTTTAACATTCTATCTGTAATATGCACTATTTTTTTAAAAGTTTTGTTGATGTCTGTGATTCTGCACCAGATAACAATACTAATCTGATTCAACATACAATAAATATATGCTCTGTATTTCAAAGGTGTAGTTTTATTTACTGACATACTAGACAACTCACATTGTACAGCAATAACTAAAGTTGTATTGCAGAATACTAACAAAAATAAAATATCAAAATTATAATTGAAATAGAATAAAATTAAACATGAAGAAACAATATTAGTTTTTAAATTATTTCTTAAATTTTGAAAACAATTCAAAAAATACCCAGGAAGATGCATTTCTTCTTCCATGTTACCATGTCTGTCCCATATTTTTACAATATGATCTCGACCAGTAGTAGCAATATAATTTCCCAAACCTTGTTGCCAACGAAACAATAGAGGGTCTTCAGATCCATGTACCCTCTCTTTTAAAGAGAACATTCGCTATAAATACATTAATTTTAAAAATAAAATTACCAGGATAAACAGTATTTTGGCCCAGATCAAGTAAAGACTTTAAAAAACAATCATATCTGTTAGATCAAGGGTTCTCAAACTTTTTTTAGCTGCATTTTCTTTGCTGTACCTAAATGTGTGGCATACCCCTTAAAAAGAATTTAACAAAAAATTAATACGATTGAATATACAAAACACAAAAAGTACCTTTTAACTGCTTTAATTATCTCTTAATAAATTTAATGAGATGGATGAGCTTGGCTTTGCTTCACAAGTAAATCAATTCTTGGAAGCATTTTAAAAAGGCACATGCATGTAAGTCTTGTTCAACTGAAAACCTTCAACAAAATGTTTTTTATCATACACAGCAGGTTGATGAAAAAAGCAAAAGACTTTCCACACATTGTTTTGACACCAATGGACATGACTTTACCATTGATGACCAAAATTTCTGCATGGATGAGAATTTAAAGATGTTTGTGGCTGTTGAATTATTCAAAAGTTCAACAAATTCATCTTGCAAACTGTATAGAAGAAGTCTGAGATCAACCCCAAAGAGATTGCAAATCAGGTTATAATCAAAATCATTTAAATCCGGAAAATAATTTCCTGACAGATGACTCAACTACTGCAAGTGGTTTTGCACGAACTCACTAATATCAGCAATTTTGTCTTTATGCAGTAAGAAAAAGCTTTCACTCAAGTTCTCAAAGATGTTGTATCAACTGCATATTATTTTTTCCTTTTACAAGATTAGTTTTATGTGAAATGCTTTTAATTTATCTGTAAAGTCTACAATAGAAGCTGAGTTACCTCGTAATGATATGTTAAAGTAATGATGAGATTGCTGTCTAAATGCAGTTGTTGAAGTGCAAATACATAAAACATATAAGCTCAAGAATGTATGCGTTGTGAGCACACAAAATTTGAAAACGTAATCAACTTATATCTTGTGTGCATTCATTGCTACTGTACGAAAAGGGATCAAATCATTCCACATCTCACAAATATTAAATCACTATTCCAAGTGATAAAATGATGATGTTTAGCCTACATTTTGGTCAGCCCGAAATTTGTCACAATAAAATACACAATTATACAATTTAAGTCAACAATGTAATATTTCGTGACAAGGCCCAGTTTCGCCCAGTTTCCATGACCTTGTCAAGGTCAAAACTGGGCCTTGTTGCGAAATATTACATTGTTGACTTAAATTGTATAATTGTGTATTTTATTGTGACGTATTTCGGGCTGACCAAAATGTAGGCTATAGATTAGGGGTGTCCAACCCGTTGCCCGCGCAGTGTTTTTTGAAGTCCTCTGTCTGTCAATTTTGGCAGAAGTCGGAGACAAATTTGATGTGAAAGCCCTTTTTTCTTTGATTTTTATCAAGTTTGGCCTGTGTAAAGATTTTGAGTGGCCCACACAGTGTTTTTTGGAGCCCTCTGTCACTATGATTTTGATTTTGGTGCAAAAAGTAGCAAATTGGAGACTGATTTCAAGTGAAGACTTTTTTTTTTTTTCTTAGAGATCACTATAATTTTGATGCAAAAAGCAGGGTGTTTTCTTTGTATGGCCTGCCAATATATTTTTTGTGCGTCAAAATGGCCCTCGGCTCAAAAACGTTGGACACCCCTGCTATAGACCATCATTTTATCGCTTGGAATAGTGATTTAATATTATTTTTACATAAAACTTGCTCACATAAACATGTACTCTTAAAATTTTTCTAGTACAGTCAAACCTTGGTTTATGAATGTCTTGGAATTTGAACAATTTGGTTTTCAAACAGAAATTTTGAGTTAAAAATGACCCAGTATTCAAACAAAAATTTGGTTTTCGAACACTTTTTTTTGTTCACCAGCATACGAGTTACAGTACATTCATTGTTACGTTTATAACATTTATTGTTATGCTGTGGATTTACAATTTTATTGTACAAAACATTCTTTTCTCTTCATTAGCCCAAGTCATGGATCCAATGAAAGCGAGAAGTGATATTGTTCAAGGAAAAAAAAATACATGTATTATTAAATATACATTGTTATGTAAATTTTTATGCTATGTAAAGTTATGTACAGTTCTATTTGAATAAGATACCCCTGATGATCCTTTTTACAGGTGAAACAGTCTGTTGGGTTTTAGCTTTGTTTTTATTTCCGTGATTTCACCATTGTTAATTTTAATTCAAGCTCTAACTTTGTTATCAAGCACTTTAGAAGAACAGATTTTTCCAACATTGTTAAAGTTATGTACATGTAAATTACTTGTTCTGTTTCATTTTATATAATCTTGGAAGAAATGGTTTTATTTTATAATATACAAGGTATATGAGTTTTTATAAGTAAATAAGTTATTCTTTTGGTGCATGGAACAAATTAATCTTTTTTACATTATTAATAATGGGAAAATATGATTCAGTTTTCGAACAATTCGATTTTCAAACAGCTTTCCAGAACGAATTGTGTTTGTAAACAGAGGTTTGCCTGTATACCCCAGTTTGAGAAACTCTGTGTTAGATTATTGATTTTTTACATAAATATTTAGTTTACTATATGACTAGTATGAAAGTTAAACTTATGCAAAAAGGCAAAACAGACTAGAGCATTTTTTTTATAAAAATTTGTTATTAATTTATAGCTTATAAAGAAAATTAATTGCTGCTCTGAACTATTTCACTAAGCTCTCTTTTAACAGACTTGATGCCTCCAGTGATATGCATAATCGATGTTGAAAAGACCACACTTACAGATATTTGAATCTATTTGACAAAACAACTAATGATAATAATTTAGACAAAGTTGTTTTTAAGACTATAACCAGCAACTTTTGATGTGATTTTTCACCAACTTTTATTTTTGTAAACTAGTATTTATACAAAATTAAATGAAAAAGACTTTTCTAATAGACTTCTGAAATGAAATACAAAATGGAAAAAATAGTCTTACCTGCATTTTTTAATTTAAAAATTAAAAGTCCAATTAAAATGTGAAAAAACTTATGCTAATAAAACATACTCTGAAAATAAAAAATAAATTAAAAAAAATTATGTATTACAGTATATTGAAAAAATTAATCACTATACTTGTTAAAAGCAATCTCATGACTACTTGTATTTATTGTACCATCACACATCTTATACACAAAACTATTTTCTTATATCTTACAATTTTAACATCCTTATAAAGTATCAAAAGTGCGAAATTAATTTTTTGTTAGAAAAACATAACTAAAAAAAAGTAATATACTGGTAAATAATGAACTAAGCTTTTAACATAATTTTATTAAAAAGTGAACCAACCTATTCTTTTAGCATATTTTACAGATTTACTTAAATATAATGCAATAAACTAAAATAAAAATTTGTTTGTTTTGTTTTCTGACTTTTTATCAAGTCTGACCTAATCAATGAATTTGAAACATCAGCTTAAGATAAAAAAAAATTTAACAATACAATTAAGCTAAAACCTAATATAAGGGAAGAGTAGAATCAAGGAGAAGTAATTATAATTTTTTTGTTACAAAATTTATACCTTTGTTTTTTTAAATAATTGAAGTAAGTTAGTCTTATCTTTACTTTATATTGTTTTTATGAATAATAAGGTAGTTCTCACTAACAAGTATGGCACGCAAAAATTAAAAAATAATTTAGCAACATTTACATAAAGTATATAAATAGTACTTTATTTTGGGTCTCTTAAAGAAGTCACTGTAAGCAACTTTGTTTGTAAAACTAATTCCCCTTCTGGTCATTGTCATTTTTCAAAAAGATCCATTTGCCCTTGGTTTCTTTTTTTATTCTACCCTAGTCATGTAGGGGGATATCAGATTAGTTTTATCAAAAAAACTGCTTACAATAACTTGTTAAAGAGGCCTTTTGTTTTTATAAATATAAACAATTTTTATTTTGCAATAAAACTTTTATCCTTCAACTTAAAATTTTTAAAAAAATTACAAAAGCAGTTCATAACAAAAAGAATATACAAAAAACACTTTTTACTTATACAACTTTTTTGTTAGCAATCATTAAAAAAGTACACAGTTGAGTCTTTTTGTATGTCAACTAAAAAATTACAAATTTGTTGAATAAAAATATTTATGGCAATTCATATTTTTCATGTAATTTATTAGATAAATAAAATATCTAATAAATCTAATATGTATGAAGGAGTGACAACAACTGTGAGAAGTGCAGGAAGGTTGACTAAAGAATTAAAGGTAGGTGTTGGACTCCACCAAGGTTCAGCACTCAGCCCGTTTCTTTTTGCCATCATCATAGACAGACTGACGAAGGACATCAGGAAGGACGCACCATGGGATATGCTGTTTGCAGATGACATAGTTCTGTCTAGACAAAATCATATGGAGCTAGGGGAGGATCTGGAGATTTGGAGAAATGCACTGGAGAGAAGAGGCCTGAAAGTGAGCGAGAGCAAGACTGAATATTTGAGGGTTGGGGGTGTGAATGATGGAGAAGAGTTGAAGCTGCAAAGAGAAAAGGTAAAGAGAGCAAAAAACTTCAAATACCTGGGTTCAACAGTTAGTAATGATGGAAGATGTGAAGAAGAAGTAAGGAGAAGGATCCAAGCAGGATGGATGAGTTGGAGGAAGGTGTCTGGAGTTCTGTGCAACAAGAAGATACCAGCAAAGGTTAAGGGTAAAATGTACAAGAGTGTTGTTAGACCAACCATACTTTATGAAATGGAAATGATGGCAGTGACAGAAAGACAGATGGGGAAAATGGAAGTTGCAGAGTTGAAAACGATGAGATGGGCATTGGGAGTGACAAGAAAGGACAAGATAAGAAACAAATATGTGAGAGGGACTGTGAAAATTGCAAAGCTGGGAGATAAACTTTGGAATGCAAGGCTACATTGGTATGGACACGTAAAAAGGAAAGAAGACTACGTGGGAAAAAGGATGATGGAGATGATGGTGCCAGGCAGAAGGAAAAGAGGAAGGCCAAGGAGAAGGTGGATGGATTTGGTGAGAGAAGACATAGAAAAGGTTGGAGCTAGGAAAGGAGACGAAGTAGACCGAGTGAAATGGAGATTACCATTGCGCTGTGGCGACCCTGAGTAAGGAGAAGCCAAAAGAAGAAGAAGAAGAAATGAAATAAGCAGCATAAAAATAGATTAATCATAACAAATCGCAATGCATAAATTTATTAATAAAATTGTTCAAATTTCAATTTAATATAGAAAATAAAAGTTAAAAATTTAAAACCAACTGTATCATTATGAAAAATCGATTTTGACCAATAAAGGTCATCATCAGTTATTCTATTTGAATAAGAAACTGCTGATGACCTTTATAGGTTAAAATAAATTTTTTGTAATGATACAGTTAGTTTTAAATTTTTAACTTTTATTTTTTATATTAAATTGAAAGTTAACTAATTTTATTAATAGGTTCATGCATTGTAATTTGATCAGTTAAGTAAAATCGTCAATGTGACTTTACTGGAAAAAGGGTAAATAGATTTCTGTTAAAAAACTTTTAATCATAACAATTTATATATACTGTATAAATCATAAAAATTGCACAAAAACAAAATATAATTTCAATCACCTTAAGAGAGTAAACAAATAAGATTGCCATATAAAAATTGCCATATGAAATTCGTTGTATTTCTGTTTATTCTGGGTTTTTAAAAAATCTCAAAACATATTATTTCAGACATATTATATTGTAAATGATAAATCTGTCAATTGAAGTTTTTTACTTCTTTACTTGTTAAACTTTATTTCCTGGCAACCAGTTTGATTTTGCTTTATGGACCCAGAATAGTTGTGTTATTTTTTGTTTTATTATTACCTATCTGTCACTTAATTTTTCGTTAGTGTATAAATTGCTGCTTAAATTTCAATCTGCTTTAAACAAACAGTTTATTACTGCCCTAGCTTGCATAATTGCTGTTAATGTTAAGCGGAATATAAGAAATGTATTATTATTATTATTATAATAAAGTAAAAAATCGCTTTAACTATAGCAAAAATATTATAAACTTAAGTTTTTCATTAAATATTAATCAAAAAAGATAATTTAGAATAAAATTGTAACGGTGTAACAAAAAATCATTGAACTTAATAGATCTGTACCACTCTGCTAATCTAATAGATCTAATCTAATTAAATCTAATATATCTAATCTAATTTAATCTAATAGATCAACCCAAATTCTCAAGAAAATAAGCAGAATTTTTTATCAAAAAATGTATTTTATGCTTAAAACGCACAAAAATAAATTTAATGTCTATTGAGAAAAAAATAATTAATTGTTCAAAAGCCAATTAATCGCAATAGCACTAACTATTTCTATCTTTTGCAAGTACTCGAACCCTCTAGCCGTATGTTTAAAATTTATAGAGCTTTAAATTGCTGTGCCAACGGAATGTGAACACATGATGATGCAAGCAAGTCTTGTTTTAATTTCCATAATCAGGAAATGATTTATGAAGGGACAAAATCTATTTTAAAAATCCCAGATGCTAAATGTTGATCAGATTGCCTTTGATATATTTATTGTATTTAAAAAAAAATTTTCAAACAAAAATATATTTAAAATACTAAATCAATAAGAAGATGGGCTTGCATCAGTTGTATACAAACTTATTAAAAAAACAAAAACATTGAAGCGATTTGTCAATACACCAGCAAATTAAACTAAAGAAATAAACTTGTAATGTAAAACTTTAAAATTGTATTAAAAAACGAACTTTCATTAAAATTACATTAAAGCTGTATTGAAAAAAAGTATTGTCAAATACAACCATCAAATGTAATACAATAATATTTCTTTCTTACATCAAAAAAATCTCTGCTTTATAAATATAAGCTTGGGGTTCTCAAAGCGGCCAAAAAAATTACCAGGGGCCACAAACAGAATCCTTTTTTAGTCTTCACTAGTCCTTTGGGGAAAAATGAGGAAATTAGAGACAGATTAAAAGTGACGACCTGTATTTTTGGTCATCATTTGACTTTTGGCAATACTTTAAGCAAGGAGCCACGAATGTTTGAGAGCCTCCAAAAAAGGACCACGGACCAGCAAAGTTTGAGAAAACTGTTATAAGCTGTTTATCAAAATCAAAATGTTTACAACCCAAAACTGCTTGCGTTTTTATTGCCAAAAATCTGCAGAAACAATTTGTCGCTAGTTGTAGCAACATTTTAGGAAGCTGCAACTCGAACACTTTTACCGACCAGGTAGGCTACAACAGGAGGTACAAAAGATAATAAAAGTAAAAATATCACTAATAGACTAAACTGCGTACTTTTCTTCTCGTGTGTAAAATGATTTGTGCTTCTTTTTATTGTTTGTTGCATCTGCTATTTTTGTTTTAATTCTTTCACTAGCTTTTTGTTTTTGTGCGACAAAATAAATCTCTCTATCTGTCTCATTTAAAAACCTAACTATTTTCTTCCTTAAATAGGTTAACAGAAGGTGCGCTTAACATAAGCTTAGAATTTTTTTTAGCTTACTTTTTCGAAAATAAAAATTTTTTTTGGCCTTCGATTTGAGCAAAGATCTTTTTTTAGCGGTGTTAATTATTGTCATCAGAAAGATGCAAGTTCTTTGCTTTTTGCCTGGTATAGGCCTACTAAATGGCTGCCACTACTAATAGTGTACAATTTCTGACTCCCATTCTATCAGGGCACCAAAGAATAAGTCTTAAAGTGATTTTATTCATTCCCTGCTTTGGCACCAGAGTTTTTGTTTTAAACATAGTGGTCTGTTCTTACAAATTAATGACGCTTAAAGCTTTACGAAAAGAATTAAATAATTTTACCTTTCCACTGAGTTTTTTATTTAAAAAAATTAAAACTCTGACTTGCTACCAAGTGACGCGAGTTGAGTCACCTTTTATGATGTGCTCTTAGGAAAACACTTCACGACAAATTTTCTTAATGGGACTACCCTCACGCTACTTCTTACAAAAGCTAACTGTAGGCCTAGTCGCTTTTTCAGTAACCGCGATCTCGTCGATTTGCAAAAATTGTAACTTATAACTAGTTGTTATTTTGCCCATGTGTAAAATTTATCCTACTAATATTGAAACCTTAAAAACTTATTGATCAAAACATTTGATGCTAAGAAGCTTCTCCAGCAGTTTTATATTAAATGAAATATTTCTACTTTTAAGGGCGGCCGTTGAAGGACTTTTTGAAGCTAAACATTGTGGACTATAAGCATCAAACATTTTGAAATGCTTCTATTCTTAAAAGAAAACTAAATACCGTAGCCTACTCTTCACTTTGTCTATTTGCTACTTCACTAACTTTTTGTTCATTATTTATTGCGTTTCGTGAGTTACTAAATTAGTTATGTAAGTGCTTAAACTAAAAGAAAGTTTAAGCAGTAGGGGAGAGTGGGGTGCAGTCGGACAAAAATTACAATTTTAGCTGAAGTGCTTTTTTTACAAGTTATATCCTGACCAAACTTTTTTTGTATAATTTATACAACTAAATCTATCATATGCAACTGTATTTTTATAGATTTAAACTCACAAAAAAATTTACGAGCACATTTAAAAAAATGATTTTTCTGTCCAACTGTGCCCAATGTATGGGGCACAATCGGATTAAGCATAGGCACTATCGGACAAGGAAAAAGAAGAATTAAAATAATCATAAAAACAAAATATTACAGCGTGGTTTGTGCTTGCATTCTCCAAACAATAAAAAAACAACCAAATAGTATACTGCAGCAGCAGATAACGAAAAAGTGCGCCGAAAATGAAAATGCAAAAGCGTGTCTATGTATTAAAATAGATCAGGATTTCTTTGAAAATAATTTATACATTAAGGCGCGTTTACAGCCGTTTACAGTACTTTTTTCTTTCAGCGCGATCTTGGTTTGTTTTATTGAGGCTCAAATCCACTCATATTTTCATGAAAAAACGAGTGAATTTGAGCGTCAATAAAACAAATCAAGATCACGTTCAAAGAAAAAACGGCTGTAAACGCGCCTTTAGTAACATATATTGAATAACAAGCATGAAAGGTGCTGAGCAGAAAACGTTAACTATTAACGTACATTGAAAAACGACTGGTCGGTGCAGGTAACAAGCCCTAATGTCTTTTTCCTTTACTGAAGCCAAATCAGCAACCCCAGGAAAGAAAAACTCTGTAACATGCATTTCTTTCGCATGTAAGAAATTTCATAATCGCCTTCAAAATTCTTGTTTTTGGTGATTTGACCAACATAATATTTTCTGGGAAATGTTTTAAATTTAACTAGCACATAGTCACCTATTGCAGGCTCATTAGTGCAGTCTGGGACAAAGAGATTTTTTTCAACATCACAAGGGTCTGAAAAGTTGTCAAATGAATGATCTGACAGAAGAATCTGCATCTCATCAACGTTTGAAGTTTCGTTACTATACCGACGTTTTCTAGTGTTTTTAGCTTTCCGTTTTGGTGCTTTCTGAACTTTTTTACAACTTTTTAAAAGCTCTTTTTGGGGTGTGTCAGTTAAAATCATGCTACAACCTTTTTTTTTCTCTGATGTCTTTTTTTCTTCTGGGAGCTTTTGGATAACCAATTATTTGTTTAAGATCTGTTCATCAAGTAATAAGATCTGTTCATCAAGTACAACACTGTTTTGCCATCTCGTGCGGCTGTGGAACGTCTTTTCTCTATAGCAGCGTTTCTCAAACCTTTTTTTTTTCTGCGACTCAAAATCGCAAAAAACAACGATCTACAAATATGACTGCGACCCAAATAAATTTGAGTGAGCGCATATTGAAATAAAACAAAATTGTTATGTAAGCCAACAATGATTGATCGTCTAATTTTTAGCTGTATATGTGTGGGCAGAAATTTGTTCGTGAGCAAACTTATTTCGAGTTCTTGATTTTCGTCTTAAAAACGTAGTGATCTCCAAAAAAAAAAAAAAGAAAGAGGTCTTCATCTTGAATCTGACTCTGATTTATTGATTTTCCTCTCAAAAACGTAGTGATCTTTAAAAATATAATAAGGTCTTCATCTTACAATCGTAATGTTTTCTTAAAAAAGGGTCTTCACTTTTAAAATCTTGTATGCGCAAATCTTTCTCTTTTACGTGCGGTAATTTACTAGCTTTCGCGACCCATCTGCGTAGTCTTGGCGACTCACAATTGGGTCGCGACCCATCCACATAGTCTTAGCGACCCACATTTGAGTCGCGACCCACGGTTTGAAAAACGCTGCTCTATAGGAACGTCTTTTCTCTGTAGGAAAAGACAATTTATTCAATTTCTAAATCATCCATCTAAATCACCTGCTGAAGCTGTTTCGAATATTTCTTCTTCGTCTAAATTTTTCTCAACATTACACGCCACTAAAGGATACTGGCAAGTACCTTTAGAAAAAGAAAGTCAAGACTTTACCACATTTATCACGTCGTTCGGAAGATTTAAATTTCTTCGAGGTCCGATGGGACTAGCTTCTTCTCAAGACGAATATTGCGCAAGAGGCGATGAAGCTCTGCAAGGTATTGAACAAGTCGAAAAAGTGGTTGATGACGTTCTTATTCAAGACGAAACCGCACAGGAGCACTTGAATACCGTAGTGGCTGTACTAAACAGAAATCGAGAACACGGTATTACTCTTAATCCGAAGAAAGTACAGTTATTACAAAGTGCTGTCAGATATGTCGGATATATAGTGAGCAGCGACGGTATCAAAGCAGACTCCACAAAAATTGAAGCAATCTCTGAATTCCCTGCTCCAACAAACATAACTGAATTACAATCTTTTATGGGCATGGCAAACCAGCTGGGCGGATTTACTCACCTACTCAGTGAAGCAGCAGGTTCACTTTGAGACTTGCTCAAACCAAAAAATGCTTTTCTCTGGTCACCACAGCATGAAGAAGCATTTACAAACACAAAAGAAATTTTTTTGTAGCCATATTTTGGTTGCACTCGACCTCAATCTGCAAACGATACTGCAAACAGATGCATCTCGGTTAAAAGGTCTAGGTTTTGCACTTTTGCAAAAACATCAAGAAACGTGAAAATTGGTTCAAGCAGGATCACGTTTCATAACTGAGACTGAGTCAAACTATGCTATGGTTGAACTGGAATTGCTCGCTGTTGTTTGGGCTATGCGTAAATGCCGAATATATCTGCAAGGATTACCCAGTTTCGAGCTAATAATAAATCATAAGCTATTAGAGTCAATCCTGAATACCCAGACACTGGATATGGTTGATAATCCCAGGATTTAGAGACTTAAAGAAAAACTCAGTGCTTTCATATTCCACACCACCTGAAGAAAAGGCAAAGACCATGTGATACCCGACGCGTTGTCACGAGCACCGTGCCGCGACTCAGAACCAAAAGATATCATAAACGTAGACACAACCAGAATGATCCGCAAAAACGTTTCTGCAATTCTGAGAGGAAAAGACCCAGAAGTCACAAAAGAAACATTTATCGATCCAATGCTGGAAGACTTAAAAGAGAGTACTTAGCAGGACGAAGCAGCACAACAATTAACGAAGCAGCTATTAAAAACAACTTTTCAAAAGGAAACGAATATCCATTAGCTCAACCTTTCAAAAAGCTGAAAAATCAGCTTACTTTCGAAGATGGATTAATTCTCCTTAGCAGCCATCGTATTGTGGTGCCGGTACAGAAAAGAAAAGAAATACTGACAAAGCTACATGCCTCACATTAAGGCATTAAAAGAACAAAACAAAGAGTGCGTCAAATAGTGTACTGGCCAGGAATCAATAGTGACATCAAAAATACCATTGAAGCCTGCACGAAATGCCAAGAGCACCAGCCAAGCTTGCAACAGGAACCATTACAAGGCGATCCCCTCCCATCAAGACCATTTGAAGACGTATCTGCAGACTTATTTTATTATGCCGGTAAGACATACCTGGTTTATGTAGACCGTCTGTCGGGATGGATTAAGCTCAGCGAGTTCTTTCATGACCCTAGTTCACATCAGATAATCAGCACTATAAAAAAATTTTTTGTGGACACAGGTGTACCAGTACAAATTAAAAATGATGGAGGACCGCAATTCACATCAAGCAAGTTTTAACAGTTTCTCAAAAAATGGGGAGTAACTTCCAACATAAGTACTACACAATACCCACAGTCAAACGGACACGCAGAAGCAGCAGTGAAGGCCATGAAACACCTTGTTGCCAAAACTGCTGAGCATGGAAGTCTCGACTGCGATGAAATTAGCAGCGGCCTAATCGAATGGATCAACACACTCAAGGCCCACAGATTATCACCAGCTAAAATTTTATACGGCGCCCCGCTACGCTCAACCGTGCCAGCTAAACTGAAATATTTCAAGGAAGATTGGCAAAACAAATTCGACAAGTGGGACGCAGCTTTATCAAATATACAAGTGGCTGTAGAAACCGAATACAATAAACAAGCGAAACACCTCAACCCACTAAAAATCGGACAATATGTTTGAATTCAAGACCATATTACAAAAAAATGGTTGCGATCGGGACTCATCATCGGCGTCGGAAGAAACCGCGACTATCACATAAAACTACCGAGCGGTCGAGTCTGCTGGCGCAATAGACATTTTATTCGCCCTATCCCCACCGAAGAGGGAGACCCCAAAAAGGAAATGATGACATCAGACGAATGTCACGTCCATTTTGAAGATAAAGTCTTTCCACTATCTCCAACTTCGCGGCGAAGCGTGAGACAAAAACGCTTTCCTAATCATTTAAGGAATTTTGTATGAAGTAGCGTAAAACTCATAACGCTTGTGCCGTATTGTATATAGTTTGTGCATGTTTATTAATCGGGCTCGTACAATGTACAAATATTTTTCTTAGACAACCTTTTCGCTAAAAAGCTTCTTAAAAGGGGGTTGTTATAGTATGTGACATCATAGCGCACGGCTCCGCTGCCTTCTTCTCTCTGGTTTCATAAGTGTGGTTAAACGCGTGATAAACTATTATTATTCTTACATATAGATTCAGTCGTGTAACTATCGTGTAACTCCGTATAAATAAAAGAGCTAACTGCAGATACTAGTGGAACTCATAACAGTGGGCACGGTACTTTCTTAAAAGTACCGCGGTACCGGTACTCGGTACTTTTGAATAATATGATTTAATGGTAATCACTGAAACTCTGTCATAGATTGGATTTCATTTGACATTTAAAAATTGTATTTAACAAAACGAAAGCAATATCCTACGTATCCAACTGTTGACTTTCAAGAATTAATTATGCTTTGGATGTAAAAAACGTGCAGTGAATATGTTTTTAATTTGATTTTTTGGATGAATTACGCCTTGGACATATGAAAGGCCTAATAAATACGTTGTCTTCTGCTTTGTTTTTTATGCTAAAAAAAGTTTGTTAGGAATCGTACTAATTTCCATATAACCTATTACCGTAGTTTAGTCAGAGTTTCCCAAACTTTTTGGGCCACGGACCTCTATTTGCAAATCTTTTTTATCATGGACTCCAATCTTATGCCACATCAATTTTCTGCCCAGCCAACGAGGCAAGATAAAACAAACCCAAAAATAAATAGCACAAAATCCGTTAAAAAATAAATGCTTATAAACAGGCAAGCCATATTTCTGTAGGGGCAAATCGGGACGCTCGTTTATGACAAAAATTCGTCCCTAAAAAAAAGTGTTCTATAAAAAAAAGGTCATCACTTTGAATCTGTCTCGTATTTTATGGTATGGATTACTTTACCAAGTAAATATGTTTAACAAATTTTGTCATATCGTCGCGGACCTCTTGTGCCCTCATCGCGGACCCTATTTTGAGAAACTCTTGTTTTGGTAATGTAGTAAAATTATTCAACCTTCGCTGGCCGTTAAATGTTATGGTAAATTTTTATATTTTTGCTTGCAAAGCAACAAAATCAGAATTTCATCAAGTCCCTTTCGCATTGGTGATAGTATGAAATCTGGTGTTTAGTGGATTTTTGATTTTATGCAAAATAATATTTCCATTTTTATAATTAAACAACTAGAATGTTCCTTGCATATGCAGTATTTAAAAAATAAGAGAAGATTGCTACACACTTATTAAAGTTGCCTTTCAAAAAAACCAGCATGTCAAAATGTTCGTCCGTTGATCCAGATCTTTTTAGCCTGAGAACGTCTTTTCTCACAGAGAAAAGTTGAACCATGGTTCAATTTACCCCATTGCACATTAAAAATTAATGTATTTTATTTTTAGACTTTGATTATTAAAAAATCACATTTTTTTGCGTATATATTTTATTGAAAATGCCGAGAGTTTATACAAGAAAAACTAACCGCGGAAATGAGTCGAAAGAAATAATGGAAGCGGCTGCAACATGTGTAAAAAATGGAAAATCCCTAAGGTCTGCTTCCAAATCATTTAACATTTCCAGAAACACCTTGAAACGCTACATTGATAAGAAAGCAAGTGGTGCAGCCCAAAATTTATACGGCTATGGTTCTTTAAAAGAAAAAAAAAACGAATATTTCAAGAACCAATTGAAAAAGAGTTAGCAGATCTTGTTAAGGAACTTTCAAAAAGATTTTATGGTATCACTGCTACAAAATGTCGTCAACTCGCATATGAACTTGCTAAAAAAATAACATAGCTGCACCTGTGAGCTGGGAGGAAAATAAACTAGCCGGAAAAGAATGGTTTCGTTCCTTCATAAAAAAATATAACATATCATACAGGAAACCGGAAGCCACGTCTTTAGCCAGAGCAACAGCATTTAACCGCTATACAGTGAATGAATTTTTTGATAATCTAGCTTCAGTTATGGACAGGTACAAGTTCACACCTAATAGAATATTTAATGTTGATGAAACAGGTGTGACTACGGTGCAAAGCCCAAAACAAGTGTTAGCAGCGAAACGTACCAAACAAACTGGCTCCATCACATCAAGAGAGCGTGGAGAGTTAGTGAATACTTGTTTGCTGCATTAGTGCAAATGGTAATAGTATTTCACTGGCTTTTATTTCCCCCGAATAAAGTATAAAGATCATTTTGTCCATGATGGACCAACCGGCTCCATTGGCACTTCAAATAAATCAGAATGGATAAACAAAGAAATTTTTTCCATGTACTTAAAACACATCGTAAGTCAAATTTCTTGCAACAATGGAAATCGTGCGTTATTAATCTTGGATAACCATGAAAGTCATGTGTCCATGGCATCCATTCAGTTGGCAAAACAAAATGGATTAATTCTCTTGACTATCCCTCCTCATACCTCTCATCGCTTACAACCGCTAGACCGCTCAGTATTTGGACCTTTAAGGTAGAAATATAATCAGGCAATGGACGAATGGATGCGGTCTAATCCTGGAAAAATAGTTACTATTTATAATATTCCAGCCTTAATCAATAAAGCTTACTTAGCTGCATTTACTCTGGGTAACATACAAGCTGGATTTAAATCGACTGGTATCTATCCATTTTGCAGAGATATATTTGATGAAAGCGCCTTTGCTTCATCTGAATTAACTAATCGTTCTTATCTTAACCAGGAAATAATAGAGACCAGCAACGCACAAACAAGCTGTCAAAATCAGGACGACAATCTCTTTTCCACCATTTCAACTTCTAATCATTAATCAAATGATATCTCTTATGTGTCTCTTTCAGAAATTTTACCTGTTTCCCGTGCTGGACCACGAAAACTAACAGCAAGTGGTCGAAAACGAGGAAAAACGACAATTTTGACTGATATTCCGGAAAAAAACCAGTCACGAATCCATAACATATTAAAAAAAAAACAATAAAGAAAGCACCCTTAAATAAAAAAAAAAAACTATTTCATGAGAATTCGAGTGATGAAGAACCAGAACTTAATGTACAAGATTTGTGTAATGATAATAGTGACTACTCCGAAAAGTTAGTTCACCCAGTTCCAGGAGATTATGTTCTAGACAGTTTTAAGCCCACTGGAAAAGCAAATCCCCGTTTTTATATTGATCTGGTTGAAAGTATTGACGAGGAGACTGTTGAATGCGAGGCAAAATTTTTAAAAAAGTGCAACTTTGATCATATGACTGGGCAACCCACGTTTATTTTCAAGGAAGACGATGAATATTCCTTTCCAGAAAGTAATATCGTAAAGATACTTCCTCTTCCTTATGTCACGTGAACAACTTCTAGGCAAAAGAAATTTGTATTTCCGATAAATCTAAATCGCTGGAACGTGTATTAACGTTTTCTCATATGCCAAAATTATTGAATAATTAAATTCTTTGATTATTCGCTGTAAATTGCTATGTTTGAAATATTTGTGCTAGTAATTTTGCTCAAGTAGGCAGAATTAAAATATTCAATCCAAAGCTTGATGTGTAATACTTATAACAGTGGTCTAAAAAGTATGAGTTTATACAATATTAGGTTGCAATAATTTCTTTTTTTAACTTTTTTTAGTAACTTCTATGGATGGTCCAACTTATTTTTGGTACTTGTTCAACTTGCCCCGACGAAGGGGCAAGTTGAACCAAAAAGTGCCAACTTAGAACACAAATTATTAAAAATTGGGCGACTAAATTAAAAAATAATTTACATCATAATAAACCTTACATCTTGAAATATAATACTTTAAAATTTCTATTATATAGCGCTTATAATTAACGAGTTATCTTATTTTTTGTAAAATTTGGTTCAACTTATCTCATCTTCCCCTAATAATTGATTGAGTATTTGTGCCAATGACTTTTCAGACTGCAGTGGCGGATCCAGAAATTTGTTAAAGGGGGGCTAAGAGATATACTCGTATTGGAACAACATTTATTTAGGTATCATAAAAATTTTTTTCTTGTTTCGGAGGGTTCGTTTCCTAGCTCGCCCCTTATTTTTCAATCATACTGCACTAAGATTAAATCCTATAATTTCTGATATACCGTATTTAGCGCCGAAAGCGCTAAAATTTGAGATAATTGCACGCAAAAATGCTATTTTTTCCAAAGCTACAATGTCTTTTTTGGCAAAATAATCACTACATGCACAATAAACACGATAATTACTCTTTTTTGCACAACTGGTGCGGTGACCAAGCACATTTTTTTAAACATGTTATAACGCAGTGGTTTTCAACCGGGGTTCCGCGGAACCCTAGGGATCTGTCAGAACAGTTCAGGGGTTCCGCAAGTTGTTTGTGGAAGATGAACTTCGTGTGTGTCTATCAAAAACACGACCCAATCTTAAAGAGTTGTGCAAGAAACATTAGGCTCAAGTTTCTCATTGAATTTTTTACAGTTTGTATTAATAATTTCAGAGACCGATTCCGAGTGAAGACCTTTTTTTTTTTTAGAGAACACCCTGATTTTGGGACAAAAATAGAAATTTCGGAGACCGATTCCAAGTGAAGACCTTTTTTTTTTTTTAGAGAGCACCCTGATTTTGGGACAAAAATAGCCGGTTACGGCCCGCAAACTCAAATAATTTTGAAAAGTGGGCCACAAGAGTGCAGAAGTTGGACCACTTTGGCATAAGACAATCAAATTACCGCACAGGGGCTCCTCAAGCCTCTGGAATGTTTCATTGGGGTTCCGCTCCACCAAAAAGTTTCAAAACCACTGTTATAACGTATACAGTTTAGTTGGCGTCTCCCTATTTGCAACCTTTGCTCTATTTTGTTTTCAATTATAATCAATTGTTCTTTTCGATGCAAATAAAAACAAACTGCTACTACTATTACTACTACTACTATTTTAATAGCCTACAACGTCTAGACCTTTCTATAAAACAATTTCTTGGTCTATTGAAAAAGCTGTGGATAGTAGACTGACGTTTTTGTGTCATTATCTAATTTTCTACTTACAAATAACGTCGACGTGAACACTAAAGGCAGCCTGCTGTGTGTTTAAGTAAAAATTCCAAGTTTTATTTATTGTTTTATTTTATTTATTGAGGTGAAGCAACCTTGCTTCTTGTAATACAACGTCTATAAAATAATTCATTGCTATCTTAGCAAGCTACAACGTACATTCGTTTTGTTGCTTCTTCCTTTTTCTAATCCGCAGTCTTACGTTTATTATTAAATTATAGTTGTATTTTTATTATGTGGCGGAGCAGAAATAAAAGAAAACTGAACTGAACTGAACTGTACCACAATGATCTTAACATATCGCTTATTTTCTTTTGATCATCTTAAAAGAATAGCTAAACTTATTTCTGTTTTTGCTACGTTCTAGATATGCAGACGTACAGTACGTCGGAAAACAGAATTGGGAGAAATTCCTTGCGATAGATTTTCGAATTTCAATAACACAATGCGAAAGAAAATATACTGCTTTTGCTAGTAAGCTATTGCAAACCCAAACGAAATCAATAATTTTAACTAATTGTAACTTGCAACAGAAAGAACTTTATTATAGATTATGGCTGTTTGATTGCTATTTAACAGAATACGCTTTTAACAGTCTTTCGAGATAGCCGCCAAAAAATGAGAAATACGCAATTTTAGTTTTTAGTTTTAGTTTAGTTTTCTTTTATTTAGGACAGGAAGGGTTAGCGTACAAAAATGCTCTAGTCATGAAATGCTCCCGCAGTGAGCGTTAAGTCTATTCAGACTGGGCTTTTTAGAAAACCTTTACGACTGGGAGGGAGGGCGAGGCGGAAAGTGTCGGCGCTCTTTATTTGCTTATATTTCGACAATTAGTAGCGCTAAAAGTGTCATTCAAGGTTGTACAGAAAAAGAATTTCATACTCTTTCGATATAGATACTTAAATGTTGTAATGAAATATTATTTCGGATTAAAAAAGCGAGCTTTTGAAAGGTCCCTTTCGTAAAGTCCACTTTCGTAAATTGGCTGAAAAGCAGAGATTGATTTCAGAAAGTTAACGACTTTAATGGTTTGATTGATCGTATGATTAAAAGTAAAATTCTTTTACAGTTGGAATCGCCTTAGGGAGGTTACTGCAGTTAGCAGAAGAAGAAAATCGATTTCAGCAAAATCTGATTTCATTATTGAAATGCTTCGATCTTAGCAACAACAAATGTTTTCAAAATTCACTGAACTTTTTAAACAATTTTGGAAATAAACTATAATACAATAAAATTCATTACATGAAAAAATTGAAATTTTAAGTGTCACATCGTACTTTTTTTAATTAATTCAAAATGTTATAATAGGCCTAATTAGAAAAATCGAAAATCGAAATGAATTTCTATCGTAAGTTTATATTTTAATATTGATTTGGTCATAACTTGCGACACCAACATTTTTTCTTTCAGAATTATCCAATTTATAGTACGAATTTTAACATTAGAATAAAAAATAAAACATTGGTACAACCAATTAATGATATTGCACTCAAGCATAGCACAAAATATATGTTATTCGAATGTCTTTTGACCTTGTTTACGTAAATGTTCGATACAGTCCGCAGCATAATTCAAAAATAGAACGGAAGTCCTTTGATAATTTTTGATTACCTCAAGCAAACTGCGACAAATATTTCTTAAAATTTTATTTTTTAAATGAATCAATAGAGTTCAATTTTTTGATCCTTTTCATTAGCCTACACGCTCAGTGCATCAAAGAAAAATATTCTATTTAAAGTTGTTTCAAACATAAACTTACAGGGAGAAAAAATGAACGCACACCTATCTAGATATTGCACTGTACAGAAAGTAACATATAAAAATGAAATATAGTTATTCACGCCAAGTCATGCTAAATTTTAATACCGCGGTGCGTAGTGTTGTAAAATAATTTCCACTGCTTGTTCTTGTTGCAAGCAAAAATATAAGAAAAAAGCTGGAGCAGGGATCTTTTAACTCTGCTGCATTTGATGTGTCTTCTGCTTGAATAAAAAAAAGTTAAATAGCCTCTGTTGGTGCGTTTTCCGTTAAGTTCAATATCAACACTTAAAAATGATTGTGTTATTTTTTGTGGTAATTAGAATTTTATTGGTTGATTTCACTTCAGTAACCTCTTTTTATTCCGTTAAAATTGGTCAAAAATTGGAGTTTGAATAAAGTTTCAAGAAAAACACAGATATTGGATATGTACAGTATGTAAAGATTGAATGATATAGACTGACGCTGGCGTATAAAAAAATGATAAAATTAATTATATAATGTAAAACTTCAAGCGCATTAAGTAATTAACGATCTTTCTTTAATTTAATCAAAACAAAACCTGATATTTAAACCAATATGTTAAAACAATATTTTTTCAACCAATTTTAATTTTGTTTCTTTTTCTATGCACATTAATAATATGATTAATTAGTTGTATATTATCAAAAAATTTTAAGATTGATGGAAAAAATATGACAATATGAGCTTCATACACAAACCAATCATTCGTTTTCAAGATTTAACATTTTTATTGATTTTTAACGTATTTCAAGTCTATTTATTCTCCAGACTCGTACAAAAACGTTGAAGGCATTATACTAAGGGCAACTTTTAAGCGATACCGTACGTGCTTATTTAATGCTATATATGCGGGCCCGCGGGCAACCATAAGATCTAGCAGATAATTGCTTTCAGAGATGCCAAGATATTACAGTGGGTTGGAATTTTTAATTTACTTTTTTAGTTTTTATTTGAGACTTAAAAGATAACTAAAATGATAGTCTACCCAGACTACCCTACCAGCCCGAGTAAGCTAAGCCTAAACAAAAAGTAGTAAAAGGGCTACTTGGCTATGAAGTTCCTAATAAACCTCTCCCTACTTAAAATTAACAAGTAACTAGTAGGCTACCGAAAAGCTGGGGAAAGTACTGGGAAACACTTATTTATGACAAATGTCACTTTGTGATAATACTACTGTAAATCAAGAAACTCCTTTGAAGCTGCAATCGATACGAAAAACAAAAACATGTCGCAATGCTTGCAAAAAAAACTTTGAATGACCCTAGAATTAGAGTACCGCGGTACTTTATAAAAAAAAGTACCGGGGTACCGGTAACGATACTGAGAAAATACCGCGGTACTTTAGTACACGGTACTACCACCACTGAGAATTTGGCTACACATATTTGGCTAAATTACTTGGAACCATTACCATGGATTAACACGTGTAAAATGCAAGGAGTTAGCTTATGAATTTTCTCTTTACAACAATCTTGCCATTAAAAATGTAATGATTTTGCTCCACAGGCATTAATATTGCTGAAAACTTTAAATGTTTTACAGGTATTTTTATTTAAATTGACATTTCGTCGGTCAGAATGGGTTGGTCGGTCAGTTTAAATAAAAATACCTTGCTAATTGTTGGTTTGGTATTATCACCGGTAGACGTTTGAAGTTTTTTAGCAAAATCTTGCCCTTTCTAATCAATGGAAACCTAATAGGATCCAGAAAAGAAAGGGGGCTAACATTTAAACGAAGACAAAAGCCGTCTATTAAAACTCCAGTCTATTAAAACTCCAGTAACTTGGGCGTGCATCTGCTTTTAATAGGCGCAATGTCAATCATTGTTTCGAAAGTTCAGCAGCAGTTTTAAATAAATACAAATTTATTGCCAGCAGGTTTTCAATTTTGATTAAACTGGAGTAACAACGGTCCAAAAACCTCAAACTAATTGTGATAGTAAAAGGAATGAGAAAGGTTGGAGCTTTATTTCTGCAAAACGAGGTTTATTAGTAATTTTAGCATACTCAATCTGTGCAAATGGAAACGTGGTGCCATCAATGTTTATTTTTCCTCCGAAAAATTACAGAGATCATTTTATACTTACATGGTGGACCACAAGGTTGCATTGTCTATGATCATGACCAGTGGCGGCTCGTACATAGGGGCCACAGGGGCCGGGCCCCACTAAAAATTTAACTAATAATATGTGAATTTCTAAAAAAAAAACTATATTAAATATCAAAATGTTTACATGCATGCCAAGATAACAGTTAACAAAAAAACAACGAAAAATATTTTCAAATATTTCCTGAAGTCTCTTCAAAACGATCCAGAGGGGCCCACATATTTTGGCCCGTTTACTCCTATATATTTACACCTAAAGCCAACCAACTCACGCGCCGCGCTTTGTGAAGATTTTACTATGCTAGCAATAGCACAAAATTGGGGCCAGCGATGTCTGGCCCAAACAGCAATCGTAACTTATAAGCAGACGTTAGCTGCGCCTGCCTTTTTTGGCTTAAGCGTGATCAATTGTACAGTTTAATTTGCTTTAATTTTGTGAGTTTGAGTTCGTTTTCAATTCGACAGTTTTAATTTTTTTTCTATTTGAATAAGGTATTTCAACTTCAACTTAAAATAAAGAAACAATTTGTTAAAGAATAATTTTGGTAAAACAAATATTTTGGTTTTCTATTTGAATAAGGAAACAAATTGGTTAGTAAGAAGTCTCTTCAAAACGATGCAGGGGGGCCCACATATTTTGGCCCGTTTACTCCTATATATTTACACCTAAAGCCAACCAACTCACGCGCCGTGCTTTGTGAAGATTTTACTATGCTAGCAATAGCACAAAATTGGGGCCAGCGATGTCTGGCCCAAACAGCAATCGTAACTTATAAATAGACGTTAGCTGCGCCAGCCCGTGTGCAGCCTTAGAAAATTAGTTGTTATTCAGTTGATATTAAGTGATGTGTTGCATTCTTTTGTGAGACAGCAGTTTCTGGTTCTCAGCACATGTTTTTTCACAGCTGTGGTTGTTTATCAGTTATTGGTAACGTGATTTATTGTTATTTTGCTGCGCTTACCTCTTTGGCGAAGGTTAAAAGGTTAAGACTATTAGCATTGTGATTCAATCACGTTACATGCGTTTGAATTTCGGTCGCTACAACTCATAGAATTTAGGTCGCTGCAACTCTAGAAGAGCTGCAACTCATGCATCTGTTTCTCATTTGCAATTGCAATCATGTGTAACGGAAGCATGTGATACAATCACAGAGGAAGTTAAAGAAAACTTCGGATCTTCGGATAAATTTTGTTCATTTTCCATAGTGAATCCAGCTGAATTTGAGCTTTATAGAAACTCTTTTCCTGACAATTATGTTAAAGAAATTGCTTCGAATTACGCAATCCTTAATAAAGATAAACTGAAGTGTGAATTGTCCGTTTTGTATGCAAATGATAATTTTAGTGGAATTTCCAATATTAGCGAGCTATTAAAATTCATGAATGAAAATGGACTTGATGAAATATTTTTTAAAGTGTCTAAACTGCTTGAAATTGTTCTTGTGACACCAATTTCAACTGCTGACTCAGAGAGAAGCTTCAGCACAATGAAGCGAATAAAAACGTATCTTCAAAACACCATGTTGCAAGACAAACTGAACAGCCTCGCTTGCCTGTCGATACATAAGGGGTATATTAGCAAAATCAGAGATTACAACAACAAAGTCATCAACATTTTCGCGCAGATAAAGGACCGAAGAGCTGACTACTTATACAAATAAAGGTTAGAGTTGAATATTGCATTTTTTGTTAAAAATTTATTTACCCCGCCTTTGAATTTAGGTAGTCTATGAATGGAACTTTTTGACATTTCAAAAATTGTTTTGCTGGCCCCACCATTAATGAAAGCCACGAGCCGCCACTGATCATGACTATGAAGGAGTATCTTTAAAAAAGGTTCCCACTAGTTTTGGAATTAGTAATGAAACAACGTTCATAGTTAATGAAGAGAATGAATACCCTTTTGCTGCATCTGATATTTTGATCAAATTGCCATCCCCAGACTGTGGGGGCTCATTACGTAAAAGCGTTAAACATTCTGCTGTGTTCTAGTTTGTAATTTTGGCAATAATATAAGTTTGAAAAAATTAATTAACTTTCTGCTGAATGATGTTTTTAAATTGTTTGCAGCTTGTGAGAACTTTTGAAATTGTCTTGTGACAGCTATCTTGCACGTAAAACGTCAGCAGCAAGTTGTAATGAAACCAATTATATATTTTGTGGTACTTCTTAAACTGTACGGTTAAAAACTGGACAAACATTAAGTTTTTACGGGCTGATAACTAATCAACTAACTTGTTTGGGTGTGTTCGTGTTTCAGAACATGCTGCAGAAAAACCAGGCATAGCCAGATGTTGTAACTACGTAAAAAATAGCCCAGTAAAGAAGCTTTGATTTGCGCTATTGGTTACAATTCTATGTCAAATACTTTTTAAATTATGCAAATTTAAGTAAAACCCGCATCAACTAACCTGACCTTCCCCCACTATTTGCTCCTTTAATTCTGGTGCTCCTGGATTATATGATTACAATTTAAAGCTGCTGAAAACTGCCTAGCAGAGGAAAATGCTGTAAAATGTCACGAGAGCATTACGCGAGTACGAAATGAGCCGAGGTATAATTGATCAAGATTGCCATTAAAACCGCGTTCTTACCCACTCGGCCACGCTGCCAACTTATTACTTCTGTTATTTTGTTATTTCTGTTTTGAATTAACAGATTGATTCTCTTATTTTCTGCTATTCGAAAAAGGGTCGACAACACTAAAAAATCAAAACATTTATTAGTTGCAATAATGGAAAATAATACGCTCGAAAAAATTACGTTGTTATAATATAAAAGATAAAGCAATAAAAATGTGGAAATCTAAAAGTAATTAGTTTAAGATAAGGTGAAAAAGAAACAATTCAAAACACCTTTAATAAAAATGTTACAGGTCATAATTTATGGGATCAATTTGATAATGGAATAACATGATGAACAAAGGAAGTTATAACAAATACTTATACACAATCACAGCAATGTTCAGCAATGCAGATAACAACTTTACAACGCTTTTAGTGTTGGAATGTTCTTCTGGAGAATAAGACGAACAAATTTTGAATGATTCGATTACAATAACTGGTTAATGGTAGGAAAAGGTTAACACCAGGGTCGAAAAACACCCGCAATAAAATTTTTTATCTACAGCTCGGTACGTTCAATTTCATTTATCTCAGAATCGACTCTCTCATGAATGCCGTGCCATTTATTAAAAGCAAGCAAAGCAACATTTTTGGCAGATATCATTGACATTTCCATTGCACTCGAGGCCCACTCAATCGGACTTGTATAATAGAAGCCATCATCATTTAAAACAAAAGTATTCAATTGATCGGGCGGGCTAAAAAAAACAATGAAAACGCAATGATTTACAGTGTTGCAACCGACCAACAGAGAAGCAGAGAAGCAGATAGTGCTTCTATTACATTCTTTTTCTAGACTGGTTGTAACAGAGCGTTTGCTCACCTGTAATGGGGATAAGCCTCCCACCTAACTTCAGCTTTTACCGTGCGACTTTCGAAGAGCGTCGATAATTGCTGCTCGGATAAAGTTTGCGAGGAAAAGACTTTATAAATTGAATCGTCGATTGAGCTTCCTTTGGCTGGATCAAAGTTGACGGGAACGTGCAAGCCGATCGATCTATTCGAAATCTGATTCAAATCAGTGAACTGACATTAATTCAATGACGTAATACTTATAAAATAAATCCCGAACGGTGAATATTGATCCGGGACATGACGAAAGAGAGTCACAATTGAACATGGTCGAATTCAGTTTCCCTTTGACAAAAGTGGCAATTGTTGTTCTGAAAGTTGATGTATGTACGTGCTAAGTTGATGAACTTATCTTAAAGGATTTTACTTTTAAAAGGTTCAAATTACTGATAATGCCGAGGATCTGTGGCGGCAGACGGACAGGATCCTTTCCCAGTAAAAGCTTCCGTCACGTTGATATGGGATTTATCGCGGTTAATTGGAGTTGCAATCACAACAATGTCGTAAAGTCTAAAAACCAACAGAAAAACTATAGGATCATCAACATATGAAAGTTTAATTGCAGTTTGATGATTCTTATATTGAATGTTGACTTTCACTATTTAATGAAACCTAATAAATTGAAGTTTAAAGTTGGTAATGTACAATTACAAATACAAACATTATACACAGTTACTGCTTCAAAAGGTCTAGTAATAAAAAGCGATGTATAAAAACTGTTAAAAATTGTTTTACAAAAAGAATTAATCGGATTATTGCAAACCAGTTCAGAATTAAAATTTGTTTTGGCTGAAATCTAGGAAAATAACATAAATCATTAAAACAAACCTTTGCGATTTATCACTTAAAACGGTGAAAAGCGTTTCACTAGATTGCTTTGAAACTTTTGTCACTTTTTCATTCAAAAATAAAGCATTCGAGTTATCCATAAATTTTTCACATAACAGCTTGTTTCCTCCTTTAACTGACCATAAGCCAGGCTGAATACCAGCCATAGAAACCAAACCTTAAAAATATTTGGCGTTGTGTGCTTCAATTGATTCTTCAGATGAAAGTCTCAAACGTAAAGTGTCTGTTTGGCAATCACTTTAGTATGTTTTCAAAGATATCAAATGTGTCCAACATTTTTATTTATTCGAGGAACTGCTTGTCAAGGCCATCATGCAGTGCTTTTCTATAAGAACATTGAAAAGCGCCTTTGACATACGTTAAACCGGAAATTTAACAATCGCAAACCCAAGCGGTTATTGTAATCAATGCGCCAAGTTGATTGGTCATTAAAAATTTTTAAATTGCCAAAACAAAACTGGAATTGAAGAAAAACCGACTATAACCCGACAAACTACAAAAAATTGCAACAAATTATGAATTATTGCGATTAAAAGAAGGTGTTCTCAACCGGGGTGCCACGAACAAAATTTTACTTTTTTTATAAAGCTCAAAACTTCGGTTTTTGTTTTAAGCCTTTATTTTAAAGTGCAGTGGTCTGGTGCTTCTCGTTTTAGGTGGCTTAGTTTCTAACTATTAAAAAAATCATTTTGGGATGCCGCAAAATATTTATCTTCTTTGAGGGTTGCCAGAAGTGAAAAAGGTTGAGAATTACTAGAATAAGGCTTTAATGTCTGAAAAACAGAATTCTTCAAAATATGTCTGAAAATGGTGATAATAATTTTTACTAATTACCTAAGGTAACCCTAAAAAAAAAGTAACAGATCGTCAAAAAAAAAGGTCAGTTAGATTTTTTGTGTAAATTTGGCTAAATAAATATAACTTATATTTTTTTAAGCAAAACTCAAAAAATTGTAGATATATCTGATTTATAATTCGTGTTAAGCAAATAGCATTAGTGGTAGGAAATGTGATATTTTGAAATTAGATAAATCGACTTTACTATTTTAAATTTTAAAAGTCAATCAATTTTTAAAAATGGCGTTCGATTTCAATAAAAACTCAAGCATTTTTAAACATAACATAATTGTAACAAACCAAATTTAAATCAATAAAGGTAATCAATAAAACAGCACTGACAGTAACCTTAAATTATACAAAAATTAAAAGCAAATATTATCCAAAAATCTAACCGACGAATCCATTCACAGCACATGTTTGTCCATAATTATTTCTCAATCCTCCGTTTAGTAAAATATCTATTATAGAATTGTGAAAACCCTTTTCTTTGAAAAATTGACATGAAGTAATCTAAACAAATTATTAATGTCAATTTAAAATAATAAATAAATGCATATAAAAAACAAATGTGATGATTAGCAGTATTAGATTTTTAAAATTTTTGGTAACAACACTAAAACAGAATATAAATACCTGTGTTGCACTAATAAACTCATCTTTACCAACAGCTTTAAGCAGGCTATCAACAGAGGAATAACTGTAACCCAGTTTATGAAGTTGGTAAACACTACAATATAAAACTATTAGCAAAAAACAAGTTGCAAACACATAAGTTACACTTAATTTAGCAAAACCAAGTATAAACTAAAATTAAGGCAAGTTGTACTTTAGAAATTTATCCATAAATTTATTTTCAATCCATGAAAGTCGAAAAAAATCCAAGCCAAAAGCCCACAAAAATTTTAACAAAGTAATTATACTCCATTTGCTGGTTTGCAAAACATATTCTTTTCCATTAAAAAAACTGCTAGTTTTATCCAGTGACAGTGCATCTTGAAGACCTAAAAATTTAACAAATGATTTGACCAGCTACTAATTCTAGAACTACACAATCACACAATTTTAAACCCAGAAATCTAAATGCATGTTTGTGCCTGCTGCATGTAGACTATAAGAAACCTGTTTGTGCTAGGAATTGTATGGGTCAGCAAAGAAAATTTTTTATGAAACACTAAGTAATATGAAAGTACATGTAAGCTTTATGTTTCATTTTCAGGTCCAGAACTGGGCCCTAGGAATGAGCTTGCCCTTAATAGCAATGGTCAAGGGGCAATCTAAGTTGCCTTCAAGGTGATGTAGGGCAGGCATGTCAAACTTGTGTGCTTATGAACCACATTTATGGCATTACAGCATTAATAGAATTTTGGGCCGCAAATCTAAGGATGCTAAACTAGTTTTTCACATTCTGCAAAGGCCAAAGTTTGTTGTTTACTTCTGGGTCTGAACTAGATCACTAAAAACACTATTCTCTTGCTATTTTTTAATTAAAATAATCAATTAAAAATAATTGAAAAAAAAATGTTTACAAATCAAAATTCAAATCTCACAAATGAATACAAGTGAGAAGACATATTTGGTATTTAACACTTGATCACAATAGTTGGACCATTTTTTGCTTTCTAGTTTTTCAAGATTGAGTTGAAAAGACTTTGCCATCCCAACTTTAGCCAGTAAAGATATAAGTCAGTCATCCTGGTTTTCTGACTAATTATAACTATTTCCACAAATAAAAATAGTTGTATACAAACATGTTTGTTTATGCAATGATCTTTTTTTTGGTCAATACTTTCGAGTTCAACAAAAAATTTTGTTGCTGCCTTCCTGGAAACTTGTCGGCAATTCACCAGGACCAAAAAAAAGTCATGCAAAAAACATTTTCATCCACAAAATTTGTAGAAATCAAAATAAAGACTTTTTTTGTTTTTAACTAAAAGTACTAACGAAATTTGTAACTTTAAAAATTAACATAAAAATAATGGCAAGAGTCTTTTTTTCATAGTGGCAAGAGCTGCTGGCAGACCCCCTGTTGGGAACAGCTGATCTACATAGAATAAAACATGAATATTCAAGTTTCATAATACTTTGCTTTTTGCTAAGAGTTTTGTTGTATTGTTCTTGAATTGTTTGGATAGAATAAAATATGCAAAATTTACCAAAATCTAGTCGCACAGTTTTTTGATTGTCTCACAATCTTTGCAAGACATTTCAAAAAATACAAAACTCCCAAAAATAACAGTTGCCTGGAGCAAAAAAAAGTTTTTCTTTTTTGTTAAATACAGAACAAGAACTTAGTTTATCTACCCCACAAAACTAATGCATGTTTTTTTAAGAAAATTAAACATATTAAAACTAAGGTTTTTTGTCCTCAGTTAACTTGTTTGAAATAATTAAGTATGCTATTACAAAACCTGGGCTTTAATCTGCAGTTTCTTTTCTTAAAAATGGCAAAATAAAATTTAAATTAAACTTCAAATAAATAAAAGTTATATGCAAAACCATTATTCAAAAATAATTTTTTTATTGAACAATTGTTTGAATTAACAAATGATTTGTAAAAGTTGATTGCAAACAGTTTTATAAAATAACATGAGCTATCTGCAAACTTTGGGTAAGAGTTTCTGCAGCTATAAAATAATTCATCAGTTATATAAAAACTTTAAAATGAGAATATTATCTTACCAAATGTTTTTGCAGCTATTTTTGCATATAAGTTTTTCTGATGTATTATAGAAGCACCACTTTCATATTCAAAATTTCCCACATTTACAGTGCTCACTCGGCCACACAATTTGTTACTTGACTCATAAACATGGATGTCTACATTACTACCAAAAAGTTGTCGCATAAAAAATGCACTTGAAGTACCACCAATTCCTCCTCCAACAATTGCTAAATATAAATTTTACACCAAATTTATTTACAAATAAACATTTTACATTTGTAAGTCATATGAAATGACTATTTAAAGATCAAAAAAAAGTTCAAAAAAAATTATCTACCTATTAACTTATTAATGTATAACACACAGAAAAATAAGCAAAAATTATATTTAAAAAAATGCTTCTTATTATTTTTTAAGACATTTTGTAAAAAAAATTAAAAAAGTGATATCTGGGCTGCTTTTTGGTGCACTTGTTAGAGGTAGTGTATTGAGAATGACTTCCTTGTATTCTGTTATGAAAATTTACTTGTATCATCTGAGCAATGAATAATCTTTGGAATGATGTTAACCAAATCAAAAGCAAACAATTTAAAAATCAAACCTCATTTTAAATATACAATCAAAAAACATGGTGATCTTTTTAACTGTTTTTTAATACTGATATGAAGAAATTATTAAATGACATGATAAGATATGAGATAAAATATTTGATGAGATTGTTCTTTATGTACCAAATTAATAAAGATTATGATAGTTCTGCTAAAAGCAACAAACTATGCAAGGTTTAGAGAAAGTATTTGTTCTTAATCTGATATAAAATGACATTTAATCTAAACAAGATGAGCAGGCCACTTTACCAATTTATCAATGGATTTAATGTAGAACTATTAAGCTCAAGGCCAACAGTTTGATTTCATTGTATGAATTATTTTACACGATTTACTGTAAAATGATTACTAATATGCTAAAACATTAAGGCAATAGCATAAATTAAAACCCCAAAAAAATAATTCAAAAGTATTAGAAAATAATACGTATAAAAACACACCAAAGCTTATATGAAACTTACCAATTTTTTTTGGTGGTTGTTTATTAGTAACTCTTGCATCTTTTCTCATAGAAACAAGATATAAACTGTTTGCCAAATCAGCCTCAGAAAAACAACTTCCTAAATGCAGAATAGAAAAAACAAATAAGAATTTGAAAATTTTTACAAATTTTAACTGAATTAAATATATCATTTTGAAATATACAGCATCTGTTATACTGAACACCTATAAAAACATAAAGTAGAAATAAAATAATGATTTAAAACAAGTGGCCATCATATTTTTTCTATATCTTTTTACATACTTCTGTCTAATTTTTTGTTTAACTCCTCTACTGGGCCTTTTCAGTAAGTAATTGTGACTGTTTCTTGTCAGTGAAACTAACTAGGAATCCCCCTACAGCACCAGAAGGTTCATGGTTGCTTCTTAAAGAGACCCAGTCTTTTCAAAAGGGTTTCCAGTATGCCAAACTTTGCTTAATCCTGGCAAAGCTGTTAAATGTCATAATCAAGGCAAAGTACTGGATTAATGTTTATCCAAGACATTTCTATAATAAAATTTGCACAAGTGATGATCTTGTTTAATTGTTTTTATTTATTTTATTTAACTATATTTCAGTATTAATCCCTTGTTAATTCAGCAAAAACATTATATATCCTTTGTTTAGTTTAGAAAAGATTGTAGCAACTACATTGGTGACAAATTTACAAGCAAAAGATTTTGAGAAATCAGAGTCAGATCAAAGTAAATTGACTCTGATTTCTCAAAATGTGAAATCAGAGTTAGTTCACTTTGATCTTGGTGAAAAAGATTGGCCGACTACAAGAATCCAATCCAAATTATAAATTTAGTTAAACCAGGCAGGCTGTAAAAATCAGAGTCAGTTCACTTTGATCTTAGTGAAAAAGATTGGTTGACTACAAGAATCCAAGCCAAATTATAAATTTAGTTAAATCAGGCAGGCCACAAAAAGGTGTGGCTTTAACTAAATTTATAATTTGGCCTGCCAACTTTAACTAAATTTATAATTTGGCTCATTATGAAAAAAGTTTGACATTCTTGGTATAGACTAGTGGTTCTCAACCTTTTTGCACCTACAGCACACTTTGGGACCTTTTGAAAATTTGCAGCACAGTTGGACCAGAGTGCAAGTTTTTGTCCCTGAAAAAAGATCTTTACTTTGAATTTCTTAATTTTCATCTCTAAAAGTATTGTTGTCTAAAAAAACTCTACACTTTGTATTTGTCTCAGATTTCTTAAATTTCATCCTTAAAAAGTGGTGTTCTCTGAAAAAAGATTGTGGAGCAATGGACTATTGTTTTTTAAAAGTTTTGTAAATTGTATGGGTAACTTTGTTCAGCAGTTTGTACAAAGTATGGGGTAACTTTGTTCAGCAGTTTGTTTGAAAGTGTTCAGCCACAAAACTGTTATGATGTTATCAAAATATCTTTTTCGATAGCTTAAAGGCAGAGTGTTATGATCAATAGGAAAAAGCTTTTTTATTGACAGTGTCAGGTTATTAAAAGTGAGAAACCTCCAAAATTGATCAACGTTACCTTGTTTTAAGGTACTTTTTAATACACATATTATAGTTCATCTTGCTTTAATTTATAATGAAAATTATCTTACCTTACTATTTTAAGTAGTACAGTAGAATTACAAAAAACATCTTAAAAGAATAATTACATATGAAGACACATGAGGATTAAAAAAATTAAAAGTTTTTGCTTCTCATATCACTATCACACTGCTTAATAAGATAGGGTGAAATAAAACTATTAATTAAGCAGATACAGGGTGTCAAGAAAGTTCCTGATCCTAGACAAAATTATATAGGGCTAATGACAGAAGGTTAAATCAACAAAAGGTTTATTGTGGTGATAGAACAAAGCTCCATGAACATAAAAAAATCTGGTTTATTCAAAATGACCCCCCATCTGTATCAATAACACGTTGGAGCCTCTGTCGGAAATTCTGACAAGCAGCACGAAGGGCATCTTGAGGAATTTTCTCCCATGCTCGTTTCAGGGAAGCTCGAAGATCCTCCAGATTGTTATGGGGTGAAGAACAGGCTTCTTTTTCCAGAATACCCCACACACAGAAATCCATAGGATTGAGATTGGGCAAAGATGGTGGCCACAAATCTTTGGTCCAGAATGAAGGAAAGTGCTCTTTGCACCACTTCTGCGTCTTCTTTGATGTGTGAGAAGGCGCGCCGTCTTGTTGGAAGGTGAAGGACTTATTTTTGAACTTTTCCTTCATTGATGCGAGGGCAGGGGTTAAAATATCATTGACATACGAATCTGTATTCACTTTGACCCCCCCAACAAAAATGAGGGGAGATTTCCAAGATTTGGAGATCGCACCCCATACCATCACAGACGAGGATTTCTGTCAGCGTGAAACAAATCGAAGATGATCAGGGAGGTCCTTGGGCGACTTTCCGAGAATCCTGTCATTCTGGGTGTTGAACTTCGCCTCCACCAAGAAGAGTTTTTCGTCTGAAAAAACGATTTCGCCTTTCTCCATGCCTCCCTTCAGATGGTTCAGCAGAATTTTGGCCCTCTCCTTTCTTTTTCGCTTCTGGAGGTCAGTTAGGAGTTGTCTTGTCCTGATTTTGTACGGGGACATTTTGAGATCCTGTTCAACAATTGTTCTGACAGACTCATGGCTGATATTCATGTCTTTAGCCGTTTTCCTCAAGGATCGTTTGGGGTTCCTCCGAATTCTCTCCCTGAGGGCCTTGATCTTTGCTGGAGTGCGAGCAGATCGAGGTCGTCCACTCCTATCCCAATCCTCCATGGTTCCAAGTTCTTGGAAGCACAAGATTGTATCGCGAACAGTCGATTTTGGTGCTTTTAGCAACTTCATAATTTTAGAATTTGAATGTCCCGCACGATGAAGTTGAATGATTGCAGCTCTTTTACTCATTTTATTATTATTTTAGCCAAAAAAATTTGAAAAGTGTATCTGAAACATTGAAAAGGAGGATTAAGTGGAAAAATGACGTACAGAACTTCTCATAATTCATTGAAGTTTTTGAATTACATTAAATTTAAAAATCGATCGGGAACTTTCTTGACACCCTGTACAGTAAGGCCTTGGTCTATAAGATTTTTGGTCTACAAGAATCCAATCCAAGAAATTTTTGACTTGGTCTACAACCAATGTTTCAGTCTACAAGAAAAGTTTCGCTAACAATCAAAAGTCTACAATGATTAAATTTTCATTTTGATTTTATTTCAGTGTTCAATTTGTTTAAAGTGCTTTAATTTTTATTGTTTTGCTTTCTTAACTTTGATTTTGATTTTTAAAATTTGTTTCATTTAACCTTTAAAATGTGTATCTTCATGTTAAGTTTCATTTTATTTCATTTTTGGTGTTTAGTTTTTTAAGTATTTTTGATTTCATTGTTTTGCTTTTTGAATTTGATTTTTACAGTTTGTTTTAAATTTAAAATGCATTGATTTTAATTTTGCTTTTTTGAATTATATGTCTTTCTATTGTATATATGTATGTTTTGGTGTCATAAATAAAATTTTGTTAATGTATTTTTGCTTTTTTTAATCTTATTTATTGCTTTATTTATTTCTATGTTGCATATTTATGATTATTAACTGAACATAAGTATATGCAAGACATTGTAATTGATTTACCAAGGTTGTGGTAAGAATTTTAAGATTTCAGAATGGATTAAACCTATTTTAGTTAATTTAAATAGGAAAAATTGATTTGGTCTGCGACTGTTTTCATCTACAAGCATGTTCTTAAAATGAATTAATCTCATAGACTGAGGCCCCACTGTACTACTAAAATGTTAAATATGAAAACCATACAACTTGGTTTGGTTGTAGGCTCATGACATGAATCTGCAATTAAAGGAAAAATTAAACTTGTAAATCAAACCATGTAGTTACATGGTTTGCAGTAGAAAATGTGACCTTTCCAGGTGTGCTTTAATTTTAAAACTGTTAAATTTATTATAGTTCAGTTCTACTTAACACTTTGACTGCCATGGCAGACATTATTGTGTGCCACAGAGCTTTCCTCCAGGGCTTTGGCACACACATATGTGTGCCACCCATTACATCTTTTTTGCAGGTGTCACACTACTTTAAGTTTGAATGGGTATTTGATGTTTATGGCATCTGGAGAAAGTCATAGGAGCCAGATTTAAAACATTGATTCTGATGGATGGTGTCTTTATGATAATCTTTTTTCACCAAGACCATTATACAAGAGACATGATTTAATAATTGCAATACCTCCAAAGCATAGTAGATTTAGTGGTTTTATTTTATATTTCATCCAAAGAAAAGATTATAGTGTGGTAAGGATAAAAAAATACAAATTGTTGAGAAAAAGAGTTATTAAATTTTGGAATAATTCCTCTTTTTATACAACTCATACTATAACTTGATACAAAAACAGAATAAGTAAAATAATAAATGTAAACTAAATACATGTAACTAAATGTAAGCCAAATAAAACAGAATTACAGGGTGCAGACAAAGTCCTTGGACAAATTTTAAAATTCAATTTAATGGATGTTTAAATATGTATATGCGGTAAGTTTTTAGTGTTATGAATTATAACAAGCCTCATATTTCAGATTTCATCATTTATTTTTTAAAAATTTTGCTTTAATAGCAAATATGAGTGCTAAATGTGCAGCCATTATTGAGCTTTATCACGCAGGCAAGACAAAACTCTGAAATAGTGAAGTTTCTTAAAGCGGCAAGATCGACTGTTTATTACACTGTTACAAGGTTTCAAGAACTTAGAAGTATTGAAGATTGTTCTCAATATGGAAGACCACAATCTTCTGGAAGATGCCAAAGGTTGTTAATGCTGTCAGAGCTGAGTCCAGCGCAATCCAAAGAGATTCATGAGGGGAATAGCCTGTGATATGAATGTGAGTGACAAGATGATGAAAAACATCGTTAAGACAGATTTGAAGTTGTTATCTCTCAAAATGCAAACTTGTCAGCACCTCACAGACCTCCAAAAAGAAAAGAGACTGGATCGAGCAAAGATTCTTCTTAACAAGTTGAAGGCATTTACAGACATGGTCATGTATGGATGAGGTCATGTACGGACATGGACGAGATCATTTTCTTTGATGAGAAATTGTTCACTGTTGAGGCAATCTGCAAACAACAAAATGACCAAGTCCTAGCAAAATCTTTTGCAAACGTTCCTAATTCCAGAAGGGTTTTCATACACCAGAAACCTTCTTTTGTCATGGTGTGGGCTGCCACATCCAAAAACATGGAAGTCTCCAAAGAAACCATAGTGCCAGGATCACTTTCCACATTTCTGGAGCAAGGAGGTTTGGCTGCCCTCATCACCAGACCTGAAGGCAATGGACTGTTGTGTTTAGTCCCTTTTAGAGGCAGATGCTTGTGCTTCTCATGGGTTAATTGAAGCTCTGAAGCGCTCTCTCGTGACAGCATGGGCCAAAATGCCTCAAGAAACTCTGCATAAAGCGGCAGAGGGCTTCCGTAGCAGACTTAAGTGTGTAATTTAAACCAGAGGGGGTCATATTGAATAAAATTTATTACAAATCTTTAAAAATGGCTTGTTAAATATATTCTTCAATATTTTGTAGTTTTATTCACTATTTACGGAAATATCACATTTTAAAGTTGTCCATGGACTTTGTCTGCACCCTGTACATTCCAATAAAAGCATTGTTTTCCTCATCCATGAAATTCTTTGAAACAACTAAGGTAGAACCGTAGAAATAAATTTCTCTTGGGCATGCACTGCAGTAGGTAAACACATACTTGGCCTTTCTTCTGGCCTCAAGCCTTGATTGCTCATTTGCTAATTTTTCATAGCACTTTCTGCACCTTTGCTTTACCTTCTTTCTTTCTTCATTTAATTTTTCTAGAAGAAGGTGCTTTACCTTCTTAGGTTTGGAGTCAGAGAGCCTTGGATTAGGTATTTGGAGAAGTGAAAGTACAATACTTTCTTTGAACACTTTCAGCTTTATGCTTTTTCCTGTCTGCTTTTTATATAGACAACCCAGGCATTTGTGATAGCTATTCCTGTGAAGAGTGATATCGCCAATTTTTGGTACCACTTTATGCCTTTCTGGAGGGCCAAATCATACAATGCCCATTTGGTCTGAAATGTCAATTCCTATTTTTCCTTTGTTTTAGGCAATGATTCCTATTGGCTTCTTTTCTGCTTGTCTTGAAATCCCGCATTGTCTATGCTCTGGTCTCATGATGTCTGTGCTTGTGCTTGGTTGTTCGCCATATGATGGTCCTGGTCTCATGATGCCTGTACTTGTGCTTGGTTGTTCATCATGTGATGGTTCTGCCTGTGGTTCTTCTTCTTGTTCTTCTCCTTTAGGTCTCACATTAATAAGCATTGGTGCATGTTTGGTGGACAGAAGCCTAACATCACAGGCATCTTTCCACTTCAATACAACAATCCCTTGCTTGTCCTGTTGGTATATTATTTTACCCTTTTGAAGAGGTGCCTCCATTACTACTTGGGGCATGTTCTTCTTTCTTGGCCTCACAGTTCCAACTACATTGTATTTTTTGGCATAAAAAAGACGTAGCAAGTTCATAACTTGTATAAAAGTTATCAACATACAAGGTCCTTCCTTTATTTAGAAGTGATGACATGAGGTTGGTGCATACTTTCTTTGCCAATCCAACTTGTCTTGTGCCATCCTGAGACTGTGCTGTGTATACTGAAAGATTGTACGTATACCCCTCTATGGAACAAAGTTTGAAGAGTTTGATTTCATACTTGTGTGCCTTGTTAGGGATGTATTGTCTAAAGACAAGTCTCCCTTGCCAAGGAATAAGGGTTTCATCGATCACTACTTCCTCACCAGATTGATATAATGACTGAAGGTTCTCATTCATCAGATCTAACATTGTTGCAATTTTCGCCAATCTGTTTGATGGTAAACTTTCTTCCTTGTTGCTGAAATGGATATAAGATAGAAGTAATTGGAACCTATTATGGCTCATTTTTTCTGCCATGGCAGTTCAATACAATATGAATTTTTGCCAATAATCTTCTATTGACCCTGCTCAAAATAGTCCCATTCAAATAATGGGACCAAAAAATTTATGAATTTTATCTCTGTTTGTCAACTGCCATGCAAACTTTCTTGATCTTGGACTTTGATGCATTCTCGTACCCATAACTTGCTGGGCATATATATTTGTTTCTAATAATTTTTCTAATATATTTATTTCTAATATCTAATAATTTTTCATCAAATAGATGACTGTAAACATCAAATGGTCTACTTGAGTTATTGAACTGGTGTTAGAGTGTGCCACTATTTTTTGCAAATTCAAATTCTCTCATTCTTCCAGAGTATTCAAACTACACTGGTTAGTTATCTTCCAAGCCTTCATCTTTGTTATCTGATTCTTCAAACTGTAATTGATTTAGAGCTTGATTCAACATGTCTTTGTAATCATCAAATCCACTAAATGCATTATTGTCTTCTTCATCTGACAGCTGGTACATGAGATTGTCATTGGAATCATCCAATACCTCAAAAGCATCATGTGTTTTCTTGAAGGCATTTTACATAAAATTGAAAGTAAAAATACAATAAACTAAACAAACCTATTGATCTAAAGATTATTCTTGAATCACTTATGGTTCTTGAAATTAAATTGAATTTTATTCAATGTGACTAATTTGAGAAAAGTTAAAAAATTAGTTTATATCCAGAATTTCAGCACACACATATGTGTGCCAGTTTCAGTAATCTAAAATAATATATCACACACATGTGTGACATGACAAGCAAATACAAAATTACCTAAAAATAAACTTTGAAACCAAAAAAAATAAGTTATAGGAGTTTGAACCTTAAACTCATACCGTACTAATTCTTAAAACAAGCACTTATAAAATACCGAAAAAAAATTTTGGGCATCTGGGGAAGTGTTACGTCAAAACGGCTTGGCAGTCAAAGTGTTAATAAAAGTGGCATGCTTATGATCAACGTGGTCTTGATTCAAAACCTACTTGGGCCATTCTGTTGTATTTGTGGGAAAGACATTCTATGGCACTTTCTCCAGCTTGGTAGTCTTGGCAAGCACTTCTAAATTACAGTCACATCTCTATTAAATTACAAGCAGACAGCAATATCTTGGCATCTCTAGAAGCAGGTCAGGGTAATTGTCTACCTAATGTATTAATGCCTCCAGCACTTTCTTGTGAGTCAGGGGATAAATATAGAGACAAAATAAAAAAAAATGTTGCAGATAACTTTTTTTGATTTTATTCAGTTATTTATATTTATATAATAATTATAAACATTGATCAAAGGAAAGTAGAACAAAGTCAATCTTGACAGCTTTTCTTGTTGTATCATTTAACAAAGATAAGGAGAGTCAAAATTGTTTTTTGCATCTAAGGTATCATAGAGAACTCATAAAGCTAATAAAAATATGCCTCCACACAACTTGTTTGCCTTAACCTAGCCCTCTCAGTGGAGAATGTTTCAACGCGACTTTGATATCCATATAATAACAATAAACTAGTTTTTATCCCGCTCAAGCAAATAATTATGAAGATGTGGTTGTATCAGAGCATCAGTAAAAATAAAAGTGATAATAAAATAAATACTGGTTTAGGTTTGGTAGATACTAATAAAGACAAAAAACATGCAAAACATCAAAATTCCAAATGTAAAAATATATACAAAAGAAAGAAAACAAAACATAATAAAGTAAATACAGGGTAAGGCGTAAGTTTGGAAACAATTTTTTAAACTAAATTATTTTGTTACTATAGAATAGTTCATAAGTAGGAAATACGTTTTATTATAGCTAAGACATCACTCTATCACAATATCAAATAATTTTTTGCTAAATTTTAAATGATTCAAAAATGTCAGACGAGAGAGAAGCTATAGTTGCATTACATTGTGCCAGAAAGTCAGATTCTGCTATTGCAAAGACACTTTCAATTGCGAGATCCACTGTCTGGAAGACATTGACATGTTTCAATGAAAGAGGGGATTTATTTGATCATCCAAGAAGTGGTAGACCATGCACCCAAACGAAGTGGTAAACCATACACCAGTCTAAATCAATGATTAAGTGGATTCGAGAGAGGATTAGGAGAAACCCGAGGAGATCCATGTGACAAATGGCAAAGTCTATTGACATGAGTCCCAGAACCATTAGACGACTCGTCCACAAAGACCTGAAAATGTCCTCTTTCACCCTCCAAAAGAGACAAACTCTGTCAGCAGCTGTAAAACAAAAAAGATTGGAGAGAAGCAAAGTTTTTCTGAAAGAATGGCAGGTGCAATTGTTTGGTCAGATGCGAAGATCTTCACAGTTTAATTCGCTCATAATCGAAGAAATGACAGTATCTGAATCCCATGGACTTTTCAGTGTGGTCCATCCTCAAAGCCAAGGCCTGTGAAAAAATTCACTACAGTGTGGATGATTTAAAATAGTTTTTACTGCGAGCATGACAAGAAATTTCACAAGAACAGCTGCATGCCTTCACGAAGGATGTTCACTGGAGATTGCCGGTGGTAATCAAAAGCAATGGGAGCCATTTTGAATAAAATTATTTTGTTTGCTTTGTATAGACTTTCATGTAATCACACATATCTGTAAATTGTTGGATATATTTTTTGTTACATTATAACATCGATTTTAATTTGTTTCCATATTTATGCCCCACCCTGTATATACAAGTTAAAGCTGCAGTAGTACTAGCATTCAATAAATATTACCTTAATTAAATACAATAAGTTATTTATGATTATGATAAAAATTTTTCAAAAAAGAAAGTTTTAAGTTTGATTTTAAAATGGATTTTAATTTACAACTTCTTATATCATATGGAAGTTTATTCCAACAGCAGGAAGTATATTGACTCAAACATCTATTGTGGTATTTGTTTTTTTCCAAAATCAGATGGAATTACTAACAAATATGGATCTTTGGTTTTTCTAAGATTGACATTTATGTTACAATTTACTGCTGACAGTGGTACACTTCACAATAACAGCATTTGTAAATACTGGGGAGCAATATCATTTAAAACAATTAAACACAGTGAGACAAATTTTATAATCTACCCTAAATTTTAATAGCAATATGTGAGCTTTATGTAATATGGTGTGATGTGTTGACTATAACATATTGTATATTATATACAAAACATAAAGCACTATTTATAACACAGTCTAAGTGTTGTAGTAAAGACTTTAGAAAATTAATAAATAAAGAGTTGCAATAATCAATTTTAGAAAATATTATCTGTTTTACAAGAAGTTAACATCTTCATTCAAAAATTTGCTATATGTTATCAAGATTTAAGCTGTCTAATACAATATTGTTTGACATACATGATATGCTTATGCATTGTCAGTTGAGGGTAAAGTCGAATACCCAAGCTTTTTACTTCACTAATGTCTGTCCACTCATTTTGGGTTTCTTTAAAATGTACGGGTCAGCGTGGTTGACATGGTCAGCATGATTGACATGGTCGGCATGGTTGGGGTGGTTGGCGTGGGGGGCTAGGTTGGCAAGATTGACTGGGCTATTACTGTTGAAACCAGTTGTATTTGTAATGTAAATAAGTAAAGCAATCATTCAGTTTTGATAAGTTGGCTAGTTTGACTATATAAGATATTTACATTTTGTTGAAACCAAACCAACTGCATTTGTATTGTAAATAAATATAAAAGCATAATTATTTGGCAAGGTTTGCGTGGATGAGGTTGGTGAAGTTGACTTGCTTTGATATGTGGGGACTCGGCTAAGATTGGTTGGATGAACTAGTTCAGGAAAGCTTATTAAGTTGATAAGTTTTTCAAAACTGAAAAATTTATTATTTCTGCTTTGTACATTAATTTAGATTAGGCTTACAAAAACATTTCAAATCAACCTCACCAACCTAGCTGACCATGGCAACCACGGCAACCACGCCAACCATGCTGACCAGTGACCATGCCAATTACATAGATCACACCAACCACGCCAACCACACCGACCTGTACATTTTAAAAATACCACTCATTTTTCCTTATTTCTCCACTTTTAGTTGTAATTGCAAAATAGTTATTGTTTAACTTATATTTTTTGAAAACAGATAGTTTTGAAAATAACACTAATTTTGTTTTGTCTTCATTTAGTTTTAGGTAATTAGTAGAAAACCATTTTTTCATATTATTGATGCAATCAGTAACTTTATAACATAACATTGTACACAAATACTGATCATTTGGATTAAAGCTAATATATTATTTAAGTATCATCAGCATACAATTGAATATTTAAATTAAAATTTTGAGCAATATGTTGTAGATGTTTTATATACATAATGAATTAATATAGGTCCAAGTATGGATCCTAGTGGAATACCATATAAGATAGAATCAGGATATGAAAAACTATCATTAAGGAAACCGATGATTCAAGTATGAAGATAATCAATTAAGTTCAAATTTATCTATGCCATATGAATTTTTAAGAGTTTTTAACAGAAGTTCATGATCTATTGTATCGAATGCAGCTGACATGTCAAGCAAAAGTACTAAAACAATTTTTCCAATATCAATTTCTTTAAAAATATTATAGAACATGCATATTCCTAAAACAGCAAGTTAGCAATAAGCAACTATTTTTTGCACCACTGTGATTCTAGCAGAATAACTCTCATATCTTACAGAAAAAAGAAAAAAAGCGAAAAAACCTTACGCAAACGACGCAAACCTTCATTCATTTCTATGCTACAAAAGAGAGCAACAATCTTCCACTATTCAGGATTAATTTAAAATATGTTCCCTATCGATTCGAATGACAAATTTAATATCACATTGATCAGAATTTCACGTAGATTTCAGATATAAAATCAAGTTCCGGCGACACTATATTAGTTTTTGAACAAAATGCACTTGAATGACCCCCGCTTTACGAGATAATAATTAGCATCGACAGCATTTTGAGTTAAAGTGATTTCGATTTACGCTATTTGAAAGTTCATTTTGACCATGTTCCCTATCGATTCGAATGACAAATTCAATATCACATTGATCAGAATTTCACGTAGATATCAGATATAAATTCAAGTTCCGGCGACACTATATTAGTTTTTGAACAAAATGCACTTGAATGACCCCCGCTTTACAAGATAATAATTAGCGTCTATTACATTTTGAGTTAAAGTGATTTCAAGTTACGCTATTTGAAGGTTTAATTTGACCATGTTCCCTATCGATTCGAATGACAAATTTGATATCACATTGATTAGAATTTCATGTAGATATCAGATATAAAATCAAGTTCCGGCGACACTATATTAGTTTTTGAACAAAATGCACTTGAATGACCCCCGCTTTACGAGATAATAATTAGCATCGACAGCATTTTGAGTTAAAGTGATTTCGATTTACGCTAATTCAAGGTTTATTTTGACCATGTTCCCTATTGATTCGAATGACAAATTCAACATCACATTGATCAGAATTTCACGAAGATTTCAGATATAAAATCAAGTTCCGGCGAAACTATATTAGTTTCCTAACAGAATACAGTTGAATGATCCCCGCTTTACGAGATAACAATTAGCGTCGACAACATTTTGAGTTAAAGTGATTTCGAGTTACGCTATTTGAAGGTTTATTTTGACCATGTTCCCTATCGATTCGAATGACAAATTCAATATCACATTGATCAGAATTTCACGTAGATTTTAGATATAAATTCAAGTTCCGGCGACACTATATTAGTTTCCTAACAGAATACAGTTGAATGACCCCCGCTTTACGAGATAATAATTAGCGTCTATTACATTTTGAGTTAAAGTGATTTCGATTTACGCTATTTGAAGGTTTAATTTGACCATGTTCCTATTGATTCGAATGACAAATTCAATATCACATTGATCAGAATTTCACATAGATATCAGATATAAAATCAAGTTCCGGCGACACCATATTAGTTTTTGAACAAAATGCACTTGAATGACCCCCGCTTTACGAGATAATAATTAGCATCGACAGCATTTTGAGTTAAAGTGATTTCGAGTTACGCTAATTCAAGGTTTATTTTGACCATGTTCCCTATTGATTCGAATGACAAATTCAACATCACATTGATCAGAATTTCACGAAGATTTCAGATATAAATTCAAGTTCCGGCGACACTATATTAGTTTCCTAACAGAATACAATTGAATGAACCCCGCTTTACGAAATAATAATTAGCATCGACACCATTTTAAGTTAAAGTGATTTCGATTTACGCTAATTCAAGGTTTATTTTGACCATGTTCCGTATCGATTCGAATGACAAATTCAATATCACATTGATCAGAATTTTACGTAAATTTTAGATATAAAATCAAGTTCCGGCGACACCATATTAGTTTCCTAACAGAATACAGTTGAATGATCCCCGCTTTACGAGATAATAATTAGCATCGACAGCATTTTGAGTTAAAGTGATTTCGAGTTACGCTATTTGAAGGTTTATTTTGACCATGTTCCCTATTGATTCGAATGACAAATTTGATATCACATTGATTAGAATTTTATGTAGATTTCAGATATAAATTCAAGTTCCGGCGACACTATATTAGTTTTTGAACAAAATGCACTTGAATGACCCCCGCTTTACGAGATAATAATTAGCATCGACAGCATTTTGAGTTAAAGTGATTTCGATTTACGCTAATTCAAGGTTTATTTTGACCATGTTCCCTATCGATTCGAATGACAAATTCAATATCACATTGATCAGAATTTCACGTAGATTTTAGATATAAATTCAAGTTCCGGCGACACTATATTCACTTTTCAACAAAATGCACTTGAATGACCCCCGCTTTACGAGATAACAATTAGCGTCGACAGCATTTTAAGTTAAAGTGATTTCGATTTACGCTATTTGAAGGTTTAATTTGATCATGTTTCCTATCGATTCGAATGACAAATTTGATATCACATTGATCAGAATTTCACGTAGATATCAGATATAAAATCAAGTTCCGGCGACACCATATTAGTTTTTGAACAAAATGCACTTGAATGACCCCCGCTTTACGAGATAACAATTAGCGTCGACAGCATTTTGAGTTAAAGTGATTTCGATTTACGCTAATTCAAGGTTTATTTTGACCATGTTGCCTATCGATTCGAATGACAAATTCAATATCACATTGATCAGAATTTCACGTAGATATCAAATATAAAATCAAGTTCCGGCGACACCATATTAACTTTCTAACAGAATACAGTTGAATGACCCCCGCTTTACGAGATAATAATTAGCGTCGACAACATTTTGAGTTAAAGTGATTTCGATTTACGCTATTTGAAAGTTCATTTTGACCATGTTCCGTATCGATTCGAATGACAAATTCAATATCACATTGATCAGAATTTCACGTCAATATCAGATATAAAATCAAGTTCCGACGACACTATATTAGTTTTTGAACAAAATGCACTTGAATGACCCCCGCTTTACGAGATAATAATTAGCGTCGACAGCATTTTGAGTTGAAGTGATTGCGATTTACGCTATTTGAAGGTTTATTTTGACCATGTTCCCTATCGATTCGAATGCCAAATTCAATATCACATTGATCAGAATTTCACGTAGATATCAGATATAAAATCAAGTTCCGGCGACACCATATTAGTTTCTTAACAGAATACAGTTGAATGACCCCCGCTTTACGAGATAACAATTAGCGTGTATTACATTTTGAGTTGAAATGATTTCGATTTACGCTAATTCAAGGTTTATTTTGACCATGTTCCCTATTGATTCGAATGACAAATTCAATATCACATTGATCAGAATTTCACGTAGATATTAGATATAAAATCAAGTTCCGGCGACACCATATTCACTTTTCAACAGAATACAGTTGAATGACACCCACTTTACAGGAAAGTAGGAAGAACGGAATTATAAAACCCACAAAATTACAGAAAGGCCACAAAATTACAATTGAAGCGATTTTAACTCAAATTAATTCTAGTTTGAAAAAACAAAATTGTTTTAGTAGTTGAGACTGATTATAATAAAGAATTGTTTGTACAAATGTGGTTTATAAATTCAAGATTGAATGTAATAAACGGAACGGCAATAATTGTTTTATTTTGGTCTACAGTATAAAAAATTATTTATTTTAACTGAATATTTTAGCTGGCGTTCTTGTCAACTTTATAATGTGAATAGTTACAATTTTTCTTAATTAGGTTTTTTGATTTGAGTTTTTTAATAGTGGGATTGTAGGATTGACTATTATGTCTTTTTGATTAGAGTGGTTTCTGGTTTTCTATTTGCTGTTCTTGAGGGCGGCATGCCTTGGAAGTTCTTCAGTTTTTTCAATCACTTCAGTTTGTTTTCTTTTCGGTTTGTTTTTCCACTTATCGCCAATTGGTTTGTTTGTCTTTTCGGTTTGTTTTTCCACTTATCGCCAATTGCAATGTTTTTCAATTCTCAATTTTATTCCCGTAGCGATCAATAAACAAACGCTTCTGGTGTCCGACGTAGGGGGTGCATTTTTACGATTAATGATGACAAGCTTTTAGCAGTTGCTTGTAAGTGTTAAATTTTTTTCTGTAAAGTTTCCGTCGGTTTTTGACCAACGAGAGTTCAGTTAAAATAAAATTGGGTTTATGATTTTTGATTTGGTATTGACACCAATATAGCATTGAACTTTTCAGAAAATCTTAAGCATGTTAGAAAACAATATTTCTGATTGTATAGGGAAAACTGTTTTTATTGATGCTTACAATGGTTTGAGAAGGTTTTTCAAATTTTTAGTGAGAGAAAATTATTTTCAGGTTCTTATACTTTATTGAAGGACATAAGTATTTTGCAATATTTACGGGAAGAGTTAAGATGGGCTGGAGGACTCCTGCACTGAGGTATAACAAAGGTGTTTGCGGCAAAACTGTGGCACACTTAATGGACAAAAATAATGAAGATTCAAAGCCAAAAGTTCTTTTACTTAGTGATAGCAATGGCAGGAACATCGTGAAACCCCAGGTATTATGTTAAAAAGATAAATAAAAAAGTAAATGAATGAAGTAATTTTTGCATTTACTTCAGGCAATTTTGAAACAGAAATCTATCACTTGAACGTTTATTTGAGTTTTTTAAGCAGTTGGTGAAAAACCTTTTAGTTAGAAATTTTGTAAATCTTTCATTTCATTATTTTCTATTTATTCCTCGTGCTTAATATTTTCTTAACCCTATTCCGACTTCGTTTTTTTAAAACTTTGTACGAGTGGGGGAGGGAGGAAAGTGCCCGCGCTTTTTGCTTGGTTATATTTGGACAATTCGTAGCGCTAGAATTGTCATTCAAGTTTGTATAGAAAGAGAATTTCATACGCTTTTCAATGTAGATACTTAAATGTTGCAATTAAACATTATTTAAGATTCCAAAAACAAATTTTCAAAGGGTGGTCAATGTTTGTAAATTTGCTGAAAACGAGAGAGCGATTTGAAAGAATGAACGACTTCGGGTGTTTGTCGAACGTTAATAATCCGTAAAATTTAAAGTGCTACTTTACGAAATTATTACAGCTTACAAGGAAAGAAATTTTGGGTAAATCATCTTCCAAATATTTTTATCTTTCTTCGCTAAAGATTCTTATACTTTCTCACAAAATTGTATTTAGCACAAAATTATCTTTATTTTTGGCCATCATTTAAAATTATAACGTAATAAGCACCGCGATTATTGTGTAACGAGAAAGGAGCTAATGCGACAACGCCTTTTTTTCTGTGAACCAAAATCGCTGAAAACAACGACCTACAAATATGACTGCGACCCAAATAAATTTGAGTGAGCGCATATTGCAGGGGTCGGAAACCATTTTGGGAAAGAGAATTTTTTTTTTAATGCTACGTGTGTACTTTACCTTTGTGTCGGAATTTTCTTCATATTTGTTTTTCTAAAAGTAATAATATTTTATTTATTCATATAAACAAAATAATGTGCAGATCATGAAAATATGCATATAAATTGTCGATGCAGAATAATTGAACCTAGTAAAGACAGTTTGTCTTATTACATTAAAGTATTATGGGTCGCGTTTGTCTTATTACATTAAAGTCTTATTACAATAAAGTTTATGATTATACAAAAAACTTTATATGAAGATAAAAATATAGTGTAGTGTGTTGAAATTTGCTTTTTCACGCTTTTCCTCGTTTGCAAAATTACATAATTGTAAATAAAGTAATTACAATTTATTTTGTCCAATAAAAATAACGTTTACTAAAATGCGTTAAAAGTACGACTGCTTTTTCGCAAATGATCTGAAGGACAAATCAGCTAATAATAGCCTACACTGATTTGAGAGTTCAGTACAAAGACTGAAATTTCATACTCAGTTTACCTGAGAGATTTTTGCAATTATTGTTTTCGAGAACATACACCCAACCATTGACTTATCTGTACTTTTTTTAGTTAGAGGGTAAATATTTTTTAAAAATTTCTTTCCATTTGTACTATTAATAAAGTAACGTTATACAACCGGCTGTACTGGATTACAAATTTGAAATATAAAAAATTGTAATATCAAACTGGATTCTTTCCTGGTTACGATCACTTCTTGAAAACGTGTAAGGAAATATTTTTTTATAAAACTAAGTTAAGGTTTACCATGCAGGTAAAATAGGACTACGGGTGAAGGTCCTGCTAAAAAAAACCTAACGATCCATTGTCACAACCTCATGGGTGGATTGGAATGTGGCAAAAAAGAATAAGTTTAATAATAAAAATTGTACTTACTTCATATCCTATTCATGTAAATATAAAACAACCATCATTTTATTTGCTAAAAGAGAGGTGATAAATGATTGTTACGTGCCGCTTTTTCAGTTTCTGATAAGTAAGCGGGCCACGCAAATTTTTAGTCATACTATAAAATTTTTTTTTATAATTCAAAAAGCATAAACGTCCCCTTATAGGGTATGTTAAAAGCAGGTCTGCAAACTCAAAATCGAAATTAAACTTTAGCTCAAACTCAAAAATTATATGATCCAATTTGACTTCATTAATTGAAGAATTGTGAAAAGAGAATAAAAAGCATTTGGATTTTACTTTTAATACTATAGTATATTGCTAAATTTGACGTAGAACAACTTATTTTTCAATTAATATTTGTTTTCTGTTTAACTTGAACCCATTAAATAAATTTGTTTATTTTGTTAATAACAATCAGTTTCGTTATATTTTTTATATTATTTATCGCATTATGGTAGGTTTTCCATTTTTTAAAGTTTTAATTATTGCGTAGATAGGCGTGATTGAGCTTTCAGTTTTTACAGCACAAAACTCGAACTCGAATTTGAACTAGAATAAAACTCCACCTAGATCGCAACAATGGTTAAATTGAATAAGGCAAGAGACAAAATAAGACAATCTTAATAAAAATAGCACAGTGGTTCTCAACTTTTGTGTTACATATTCATTTTCTCATTAAAGTTGTACAGTGTTACAATTTGTATTACAAGTTCAATGTACATATTCATTTTGTTTCTAGGATTAATGACCTCTTTGTAACACAAAATTATATACCTTTCATAAACGAAAAAAGAAATTGTTCAACAACAGTACTAAACAACAAACAAAAATTTAAGCAACGGCTTATTCAAATACATCGCTTTCAGCTTGTCATCACTCTGTACTTTTATCAGTTTCAGATGAAGCTCAGGGGTTGCGGAAGTGGGTGTAACATTGAAGGGGATAGAAAAGACATCAAGCTCAAACTGCTTGCTTTTGAAATCCTGAAACCTAGTGGGTTGAGTTTGTCAAAGCGACTCGCAGGCCACATGCTCATCATCTTTAACTTAAAAGAATGCACGTTAATCAAATTAAATTATGTGAGGTTTTGTTTTTTGATAGAAAAAAGCGTGAAAAAAACGCTTTTTTTTCTAACTAAGAAGTATTGTGCAAGAAATATCGGTTCTAACTTATGATAAAAAATCATTTATTATTTACCCATAAAGAGTACAATTTTGTGGTAGATGTCATCAATATATATATAATATTTTATCACGTTAATGATATAACAAGCCCGGCCCATGGGGGCAATACAAGCTATACGCGCCCCCAATTTTTGGATGCTTTTCAGGTATCCAGGTAAGGAACATGAACAAATTAAACCTTCAAATAGCGTAAATCGAAATCACTTTAACTTAAAATGTTGTCGACGCTAATTATTATCTCGTAAAGCGGGGGTCATTCAACTGTATTCTGTTAGGAAACTAATATAGTGTCGCCGGAACTTGATTTTATATCTGAAATCTTCGTGAAATTCTGATCAATGTGATATTGAATTTGTCATTCGAATCGATAGGGAACATGGTCAAATTAAACTTTCAAATAGCGTAAATCGCAATCACTTTAACTCAAAATGCTGTCGATGCTAATTATTATCTCGTAAAGCGGGGGTCATTCAAGTGCATTTTGTTCAAAAACTAATATGGTATCGCCGAAACTTGAATTTATATCTGATGTCTATGTGAAATTCTGATCAATGTGATGTTGAATTTGTCATTCGAATCAATAGGGAACATGGTCAAAATAAACCTTGAATTAGCGTAAATCGAAATCACTTTAACTTAAAATGCTGTCGACGCTAATTATTATCTCGTAAAGCGGGGGTCATTCAAGTGCATTTTGTTCAAAAACTAATATGGTGTCGCCGGAACTTGAATTTATATCTGAAATCTAAATGAAATTCTGATCAATGTGATATCAAATTTGTCATTCGAATCAATAGGGAACATGGTCAAATTAAACCTTCAAATAGCGTGAATCGAAATCACTTTAACTCAAAATGCTGTCGATGCTAATTGTTATCTCGTAAAGCGGGGGTCATTCAAGTGCATTTTGTTCAAAAACTAATATAGTGTCGCCGGAACTTGATTTTATATCTGAAATCTTCGTGAAATTCTGATCAATGTGATATCAAATTTGTCATTCGAATCGATAGGGAACATGATCAAATTAAACCTTCAAATAGCGTAAATCGAAATCACTTTAACTCAAAATGTAATAGACGCTAATTGTTATCTCGTAAAGCGGGGGTCATTCAACTGTATTCTGTTAGGAAACTAATATGGTGTCGCCGGAACTTGATTTTATATCTGATATCTACGTGAAATGTTAATCAATGTGATATCAAATTTGTCATTCGAATCGATAGGGAACATGGTCAAATTAAACCTTCAAATAGCGTAAATCGAAATCACTTTAACTCAAAATGTTGTCGACGCTAATTGTTATCTCGTAAAGCGGGGGTCATTCAACTGTATTCTGTTAGGAAACTAATATGGTATCGCCGGAACTTGATTTTATATCTGATATCTACGTGAAATGTTAATCAATGTGATATCAAATTTGTCATTCGAATCGATAGGGAACATGGTCAAATTAAACCTTCAAATAGCGTAAATCGAAATCACTTTAACTCAAAATGTAATACACGCTAATTATTATCTCGTAAAGCGGGGATCATTCAAGTGCATTTTGTTCAAAAACTAATATGGTGTCGCCGGAACTTGAATTTATATCTGATATCTACGTGAAATTCTGATCAATGTGATATTGAATTTGTCATTGGAATCGATAGGGAACATGATCAAATTAAACCTTCAAATAGCGTAAATCGAAATCACTTTAACTCAAAATGTAATAGACGCTAATTGTTATCTCGTAAAGCGGGGGTCATTCAACTATATTCTGTTAGGAAACTAATATGGTGTCACCGGAACTTGAATTTATATCTGATATCTACGTGAAATTCTGATCAATGTGATATTGAATTTGTCATTCGAATCGATAGGGAACATGGTCAAATTAAACCTTCAAATAGCGTAAATCGAAATCACTTTAACTCAAAATGTAATAGACGCTAATTGTTATCTCGTAAAGCGGGGATCATTCAAGTGCATTTTGTTCAAAAACTAATATGGTGTCGCCGGAACTTGAATTTATATCTGATATCTACGTGAAATTCTGATCAATGTGATATCAAATTTGTCATTCGAATCGATAGGGAACATGGTCAAAATGAATTTTCAAATAGCGTAAATCGAAATCACTTTAACTCAAAATGTAATACACGCTAATTGTTATTTCGTAAAGCGGGGGTCATTCAACTGTATTCTGTTAGGAAACTAATATAGTGTCGCCGGAACTTGATTTTATATCTGATATCTACGTGAAATGTTAATCAATGTGATATCAAATTTGTCATTCGAATCGATAGGGAACATGGTCAAATTAAACCTTCAAATAGCGTAAATCGCAATCACTTTAACTCAAAATGTAATAGACGCTAATTATTATCTCGTAAAGCGGGGGTCATTCAAGTGCATTTTGTTCAAAAACTAATATGGTGTCGCCGGAACTTGATTTTATATCTGATATCTACGTGAAATTCTGATCAATGTGATATCAAATTTGTCATTCGAATCGATAGGCAACATGGTCAAAATGAATTTTCAAATAGCGTAAATCGAAATCACTTTAACTCAAAATGTAATACACGCTAATTGTTATCTCGTAAAGCGGGGGTCATTCAACTGTATTCTGTTAGGAAACTAATATAGTGTCGCCGGAACTTGATTTTATATCTGATATCTACGTGAAATTCTGATCAATGTGATATCAAATTTGTCATTCGAATCGATAGGGAACATGGTCAAAATAAACCTTGAATTAGCGTAAATCGAAATCACTTTAACTCAAAATGTTGTCGATGCTAATTGTTATCTCGTAAAGCGGGGGTCATTCAAGTGCATTTTGTTCAAAAACTAATATAGTGTCGCCGGAACTTGAATTTATATCTGATATCTACGTGAAATTCTGATCAATGTGATATCAAATTTGTCATTCGAATCGATAGGGAACATGGTCAAATTAAACCTTCAAATAGCGTAAATCGAAATCACTTTAACTCAAAATGTTGTCGATGTTAATTGTTATCTCGTAAAGCGGGGGTCATTCAAGTGCATTTTGTTCAAAAACTAATATAGTGTCGCCGGAACTTGATTTTATATCTGATATCTACGTGAAATTCTGATCAATGTGATATCAAATTTGTCATTCGAATCAATAGGGAACATGGTCAAATTAAACCTTCAAATAGCGTAAATCGAAATCACTTTAACTCAAAATGTAATAGACGCTAATTGTTATTTCGTAAAGCGGGGATCATTCAACTGTATTCTGTTAGGAAACTAATATAGTGTCGCCGGAACTTAATTTTATATCTGATATCTACGTGAAATTCTGATCAATGTGATGTTGAATTTGTCATTCGAATCGATAGGGAACATGGTCAAATTAAACCTTGAATTAGCGTAAATCGAAATCACTTTAACTCAAAATGTAATACACGCTAATTGTTATCTCGTAAAGCGGGGGTCATTCAACTATATTCTGTTAGGAAACTAATATAGTGTCGCCGGAACTTGAATTTATATCTGATATCTACGTGAAATTCTGATCAATGTGATATCAAATTTGTCATTCGAATCGATAGGGAACATGGTCAAAATGAATTTTCAAATAGCGTAAATCGAAATCACTTTAACTCAAAATGTAATACACGCTAATTGTTATTTCGTAAAGCGGGGTCATTCAACTGTATGTCATTCAACATAGTGTCGCCGGAACTTGATTTTATATCTGATATCTACGTGAAATGTTAATCAATGTGATATCAAATTTGTCATTCGAATCGATAGGGAACATGGTCAAATTAAACCTTCAAATAGCGTAAATCGCAATCACTTTAACTCAAAATGTAATACACGCTAATTATTATCTCGTAAAGCGGGGGTCATTCAAGTGCATTTTGTTCAAAAACTAATATGATGTCGCCGGAACTTGATTTTATATCTGATATCTACGTGAAATTCTGATCAATGTGATATCAAATTTGTCATTCGAATCGATAGGGAACATGGTCAAAATGAACTTTCAAATAGCGTAAATCGAAATCACTTTAACTCAAAATGTAATAGACGCTAATTGTTATCTCGTAAAGCGGGGGTCATTCAACTGTATTCTGTTAGGAAACTAATATAGTGTCGCCGGAACTTGATTTTATATCTGATATCTACGTGAAATTCTGATCAATGTGATATCAAATTTGTCATTCGAATCGATAGGGAACATGGTCAAAATAAACCTTGAATTAGCGTAAATCGAAATCACTTTAACTCAAAATGTTGTCGATGTTAATTGTTATCTCGTAAAGCGGGGGTCATTCAAGTGCATTTTGTTCAAAAACTAATATAGTGTCGCCGGAACTTGAATTTATATCTGATATCTACGTGAAATTCTGATCAATGTGATATTGAATTTGTCATTCGAATCGATAGGGAACATGGTCAAATTAAACCTTCAAATAGCGTAAATCGAAATCACTTTAACTCAAAATGTAATAGACGCTAATTGTTATCTCGTAAAGCGGGGGTCATTCAAGTGCATTTTGTTCAAAAACTAATATGGTGTCGCCGGAACTTGATTTTATATCTGATATCTACGTAAAATTCTGATCAATGTGATATCAAATTTGTCATTCGAATCGATAGGGAACATGGTCAAATTAAACCTTCAAATAGCGTAAATCGAAATCACTTTAACTCAAAATGTAATAGACGCTAATTGTTATTTCGTAAAGCGGGGGTCATTCAACTGTATTCTGTTAGGAAACTAATATAGTGTCGCCGGAACTTAATTTTATATCTGATATCTACGTGAAATTCTGATCAATGTGATGTTGAATTTGTCATTCGAATCGATAGGGAACATGGTCAAATTAAACCTTCAAATAGCGTAAATCGAAATCACTTTAACTCAAAATGTAATACACGCTAATTGTTATCTCGTAAAGCGGAGGTCATTCAAGTGCATTTTGTTCAAAAACTAATATAGTGTCGCCGGAACTTGATTTTATATCTGATATCTACGTGAAATTCTGATCAATGTGATGTTGAATTTGTCATTCGAATCAATAGGAAACATGGTCAAAATGAACTTTCAAATACCGTAAATCGAAATCACTTTAACTCAAAATGTAATAGACGCTAATTGTTATTTCGTAAAGCGGGGGTCATTCAACTGTATTCTGTTAGGAAACTAATATAGTGTCGCCGGAACTTGATTTTATATCTGATATCTACGTGAAATGTTAATCAATGTGATATCAAATTTGTCATTCGAATCGATAGGGAACATGGTCAAATTAAACCTTCAAATAGCGTAAATCGCAATCACTTTAACTCAAAATGTAATACACGCTAATTATTATCTCGTAAAGCGGGGATCATTCAAGTGCATTTTGTTCAAAAACTAATATGGTGTCGCCGGAACTTGATTTTATATCTGATATCTACGTGAAATTCTGATCAATGTGATATCAAATTTGTCATTGGAATCGATAGGTAACATGGTCAAAATGAACTTTCAAATAGCGTAAATCGAAATCACTTTAACTCAAAATGTAATAGACGCTAATTGTTATCTCGTAAAGCGGGGGTCATTCAACTATATTCTGTTAGGAAACTAATATAGTGTCGCCGGAACTTGATTTTATATCTGATATCTACGTGAAATTCTGATCAATGTGATATCAAATTTGTCATTCGAATCGATAGGGAACATGGTCAAATTAAACCTTGAATTAGCGTAAATCGAAATCACTTTAACTCAAAATGTTGTCGATGCTAATTGTTATCTCGTAAAGCGGGGGTCATTCAAGTGCATTTTGTTCAAAAACTAATATGGTGTCGCCGGAACTTGATTTTATATCTGATATCTACGTGAAATTCTGATCAATGTGATATCAAATTTGTCATTCGAATCGATAGGCAACATGGTCAAATTAAACCTTCAAATAGCGTAAATCGCAATCACTTTAACTCAAAATGTAATAGACGCTAATTATTATGTCGTAAAGCGGGGGTCATTCAAGTGCATTTTGTTCAAAAACTAATATGGTGTCGCCGGAACTTGAATTTATATCTGATATCTACGTGAAATTCTGATCAATGTGATATTGAATTTGTCATTCGAATCGATAGGGAACATGGTCAAATTAAACCTTCAAATAGCGTAAATCGAAATCACTTTAACTCAAAATGTAATAGACGCTAATTATTATCTCGTAAAGCGGGGGTCATTCAACTGTATTCTGTTAGGAAACTAATATAGTGTCGCCGGAACTTGATTTTATATCTGATATCTACGTGAAATTCTGATCAATGTGATATCAAATTTGTCATTCGAATCGATAGGGAACATGGTCAAAATAAACCTTGAATTAGCGTAAATCGAAATCACTTTAACTCAAAATGTTGTCGATGTTAATTGTTATCTCGTAAAGCGGGGGTCATTCAAGTGCATTTTGTTCAAAAACTAATATAGTGTCGCCGGAACTTGATTTTATATCTGATATCTACGTGAAATTCTGATCAATGTGATGTTGAATTTGTCATTCGAATCGATAGGGAACATGGTCAAATTAAACCTTCAAATAGCGTAAATCGAAATCACTTCAACTCAAAATGTAATAGACGCTAATTATTATCTCGTAAAGCGGGGGTCATTCAAGTGCATTTTGTTGAAAAGTGAATATAGTGTCGCCGGAACTTGATTTTATATCTGATATCTACGTGAAATGTTAATCAATGTGATATCAAATTTGTCATTCGAATCGATAGGGAACATGGTCAAAATAAACCTTGAATTAGCGTAAATCGAAATCACTTTAACTCAAAATGTTGTCGACGCTAATTGTTATCTTGTAAAGCGGGGGTCATTCAAGTACATTTTGTGGAAAAGTTAATATAGTGTCGCCGGAACTTGAATTTATATCTGAAATCTACGTGAAATGTTAATCAATGTGATATCAAATTTGTCATTCGAATCGATAGGGAACATGGTCAAAATAAACCTTGAATTAGCGTAAATCGAAATCACTTTAACTCAAAATGTAATACACGCTAATTGTTATCTTGTAAAGCGGGGGTCATTCAAGTACATTTTGTGGAAAAGTTAATATAGTGTTGCCGGAACTTGAATTTATATCTGATATCTACGTAAAATTCTGATCAATGTGATATCAAATTTGTTATTCGAATCAATAGGGAACATGGTCAAAATATACCTTCAAATAGCGTGAATCGAAATCACTTTAATTCAAAATGCTGTCGATGCTAATTATTATCTCGTAAAGCGGGGGTCATTCAACTGTATTCTGTTAGAAAACTAATATAGTGTCGCCGGAACTTGATTTTATATCTGATATCTTCGTGAAATTCTGATCAATGTGATATCAAATTTGTCATTCGAATCGATAGGGAACATGGTCAAAATGAATTTTCAAATAGCGTAAATCGAAATCACTTTAACTCAAAATGTTGTCGATGCTAATTGTTATCTCGTAAAGCGGAGGTCATTCAAGTGCATTTTGTTCAAAAACTAATATGGTGTCGCCGGAACTTGATTTTATATCTGAAATCTACGTGAAATTCTGATCAATGTGATGTTAAATTTGTCATTCGAATCAATAGGGAACATATTTTAAATTAATTCTGAATAGTGGAAGATTGTTGCTCTCTTTTGTAGCATAGAAATGAATGAAGGTTTGCGTCATTTGCGTAAGGTTTTTTCGCTTTTTTTCTTTTTTCTGTAAGATATGAGAGTTATTCTGCTAGAATCACAGTGGTTTTTTTGCGGAGTTCATAATTCGCCAAACCAACTAAATAAGCTTTTAAATTTTGGGGAATCCCCAAATCCTGCGAGATTAGTACCAAAGTTTCCTATAAAGCAGCGGTAGACAAACTTTTTGTGTTACTGGGCCAAATCTACAGATTTCCAGTAGCGTGCGGGCCACATTAATTTCCGCCAATAAACAATCGCTACGTTATTCTTCAAATCATGACGCACCCGCAACTCCTATTCTTGTGTTAAGCGTCTGTCACAATGAGACGTGTATGTGGCCGTTTCTTATTTATTATTTTATTTATTTATTTATCTCAGACCCAAAAGCGTCCATATATGCACACACACGCAAAAAAAAAAAAGAAAGAAATATCAACCTTAAAAGATGCACAATAGAAAAATACAAGTTTAAAACAAAATTCGCACAAAATATTGGTAATAAAACGATTTATACCATAAGTCCGATGACATTAATGACATAATGAAAATATATTATCAAACACATATTAAAACACAAGACATTGTTTTTATTTATTTATCATCAATGTGAAGAATGATGTTGTTTCTGTGCGATGGACAAAGCGTTAAAATCAACTGGCAACTTTGCTGATGATATCTTCAGTACGTCGTTCAAATGACGATCTGACAAGCGAGTACGAAGTTTATTCTTAGTGTAATTCATTTTGGAAAAAAGCTGCTCACAGCAATATGTGCTTCCAAACATGCACATTACACGTTTTGCATTGTCAAACAGATGAAGATAGGTGGACTTCTGGACATATTCTTTATAAAAGTTGGCAATTGGAATTGAATCATATTTGGCCTTCAACATATTGGATGATTGAAGTTCAATTATTTCCATTTGCATTTCATGTGGCGCAGTATTAACATCAACTGAAAATGGCATGGCAAATAAATCAAATTTGTCTTTTTGGTTTTTCATATTACAAAATCGAGATTCAAATTGAGTTTTAGTGGAAACGACTACTGAAACGTATTTATCAGAGTTGGCAGTTTTACAAAGGTCTAAATTGGGAAAATGAGCAAAGTTGGAATTGATTAGTTGAGTTTCCCAAAGACGTAGCTTGTTTACAAAGGCAGTAATACAATCATACATCGATTAATAAATTGCCCCTTTTCTTGCAGTTGTAAATTAAGCTTGTTCATACGAGACGTGAAATCTGTGAGAAAGGCTAAATCTGTTAACCAATCTGGATCACCAAGTTCATCAATACCAAAATTTGCATTTTTTTTGTTTCAAGAATGTCACAATTTTATTTCGCGAATCATAAAACCGTTGCAACATAGCACCGCGACTTACCCATCTAACCTCGCAAAAATACACCAGATCTTGATGCTGAGCATTCATTTCTTCCAGTAAACTTCTGAATTGGCGGTGGTTTAGGCCACTTGCCAAAACAAAGTTGATAATTTTAACTACAGTAGACATTAAACCTGTCACATCCAAATGGGTCACCTTTGATGCCAAAAGACTTCCTGATGAATTATGCATCGTAGTTTTATAATTGTGTTGGAAAACCCCAACGAAGCTACATGATTTTGTAAAACAGTAATTGCACCTTTGTGAGGGCCAACCATAGCTGGGGTGCCATCGGTAGTAGCAGAAACAAATTTTGATAGATCAAGCTGCATTCTACCGGTACATTCTAATATTGCTTGAGCTATGTCCTCTCCTCGTGTAGTACCTTTCATCGGAATCAATTCGGCAAACTCCTCAATTATGTCAAAATTACCTGTGATACCTCGAATAAAAATGGCTAGTTGCGCAGTATCGCATGCATCCGTACTTTTATCAAATGCGAGGGAAAAGTAATCAAAATCAGTACATTTGTTTTTAAGTTGCAATTTAAGATTTTCAGAGATAACTTCCACTTTGCGAGTAACTGTTCTGGTAGATAACGGAATACTATCAAACAGGAGTTTCTTTTCAGGACAAACTTTGTTAACAATGGCTTATGTGCATTCTTTAATAAACTCGGCATCAGTAAAATGGTTTCATTCATTTAGCAATGAGCAAACTAACAACTAATGCTGCCTTTGTAACTGATTCGCTTTCTTCCTGTTTCTTCTTAAAAAAATTAGTTTGTTGTTCAAATCCACTTTTTAAATTCTTTATCTTTAACTTTCTCCTTTCTCCAACATATTCTTTGTATTTGCTATGACACGTTTCGCAATGACGTTTAACATTAAATTCTTTCATAACTGCGATGCTGGTTTGGCATATTAAACAAACAGGTTTTGAATAATGCTCAACAAAAAAATATTTTTCCGTCCAAGCACTTTGGAATGTTCGACCCTCATCGTCAACTTTTCTACGTTTCCCAGCCATTTTAATGTTAGATTTTAAAAATAAAATTAATGAAAAGTTAAAACTAAACTGAACTGATAATTACAACTAACGGTAGGTACGTTCGGCAAGTAAACGACATACAACTGAGATGTGCTTTCGCTTTCACTACTTACTACAAAATAAACGCCGTACAATAGCCATTGTTACTACATAAATCCGTGCGCATGCCTATAACGCAATAATAATAAATTTGTTAGGAATTTTTGTTTTTATGCATTAAACGTGATGTCGTTCGAGGGCCACAAAAAATTTGTTCGTGGGCCGCAGTTTGCCAACCCCTGCTGTAAAGCATTTTAGCTTCTTTGTATACAATTCAATAAAATAGCAATTTAACTTGATGGTCACTACGGCAAAATACAAGCAGAAAAATAGTATATTAGTATTACTTAGCTTGTTTTGTGTTTAGTTCATATTTACTACAGTCTAATAAAGCAATTATAACATATCTGTCACATTTGTTTGCTTATTATTGCGTAAAATGTCAGAAAAATTATATTTTATAAATAACTAGACTATTTCCATCAATGCCGATGAGTATGTAGGCAAAAACCCAACTCTCAACTATTCGCCCCAATGTTTTCCTATACTAATGCACTACAAACAAGCTGAGAGAATGAAACAAATGGCGACACGGATGAGGAGTTTCATAACTTGTACTTTATAGGAACTTTGGTTAGTACCGGCGAACAGTGAACGAAACTCAGTTTCTTTTATTTCTGCTCCGCCACATAATAAAAATGCAACTATAATTATCAATATTTAATAGTAAACATCATTCAGACTGCGGATTATAAAAAGGAAGAAGCAACAAAACGAATGTACGTTGTAGATTGGTAAGATAGCAATGAATTATTTAAAGACGTTGTATTACAAGAAGCAAGATTGCTTCACCTCAAACTCTAATAAAGTTGTGCATATCAAAGAAATATACCATTTTGAGCATCATAAATAACATTCTTATCACAAAATATATTTTTCTACCAATTAAAATTAATTCATTAAAAAAATAGACTCCGAATTCAGTCCGATTCCATCACAAATTAAAAAACCGACTCCAACTCCAGTCCGATTCCGATCGAAAATCCCATAATTTAACTCCAGCCCGACTCCGACTCGGCTTATGCTCATCTTTGGTAGAGACTTTTAAAAGAATGCTTCCCGTTTTGTAAGACGGGTCTCAAAAACAGATTGCTTTTAATTTTATTGGGTTTTCCCCTACACTACTTCTCCAGGTCTTTGAATTACTGAATAGGGAATGCTGATCGTTCTGTGTTTAACCAGAGATGACTTCTGCCGTTTTTCTATATTTGAGCATGTCGAATATTGAAAACTATGCATTTTTCGTGCATTCAGATTTGTGGGAGTCTAATAAGCTTTTAAATTTTTTAATTAATAAAGCTGTCAAAACTATGTAAAAAATTATTGTGCAGTTTGACATAAATTTTATGTTTTCTCTGTCTGGTCTCCCATTTAGTAGTCATGCCAATAACCGAGGTAGATTGTTTTTAAATTATTCATGCTGTTTGGACCTCAGAAGTCTTGTTTCATTTTTTTGTTACAAATCAAATATATTTTTGTTTAGACTGTTTCAAGGAATAACTCAAGCATTTTTAAGTATTCTGGCTCGGTTTATGGCAGGTTTAGCAAATGATTAAATTTAAATCAAATACTTTATTATTTTAAATTTTTTTTCGATCAACAATGGATTCAAACAAAATAGCTTCTTTTAGAACCAAATTAAATGATATTTGGACAGGTATGTACCATGTGGAACTTTTTTTGCATCTAAAATTATAGTTATTGTGTAGTTTTATTTGCTAGGCATAAGTGTAAAAATTTCAGAAATTTAATTTTTTATTTATTTTGATTTTTATCTTTTTTTCTAAGTTTAATCTTTTTAGTTAAAGCTCAAGAGAAAAAAGATAAACATTTTCTGGTAAGCTAAAGATCAAAAACAAACAAAATCTTATTTGTTTATCACATATTCTGCAATAAAAAAATAGCCCATTAAGGTCTTGCAAAATTATGGTTGGGAAGTAATGCTGTATCAAAACATAATTAAGCTTTTATTTCAAAGATGAAAAGTATTAAGATAGGCCTATAATTTTAATTATATTCTGTAATTTAATCAGTATTTTTTCTTTGTTATATAAATTTTAGATGTTTCCTTATCAGCTGTTGATGACAGAGATGTTAATCGCCTTCGAATCGATGATAAATATGTTATGTGTTTTTTGCATTGGAGAAAAGGTGATGTGGATGCTGCTGTTAAAATGGCTGTGGATGTGTTAAAATGGAGAAAAGAAAATGATATTAACAGTATGTTTGTTTCAAATGTTAATCAAAGAAATTAAATGTAATTGAAAGAAATTTTAAGTTAGTTTAAATGAAAATATTTATATTTTTCAACAGTTTACAAAAACTTAATGACTCAGAATTTGGCACTTGTCTTTTAACTATTTAATGGAGGAAAATTTAAATATGTAAACTTTGACTGATAATTACACTGGTCAACACACAATTTGGTGCCTCAAGTATTAAAACTGTTTTGGGGTATATTTGGGGCGCTGATTCCAAAAATGACATCAGTTTTTTCGCATCAGCTCTGGTTTTTGAGTTACGGCATACCCTTATAATTTTGACTTTTATCTGTTATACATGGATCTTAAGCAACAAAGAATTTGTTTAAGATTGTTTAAAGGTATGTCAAATGCGCAATAGCAAAGTAACTACGTGTTTGACGTATTTTCAACAACACAAAATAATAAAATACCCCGATGAAAGCAATAGACATTGAAAAATGCAAGACTTTATTCTAGTAATTACATGACATCTAAAAAGTGTCTTTTGTAGCACTTTCTGGAGTGTTTAGTATCAGGACAGTGCCTTTGCAAACTCCAACAATAATCAGCTAGCATCGTTTCATCTCATCTTCCTTGGTACCGCTCCTCCATTACTCTTATATCCTGGTGAAACCTTTCACCGTGCTCCTCGCTTAGGTCACCAAGATTTTTTGAAAAATGGTCTAAATGGCTATGAAGATAGTGGACTTTAATGCTCATGTTGCAGCCAAGATCTTTAAAGCTGCTTAACATATTGGTTACAAGCTCTACATAGTTGCTTGCCTTGTAATTTCCCAAAAAGTTTTTAATAATCAGCACAAATACGGTCCAAGCAGCTGATTCGTGTTTGGTCATATGCCTAGCAAATTGCGAATCTTTTATAAGCTGCCTGATCTGTGTACCATTAAAAATTCCTGCTTTAATCTTTTCCACACTCATCCCTGGGAATGCACTGCACAAATATCGAAAGCATGCTCCATCTGTATTTAATGCCATGATGAATTGCTTCATAAGACCAAGTTTTATATGCAACGGTGGGAGAATGATCTTTTCTGTGGTAACCAAGGTTTGATGAATGATGTTTCTCTCACCTGCAATCATTTCTTTCCTCAAAGGCCACTCTTTTCTTGTCCAGTCACTTTTTGCTCTGCTATCCCACATACAGAGAAAACAAGGATACTTTGTATAACCGTTTTGCTGGCCCAGAAGAAAGTTTACCATTTTTAGGTCTACACATATTTTCCACTGATACTTAAGGTATGCTACCTTTTCCAGAATTTGTTTAATCGAATCATATTCTTCTCTCATACTAATTAAATGGCCTATTGGAATGGAAGCATACTTATTGCCATTATGGAGTAGAACGCATTTTAAACTTCTTACAGAACTGTCAATAAAAAGGCGCCATTCTTGTGGATTGTATTCTGCTAGTCCCATTTTTTGTAGAAGCCCCCAACATCATTGCAGAAAACCAGATTGTTTTCCTTCGAAAAATAGAGCAGTAAATCTTTTTCTCTTCTACGATAAAACGTAATGTTAGTACCAGGCTGAAGAAGATTTTTCTCATTTAGCCTGGATGCGAGGATTTTCGATGTCTTTTTTGAAAGATTGAGGTCTCTGACCAGGTCATTCAGCTCGAACTGATTAAATCGCAGCGGTGTAGCAACTGTGCCCTGAAACTCACTTTCACTGCTATAGGTCACTGCTGCATCAACAGAACTAATTCATCAGAGCTTTCTATTAGTTCTGTTAGGTGGTCAAACACAGGAATGGGAACTTCGTCTGAATGTGGGACAGGCCGTCTTGCTGATTCTAAGTCGGGGTATATTCATTTTCTTCTATTGTTACGGTTGATTCACTTAATGTTAACCATACAAAAATAGCAATCGTCGTGAGGATTTTTAGGTTCCCTCCAAACCATTGTGACACCAAACTGTAAACTTCGTCTCTTTCCATTAATCCACTGACGTAAATGCTCTACACAGGTTTACAAGCAAACAAATATGAGCAGTATACCGTATCTCAAAAACTAGAGCTGTTGCGAAAAAACCGCCGTCATTTTCGGAATCAGTGCCCCAAATATACTCCAAAACAGCTCTAATATTTGAGGCACCAATAAAAAAATTTTTTTTTGTTGACCAGTGTTATCAAACAATTTTTAAATTCTGCTTTGGCTGCAGTTTTATTACTTTATTGATGTTCTTCTAGTATATTAAAAAAGCAAACTTGAACATACTTTGTTGAGCTTTATAAAAAGATGAAAACACATTGGTAAATCTTTTTCAAGAGACAACTTGAATGAAACACAAACATAATCTTCACTATCTTTGATATGCTGATGATGTTTGTGCTTTATTAAAGTTGTCTTTTAAAAAAGATTTCCTGAATTTATTGTATCCCTTTTTTTAGATTACTGAAATCTCAAGTTTCTTATTGTTATTATCTTTATAAAAGATTTTAAGATCATTTTGAAGTCTGATTTTTAGCATACCAAAAGAACATAAATAAAGCATTTTTTTCCTACTTACATTAATTACAAATATTTTGGGTTTACAGTTTATAATATTTTATATTTATTCTGTAATTTATGCTTGTTTAAGTTCATTTTTTTTATTTAAAAAGTAAAAATTTGCAATATAATTACCTCTTGGCATTTTTATTAGATTTTTTTCCTTCAAATAAAAGTGACACTGTTTATTGATTAATCAAGCAAAAGTTAAATCTGTATGTTTTGATTCTTAAACTCGTGAAAAGAGTTGCACAGGAAAGTCGTTTCAAAGTTTACTGCAATTTAGTGAATATAAGTAACTTGGTTATTGTCTGATATGAAATATTGAGATGTTAATTATAAAAAGAATTCGTGTTTATACACAGCTGAATTGTTGAGCCATATTCTTCAGTTATTGGTCAATTTAGTAAGGCAGTAAAGGCAAGTAATATTTTCCTGAGTAAGTAAACAAAGTCAGGTGCTATATTCTTTCATACTACATTTATATATCACGGAATTTTCAATGCAAAAACTTTTTGGACCTTATATGATATGCACTTACTGTTTCAGTATTTGTAATATTAAAGTGGCTTTCCTCAACTTAATGCATAAATGACAACAATTTTTTAAGATGATCAGACCTTACTCATTAGACCCATTTGCATGGAGATATCTACAAAATAGAGTTTAGGCTAAAAACCCAAAAGTGATAGATGAGTCGTGCCATATGATTAAAGAAGTTTTGACTAGTGAGCTGTAGTTGCTCCTGCTGTTGCCTTTAAGCTAAAACCAACTATTTTAACTACAACAACACCAACAACAAACAGATTTATAAATTGCTTAAATATATTAGTTACGAAAGGTGACCAATATGCTGCCAAATCGATAAAGAAATGTTTACCAAAAATAATATTTTTGATATATACAATATACAAGCACATAAAAGAAAAGTGAGCATTGAATTCAATCATACATTCTCATAGGCAAGATTGAAATAGTGAGCTTTGGCAAAACTTCAAATTTGACAGTGAAGTTGCAGATCTGATAGAAGGTGGTAAATTATTCCATACAGTAGGAGCAGAATATCTGAAGGCATTTGAAACTTTACAATATTTACGAAAAGGCAGAGGTACAAGATGATTAGCATGATTTGAGGTATGCAAACCAGTTTGGGGTTGAGACAACACAATTAAATCTTTCAGATAATCAGATGCATTACCATGTATACATTGAATACTATCAGTGAAATTTTATATAGAATACGAAAACAAGCAGGTAAAATGTGCAATTTCATAGCAAGTTTTGTAGTAGATACACCTTCTCTCCAAAAAAATCTGTGCTTAGCATACACAAAACAAACACAGTCATTTAATAACACTTGAAATTTAGTTAATAGCTTTTTAGATAACCCATAATAGAAAATGTTGCAACTGTCCAAATATGAAAAAATGTATTATGTCACAAGTTGTAGTTTTCTATCTTTATCCAAGATACTACCAATTCTATACAAGTTGCATAATCTGTAGTAGCAAGTCTTGATTACTTGATTAATCTGTGGTTCCAAGCACAGTGTATCATCAAAAATAAATCCTAGATTTTTGACTTCTTTCACAGTATCAAAATTCAAATGAGTATTATGATCCAAAAACAGTTTAGTAAACAGTTTAGATATGAGACTAGGGCATAGGCTTATTTCCATAACATCTGTTTTGCCAATATTTAATTTGAGAAAATGATGATTCATCCAATCATTTATATCTGATAAACAATTTTGGAGTTTGACAAGGCAATCTTGATCCATAAATTCAGATCTGTTTGGGTGAAAGTTCAAAAACAACTGATTGTCATCAGCATAACAGTGAAAATGCATGTTGTGAACAGTTATAACATCTTGCAAGTGTTTAGTGAAGAGTATGAAAAGAAGGGGGCCAAGTATTGATCCTTGAAATACACCAACATGTAAATTATGAACTTGCAACTGAAAGCCAGCAGCAATGACAGAGAAAGTACATGTAGGTAAGAGTATAACCATTCTAGTACTTTATGGTTCATCCATAAATATTTTTTAAGACAATAAGACAAATTCTTTAAGACAAAAAGCAATTGATTATGATTCACAGTATCAAATGCAGCACTAAGATCTAACAGCATGAGGAGAGAATTATGAAGACCAGGTTAATGTTGTTTACAATCATAGCAGTCACCAGATAATAAATCATTGTGAATGCAGGTAAGTGCTGTTTCACAGCTGTGACCAATACAGTAAGCAGATTGGAATTGACAAAAAAGATGATTATATTTTAAATAGGATTGTATTTGAAGGTAGATACATTTTTTAATCAATTTAGAAACAAAACATAAGTTACTCACAGGGCAAAAACTTTTATACTCATATGTGTTTAGGTTTGATTTTTTCAGAACAGGAGTTATGATGGAGTGTTTCAGACAGGAAGGGGCATGTGATTCACTGAGGGATGAATTAACAATAAAATGCAAGATTGGTATAAGGCTTTTTACTACCTTTTTTAGCAACCATGCTGGGATTGCATCAAGGAAACAAGTTTTATTATGTCATGCTAAGTTTTATTCATCAAGGGAACAAGTTTTAACAAGTTTATTCAAAATAATGGCTTTAACAGATTTTTCAGAAACAGGTACAAAATGGGTCATTTCTATTGTAGGAGAAACACTACAATCAGAATCAGCACACTTACTCTTAGTATTTTCAAAGAGTTGCTGATATAATTTCTGGACTTTGCTTTTGAAGAATCTTGCAAAGTTCTCAGCTAAATTTTCTTTGTTGTTGGTACTGGGTAGTAGAATAACTGGGTTTCACATCTTTCCCTAACAAATATTTCACAATTCCAAACACTTCTTTAGGATTACCAGCAGCATTGGTTAATTTTGTTTTGAAGTATGTGTCTTTAACATAAGCAATTATTTCAGCAGCAGATTTAGATTTTTCTTTTAATACAAGCTTTGACTCTTTAGTTTTCAAACGCTTATGTTTTCATTCTGCTTGTCATGGTTCTCGATGTATTTGCTGGCACTTTGAGTTCCACCATTTAGCAGCACCAGTTTTAACTCTCTTTGTTCGTAGGGGAGCACGTGTGTTTAGCAAAGAATTCAGAGCAGTGTCATACAAGACCAGAACATGGTCAAGGCTTTCAAATTTACTGTGGTTGCATAAATCAGAGCTAGTAATTGCAGGGACAAATATTTCCAGATCAAAATTTGAGTAATCTCTAAAAGTTACTATCTTTGAAGAAGTAGTTTTTCGGGGGCAGGAAACAAAAACACCAGAAGTAATTAAGTAATGATCAGATGATGTCCCAGTATCTTTAATGACATCTGTATTTGCAATGAAGTTATTATCATAGTCTTTGGTAAGTACAGCATCAAGTGTGTTCCCAGCTACGTGAGTAGACACATTTATATGTTGATAAAAATTGTGTGACAGACACAGTTGTTTGAATCAAAGGGTATTGACATCATTATCATTTTGCAAGTGAAAATTGAAATCATTACACACAATGAAACTACACATAAAAGACTCATTGTTAACAGAAGAAAGGTAAGTCTCAAATTCAAAGAAGAAATTATCAATTGATGATTTTGAGAGACCCGCACTACATGGCTGGTATAAGCAAGCTATAAACAGTGTTTCTTCACTGCCAATATGTAGGACTGTTTCAATGATTTCAAATAAATTAAAATCAAGTTGACAGTGCCTTGATTGGATGTTTAAACTAGGCTTGTATAGTATGCCAACACCACCACCACAAGTAGCACGTGGCACATGTAGCATCAAATATCCCAGTTCATTGATTTCTGTAACAACTGGTTTATCTTCTCCAATTAGCCAAGTTTCAGATATCCAGGCTATATCTACTCCATGATCGTGTAGCAAAGCTGTGACCTCAATAAGTTTGTTTCTAGGTGAACGAACATTGAGGCATCCTAATTTCAGTTCTTTTAGGTAGCCTATGTTACAATGACATAGAGTAGCAGATCGTTTTTTTAATCCATGCTTGCAATGTGATTTATGGTAGCTTTAACTTCGGATTGAAGTATTGGGCATTTGTTACTTGTGGTTGTGTGACCAACAGCATTTGAGCAAAAGATGGGATTGGAACTTTGAGCACAATTAGAACACTTACTTCTCATACTCTTTATTTGCCTTGCATAAATAGTTGTTTGAGAGGTGATTTTCTGAGCATTTGATTCTCAACTAAATTTTGAATGGCCTCATTTTTTCTCAAAATAGTTTGTTTCAGTTGGAGTAATCCATTGAGATTGTTTGCATAAAGAATCTGTTTCTAAACCAGATATTTTTATTTTAGGTAAAAAAATCTTGGGAGAATTGTCTTTACTCTCAACAGCAAATGCAGATTTAAGATTATTTGCTGCCATGTCATGGCTCTTTTGATCAGGAAAGGACAAATAACCTTGGCCATTTTTGGTTAATATAGCTTTGCTCACTGGAATATTAGGCAACTGTTTGGGCAGTTTCTTCTTGACTACTTAGTCTATGTCTTCTCATTGTATAAACTGCCAGCTTTGTCAGGTTTAATTAAAAGTGCATACTTTATTAGAGGAGCCTTGCTATTTTTTATCAAGGACTGCATGTATGACATCATTCGTAACTTCTTTTATTATGTTTTTTGAAGTCAATTGTGCCAGTTGCATCTTAATCTCTGTGATTTCCTTAATTAACAGATCACTTTCAACTTTAAATTTTTGCTTATATGAAGGGCATTTGATCTCAAATCCTAAATGAAGTTTGTAAAGAGTTACTAGGTTGTCATTAGAGCATTTGGAAAGGCACATTTTGAATGGAACCATATTGGACACAACTCACAACCAAATGCTTTATGTCCAAAACATGTAACTTCTTCGTCACAGATGACACAGTGACTTTTGTCAGTCATTAAATGTGTATTGGAATTAAATATTAAATTAAGAATTTATTCAAATAAAACTTTATTCAAATAGAATTTTTATTTGCCATAAAACAGTAAGTGGATGTCATATTTATTTTTGTTAAGCATTTAAGCCTTAAACTGTGTCTGTATATAATTTTAAATAATTTTGTAATTTTGTAGTAAACTAAATCAATAACTTCAAAACTATGTTCTTTTTTCTTTGTGTTCGAACTATCTTCTTTGTTCTCTTGTAAGTTCTTTGTGGGTTGCTTCAATTTTTTAAAGGCATTGCATTATTGTTTCAGATTCTGAAAATAGTTAAATGTACTGGAAAAAGGTTTTTATAATAATGTTTTTCAATGTAATGGAAATCACAATGTTTATTCTATTATTGATAAAAACATGAAATTTTTTCTGATTTTTAATGTAAAAGTGTATCTTGTTATTTTAGATCATTTTTAACAAGTTTTTTATCTTATGTTTTTACAATGCAATCCTGACTATTATACTAAGATTTAAATTTTAATACAAACAGTAATTAATTTTTTTTTGGTATGCATTAAAATGTTTATTTTTAGACATTAAAGTTGATGACATTGATACAGAATTGCTAAAATGTGGAGTAATATTTGTGCATGGCAAAGCTCTTGATGGAACAAGATTAAGTATGTTTAAACCATATTAAATTCTTGCACAGTGAATTTTTAATACAACTTTTTTTGAAGAGCTTTTTTGTGGTACAGAATTTTAATATCGCTTTAAACAAAGTCGATTTTTTCGTAGCCATAAGCTTTTCGTGACGCTCTCATCAGTGGCAATCACGTCAAAATGGGACGAACCAGAGAAAATCAAGGTATTTATAGTCTCAACAGTTGGGAGAAAGGTGCTGCAGTCTCAGAAAGGAGAAAGGCACAATTGCACAGTGTGGTGCAATACAGGATGTTCTCGGAAAGGAGAAATGCACTATGTGCAATTACCCCTGTAGAAACACTGTTACTCGCAACTTAGGTTATTTGAAACTTTTTAAATAACCTAAGTTGCAAGTAACAGTGTTTCTCCAGGGGTAATTGCACATAGTGCGTTTCTCCTTTCCGAGAACATCCTGTATTGCACCACACTGTGCAATTGTGCCTTTCTCCTTTCTGAGACTGCAGCACCTTTCTCCCAACTGTTGAGACTTTAAATACCTTGATTTTCTCTGGTTTGTCCCATTTTGATGCGATTGCCACTGATGAGAGCGTCATGAAAAGCTTATGGCTCCGAAAAAATCGACTTTGTTTAAAGCGATATTACAACTTTTTTTATTGCATTTATAATCATGGTAGATATTTTTTATCTAAATTCTGAATTAACCATATTTTCACCAGTCCTTCAGAATTTTTTGCTTTACTGTAACTCTTTACCATTTCATTTTAGATTTGGCTCCAAACATTAACTTTATTAACTTAAAATGGTGATAAGATTTGTTAGCTAGAATGGGGCAATCTTTGTAAAAAAGCAACCAAGTTGTGTCAAGAACTCTTGATGTGAGTTGTATATAAAAAATGGAGAGGAAAAGTCAGCCAAGTTACAATCAAGAACAACAGGAGCTAAAAAAAAGAAAAGAAGATACAAGTTTGGTGGTTAGAACATAAATCTGGAAGTGAAGAATAAATTTTAGTATAATAAAAAATATGAGAAAAAAATTAAGTGGTAGAGTTATGACAATGGTACTTAAAGTTTTATTTTTAAAAAAGTTGATAAGATTTTAATGTGCATATGGACTGTGAAAAGACTTTTCCATGAACTACTACCTTATATGGTGGGAAAGTTTGCATGTCTCAGTGACCTGTAAAGCTGTGTTGGTCAGAGATTTTATCTCTTCTGTTAGTAATATCCATACCAAAGAAGTTTGCAGATAGTAGAGACTGGACAAAATGTAATTCACAAGATGGCAACTTCAAACCTGGGCAGAGTACTCAAAAGCAGTGGCAAGCAAGCAGTGTAAGAGAAGAAAATCTCTTATGTACTGTATAAACCCTCTTGCAGTAGGGTTACACTGCCAAATAATAATATGTCACCTAGAACGTTTTTTCATGCTCTCTTGAGTGTTGTGCAGATTAAAAAGGTCTACCTTCAAGTACTTGGCAAAAATATCTGTTTGAAAAGTACTTTTCTAAATGAGTCAGCCTCATCAAGGTTAGGACACTGGTGATTGATTTTTAACCACTACAAATTGGCTCATTTCTGCTTCCTGTCTAATCTCTATTGGGTGAAGCTCTTGCTTTATCTGGTGAAAAAAGACTCATCTCTGGCTTCTCAGAAAAGTCAATTGTTCAGTTTACTCACCAACTGGTTTATCAGATTGCTGGTTCTTGGAGGCAACATACACTCAAACCCTGGACCACAAACACACAAATGGGTTTGTGACATCTATCACAAACTTATCACTAAACATGAAACATCTATTTTATGTAACTACACAAAGCATTGGATGCATTTAAAATGCTCCCAAATTACAACAAAGGACTACAAGAACTTTGGTACTGCACAATTCACAGCACTTTTAACCACAGAACACAAATATCACCATGCATATATGCAAGCTTATCCATCATCTCAACCGCATTTGCAAATGAAACAGATAATATTCACAAATCATTATGCTTAACAATCACATAAACAAACAAATACATGAACAGAAAACAAACATCTAGAAACAACATCTTGACAAAATTGATTACAAACACATTCCACACTCTCTGTGGGGCACCATAGCAAAACTTCTAACAAAAACATCTACACAATCGAACAGTAGCATTTGCTTTGGAACTAAAACAGCCATTACTGACATAGACAAAGCAAAATCTTTTAATAAACAATTCACAAATGTCACTCCATATAGCACAAAAAAATCAATGGAACATATAGACCATATAATCAAGACCCTTCCCACCAAGGAAATATGACTTACCACTACAAGTGCAATTAGCCATCTCAAACAGCACAATTTTGGAAGCCTAAGAGAGTTAGAATAAAAACTATGCATGGTGTTTAACTTTGTAAAAAAGACTGTATAGTCTATGGCTTGAAAGAAATTTTAGTTGGTTTGGCATGAGTGCAATGCATTAGAAATTTTATGAGCAAGAATGATGACAATGATTTGAAACAAGCATTCAAGTTAAAGTGAATAGGAGAAGGAAACAGGATTTCCCAAAAACTGATAAGGATCTTGGTTTACCAGTGGAGGATGCTACAAATGAAGCATTTGGCAAAGTATTGTATGGAGGCTTGCTAAATTTAGCCACCTCAAGAAACAGAAAACAAATATGGTTAAAAATAAATAAACAACAAGCTGATTAATGCTGGCTTGAAATGTTAAGAGTTATTACAATTAAGAGTTTACCAACCACATACATCTTGGTGTAAAACACTTACTTTGTTAACCATTAACAAAGATATTAATAGTTTTAATTTTTTTCTTTTTAAGTAGAATCTTCTTTTAACATTGATAATAACTATTCTTTAGTGTATTTTCGTGGTCGATTTCAAACAAAAGATAATAAAAGTAAAGTTCAGAAAATATTGTGTTTGTGGCTTGAGAGATTGCATACTCAAGAAACTGGACAGCATATAACTTTTATCTTGGATGTGAGTAAAACTGGCATGAGCAATGTCGACCTTGGAGGAGTTCGATTCTTGATGGACTGCTTTATTATATATTTTCCTGATATGTTAGGTAATTATCGTTATCGTGAAATTTATTTTTAATTAAAAATTTACCAGTTTTGCGATTTGGATTTCAAGTTATGGTAAGATTGAAGATTTTAATGGTATGCGTTTTCGAAATAAACTTTTATTCAGTAAAATTAAGTAAGTGTCATTGTCTTTTTGATACTTCTTGCTTTAGTCTTTATTTTTTATATACACACATATGTATATTACTATTATTTTAGAAAGAATAATTATTGTCGAAATGCCATGGATAATGAATGGTAAGCTATAAATAATTGTACTAAATTGTTATGAATTATTATGGTGCTTTCTAAAGTGTTTTTTAAAATGATCCTTATCTATTAAAACTGTCTTAACTATAAAATTTTATGCAATATGCATCTTTTTATGTTGTATATGATCTCTTGTTTTTATTCATGTAGTTAACTTTCAAAAAGTAACGGTCAAGAAAAAAAAGATTGAGGAACACTACTTTAATAGAAAAACTTTTGTATTGGCTATCTTTTATCATTTTTTTCTTTGAGTCTTATTATTCGGATTTTTTTGTAATTTTATTTTATTTATTAATTTGAAACGTTGACTAAAGGTGATGTTGAATTTTTGCGAATACATTGACTTGCATTCAAAGATACAATTTTTTTTAGGTTTTAATTTAGTTATTTTTGGCTGTGTTCTAACTGTTTGTAAAAAATACTTTTGTCAGCAAAACAATCATAGAGTTTTTTAAAGAGTATAATAACTCCCAGTTTTAGATTAAATGTTTTTTTGATTAAAACATACAAAAATATTTTGTCATCTTAAAAACCTTATTGATCTCTCTACAGGTTTTCCAAATTTAACCCTCCCAGTCGTTGTTTTGAAAGTTTGCAAAGTAACAATAAGCCTATCCAAAAACGCTTCATTTTAAAATCTTACATACTAATAATAAAATTTTTATAATAGTACTTTAATTGATTATTATAGCAAATAAATTTTCGTTTTTCGTAGCGGTATGGAAAGTGGCCAAACAGTGGATGACGGAAGAACAGAGAAACAGAACTGCTTTCGTCAGTTTCAAAGAATTGAAACAATTTGTGTCTCCCGATAATATATTAAGTTACATGGGCGGAGAAGTGAGTGATTTATCATTGCAGTTTAATCTTTGCTTATTTTATAGCTCGTTTTTTGATAAAGGTTTTCATTGAATTTTTTAGCCCGTAGTTTGTAAATTTTGATTAAATCAATAAAAATTTCAATTAACAAAAATGTTGTTCTGCGTGATTGGAACGTAAATTGTTTGAAATGTTTAAAATGTTATATGTTTCATTCATCTTCTCACTGCTTTAAACTTTCAAAGACGAAAAAAATTTTTTTAATTTTTCAAAATTATAACTAGAATCAATGGACGTATGAATATCCGCTTCCGCCCGACTATGTTCCTTCCTTAACGCTGACTCCTAATTGCGAGTCACCGCGTGACGATGCCGAAAGTGTTCAAGGTTAGCGTCGTTCGATTGCTTTGTGTTATACATAATTATTATAATTTATTTGGTTATAAATTGAAGAACAACAAAAACAGCAAACACCGTTAAAAATTCTTTGAAAGTCCCCATATCTAATATTGCATTCAGTTTTCAGTTACACATAATATTTTCTTGTACTGTTTAACAAATATGAATATGCGTAATTTTCGTAACTGAATAAACTACCTTAGTTTTTTCAAATAATCGTCCAACAATTGCTTAAAAGTGATTGCTACCTTGAATTGTTTTCCCGCATTAAAAAAAGCTTTGATACGAAATATTTTAAAATTGAACTAGTGTAGATCTTTCATCTCTGCTTAAGTTTCCTTTTTTCAACTCTACATCTTAAGGTGTCTTGTTTATTTTCCGTCCATTCTTGACCTTTTGACCCGTCCGTGGATGTTACCTGATTTTTGGAATTTCGTGGTGATAAAAAACGCGCCCATTCCTAGCAATGGGTTAAGTAGACCCATCACCACCGTTCCTCCAATCGTATCAAATGGTAAACTGAAATCTTCGTCCAAAAAACACCCCGGAGCTGACTTGTTTCTTGCTACTGTTGTATCATAAGGTTAAAGAATGTATTTTTAGGATTCTTTCTATTTGTTTTCATCCAAATCAAACTCTATGCCAGAAAAATAACCACTTTTTTATGTCAGTTGTCGTTAAAGGCACATAAACGATTACAAACTTTATTAGAGTATCTTTTACAGGCCATTAAACCGAGTGTAAGGAAATAGTAAAAAAATTCGAATGAAGAAAGCACTACCTAAAAACGAAAGTTTACCTAAGCTGCTGCACAATTATTAAATCAAATTGAAGGGCTTAGTTCTAAATATACCAAAGTCACATAATGTCAGTTTTGAGAAAATGAGGTTTAAAGTTTTCAAAAACCCTGGCAAATCAGAGTAATGATGGAAAAAATCGAAATGGTTTTTTATTACATTGGTTATGTATCTCTCCCTAAAAAATTAAAGCTTGTTTTGCAAATTGGACTTAGGTACTTTTAATGGAAATTGTGTTTTACAAGTGCTTTTCTAGCAAATTGACAGTGTAGTTAGATAGAAAAAGTCAACCACGTGTAATAATAATGATAATATGCATTCTATTTTTTGTAAAGTGACATATCAGAAAAGAATTTAGGATCTAGTGGAAATCAAAAAACCAAATGATGAAAAGATAATTTTTCGAAAATTTGCGTACCCAAACCAAGAAAACATAAAAAAAAAAACTTTTCCATGATCTATTAACTAAAAGCTAAATCAATATAAAGCTGTTACGTACAAATTTTTTTAAAAAAATTTTTCTGAATGTCAATAGATGAGTTGATGCTTTGTGACTCCAATAAAACGCTATGTAACTAAATTATTAGGTTATAGACGGGAATCAAAAGCTCCAAATATAACGCTAGGATTTCCAATCAATTTAAAAATAATGATTAAAATAATAATACAAGTAAACCTTATGCAAAAATAAGTTATTGAGTAAGCTTGCCTGTAATGAAAATGAAAGTTATTACTTCATTATAATGCTTGCGATACTCTTATATTATTAACCTTTGACAAACTATCAAAAACTCGTACTTCAAATTTTATCGACAAAACTAAAAAAAAATTGTAAAGGTAAGACTGCTCTATAAATTTAATCTTCAAACAATAGGTTTAATAAGCTATCAACTGTGTAGGAATTTTTAACATAAATCAGTTGGACTTTGGTACTTCTAGAATAAAAATACGCCAAGATTTCAAACCTCTGTGCTATTCAAAAAGTGTTTTCCGTACATTATCCTGAAAAGATTCTTTGTCAGAATATTTCTGGCGAGTACACAAACAATTTTTTCAGCTTTTCTCATTTTTTTGAAAATGTGACTTAGGTACTTTTAGAAATAGGGCCTTCAATTACTCTTTAGTTTTTGTTTTTTTTCTTGCAACTGTCCTTTGCACAAGTTGCATTGTTTTGTTAACATTATTTTTATGTTAATTCGTTGCTAATTTGTCTTAACTTTACATATATGAATATTAACATTCAACTTGTGCAACCGCATTCTTGTCGTCGGCAGCGTGGTCGAGTGGTTAGAGCGCCGTGATTGTAATCAACATGGTCTTGGTTCAAAAACCTACTCGCGTCATTCTGTTGTGTCCTTAGAAAAGACACTTTCCAGCACTTTCCCCTGCTTGGTGCTCTTGGCAAGCAGTTTTCAATTTCGGTTATATCTCTATAAAACTAAAAAAAACAAAATAAAAAATTTTAAGCGGACAGCAGTATCTTGGCATCTCCGGAAGCAGGTCGGGGTAACTTGCTCTATGTATAGCAAAAAGCTTGCCCTGTATATAGCGCTTCCGTCGCTTTCCTACGAGTCAAGAGGATAAATATGGAGATAAAATAAAAATAAGTAAAAAAACATTTTTTTAATGTATACCGGTAATTAACAGTAATTTTTAAATATGCATTGAAAAAAGTTGTAACCATTTTTTGTCAAATGTTGAAATGCTTAAACACAAATAAAAGCTTTCAAGTATCAAAATCTTTTATTTCAGTTCCGCCCTAAAAATATAGTAAAATTGAAAAGTTTGTAAGCAGTGGAAAGCAGAACAAAAAAAGGAACAAGCAACAAAACTATAAACTTTATAGTAAGCGTTCAAAATAAAAAGCAAATTTTTTGTTGCAGCACCTTTTAAAAAGTACAAAAGATGAAAAAGAAAAAGAAACAAAACCAATAACTTTTATCGAGTCGTTTGTCGACGCAGTTACGTTGACGAAAAAACGTGGTGGGATACATAATCGATCGCTGACAAAAAACCCTGACAGGCTAGGAAATCCTGTCGCGGGTCAAAACGACCATTTCACTCATATGACAAGACAAAAAAATTGAAATTAAGATTAAAAAATAACATCAACACCAACAAAATATACAAAAGCAATGCAATGCAATGCAATGCAGAAATGTTTGTAGTAGAATGGGAAAGATTTTTGAATCTGTTTTTTTGCGGAATCTTCTATTTATTGTAATGCAAGGAAAGTAGAAGTGAAGTGCGTCATCTTATAGGGTACGAATTTACTGAAAAATAACAATAAAAAAAAAGAACGAGCACTAGGAAGTAAGAATTTTTGAAGCTTGTAGTACAGGGTGTCCATAAAGTCCTGCACACATTTAAAATTTTAATATTTTAAAAACCGCTTAAGGTAGAAACTTTAAATTTTTGACAGTGAATTGTACCACCATAAAGTTTTTTTATTATTTTTTACAGGTTATTTTATTGTTAAAGTAAGCAAGAATAAGTCATTTTTAATAAAGGCGTAAGTTTGCAACAAAGTTGACCATTCAACAAAAAGCACAATGTGTTCTTTGGTACCATAAAATTAAAATCACCAACTGCAGTACAACGTAAATTTAGAAATGAGTTTGGACAAGACCCTCCTCACACTAATAGCATTAAGAGATGGTTTAAAAATTTTATGGAAATTGACAGCATTTTGGATCGCAAAAGATCGGGTAATCCAAGCATTGATAAAGAGACTGTTGATGCTGTGCGTGTAGCATTTCATCGCAGCCCAAAGAAATCAATTCGTGTTGCATCAAATGAACTTGCTATTCCTCGAAGCACAGTTCACAAAGTTTTGCATAAACGACTTCGGCTCCATGCTTACAAGTTACAAATTGTTCAACATGTTTCATACAAATGTTTATGAACATGGTTCGTACTTTGTTACAAACTTACGCCTTTTTTAAAAATGACTTATTCTTGCTTATTTTAATAAAATAACCTGTAAAATATAACAAAAAAACTTTATAGTGGCATAATTCGCTGTCGAAAATTTAAAGTTTCTACCTTAAGCGGTTTTTGAGATATTAAAATTTTAAATGTGTGCAGGACTTTATGGACACCCTGTATATAAGAGCAATGAACTGGGAAGTTAAGAATTAAACAGGAATTGGTGTAATTTTGGTTTGAAAACATTTTTTATATTAGAGTTTTTTGAGGTAGTTTTAATCTTTGGATGCACATCCAGGGGCAGTTTGGACCCTGGATATGTATCTAGAGGTTAAACTGGCGCGCTGGCGCTATACACCGTACCCTTATGAGCGTAATTTAAAAGCACAAAAAGTTGCTTAATATGCCAAATACAATATGCAACGACCACAGTGTTACTAAAACTATTTGTTCCAGATGTAGACCTAACACCATAAATTGAACTATTTTTTGAATTGATAAGGATTAGAAAGAAAGAAGCTTTACTGATCTTCAATGTTGGTCTCAACTACTCAGAAAAAATTATTTTTAGCTTTTTGTCAGTTTTTATTTGCTTTGAATTTTAATTCATTTATTACAAAAATTCTGTCATTTAGTACAAAAAGCATTAATAAATTTAATGTAGCTTGATCAAAAAAATTTTAGCACCCAGAAAATGTAGTGTGAATGAAGGTCCAATAGAATACGTAACAGTAACAGCAAGATGTTGTTATTGTATGTTTTGGCTATTTTAATCCAAAAACACCAATTCTGGTTCTTAGAAAAATTTAGAAAATATTAGAACAGAGAAATTAAAGTTTTCTAACGCAAATAAAAGACGTTTTATGTTTTTTTATGCTGATATTCTAATTGTTGAGCCAAAATAAAATTAAGTTACAAGCTTTTTTTGTTCATTGAAAAGAAGTCACTAGACACTTTAATTTAATTAATAAATGGTACTACTGTGCCATTTATTAATTATTATTGCCATTTTATTAATTTATTAATTTCAAACACTGACAATATAATGATACTGCTTAAATGACGTCATAGCTTTTTTCTTGTTCCAACAAAATCATGTTCTTCTAACTAGAATAACCAAATCAATTTAACATGAAACAAAACAAAAATGCTGTCAGGTGACGTCATCTGGTGACGCCATAACTTAAAGTACTATATAAAATATGTAGTTGATTTTTTCTAGATATAGTCAAGCTAAATTAACCGTACTAGGTCAGAGAATTTACAACTTTTAAGCCGTCGACTATATTCACAGGGTCCAAATGGACCATTTGGACTCTGTTCGTGCAATTGTGTATAAATTAGATCTCATGCATCTAAGGCTTAATAAAAACAAAACAAGAAGAAATAATAAACTCGAGAACTAAAGACCAGTACAGACTTAGTGTTTTGATTCCAAATAGTTAATTCGCTATTTTAATTCTTCTCTATTCGGCCTTTCCCATTAGTCAGGGGTGGCCACAGCGTATCATCATTCTCCACATCTTTCTGTCTTCAATGTCCATCTTCTTCACACCAACTTCCTTCATATCTTCTTTTACCACATCTAAAAATCTTCTCTTTGGTCGCCCTCTTCTCCTTTTATTTTCTTTTATCCTATTTTAATAAGAACAAAATTACGTAATATGTTTGATATCTTTAATAAGAACAAAATAAGAAAAAAATAATAAGAACAAAATAAGAAGCAATAGTAAACTCGAGAACAAAATAACTCTTGCAGATTTAAGGCTCGTTTCCACTACGAGCGTGGAATGAAGCATTCTTTGTTTTTTTTATTGATCTTTCCGAGCTTAAAATCTATACAAGCGCTAAGCGAAGCAAAAAAAAAACAAATAAAACAAGCAAAAAATACTCCATTCCACGCTCGTAGTAAAAACGAGCCCTAAGTGTTTTTTTGGGCTGCGATTAGTAAATTCGATATCTTGAATTTTCAGAATTTAACATGTAAATTACGACAGCAAAAAAACAGCTTTAGACAATATTCCAATCAAAAAGCTGATTTTTTAGTGATTAACATCTTCTAAATAACGCCTGTGGTTTTTCTTAAAGTTTAAGATTTACCTTAATCTTTTGCTTGCAGAAACTCAAGATGATACTGAAGTAGAGGAATGTGTTGTCGATGACGTGCAAATCACTGTGACCGAAATTGATAGTCTTTCACAATCCGATATTCCCCTCGACGGTAATAAAATGATCGTTTTTCTGAAGAGTATCATGAGTACTTTACATTTCAATTATGTGAGAATAAAGTAGTTTAGTTTCGAAATAAATTAAATTACGGCACTCTGTCATTGTAAATAATTTTCGCAACAAATTCGACAATGACAATAGGTTCACATTGCCAGTTGACTGTTATATGCAATGTTAGAATTTTCCACTGCATTTTCGGTTTTTACATGTTTCAGTTCATTTTTTGGATTTTCTAAAAAAATGTCTCATTAGAAACTTATTGATTTCAATCTTAAGTGCAAAAGCTTTTATCAAACCGTGACTACAAAATGTAGTCAATCGCTTGTCAACCTAAGTAAATTTTAGCGTTTGATAAGAATTTAAAAGCAGCTGTTAGTGAATTTTCCTTATATGCGTTTTACAAACTGATATCAAATGAACTATGACGTAACAAATCAAAAAAAATGAGAAAAAATTACTTAAGTTGAATTTCCTTTTAACTGTTTGCTTGGCCGCAGGCCTAATTTGAACCTTGGGGTTTGTTATGCGGCTATGGCTAACTTAAGCGTTAAGTGTTTCAGCATTAAGCAAAAAAATCTACAATGGGTTAATGTAAAGGTTTTTCTAGTAATGTTATGGTAATGTTTCTTCGGCAATTGTTATAGTATATTTGTCATCAGGTACGTATGCTTTAAATACATTTTATTATAGTTTATTACAAGTTAAAACTTGATTGCAATTTAATTTAGGCTTATAGTTTTTGTGTTGTGCAACTCGAAATTGGTTTGACAAAACGTCGCGAAATATAAGATCTAAGCAAATATATTTATCTTTTGCAAAATGGATTGAAAGAGAATGATCAAAATCAATCAAAAGAATATTTTATCTATTACAAACGTTTAAGATTGATTTTTGGATAGTAGCCATGGTCAATATTGTCTCCTTCTAAAAAGTTTAGAGTCAATAAATACCTAGTTTTATTTTATTTGATTTACAAAAAAGGTTTGCTGTTCACTTATAGCAATTTACTGGAGAAAAAAAACAATCTATCGATGAAAATATTTTATTTTTTAAAAGCCATAGACCATTTTCGGAAAAACGCTTTAGTTGAAAAAGATATTTTCTTTTGTATTTCTGCACATACTTTTACAAGATTTTTTTACATTAAATCGGAGCAGATGGCTTTCCATTATTTCGTAGTATTTTTCAGGACTTCTGCTGTGATGAAAATTACGTAGAGCTATCGGTCGCATGTTTTTTGTAGTTGATTTCCATTTAATACTGAATTTAGTTATTTGCTGTTGATGGCACTTTTAACGAATCGGTAATGAGTGTTTTTCTACCCATAAAAATTATTGTTTTATTACTGTACCTTGTTGACGCTTTTTTTGAAAACGCAAAATGGTTAAAATGCTTTTACTTTAGCGTGACAGTCAGGTGACCACCGATTTTTGCTTCACAGCGAAACAGGTTTAATAAGCTATTCTAGGAGGTTTCGAGTGCTTTTTAGCACGAAAAAAGATATATAACCACGCACGAGTGTCAAAACAGGCACACAGGCGCCGAGTGTTTGGTAGCCAGTTGCTTCGGGATATTACACGCCAATATTCGAATATTATACGATGATGCAACTTTTTTATCAACGAATCAATTCTTTGTTTTGCGTCAACGCGTCATAAAGCATAAATAACGATTTGACGCATAGCAGATTTATCTTCAAACGTATTTTGCATGTATTGAAACAGGCTTGATATTTTTCCAGGAGATCCGATCCGTAAAATTCCTATTTATCGATCTTTATTTTTATTTCAGTAAACTTGTTATAATTGGTGATGGGAAAAACAAGACTTATTTTCTTAATTCTGCATGAATTTCGATTCATTTTGCAAATGCAAACATGCAGATTAGAAACTAAGTTGGTTTGGTTATATTGAAAAATTTAGATACTTATTTAAGTAAAGCAATTTTTAGTGAAGCTACATAGTCGTTATTACGTGGCTACTAAAATTGGGTTCGGAGAACATACTTCCCTCTTTCGTCGCTTATGATTCATTGTATTTCGCCGTCAAAAAAATATGTTTTTTTTCATCTTAACCGATGTAAAGTTTCTTAATCAGCAAAAAATCAATCAAAGCAATGTCGATGACCTTTTGGTACAAAGTACGAAAAGCTGACTGCATCTCGATATGACTGCTACTTCTTTGGCGATCCAAAAACAAAACGTACTTGCTGATATGTCTGTGGTATTCTTGTTTTTGAATCGAGCTTTCTTTGCAGACGGATTGCATAATGATAAATTTCAATCTGTAAATGTTTCTGTCGCCGCCGGAGATATGAAGTCGAGAAGAGGTGAGCGAACAAACTGGATTTAATCGTTTTCGACATTGACATAATTTCAATCTCGGTTTATTGTTGATTGAAGGTTCCATCAAAACGCAAGCGTCAAACATCGTTCCATTTCCCGGTGTTAATTTGAACTCTCTGCTTATTCTGAGGTGGGTGCTGCCGAGTCGCATCTTGATTGTATTTGAAGCACTTTTGGCGTTGGCAATTCCTACCGCTTTTTTAAAAACTGTTTTGAAGCTTCAAAACAATTTCTTAACTTTTTTCAATGGGCTCTCAAGATCTATTTCTTTATAGTCCACTATTTCACATGTTAAGAAAAATAAGTTTTGGACTGACCTTAAAAGAAACTGGTTGCTATTTTTTAAATTTTTGAAAATGCTTTGATCAACTTTTTCATTTCCTCACAAAAAATTAACGATTTTCGATGATCATGGATTCTAATCGGGAAGTGGTTTTTCACATAATGCAACTTTGTCTCAAATTCCATTCTTGTCTTTGCATCAACGCACTGCCCTATGTTTTGAGACATCTTTTTCAAATCCGTGAAATCGTGAATCTAAGAAAAATCGATTTGACGCAGTCCGATATCGGAGCTTGTGTTCGACGACGCACACAGAGACGCAAAGTCCGGCAGATATCAAGCTTTCATTAAGCTGAATAATCCCGGCGAGGAACCGGTCGCGTACAAGATCAAGACGAACTCCCCGGAACGTTATCACGTCAAACCGAGCAACGGCTGCGTACATCCGGGTAAGCGCTCACCTTAAACTTGGTTGATTTTTACAAACTGGTGTTACTTGTGTAATTAAAAGTGTGGCAACTGACAATATCTTAACAAATTGTCAAACAATTCTTGCACTTGTGGTGAACAACGGCTCCCGAACATTTGGCCGAATGGACTTTTGCCCGAAAACGTAGTAAACAGGCGTGAATACTAGATTAAGCTTATTGTGGAAAAACGATTGTACTAAATTTATTTAATTAAAAAGATGTTTATTGCAGAAAAAATCATGTTTATATTAAAACTTATTTGATAAAAAAATGTTTATTACATTAAAAAAATCAATAAAAACAGTTAAGATTGTGCGCGATAGCTGTCGAAAAATCTATTTTTTCATATTCCTCGTATTTCGCAATGATAAATATGAGCCTAGTATTCAAGATCTAGTACTTCTTTGATGATCTCAGTGCAATTCCGAAATTGACCATCTCGATTGTTAGCTCCCAGTTTGATTGCTTTTTCCTTATCTTTGACACTGAATGGCAAATAGATGGGTGGGCGACTGCCAACCCTAACAGTAGATACGTTTACTACACTTTCGGTTAAATATCCGTCAGCCAAATAACTGGCCACGTGAACAACAGAATAGATGAACAAAATTTTGATTATTTGCTCTCATATTTCTATTAATACTTGCTGTGGTTTGTAAATAAACACTATAGTTTACTTTGTTAGTTTAACCTTCATTATTTAGCGCTGTTTTTTTCTACGGGTGGTTAGCATTTAAATGATCTTAGCAGTCCTGCAAACTAAATGTATCTAAATTAAAATTAATATTTTACAAAAAAATTTTGAACGTTTTGATCTGTTAAAACGAGAAACGTAATAGGATCTTTCGTGGATAGGTGAAACGGAAAACATCAGGATCAACTTGCTCCCGGGTCATGAAGGTTCGCTGCACAAGGATCGCTTTCTCGTTTTATATCAAGTCAAAACAGACACTTCGGATTTGTCAGACTTCTGGAAGAAACACTTGCCAAAGGAAAACCGTTACGAACACAGGTTTTCTCTCGACTAGCGTTTTTTTGCTTTTTTCGATTTTATTTTTTATTTCTTGTTAGGGTTCGAGTCAAGTTTAGTTCAGAGTCTGTGTTGGTGCACGAAGGACCGAATGTGTCTGTCACCAAGAAACCCTCCTTTTCCACATTGGAAGACGACTCCTATCGGGACGAGTCGCTCGAGAGGATGCGGAGCGAAATTTCGAGTCTGAAAAATGAAGTAAGCCTTCTGCCTTGAATAATTTCTTTGTTTGTTTGTCCCATGACCGCTTGGTGGTGTGTTTTTGCGCATCATCATCATTTTCGTTTTTGATCTTTTGTTATTTATGTTAAGGGGAAGGCTGAACTTTTCCACATTTCTTTCTATTGAATATCTAGTCCCTTTTCTTTCGCTTCTCAAGCAGTAACATTTTTTCTTCATCTTTTCTCATATGTTCAATGCCGACTGCTCGTATTATTTTTATATAAATTTTATTAATTTATTTAAAAAAGTTATCCCAATTTTATAAAGATTTTATTTAAAAAATTTTATCGCATTTTATATGAAACGTCTTGCACTCCATATACATCGGTTTCCCTCCTTAAAAGCATCAAAATATACCCGTAGCTTTTTAGCACTCTCAGTTAAGGGCTTCTAGAAAGTAGAGGATATTTAGTAATTTTTAGGACTCATTGTAAGTTGCGAAGCACTTTGTATTTTGTAAGAAGAGTTGCAGAAGTAGTAAGATTTATCCGGCCACCTCCAGTCACTTGATTAAACCGGATTAAAATTGGATTGATGATGATGGTTTCGGCTGCATGCATTGTATTTTGTTGACGCCAATCACAATTATAATTTATAAGCGGTTGTCTTTAGACATTTCTCTCAAGGCAGCAGGTTACTAACCTAGTTTTGCCAATCTGAAATTGCCGTTTTTTGCGCTGCGGTCGCCAATCTAAGAGAGCTTCTTGGAATCATCCATACCTTAGCAGCCATTAGCATATAATTTTCTAGCACTTGGCAAATAAAAAAATCACTTCATTGTTTATTCTGTAGTTTGTACATGGGGCGGCAGGCGGGTAATTGTTTTGGGCTCTTTTTAGTCTTGTAAATAAGCGGCTGACTGGTAGATTTGCAAAGTAGAAAAAAATTAGAATTTTCGTGTATGGTACTTTTGATTTTTGAAAATAAAATTGCTGCTTAAGTTTTTACAATTGACTGTTACCTTATTCTTTGCTACAGCATGTTTTCGACGTGGAAAGTTTTCTTAAACTTTTCGGTTATAATTTTCCAGTTATTATTCATTCTTGGTATTTTTAACAATTGAAGGACTACAGCACTTTTTTCGAAACTTCCAAGATTTTAACCACACTTCACCCAGTCTTCTCATGCTTATGAATCAATTTTTGTTCCAGCTCCTGTTCATCCGTAACAACACCGCAGGATTGCAATCCCGACTTCAGCTTTCGATTGTCCTCAACTGCATCCTAATTTTTTTGTTTATTTACTTCATTCGACAGGTCTTGGTGTTAATGGAAGCTTATCGAATGGATCATTTTTAAAGAAAATAAGCCGCTTCAGGTCTACAATCGAAACGGCTTGTTTTAGGCGATTCAGCGTAAGAAGCTCAATTTTGTCTTTTATTTTTACTGTGCAATTTGCGTTGAAATTGTGATCGAGTTTCCCGGCAAAACCCTGCGCCAAAACAACTCCTTTCATCTGCTTCGTGTTTTAGCGTGAATATTTTTTTTTTACTTAATCTTTTTAAGTATTTTGTTGTAGTGTTGTATGTTGTTGAATGTAAAGCAGATTTGAAGTTTTAATTATATTTTGGCGTTCGCCTATTAGGATTCAGCAAGTTTTATATATGCAAATAAATTCCCATTATTTGTGTGATGGTTACTGTATTACTTATGTCGTTTTTTGCAAATGACTTGACGAGCACTAATTGTGACTTATATTGTTATTCAAATATAGTACAGTACTTGCATGTTTTAAAGTTGAAATTTTGATTCGAATTAAAGATACTAATTTTTCTCTCTTTTTTTTTCCTTTTAACTAATAAAAAAACTGTTCTCTATTATTGTAATCCAGTCAGATTGATGAAATAGTTTTACCGCCGACGTAATTCAAGTCGACGAAATTAGATAGAAAATTGGATTCCGGCAGCGAGTCAATTCTGTTATTTCAGGTACCGGGTCTCGTTAATTTCCTGTTGTTCCGCAAAGCAGTGCAAAAGTTTATTGTAAAACTCATGTTACGCTTAGCGGATTCGTACAGTTATAGCAGTTATTACAACCCTTCTTTAAACAAAAAATACACCCTAGGCATTTTAGTTCCAGAAAATTCGTAATTTGCGCCTCAGCATTCCTACGACTGAGTGGAACTGCACAACGCGAGACGAGAAATAAGAAGTAGTTGAGCGGATGACTCAACCGAGGTTGTAGCGTAGCATTGATTCATGACGTTAATCGCTTGACAATAAAAGTGGCATATCATATATGATACCGCTAAATAAAAGTCAGAATATAAAGGTTGATCTAACAATAAATGACATTTTGTGCCGTTTATAATTGTTTAGTCGTAAGTAGCGTCTAGCTGATAGCTGTCAAGAAGATTTGTAACAACAAAGAATTCTATTCTTTGTCATGCTTCAACCCTTCATAAAGCAGTGATAAACATGTTTCCGTTTACTACAATTTTTTTTAACGAGCAGTGGTTGATAAGAATATCCGGAGATTGTCACTACGCCACTTAAAACACTTTTGCTATTTCTGACAATCTATCTGTGTAAAGCGTGGTTTTCTGCTGTGATTGCAAGCAAACAGAACAACGGAGTAAACTAGACATACGCAACACACTCCGGGTATCATTGTCCCTTACTACCCCCAGATAGAACCGTCTCGTTGCAGAGAACAAGCTCGGGGTTCTTTTTTAGGAACCTCACGGTTGTTGAAGTAATCATTAAAAGATTACCGTAGTTAGTCTTCACGCAAACAGCCAACTTTTACACATTAAGCCAAGTCCGTATCAATGCGAACAAGATCCCAGCAAAATTAAACTTTGTCAAGTAAAACAAATTCAACAATTTAATTTTAATCACAACTGTTACGTTGTACGACAAAAAGCATGGATTGGTCACACGGAAAGGAAAACGTCTCGTCAAACAACTACCCAGACCTACTTTCAGTGATGTCGTTCAAATAATAAGCCAAAATACCAAAGTAAAATTTGTTTTAAAAGATTAACAAGACCGAGTCCAAAGTTAGTTATGGGTTCAGAATCAAATCTCGTTATTCATGGCACTGTACTAAACAAAAAAAGGCGTGACCCAGGTTAAACCGTTGCGTTAGTGGCGAATACAATCAACGCAGTCGCAGTTCAAGTCCAATTCTCATCATGTTGCGCTCTTTAGAAAAACACTTGAGATAGCTTTAAAAAATGTGTTCATCCCTTGAAGACTTTTTATCTGACACTCACCGGGAGGAATTATTAGAATGAATTGCGAGTAATCCGATTGTGGTTATATAGGAAGAGAATGAGTCTGATTAGTTAAAAAAGGCGGCCAATCAGGAATAAAAAAGAAAACGAGAGTGCCTCTGATTGGTGAAGAGAGACAACCAATCAGAAGTAAAAGAAAGTTAATAAATGAGTTTTAGTTTGTAAAGAAATTAGTTGTGTCGACATAGATTAGATTGAAAAGATTTGATAAAAGTAACTTCAAGAGCAAAAAAAGGTGGAAAGAAGTACGTCCCCGGGAAAGGACAGAGAATTTGGTGTCACGGTATTGTCTGGTATAGGGAGGGTTTTTCAAAAGATGTTGTCCAATAGCTGAGTCATGGGCGATAATTTGAGATGTGCTGTTTGTCTTGCAGGCAGGCACGAAGAAATGATGGTTTCTGATCGATCTGGGAATGTTTTGCTTAATGCGTTCCTGCAATCTTTGGGATGTACATCCTACGTACTGACTATCGCAGTAGTACACAAATTGATAAATAACATTAATAACATTATTGTGGTGATGGGCAGGTAATAAATCCTTTTTGGATGCGGGAAGAAGAGGCCTGGTTCTAAAAATAACACGTGTTTCAACAGCAAAGTAGCAATACTTAATGGCTAAAGTAGGCTAATTAGCTTTTCAAATTTGGTTGAAACATTTCCCAGCCATGGAAGATGGAAATAAACCGGGCATTCTTTGGCTCGATGTTGAGATAACTGGTTGAATTGTCGGATCTTCTTAGTAAATGTGGATGTAATAATATGGTTTGGGTAGACTTTAGCAACCAAGATAGATCGAATTTTGTCACGCTCGGCCTGAAGTCTGCTGCTAGAGCAGATGAATATAGCTCGGTGAATCAGTGTAGCCGCAAGATTGATTTTTCGTTTCATAGGGCTACAAGAATCCCAATGTACAGTAGATATTGACCGGTAAAGGTGGGCTTCCTATACACAGATGTGATAAATCCAGTTTTGGGTTTCTCAGCTACGACATCAGGAAACGGGAGAGAAAAGTCAAGTTTTTTTTCGAACGTGAAACGTAAAGAAGAGTGAAGAGAGTTGAGTGAAGAAAAAAATTTTTCACAATCGTCTTTTTTTTCATAAACCACAAAGTGTTATCAACGTAGCGGTAGCAAATGAGAGGTTTCTTCACGTTGAGAAAAAGTTTGGTTTCTTGGTAACCAAAAAAAATATTAGCGAGGGTTCAACCCACCGGGGACCCCATAGCAACACCATCAGTCTGTCGGTACATAGTGTCGTTGAAACCGAATTCAACCGACGAGGTGGCCTTTGCATCAGTTCATTCCCTGGGGAAACGGAGGTGATACTAGGTCGTCGTAATAGAGGGTATCGGCACAGATTTCGATAGTTTCTTGCAGGAGAACCTTTCCGCTCATGAAGCTACTTTTATCAAATTTTTTCAATCTATTCTACGTTGACACAAGGAATTTTTTTACAGACTAAAAGTCATTCATTAACCTTCTTTTACTTTCGCTTCTGATTGGTTGTCTCTCTTCACCAATCAGACGCACTCTTTTTTTCTTTTTTATTACTGATTAGCCGCCTTTTTTAACCAATCAGACTCATTCTCTTTTCCTATATAACCACAATCGGATTACTCTCAATTCATTCTGACGATTCCTCCCGATAAAGTCAGATAAAAAGTCTTCGAGAAATGAACACGCTTTTTAAAGCTATCTTAAAGTTTTGTACCGCCAATCGACTCTTAAAAACACTTTGCGGCATTTTTTTCTGCTGGCGGTTTCAGCAAGCAAAAAATATGTTTGCTTTTTTCCCGGAAGCAGGTCGGGGTAATTATGGCTCTACGGTTAATAACCAGGGATTGTCTCGGGGTCCCGCCCAGTTAACTATTATGTTCCGGTATTTCCAATTTTAACTGAAGACCTTTTTTGTAGAGAACACTACTGCTTAGCAACGAAAATCGAGAAATCCGAGACAGATTCAAAGTGAAGATCTTTTTAGTGAACACTGCTTTTTAGGGACGAATTTTTTCCTTTAATGAACGTTCCGGTTTACCACTTCGAAAATATGGTATGCCGAGTCAAAGACAAAATTTCTTTTGTGGAAACTTTACCATTAAAGTTAAAAAAAAAAGAACTCAGCCATTCAGCCAATTTTTAGTTTTAACAAAATAATGCTAATACTAAAAATTTACAGATCTTTAATGACAGCACTCCGATGAGGTCAAAACGTATAAAATTATTTATTCAAACACCCTTAAAATTTGAAAATATTGCACAGTGTTAAACAAAACAATGACTGATCTCGAAGCTTCGACATTAATACATTACACGGTTAAATCAAATAATTCACAAAGGTCTGGGACAGTGAAGCTTGGCAACGTTTTTATCAAATGGAGGTACGTGGCAGGCGTTGTCCGAATCCCAGTTTCCCAAACCAGTAGCTCCGGGATTTGCGGAACGAAACTTGATTTTATACAGAACTGAAAACGAGCTGTGAAAATCCAGTTGGCTTAAAACCACGATAACTTGCCTAAAAACCAGAACAAGTCGGTGGATAAAGCAAAAAAAGCATCACTTAAACTTCATTTACCTGTGCAGCGGAGGCACGGCGTCCTTTAGAACGCACAGGCCTCTTGTAGATACAACATTTGACGATTGAGTGCAGTCGCACTGAATGTGCACAGTATTTCCCGGTTGTCGATTTTCTAACACCAGAATCAGGCCGGCCCAGCCTTTCGATAAAGTGTAGTAACAGACGCCAGCGTGAAGCTGAAATAATCAGCATGTCAACTATGCGCAAAGATTAGGTAAATTTCGACAACCTACAAAATGCTCTACGCCTTTTTTCAAAGCCAAAGCAATGACAGCATCAGCCAAGCATACGTTCGAAAACGTGTGCGAGTCGAAAACCACTGGTCGATTCGTGTGGAGAGCGAGTACGTAACGAAATCGATTGTTGTTTGACTGAAGTTGCGCTGAAACATTGATAATATGACGTTTATTACTAGTGATGAGACGATTAATCGGAATCAAAATCACGAATCGGGAATCGAAAAATCGATAAATTTTTAGGAATAGGCTCGGAACCCGTAAATTTTAGATGAAAAAATGCGATTTTTGAAAACGATTCCTAATTTATTCAGTCTTTTTTTTGTATACCCCACTATTATTGAGTATGCACATATATATGAAAAAAGACATTTTCTTTTTTAAAACAATACATATTTATATAATCATGGGTTGGTGAGAAATCAGCAATGGTGAATCGTCACCAACTGTCACTAACCTTAATAACACTATTGTCACTAACCCTAACCCAAATTGGTGGTGGCTATCTGTCGGTGGCAAATTGATAGCAGCAATTGATCTCATTCAGTATATACATATATACTGAATGAGACCAATTACCTGCTATCAATTTGCCACTATACAAATATATATTGTAATGTATATTGTAAAAGTGAATTGTAAAAGTAAATATGAGTGAATTTTACATTATACAAATATATATTGTAAAAGTGAATCAACCTTTCTTGCAGAATGCTCCATGAAAAAATCAGAGCAATTTAGCAATGTTTAAAAAACCACAATAGTTTGTTTCGTCTTATGGAATTGTCATGTGGTTGCTTTATTTGAACAAGTATCTATCTGGTGATTCTATAAAGTGAAATAGGCTGTTGTGGTTTAAAGAATGATAAAATAAATTTTGTGTTATTTTATGTAGTGTATATACTGTATATACTGTATTTTTTTTTCATTTATTAAGACAAAAACATCCCATAGCCTTTTTTATTTGATTAAAAAATTAAGAAATGGAAGAAACAGACTGTAGAGCTGCTGTTTTTTCTAAATAAATAAAAATCCATGTACAGTATATGTTCTGAATTTTATTGGGCACCCTCCAAAAACAGGTCAATTACTTTTTTTCTAATTTATATATGTTGCAAGTTTCATATAATATTACAATATACGTATATACAGTATATATAGCAAGGGTGAATAGATCTTCATTACAGAATGCTCAACAAAAAGATCAGAGCAATTTAATACAAAATTTATTTAATCACTATTTAAAAAACCACAACAGTTTGTTTTATCCAATTAAATCAGTCTGTTTCATTCATATTAAGGTAAGAGGAGGAGAGCCGGGTCACTTTAATCTAAATGCATATTTTCTGTACTTGCATTTACTATATCTTGAGTTATTTTTTTCTTATATAACATCACAGGCATTATTTGCTAGATTAATTCAACTAACTGTAGATTTCTGAGAATCACGATTGAAAAGCATTAATAATATTTCTAGTTTTAGAAATGATTAAAAATTTTGAAATGTCCTCAATAAACTACGTTTTGCAGAACTACATATTACTTATCAAAGGATGATTCAGCTAACATACTATGTTTTCATTACAAATGATTATATTCTTTGTTTTTTTAGTAACCACTGACGATTCTACACGATGAAACAGATTGTTAAGATTTTTAAAAAATACTTAAAAAAAGTTATTTAATATATTCAAATATCCTTTTCCAAATTAAATTTTTGTATTTGAATAAGGATCAAGATTTTATTTAAGTAAAGATACAACAGGTGTTGTGGTTTTTTAAACAGTCATTAAATAAATTTTGTAGAAATATTGCTTTGATCCTATCATAAACCAGTCTCCAAGAAAGATCGATTCAATTTTCAATATATATAATTTTTAATTTACACTGGCTAATGGTAAACAATATAAGACAATTAGAGTAGAGGCGCTATATATCAATTATCCAACTTATTAAACAAGATGCTTCAAAAAACATTTTGTTAGTCTATTATTATCTTTGTTTCTTGTATTGTATTTGCATGGATTTAAATGCAAATTGCAACTAAAAGCAGGAGATTTGTTTCCACCTTGTATTAGTTTGAACATAAGGGACGCCGTTTCCAATTTATATAATTGATTTATATAAATTGGAAACGGCGTCCCTTATGTTCAAACTAATACAAGGTGGAAACAAATCTCCTGCTTTTAGTTGCAATTTGCATTTAAATCCATGCAAATACAATACAAGAAACAAAGCTCAATACATCATTGTAAAACAACTGTTGCAAAACAATCTTTTTCTTATCAAGGCCCTTTTATTTGGAATTCTCTCCCAGCCAATTTAAAAACTAGCAACCAGACTTTCAAATGTTTCAGAAACAATCTTAAAAAATTCCTACTCAATGAATCAATATAAATAAGGATCAATAAAAGATTTTACAAATTAAGTTATAAAACTATAACCACGTCTTAATGGCGCTTTGTCTTTTCGGCGCCATAACTTGACAGTGCATGAAGGTATTGCTTTTATACATCTGTAAACTTGAATTAGTGTATAATTAAATATTCAATAAGATCTAAATTTAATGATTTCAGTGAGCTACTTACTACGGGAAAGCATTTTTATTTCAGATAAAAATGAATTCAGGAAATTCAAGCACATGTCTTTCTAAAGAACAATCATCAACATTGGTTCTCTTATCAATTCTCAATCAGGCTACAATCTTCAAAACATTTTCAATCTCTATCAAGAAAGAGTGTATGCTACGTAAGAAAATTGGAATCAATTGATATAACAAATTCAAACCGTTGAATGGACAATCAACCTTTTTTTTTTAACTGATTATTCAAATCAATTTACACAGTTGGCATGTTCTATTCTTTTCTAAACTTTATACTTCTTTATTCTCTCTTCATAATGTATATATATAAGTATATTTTGTTTTCTTTTATGTTTGTATTTGCAGTGCATCCAGAAAAGGTTTCCGGACCTGGTGAGGCTTTTTTTCGGGAGGTTTTCTTTACTCACCATGCTCAGTTGAGCTAAATTTATAGTTAGCTATATAGGGCGGTTGTGCCTCCCAATGATTTACATAACCGTTCCTGCACTGCACATTTTTTTTTTTTGGCTTGTCATTTTTTTTTGTGTCTTTTTTATCTTTTTAAATAATAATATTTAGTTTGAATTAGGTAACGCGGCCGTGCTTCTTATTTTTTCTCTTTCTTACCCCCTCTCTATACTTTCTGCATGTTTAACGTCCGTTGTTGTGTCGCGTTTCCTTTTCATGCTTTGCTTAATGTACATTGCATATACTTAAATATTGTTACTAAGCGTGAATAAAATATCATCATCATCATCATTATAAAACAAAGTGAATTTTAATATCGCTTTAAACAAAGTCGATTTTTTCGGAGCCATAAGCTTTTCGTGACGCTCTCATCAGTGGCAATCGCGTCAAAATGGGATTATGTAAGCAAAAGGAATTTGTTTACACATTGAAACTTTTCAAATAACCTAAGTTGCGAGTAACAGTGTTTCTCCTGGGTAATTGCACATAGTGCGTTTCTCCTTTCCGAGAACATCCTGTATTGCACCACACTGTGCAATTGTGCCTTTCTCCTTTCCGAGACTGCAGCACCTTTCTCCCAACTGTTGAGACTATAAATACTTTGATTTTCTCTGGTTCGTCCCATTTTAACGCGATTGCCACTGATGAGAGCGTCACGAAAAGCTTATGGCTCCGAAAAAATCGACTTTGTTTAAAGCGATATTAAAATTCTGTACCACAAAAAAGTGAATTTTCAAAAACAAAAATCGGAATCGAAACAAAAATGGGCATCGTCCCATCACAAGCTATTACTAAAACAAATTCTACGTTATCAAATTTGGTTAATAAGCTTTAACTTGCTAAAAAAAACTTCAAATGTTCTATTGGTGATAATACCAAGCCAAAAATTAGCAAGGTATTTTTATTTAAACTGACGTTTCGTCGGTGAGAAATCAACCGACATCTTCAGAGAATAAAATGATGTCGATAGAACATTTAAAGTTTTTTAGCAATACTAATGTCTGGTGAGCAAAATCATTACATTATTAAGCTTTACCTTGTTGAGAACCAGTAAAGCCAGTTATCCAATGGTTGAATGCAAGACATAATACTATATATTGGCCCGGCTCCAAAAAACAATTGCAGGCCAGCTGTTTTCGAACCTAAAAAAATTTCTTTTGAAAGAATGCCATAGAAAAAAACAAACAATTTTGATTTTGAATAAAAACACATTGTACACAAGCACATACCTGTCTTCTGCTACTGTCAATCAACACACCCATATGTATCCTGCCGTCTTGGTCATAAAAAGAGCGATAAATACAAATGCAAACGTCCACTGGATGTTGTTCCGCAACTTCTTGCGATCTGTTGCAAAGCGTAAATTAAGAAGTCCTTTCTAAGCAAGCGCTTTGTTGCATTATTTACCTGGAAACTTGCTGGAAAATGCTCAGGTCAATCTCTGTTCGATCATATACGGTCAAAACGAAACCTTTCGCTGGTTCTTGCGCGGAATTAGAAAAAGTCCCTTCTTCACGAACTTCAATCCAATCATCTCTTATTTTACAAATGTCAACGCAGTCGAAATAACTAAGAAAAATATTTTAATATTAAACAATCGTATTTTTAACCATTTAGATATTCCCATTAACAATCAAGCAGCAGTGTTCCCTCCATAAAAGAAAAGCACATTGCGCAAATATTTTTTATGCCAGCATGAATAATTAAAAGCTACGTAAGTCCAAAGGAAGGACTTTTTTTCGGTCTTCACTTTAATAACAATGTCAGATTTTCGAAATAATCTACTTAAAAACTGTAATCCGTACCTATAAAAGTCATTGCTTTGGACATGTATAGAAAACAGGGTGGTTACTTTAAAAGAAATAAAAAAATCATCCCTTGGGACTTGAAAAAAATGTCAAAATATTTTTTTGGTTTTGATATTGGTAATTTTTAGTGCATAAAAACGAAACTTTAATGCACAAAGACCCTTTGGCACTGTGCATTGCGCACAATGCGCAGCTGAGAGGAAACACAGAAACCAAGGCATATTGACTAACGAGAGCATATCTTTTAAGGCCATCCAAAATGTTCCTTCAGCGGATTGACCAGGATTTCGTAGTTTTTTTAAGGCGGGGTTTTGTTGCCAAAGCGGAGAACTGTCCGACCAATCACCATTCCATGAATATTGCCCCCACGGATTACGAAGTTGCACCAATCTGAAAATGACAGAGCAATTCTAACTTTCATAATTTAATAATATAAATGGTACCATAAAATTTAAGATATCATATGACGCTTCCAATTTGCATGACAACGACAAGCAGCTAGAAATTACGGTCATATTGCTTTACAAACAGCTAAAAAACTTATCTTAAAATTTTATCAACCTATTTAGCTTACCATCTCAGAACTTAAGCCTTGGTAATAATTTCACGCTAACTCTACGTTTAACCCTTTCAACTTTATTCCCCACCTCAATAAATACGTAGATATGATGAAGTAAAATCGCACCAAGCGTACGTACCACTTAAGTAAACAAGATCATCACCAAGTCATCGATTTATCTTTTAGCCTTATACAAACACACGATTGGCAGAACAGTGAGTGACAACAGTAACTAATTTAAACCATTTCCAAATGAACAAACAGTTTTTTTTTTTAGCTAAACAGCCACCAAAAATTAGACGCGAAAAATTCTCCTCTTACAAGCGAAAACGCTGATTACGAACTCACTTCACTTGATTACCGTCCGACAACAACTGGCCTTTGACATCAAGGACACTATAGGCGTGTCTTGGTCGCAATCCCACGACGTGAAACTCTTCGTCTGTCCTGGAAGAAGAAGATCCTCCTCCGCAAGATGCTCCCATAAGAAATCTAGCTTCCATTGAACTCAACAACTGAGCCCAAATGACATTGGGATCCAATGGTTCGGTGTCGCTGCCTACAAAGACACACTGTGAATTTCAAAACAAACTGCTTTAAAAAACTCAAAACAGGGTAAAGTGACACGAAAGCGAAAGTTTGTCAGTTCGAAGCTGCAATGAGTTTATGTATCTAAATTTATCAGTAAAAATGAGATCGAGTTATGCTTTAAACGTAATTTGTACCAAGGGCTATTTCGCAATAGCACTCACTCACGACTACAACGCGGTTTGATAAACCGATCGCCGTCGTGTGTTATTTAATAATCATAAGCAACACACTGAGACGATTAGAAACTTTTGAAATATCTTGCTGTCACATTTCAAAACTTTTTCTTGTAATAATACAGAATGAAACTGACGTAACAAGCGGATACACAATTTATAATTGAAAATATCTGATCGCAGCAGCTTGAAATTAAACTTAAGCAAGAGAGCAACTGCAAAAACAAGAATCAAATTCATTATCTTTTGATTACGAGCCGTCAGTCATCGCGCTGAGCTGTACAGAAGTAGAATGTCAATTAAAATTGAACTTACTCTGGGAATCAATATTTGTGTGAACTATGACCATTTAAAAAAATTTAATGTTTTTTTATAAAACTAATTTGAGTACTTACTAGAAGGAGTAAGTTGCAAACTAACACATGGAGCTCCAGTCAAAGTGGCTAGCCCTTCCAGTGATCTGCCGGCTTGCAAAGCTTCGTAGCAGCCATGAAGTTTTGCCAAAGCCTTTTCGATTAAAGGAACAAACAGCTGTCGCCGCTTCGACTGAAATTGAAATCGACTATCACAGCCTTTAACATATGATCTCATGAACGCAAACAATCGCTGGACGAGGTCAAATAAAAATACGCAAACTGTTCGTAAAATATTATATTACATGTATAATCGCCAAGGCACTGGAGTTTTATTGCTAGTTTAGCGTGCGACTGTTAAGATCTTTCTGAGAATATGATACACGAAGGACCTGTATATTCAAAAACATGAATAACAAATTTTATGTCAAGATGCAGTAACAACACGTAAACATAAAACAATTGTCTTTTGCACCAAACAACGTCGTAATATGTAATTTACAGAAATATTGGCATATTTGCTTGCCTGTGAAAAGACGAGTCGATTGTTTTCATCGCACGGGAGCATATCATCGATGATCACGCTCTGCCACAGACCAGCTTTGCATAAACGAACAGCGTAGACGCCTTCTTCGTTGTAGTGCTTTGTTATCATGACACGCATGAGTAATTCCGGCCTCTCAGCCAAAACAGCCAGTCCGCTCAAAAACCTTAAGCGCGTAAAATAATAGTTAATCAGCAACTATTTCATTTTGATCATTTTCAAAACAAGCACTCACAGCAAAAGTCAAACACAAAAGAATAATAACGGTTGAAGTACGAAATGAATATGAATGAGTGAAAGTCGATAGCATAAACGTTACTGGCAGCAAATCTCGAACGAAACCAAATATAAAAAGGGGCCTCGCACAAAAAATCCAAGAAGCAAGAACTGTCTTGTTCTAATAAAATCAAAATAAAAAGAACAACAAAATTTTTATCAACAATAATTTTAGTTCAACACGCTAAGGAATCATACATAGAGTTTAGAAGTTATATGACAAAAAATGTAACTTTTTAGTTGTTCTTGAGTACCATATATGACACAAAAATTAGACAACTTATAGCAACAGAAATAAACTTAAACAAATAACAATAAAACTCATTGCAGTATGCGGGCAACCAGATATAAGGTTCTTGCCATCCTCTTACAAGAGACTCATTGCCCAAATGCAGACCAGCTAGCAATACCACACTTCATACTGGCTGGTTGGGTCTCAAGCAGGAAGCATAGCCTTGCTACATTTTTCCACAAGAAACTTTGTTGTACCCTTGTGGCTCAATCCTCAGAGAGGTCAGCAATTGAGTGGTTGTATGTGGATATTGATGGTGGCAAGATGGTCAATTTCTACAAACCACCAATCTCGCAACTCACACTAACAGCCATTCCAGTGTTTCCACACCCATACCCATGTATGCAGCTGATTTTAACTGCCAGCACACTGGCTGGGGTATAATTACACCAACCCAGATGGAGAATGCATGGCTGACTGGGCAGCCAGGAGAAATCTTTCCCTCTTGTATAATCCTAAACATGCCCCTAACTTCTTTTCTGGTCACTGGAACCAATCCTGATCTGGATTTTGTGAGTGAGGATTTAAACAGCTCTGAACTGGACAGATGTACTTTAGAGAAGTTTTCTAGGTCGCAACATTGACCATCACTAATTACGGCCTTAAAAAATCTGGCCTTAGTCCCAAGTGAGTCATATAAGCGTTGGAATTTCCACAAGGCCAACTGGAAACTATACAGTGTCATTACAAACCAACTATCTCAGGAATTACCATATCCTGACTCTAGCTCTATTAATGAGACATACCAGGGCTTCTGTAATACCATCTTTGCAGCAACAAAATTGTGAATTCCCTGTGATTGCAGAAACAACTACAGACTGGGTTGAGATGCGGAGTGCAAACACCTCTACCAGGTTTTTCTATGGGCTCATTAGGGTAAAGCAGCTAGTTCAGCCGGTTACACCTTGCTGTCCCATATTGATGAAAAACAAAAAAATCGCTGGTCCAAGGCTATCAATAACATTGAATCACACACTCCAGTCAGCTGGCATCAAATATAATTAATAACTAGACCAGCAGAACCAGACATACATGCTGCCTCTGCCCCATTATCACCAACTCGATTGCCTTGCAGCTGGTTAAAAAAGGAATATTCAAAACAATAAACCACAAGTCAGCCAGGTTTGTTATTAAAGAGGTGTCCCAACTCTGGAAGATTCCAACACCACCTAATAAACGTATCTCTGGAGGTTTTTCTCTGCAATAAATTGTCAATGCCCTTCAGCTGTTAAAGTCTGGAAAAGCTTCAGGCCCTGACTTTCTATGCTCAAAGTCAATACTCCATGCCAGCTCTATTTTGAAGTCCTGATTAAACAAGTTCCTGTCTTCTGGCATGTGCCAACATAATCTTTCAAAAATTCGGAGAGCATTAATGGTTGCCATCCCAAAGCCAAATAAGCCATTAGGGGACCCAAAAGCAGTAGACCTATCTCTTTGCTTTGTGTCCCCTTCAAAATCTTGGAGAGACTTATCTATGCCTGTGTCAAACAAACTATTGCATAACTGCTTTCAAAAGAGCAAGCTGGGTTTCAGTGCAGAAGGTGGACCTTAGATCAAGTCGCTCTTCTAATTCAAGCCAAAAAGATTTTCAGCTAAAAAAAAAGGCTGCCACTGTGTTTGTCGATCTCACAGCATCCTACAATACTGTGTGACACTGCAGCCTCACCTTCAAGGTCTTCTGGACAGGCACATGGTTCTATTGATTATAATCAATGATTATGGAACTTGTTTGTAATCGAAGTTTTACCCTCACCATTGGTGTTGGAAAACAAAGCAAGTTATGATGCCTTAATTATGGCATCCCACAAGGATTAGTCTTGGCTACCCTCTTGTTTCATATCTATATATATGACCTGCCAGTGACAGTTGGCAAAAAATTTGTTTATGCCAATGACCTAGCTAGCCAGCAAGCAACTGGCAGGCATTAGAGAGGACTCTTACTCAGAGCATGGCAACCCTATTCTCCTATTTTTGCAAGCTCAAGCTCAGTACAACAAAGACTGTGTTGGCAGCCTTTCATCTTTACAGCAAGGAGGCACAACAAAAGCTTAACATCTTTGTCAACAGCCAGCCCCTACTGTTCTGTGCTAATCCAACTTATCTCAGCATAAACCTGGATGGGGCACTCACGTTTTGCTGACACTTAAGAGTCACTGTGCAAGAAGTTAACATTTTGCATTGGGCTTTTAAAGTAATTGGCTGAATCAAGCTGGTGTGTGGATGCCGCAGTACTCCACACAGCCACCCTTGCTTTGATCCATTCCATGGCTAAGTACTGCACACCTGTTTGGTGTGACAGTGCCCATACTTGCAATATCAACTAGCCATTAACGATGCCTTGGGCATAGTGACCAGATGCCTGTGTCCCACACCAATAGACAACCTTTTTATTTTATCAGGCATCCGATCGAGCTTTGCAGCCAAAAAGCCACATTGTCTCTAGCTCACCATGCTCAGGAGCCAGAAACCCCTTTATATGAAAGGCTCCTATCCTATCTCCATTTGGTAAAAAGCTGCAGCAACTTAAATAAAGACACACATTTGTGCCTGCTGCATTGGAACTGCAGAACAATCCCGCTCAGTCAGGTACCAGTGCAGTAGGATGGGAGAAATATAAATGAAGCATGGAGTGGCAAGAAAACGCCTCTAGACTTCATAGATTTATTAAAGATGTTAACCCAAAGCCATCAAGATTTAGCTTTCTCAGATCTGCAGGGGTCAAGCTTAATTGCCTGCAAATCGACATTGGTCTATTCTGCTACAAAACACACAAATGGGGTATGGTTTCTACAACAGCCTGTGAGTGTGGTGCAAAGCAGACAGCTGAGCATGTAATAACATTTTTCCCCATTTATCACCATCCAAATGGAGCCTGTGCTCTCTCAGATGTCAGCAAGAACCTGGCAACCTGGCTCATGAAAACATGTCTGGCCATTTAGTGGACCATCCAGCTCCTGTGCATCTTTCCAAAACAAAGAAGAATCAACCAAAGATTACAAAAGAGGGATAACCAGCTAAACAATTGGGGGTCCGTACTTTAGCAGATAGGAAAATGTCATTTAGACAGATTAGTTTTATTGCAGTAAGAATTTAAGGTCATTTTTAAGTTTAATAACATCCAGTAGTCTTAAAAATATTATTATATTAAAGACCATTTTAGCTCATCATCAAGAAAGTAAGAGACTGAAATCTTTTTATAAGTACTTCTTAACTTTGAACAAACATAACAAATTTACATATGATCAATCCCAATACTATACAACTGTAATTTGGTCAAAGAAAACAATGATTTACTCTGTTTACATTAAATCTAAGAATAAAAAAAGTTGCCGTCATACCAGCAGTTTCCCAATACTCCTTGCTGAATATCAAATGGACTAATTGAGTTTTGAAAAACTGTCCATGGTTGATTATAATCCGACTTGATCTGGAAAATTGAGATTATTTCATATGAAAAAAGCTTGTAGAAATCTTTTACACCTTACATTTATTATGATTGTATGCCTTTAAAAAATCATACCTAAATGCTTATTTTAAAAGATCATTATCAGGATGCAACTCTACTACAACTTTTAACAGGCTGTTGTTGTCGCCCTTCCTCTAAGGATGTCTTGGAGTAGCCATCCCTTAATCACTCTAAGCAGCAGCAAATTACAAGCAAATTTTAAAAAACCAATCTAGATTCCCACTCTTGGATTACCTTTGCTGCTTCTGAAGGCTTTTTCCACAGACTGAAGACAGGTGTTGTGTTGGTACTTGAGTACAGTTAAAGAGGTGGTTGGTGTTATGTGTGTGTGACAAGCATCATCATGGTGGTGTGTAAGTATCAGGGTTTACTGTATGTAAATAACTTTGCAAGAGTGGTGATTTGTTGGCTTTAAGTTGTGTTAGTTTTGTACACAATGTTTTGATCTGATGAATGAATGCCATAAGGTGTGGTGTTAGTAACTTTGTTGTTTTTTCTAAAACTGAGGTATTGTGAGATGATGGTTGTATGAATGTGTTTGAGGTTTTCTCTACATTCCTCAGGTGTTATGTCTGGTTCAGAGATGATGATGATGTTAATATGCTCATTGGTATAAAAGATTGTGGCTTTTATGTTTCTGGGCAGATCTGAGTATGCATTAAGATCATGTAAAGGGTGTTTGTGTTTGAGACAGCTGTTTAAGTTGAATAGCATGAAGCTTGCGATGAGTGTTTATTGGAAGGACCTTGGTTTCGTTGTGCAGGTGTGGAGTGTTTGCATTTTGTGTGCAGCCAGTAGCAATGCACAAAGCTGTGTTCTGAATGGTTTGCAGTTTCTTGATGTTGGTGTTTGATATGATAGAGCTCCATATGGTGTTTACATAATCCAAAATGGGCCAAGTGATAGCTTTGAATGTAGAGACAATTAATTCCTTTTGTTTACCCCATTTAGTAGAAGTGAGTGCTTTCAGAATATTAAGTGTTTGTTCTGCTTTAGTGATGATGACGTTTACATGTTGTGAAAATGTTAGTTTTAGGTCAAGAATAATTTCAAGAATTTTTGGGTGTTTTTTTGTTGGTAATGTTTGGTTGTTTAATTTAAGTGACAGAGCTGTGCCATATTCAGCTGAGTCTGGTGTAAAAAGCATGGTGATAGTCTTGTCTGTGTTTATATGAAGATTACTAGTGGTGGCCCATTCATATATTTTGTGGAGATATAGTTGAATAAGTTGTTGGGCCTTATGGTGTTTGGTGTGAGATGCAGTGGTTGTTACGTCATCAGCATATGTTGTGATTTGTACATCTTTTGGGGGAGTGGAATTGTCAGAAGTGTAAATGTTGAATAATGTTGGAGACAGAACTCCACCTTGTGATACTCCAGTGTTGATATGTCTGAGTTTTGAGAGTGTGCTGTTGTATTGAGTGCATGCTTGTCATCTTTTTATGTAGTTTACTATGAACTTGATGATAATGTTAGGAATGTTTGTTAGTGTGAGTTTCTTTATAAGTTTGCTTATGTTCACTCTATCAAATGCCTTCCTCATTTCCAAAGCTTCAGCTACAGTGCATTGTGGAGGCCTTGGATTGTTGAAGCCTCTTGTGATTTGATGGCAGAAGTTGTGCAAAGCAGCATGTGTTGAGCGTTTATGTTTGAATCCATGCTGATGAGAAATTGCTGGAATGTTTTCTGTTATGTATAATAATAGTGTCTTCTCTAGTGTTTTGGCAATGGGTGATACAAGTGATATGAGTCAGTAGTTTGTGCCAATGCTGCAGTCTTTGTTTGGTTTTGGAATGATTGTGGCACCTTTATAAAGATGGGGTATTGTGTTAGTGTTGAGGTATCTGGATGGCAAGTGGCCCTAGGTGTTTGTGGTGTCTGATGTTTATGCCATCAGGTCCAGTGGAATTGCTGTTTGTGCTGTTTGAAATGGCTAATTGCACTTGTGTAGTGGTAAGTTGTATTTCCTCAGTGGAAAGAGCCTTGATTGTATGGTCTATGTGCCTGTTGATTTTGTTTGTGCTATATGGAGTGATGTTTGTAAATTGTTTGTTAAAAGCTTTTTCTTCCCTATGTCAGTGATGGTTGTTTTAGTTTTGAAGTGAATGCTTCTGTTCTGTTGTGTAGGTGGTTTTTTGTTAAATAGTTTTGCTATGATGCCCCACAGGGAGTGTAAATTGTGTTTGTGATTGATTTGTCAAAATGTTGTTTCTAGGTGTTTGTTTTGTGTTCATGTATTTGTTTGTTTATGTGATTGTTAAGAGTAGTGATTTGTGGGTGTGATCTGTTTCATTTGCAAGTATGCATGGGTGAGTGTGATGTGTGGTGTTGTGATTTCCTTTAGGGATGAAGAATCTTTTGGCATCTAAAACTGCCTTGATAAGGTGTTTATTGCCTCATGAACATTTGTGCTGTGGGGTCTGTAGGGGATAAGACTCTCAATGGGTTGTTTAAATGATGTCCAATCAGCTTTTTGGTAGTTTATTATTGTTTTAGTGAAATGAAAGTGAATTGTTTTGGTCTTGTGATTTATACTGAGGGTGGTGAGCAAAGGTAAGTGATTGGATGTGAGGGAGAAGATGGTCTGCCAGCATGTGCAGTCATGCAAGTCTGCTGAAGCAGTGATGATGTCTGGTGAAGTAGGTTGTTGTGTTTGACTGGATGGCAGATGTGTTGCAATGTTTGTGTTTAGAGTGATGTGATTGTAGTTAAGCAAAATGTCCTCAATCAGTTCTCCTCTATGGTCTTTGGCATGACCTGTCAGTTGATCAAACGTCACTTGATCAAGCAACAGTTGATTGAACAACATTTGATTGGAACTGCACTTGATTAAAATGACACTTAATCAAAACAACACTTGATCGAAATGACCTTTGATTGAAACAATACTTGATTGAAACAACACTTCATCAAACAACATTTGATCGAAATGACACTTGATTGAATAATGATTAGAGAAAATTTACAACTTTGAATCTGTCCTGATTTTGTCAATTTTTCATGCCAAAAACGTAGTAATCTCTATAAAAAAAGGTCTTCACTTTGAATCTGTCCCGGTTTTGTTAATTTTATATCCAAAAAACATAGTAATCTCTAAAAAAGTAGGTCTTTTCTTTGGCTCTGACTCTGATTTCTGCAAGGGTCTTATAGGGTGGGGTCATGGAACTATGCCCCCTTCGAAAATACCTGACTACAATGTAAAAAGAATGCAAAAAAATCACAGGAATCGGCATCTAACAAAACATGACAAGTGATCTACTTGTTGCACCCCCTAAAAATGCTTTGCCCAGGGACCTTGTTAAAAAACCCTAACCTTGACATTGATAAAAAATTACAAAAAATAAAACTATCTTCTTACTGATGACTTCTGTTTTCTATAAATCTAAATTATAGTAACAAAGAGATTGTTTAATTGCAAAAACATACAAAAGTAAATATTTTTTTATTAACTGTCATTTTGATCAAGTGTTGTTTCCATTAAATGTCGTTTCTATCAAGTATTGTTTTGATCAAGTGTTGTTTGATCAACTGTTGTAGCACTGGTCTTCAGTTCGTGAATACCATATTCGTGAGTGAGCATTGACATCTACTATAATGATTGTGTTTGGAAGATTTGTTATGGTTGTAAATGTGCTGGATATAATTGAGTCTTCTTCTGTTTGTAATAGCTGGGTGGAATGTACATGTTTGCAATATGTAATTGCTGTGATGTACAGGGTGTCAAGAAAGTTCCCGATCCTAAACAAAATTATATAGGGCTAATGACAGAAGGTTAAATCAACAAAAGGTTTATTGTGGTGATAGAACAAAGCTCCATGAACATAAAAAAATCTGGTTTATTCAAAATGACCCCCATCTGTATCAATAACACGTTGGAGCCTCTGTTGGAAATTCTGACAAGCAGCACGAAGGGCATCTTGAGGAATTTTCTCCCATGCTCGTTTCAGGGAAGCTCGAAGATCTCCAGATTGTTATGGGGTGAAGAACAGGCTTCTTTTTCCAGAATACCCCACACATAGAAATCCATAGGATTGAGATCGGGCGAAGATGGTGGCCACAAATCTTTGGTCCAGAATGAAGGAAAGTGCTCTTCACACCACTTCTGCGTCTTCTTTGATGTGTGAGAAGGCGCGCCGTCTTGTTGGAAGGTGAAGGACTTGTTTTTGAACTTTTTCTTCATCGATGCGAGGGCAGGGGTTAAAATATCATTGACATACGAATCTGTATTCACTTTGACCCCCTCTTTAACAAAAATGAGGGGAGATTTCCAAGATTTGGAGATCGCACCCCATACCATCACAGATGAGGGTTTCTGTTGGCGTGAAACGAATCAAAGATGATCAGGGAGGTCCTTGGGTGACTTTCCGAGAATCCTGTCATTCTGGGTGTTGAACTTTGCCTCCACCGAGAAGAGTTTTTTGTCTGAAAAAATGATTTCGCCTTTCTCCGTGCCTCCCTTCAGACGGTTCAGCAGAATTTTGGCCCTCTCCTTTCTTTTTCGCTTCTGGAGGTCAGTTAGGAGTTGTCTTGTCCTGATTTTGTACGGGGACATTTTGAGATCCTGTTCAACAATTGTTCTGACAGACTCATGGCTGATATTCATGTCTTTAGCCGTTTTCCTCAAGGATCGTTTAGGGTTCCTCCGAATTCTCTCCCTGAGGGCCTTGATCTTCGCTGGAGTGCGAGCAGATCAAGGTCATCCACTCCTATCCTGATCCTCCATGGTTCCAAGTTCTTGGAAGCGCAAGATTGTATCGCGAACAGTCGATTTTGGTGCTTTTAGCAACTTCATAATTTTAGAATTTGAATGTCCCGCACGATGAAGTTGAATGATTGCAGCTCTTTTACTCATTTTATTATTATTTTAGCCAAAAAAATTTGAAAAGTGTATCTGAAACATTGAAAAGGAGGATTAAGTGGAAAAATGACGTACAGAACTTCTCATAATTCATTGAAGTTTTTGAATTACATTAAATTTAAAAATCGATCGGGAACTTTCTTGACACCCTGTAGAAAGGTGAATTTTGATGATTTGTACAGGGTGATTCAGCAAAGTGTGCACAAATACTTTTCTTAGTTTTATGTACATGTATTTTGTCCATTATTAACTTTCAATTATTAACATTTCAGTTTCTTATTATTTAAGAGTTAAAATTTAAAATCTGGTATTATTTGAAGTAAAAATAAACGATGAGTAAAACGTTCAATGACGTGATAAAAGAGTATTGCAAGAAGAAGCTCCCACCAAGTGAAATTTTCCGGTTGATGAAGGAGGTTGTAAGCCGTAGAGGAGTTTATAAAGCCGTGAAAAGGTTCAAGGACACTGGGACTTGTGCTCCAAGAATCAGGAGTGACCCTGAAAGAACCGTAAGGACAAAGAAACTGATCAAAAAGTCAGAGAGAAGTTGAGGAGAAATCCTGCAAGAAGTGCCAGACAACTTGCTAAAGACTACTCTGTGAGCGTGTCCAGCATGCAAAGGATTCTCAAGGATGATCTCCAGAGCTACCCATACAAGTTCACCAAAAGACATCTCTTGTCGGAGGCCACTAAGAAGAAAAGGCTCGATAGAGCAAAGGTTTTGGTCAAGAAACTTGTCGATGGCACGCAGCCTCAAGTTTTATGGACAGACGAAAAACTTTTCACTGTTCAAGCTGTCCATAACCATCAAAATGACAGGATTTGGCTTCCAGACATAAACATGGTCCCAGTTGAGCGTCGCAGCTCTTTCAGAAGACAAAAACCCGCCTCCGTAATGGTATGGGCAGGTGCAACATCAAAAGGGCTGAAAACTCCTCTCATATTCATTGAAGAAGGGGTCAAGATAAACCAGACCGTCTATAGGCGAATGCTGGAGGAGAAAATCCTTCCCTGGGTCCAAGAAGTAGTCGGAGAACAAGGAGTTACTCTTCAACAGGACGGTGCAACCTTCCACACGGCCAACTCAGTTCAAGCTTGGTGTCGATGCAATTTCAAAGGTTTTTGGGAGAAAGAGCTTTGGCCGCCGTCTTCACCAGACTTGAACCCTATGGATTTTGGGTTATGGTCTATTTTAGAGACAAAAGCCTGCCATACTTCTCATCCAAATCTGGACTCTCTAAAGCGAAAATTGACATCAGCATGGGACGAAATTGACCCAGAAGTGGTGCGTGCCACATGTGCCCAGGTTCTGCCACGACTTCGGAAAGTAATCAAAAACAAAGGGGGTTATATTGAATAACTTGTATATTTTCTGAAAGCTTATTAAATTTACTATCTTCACAGCATATAACTTGTTTCATTTGACCTAATTATAAGTCCGAAAGATGAGTTTTTATTTGTGCACACCTCGCTGAATCACCCTGTAGTTCAATGGGAGAGGTATTTGATGCATTAAATTTTGAAAAACTGATGTTGTTTTTAATGTAAGTTAGGAGGCCTCCTTATTTGTGAGTGCAATCTGTTCTGATAGGTGCGAAGTGAAGAATGTTTGGTGTTTTGTGGGATTGATTGAGTTTTGCCTCTTGTATTGTTATGATATCTGCTTGTGTATTTTCAATAAGTAGTTGTATTTCATCTGTTTTGTTGCGGATGCCTTTTGCATTAAATTGCCAGACTTTGAGAAAGTTCTTTGGTGATGTTGTGCTTGTTTGTGTTCTGTGGTTAAAAGTGCTGTGAAGTGTGCAGTACCATGAGTTGTTGTAGTCTTTTGTAGTGATTTGGAAGCATTTTAAATGCACTTAGTGATTTGCGTAGTTACATAAAATACTGGATTGAGGAATATGTTCATAGCGTTTTTATATTTTCTTTTATTTTACAATGATTTCTTACTACTTGGCAAAATGTATATATTCATTCAATAGAGCTCTTTCTACTGTAAAAAACTGTGCTGATCGTCTTTTTGAGTATTTTTGAGATTTTATTATTTGTGAGGCTTACATATGGAATATCCAGGGGGTAAAAAGCAACATTTTCGACACCTGCTATTCTTCACTTTTTATCGAGGCCAAAAAGCTGCTGAAGCAGCCTGGGACATTTGCATGGTATACGGGAAAGGTGTCATAGGCGAATCTACAGCAAGAAAATGGTTTGCAAAGTTCAAAAATGGCAATTTTGACATTGACAACACGACCACAGTGGAAGACCTTCTGAATTTGACGAAGACCATCTCAAAGCACTTTTGAAGGAGGAAAGTCACCAAACAAGTTGTGAATTGGCCAAAAAAATGAACTGCAATCAAAAAACGATTCTCAATCATCTTCATTCAATGGGATTTGCCAAAAAATTGGGAGTCTGAGTGCCTCATAAGCTTAGCGAAAACAACAAAGAAAATTGCCTTCAAATTGCTTCTCAACATCTCACCTGCCATCGAGCAACATGCGGTCAAAAACAGTGCTTTTTGTACCTAATTGTCACGGGAGATGAGAAATGGTGCCTATATATAAATATGAAGCTGCACTCCAAGAGCTCAAATAGGAGGTCCTTAAGCATTCACCATATTCTCCAGACCTTGCACCCATGGATTACTATCTTTTCTGCTCTTTGTTGAACCATATGAGGAGTGTTACCTTCAACAATGAAGAGAACCTTAAAAACTGGCTCAACAAATTCTTTGATACCAGACCCAGAAATTTTTGGCAGAATGAGGTCGACAAATTGGTCAAGAGGTGAGAGGAGGTCATAAACAGCAACGGAGAATACATAACTTATTAATTTATAGCCATAACTTTTTATTTTTATTTAAATAAAATCTTTGATAAAAATGCTATGAACATATTCCTCAACCTAATAGATGTTTGATGTTTAGTGACAGGTTTGAGACAAATGTCAAAAATCCATTTGTGTTTGTGGTACAGGGTTTGGGTGTATTTTCCCCCCTGAGAAGCAGCAATCTGATCATCCAGTTTGTGAGTAAACTGAAAAATTGACTTTTTCGAGAAGCCAGAGATGAGTCTTTTCTCACTGGATAAAGCAAGAGCTTCACCCAATAGAGATTAGACAGGAAGAAAAAATGACCCAATTTGTAGTGGTTGAAAATCAACTACCAGTGCCCTAACCTTGACAAGGCCGACTCATTTAGGAAAATATTTTTTGAACAGATACCTCTGTCAAGTACCTAAACACAGACCTTTTTAATCTGTGTGATATCCAAGGCAGCATGGAAAAACGTTTTAGTTAACATGATTTTGCAGTGTAACCCTCTACTGCAATGGGGTCTTTATATAAGAGATTTCCTTCTCCTAGACTGCTTGGTTGCCACAGGTTTTGAGCACAGTCTGCCCAGGTTTAAAGTTGCCATCTTGTGAATACAGTTTGTCTAGTCTCTATATGCAAACCTCATAGATATTCCAAACAGAAGATATAAAATCTCCAGTCAATACAACTTTACAGGTCACTGAGACATGCAAACTTTCCCAACACGATAGGGTAGTAGTTCATAGGAAATATTAACAGGCTAAACAAGTTGTGTATCATTCAAGTTTGCTTAAGAAATTTTCATTCAATGTTCATTTCAAAGTGCTGTTGACCAATATGTTGATATTTGACAAATAAATTGCTATCTTGCTTTACATTATAAAAAAGTGGCCATAAACAAACACAAATAAAAATTGAAGTCTAATTATAGAAATGCAGTTGTATTTATTTGTTTACCTGGTAAGGTTTTTTCCATACATAATTTTTGTATTTGCAGGTGTTAGTAGAAAATGTTAATGATTTAACACTGGGGTGAAAATCAGTATCAACAAATGATGGACACTTCCACTGTAATGACAAAAAAAAGGTTAAATTTTTTTAGTCAAATAAATAGAACAAATTGAGATTTGGTTTAAAACAGCAATTCCAAGATAAGTTGTGGATAAGCAAAGATTTTTTTAATACTAGCTGTTGTTTTGTGTTCAGTCAATCTTTCTATCTCTTCAACAACCATGTCCAAAGTTTACAAGAAGCATTGTAAGCTTGCAAGAAAAGTTGTACTTTGGACATAAAGAGAATATATAGCAAAAGCGATAATGGTCACATTTTTTAAAATAATATTAAATTCTCATCAAAAAAAAAACAATGCAACTTAATATGTTAGCAATAAAAGTTGGGAGGCATCAAAATTCAGTTTAGTCCTTTAAAGTTTGTAATTGTATTGAAACTGCAGATATCACAGTGCAGAAGATGATATAAATCTTGATTAATGAATTTGAGAGAGACATAGACTAAGGGTGTCAAACTCATTTGGTGCTGGGGGCCATATTTGCACACTTACATTTTACGCAGGCCAGACAATTTTTCAAATAGAAATAAAAAGGTGTTCATTTTTAATTTGTCTTTAAAAAGGTGTTCCATCCCCAAAAAGTATTGTTCTCTAAAAAAATAAAGTCTTCACTTTGAATCTGTCTCAGATTTGTTGATTTCCATCGATTTGTTGATTCTAAAGAGTATTGTTCTCTAAAAAAATGTTGTTTCTACTTTAAATCTGTCTCAGATTTTTGAGTTTTATCCCTAAAAAGTAGGTACAGACTAGTGTTGGGATCCCAGGAAATCCCGATGCTGAAATCCTGGGATTTCAATCTATTTTTGTCAATCCCGATCCAAGGATAGTATGTTGTACTATCCTGAGATTACAATGTTATTCAATGACCACAATGTAGCTTAAAACAGTTTGCCTATATTATTTGCTACATAACAACCTCCTTTTTTAAAGTGAAATATTTACAATTATTATGTGCTGATATCAGTGCTTCTTAGTGCAAACCACCTATCATGTTATTGTCATTACAAAACAATGGTCAAATAACTTCCTCTGTTGTGTCATTACAAGCTTCTGAAAGTTTTATTGCAGCCATTGAAAAAGAAGTTGGGTTAGTCAGTTACAGCATAAGATATTCTGCTTGTAATTTCTCATAAAGCTTACATTAAATTTTAGTCAAAATGTCGAATTTTGAAGACATAGGATTGTCAAGAAAATCTGAAGTGTGGCAAAACTTTAGTTACTGTAAAACTACTGAAAAAGCAAAGTGCAAGTAGTGCCAATCAATCTTAAAAGGGACTAATTACATATTTGAAATTGCAACATAAAATTGCAGTAAAATCAAGTCAGGTGGAAGTTGCTAAAATAGATGAGCCAAAATTTAAAATGCAAAAGGTTGATTCCTTTTTTAAATTGGAAAAGCAGAGCTTTGGTGAATTGGTTAGTCAAGTAACTGCTATAGATGGACTTACATTTAATCAAATTGCAACAAGCGAATGACTATGCCGAGCGTTTAAAGCTGATGGATATGATTTGCCTAGATTGCACATAAAGGTTCGAGATTTGGTGATGAAGTAGAGGGAGGATATAGTAAAAACTATCTGAGGAGAACTTAATGCAATTAAACTAAGAGATTGCTGTTGATCACTTTTGATGAGTCAACTTCCATAAAAAATCGTCAGTGCATGAACATTAATGTTCATTTTCAAGGTGGTTTTCGTTCTCTAAAAATGATTCGCATATAATGAAGCTTAAACACAGCAAAGGCAATTAAACTGGTTGAAGAACGATTGCAATTGTTTGGTCTGGACCTGAAGAAAGATGTGGTAGCTATTGCTACAGATGGCTCAGGTCTTATGGTAAAATTCGGAAAAAACACTAATCCCGCATGCTATTCATTTAGCTGTCTGCAATGTTCTGTATAAAAAAACACAGCACAAGCCAAGTAAAGATTTTATTAGTCTTGTAGATGATTGCAAAAGTGACACTGAAAACAACTCCGATACTGAAGGTGAAGATTATTTTGAGGAAGAAAGGAATATCGCTGTTCCTTTGGCATCTTACTTACAAGATGTGGTGCAAAAACTTTGAAAAATTGTAAAGTTTTTTTGGTGATCTCCAGTGAAAAATGATGACCATCTCCATCCCTATATTATGGAAAATTTGGGAAGGGAAAAGATGCTTCTTCTGGATTGCAAAACGAGATGGGATAGTTACAATGCTAGAAAGATTTTACAAGCTAAAGAAAGAGATCAAAATGGCTATGGTACAGCTTGATGTTCCCTTTGATTTATCTGAAAAAGAGATGAAAGAAATAAATGAGATGTGTGAAACTCTTGCTCCCTTTAAGGCTGCTGTTGATGCTCTTGCCAGCAAGGATGCAGACATGTTGCTATCGGAAAAGATAATTGCATTTGTACTGAAGAAACTTGGTAAACTCCAGTCAAATATTAGCAACGATTTAATTGAAAGATTGAGCATTCGAATTGATGAACTGGGATTTCCGTTATATAATCCCGAGAAATCTCAGGATTATGTAATGGAAATCCCAGAAAAATCCCAAGCCCAGGATTTCTCATTTAGTCCCAAAATCCCATCCCTACTACAGACCTAATATGGCAATAAATTTGAAAGACACAGGACACAAAATAGAGCATGGTGGGTCAGATTTGGCCAGCAGGCCACCGTTTTGACAACCCTGACATAAAAATTAAATGAATTATTTTATTTTAAATCAACAAAAAACTATAAAAGAACTTATAAAGTTTTTCATCATCATTCACCCATACTTTAATTTTTTCAACAAATTCACAGTTTAAACTATATTTAAAAATTAAGAGCTAAAGAATTTTAAAACATCTTTAGCCAGTTGTTTTTAAATTCACAAACTTTTCGTAAAGAAGACCGAATTTTTTCAACTTTTTCAAGAATTGTCTTCTCATCATTTTCTCGAACTTTGGTGCTTGGAATTAAGCGATCGTTTTGTGACTTGTATTCATTTTCACTCAAGCGAGCACTCTAAATTAAAAAAGATAAATTTTGTTAACATTAATTAGTTGATGAATTAGAAAACAAATAAAACAAATGGAAAATAAAATCTGTTGATGTTAAATACAAAATGATACAAAATGATCAATAAAGCACAACAAAAAAATATTAATAAAATAATATTTTATACATTCAAAAACAAAATCTAAATTTACATTGCATTCAAATTCAATTTTACATAAAAAAATAAAAAAATCAAGAAATAACAAGATGATCTGTTTAATTCTTTATCAATCTTCAAAAAACAAACATATAAAATTTGGAAAATTACAATTTTTACATGCAACATCTACTAATTAATTAACCGTATTTCTTTAAAAAGACAATTTTTGGAATTATCTTACTTTAAAAAATACCAACAACTTTGCCAAAAATAATAAAAAACTTAAACATTTCTTTTATTTATTTTATTTATGAAATCATTGTGCTTTATGATTTACACTCATGATTATAAAACATAAATGTTTTGCACACTCCACAAAAATTCAAATATTCAAGTATATTGAAAAAAAAACTTTGATAAGCTATATTTTGTAGTTTTTAAAACTTACAGGAAATGGGACATTTAAATTACAGGAAATTCCTGTGGAAGAATGGAATTGATTTCCTGTATAAAATAGTAATATTTAGCATTTTTACTTTTATCAGTGACTCAAGTACAGTATACACTTGCCCATTTGCAGTTACCATAAATACTCGACTATAAGTCAACCTCGAGTATAAGTCGAAGTAGAAAATTTACTAGATTTTGAAGAAAACTTGTTTTTTTTTATTTTTTTTTATTGACCCGTCTATAAGTCAAATTTATTTTATCTGTCAAATTTTTCTGAGAAAAACCTCAACTTATAGTCGAGTATCTACAGTAACTGTTTGCAGTCTTTTTCTCTCAAAATTTGTTTTTTAATCATGTATTTGAATTTGTGGTAGCCCAAGCAATTTTGTGAATTTCTTAGGCCATTTTTAGCAGAAAAATACTCACATTTACCCCAACTGGTAAATAAAAATTTTAACAATGTAATCAAGCCACATTTGAAGAAAATACAACACCACCTCCTGACTCTCCTGAAGAGGAAGAATTGCCTTAACTGCTGTAAATATTATTACACTACAAAATTAAAATGCTTTTACTTTACCATTACCACACATTACCACATTATTATTGTTTTAATGAGTAAAACTGTCTTTAGAGTGTGTTTTGTTGTCGTCGTCATTTGAAGGGTATCCATTTCTAGGTCAGACACAAACAGGAATGGGGCCGAGGGTTTATCCTTTTACTACCCCAGACTGCTGTACTGCCTGAATCAGATGTTGGCAGTGGTGTTATTGAGCCAGCATTGAGTTTTGTCATCCAATACCGTCAGACCTCATGCTCCATGTCGTGCCCGATGTATAGGGCATGCTGTTAGAACATGGTTTGCAATTTGCTCAGAGGTGCCACACTCGCAATTCGGTGAAGGAGCGAGACCCTATTTGTGCATGGACGAATGGAATCACCCAACACCAGTCTGCAGGCGGTTGAGCTTAATCCAAGCTGCTTGGGGTAAGCCCATCCCAACAGGCCTCGCACCAATCTCGGGCACAAAAGCATGGAGCCTGAAAGCATTTTTACAATACTCCATTTTCCATTTGTGATTTGTCCATTCAGAAGCATGAATGCCAAGTCTGGCACGGTTGTCCAAAAGATTCCGCACAGCTGGCACAAATGGGCATCTGGATCTTAGTCTCACTTGGCAAGTATCTGAGGACCCACTTACAAGACCATACAAAATATGATCAAGGTCCAGAGAACTATGGTGAGCTGAGGAGAGTGTCACTCCCAGTCGGCAAAGCTCAACTGGCTGGATACCTGAGAGTACAGGTAGGTGCTCGGTTGGAGTGGGACACAGGCATTTAGTGACTATGTGCAAGGTATCGTTCAAGACACTGTCGATGAGGCAAGTGTGAGCACTGCAACACCAGATTGGCACACAGTACTCAGCTGTTGAGTAGACTAGAGATAAGGTGGCTATGCATAGTGTTTTAGCACCAGCACCCCATCCTGAGCCCACGAGTCGCCTCAGCAGTGTGATGCATGAGGATAATTTTTTGCACAATGCCACTAAATGGTGATGAAACGTGAGCGATTTGTCCAGTTTTACCCCAAGATAAGTAGGGGTTAGACAGAATGATAAAAGTCTACCATTGTTGTAGACCAGGGGTGGCCAATCTTTTGCATACCATGTGCCACTTGAACTAACTATAAGAGCATATGCGCCAATTATTACATAAATTTACAATATATCAAAATCAAATCAGTATTTAACACAGGGGTGGCCAACCTTTTTTCCTGAATTGCCAATTTTATTCAAGCCCAGTTCATATCTGCCACACAAATGAAAGACTTCAAAAATTTCATAACGAAACCAAGCTGTTCTCTAAAAACTAAAAAATAAAAAAAGGTCATTGCCAGAAATCAGGGTGCAATCCGCCACAGGTTAGCCATCCCTGATATAGCTGATATAGATATAGATATAGATATAAGTTAGATAGATATAGATATAAGTTGTGGAACATTTTTCATTTGAAATATTTTCCCCAACTGCAATGCGCCACCACTAACCATCCAATGCACCATGTGTGGCATATGTGCCGCAGGTTGGCACCCCTGTTGTAGACCTTTAGCTCATGTTTGGCCTCTTGGTTATTTAAGTGAAAGGCTGCTGTCACCATCTTAGTGTGACTGAGCTTCTGCTCAGAGCTTATACTCCATGCTGGAGCTGCTTTGAAGTCCTGGTTACATGACTTTCTTTCTTCCTGTTTGCACCAACTCAAAATTCCCAATGTGTTTGTAAAGCACATTTTAGCATATATAATATCATACATAGGCACTTAAAAACTGCATCAATAATTCGTAAATATTGGGAATTTTGGGGGAAAGGAATGTAACCCTCATGAATAGTAAGGGTATACTGTACAGTATTACAACAGTTTGTTTTAAAAAAAGATAGTGCTTGAAACAAATTAATAAAAATTGACAAGTTTTCCAAGATGTATGCTTTATACAAGATATATTTAACAATTGAAAATTATATAAAAACCTTTTGATTATACAGTAGAATAAAACCAATAAAATTCAAAATATTAAACTTGTAATAACAACTATGGACAATTCACTTAATTCATATATTTCCATATTTTGCAATTAAATTATTTACAAACACTATCATATGCAGATCAAATATTACCTGAAACAAAATTTTCTGGGTTGGTTTTACACATTGAACATATTTTCGATGACAATGAATTACTATACGTGCACCCTGGGCAATGCCACCTAAACATTTTATGAATAACATGCATAAGAATGTATTTCCTAGGTATTACAAAATTACAAGGCCCTATTCATTGAATAGCATTTAATTACCTTGTCTAAAAACACAAAAAAAGAAAGTTCTACATGTTTTTTATTTCAGTTAAGTTTAATTGGAAAAAGAAAAGCAAAACAGTGGCTTTTACTGACACTAAAATAATTCTGATCAGAAAATTAGCAAAAAAAAACACAAGAAATTGCAAAAACTAACTGTGAAAAAAGTGGCAAGAATTTTTGAAGCTTTATAAATTAAATACTAAAAACAAAAAAAACATAGAAACAATTATTGATGTCTTTTTTTGACAAAGGTTTTTTAGATTATGAATATCTCATTATTCTATCTACTGTACAATGTTTGAATTTTACCATACTTAGTTAGAGTAAGTTGTTTTTTAATTATTAGCTGGATCTAGTTGCTTTGCTGTTATAGTTCAAATTTTACTCAGCAATGGATGATGAACAATTAAAAATACTAGTTTCTTATTGTCAATAAAGAAATAAATGTGTCATTACAAAACTGTGGCTTTTTTTCCGACTTTTATTAATTTCAAGTGTGTTAAATAAAAAGTATAAAAATCAAACAAAATACACTTATATATGGTAAGTACAAAAATCGCATTATTAGTATCACAAAAATAAAAAGTGTAGATTTACAATTGAAACGTTTTAGTAATATGTTCTGCAAAAGTAAAATTAAAAAAAAATTATTAATTAAAATATTGTTTATTGGTAAAAATATTGCAATTATTAACAGCATATTATATTTACATTATTTAAATAGCTATAAAAACTGATTGCAGCACTTTTACAGCAAACTCTTTTTTAAATAGGTAACCTTTAAAAAGATTGTTTTTGCTGCCACATATAAATAATGTGTGCCAATATAAAAGTTGGGACAATGGTCAAACTTTGTAATGTGTAGATGACAAAATCTATCAACATGGACCAAAAACCTTTCACAACAGAAACATTTAAGAAAAACAACTGTGAGGCTAAGTAAATCAACGAATTTCATGCCTTTGTGATGCAGCAACTAAAAATTTTTTGTTGGACAACCAAATATCTGTAGCTCACTCCAAAAGAGAGCTAGTTACTATCTTATTGCATAAACCTTAATTGTGTTGACCTAAACCACTAAAAATTAGTGATTCTGTTACACCTGACAAAATAAGCAGTAGTTTATGAAAGCTTGTGTGACTTATAAAAACTCAGTCAACTTTAGTGCACATTCTTGTTCTCTTCTGACAAATCACTAAGTGCAAGTTGGACTGTGAATATATTTTTACTTTGGCTGTTAGTCTTAACACCCAAGAAACTCTTCAATATCAGCTATATTAAATTTTGATTGATTTTATGGTATTGAAGCATGTTTTTTTATTTTTAATTGTTTTTTTAGATAATAGAACAGATTTTTCAGCCAATCAAAATTGGTTCTAGAATATCCTCCAAAAAAAAAACATACTTATTAAAAGTACCAATTTAAACAACAGAGTTCTGCACTGCACTTTAATTTTTACAGCTATTACAACATTTTCTATCAGAAAGAAAAAGCATTTTAAAGTACTAACGGATCCATAAAAACTTTTGAACTTGATTCTTGAATATTTGGTATTGAAGATGTATTTTCATTATGATTACTTGAAGAACTTTGTTCGGCTAAGCCACACGCTTGACACTCTTTACTATTGGAAATATTTACGTAAGTGCATTGTTTACAAGCCCATTGGTTTTGTTCAGAAACTAATGTTGAAGAATGTGAAGTTGAATCAGGCAGAATCGGAACTTCTAAAAATAATATTAATGATCATAAATTGAAGTTAAATTGTGAAAAAAACATTATAAATAGTTTTAATGACCTCCAAAATGATTATCAATAAATCTCAAACTTTCAACATGATTCATTTGGCAGTTGCTGATCCTAGTTGCATGTGCTGTATTCTGAAAAAAACCTTAAAAATTAGCTAATTTTTAAAATACATTGCAAGGACTTGAGGGATAGCATTGTCTTACATTTGTTTTAGAAGGCTGGAGTTCATCTTTTGATTGCAATTTGAGATTATTAAAAGAGAATGGAGAAACATTGATGACTTCAGAAACTTTTTTTTTTGAATAATTTTTTTCTTCAGCAGAATATAATGCTGAATTTCTACTAGCTGAGCTGGAAGGCACGTCAGGTGGTATTAAAATTGGTATGTCAAAATGCATTAAATCACCTTCATCTGATAAATTTTGGTCAGAACTATTAAGAATATCAGCAGATGATACCAAAGGTAAAGATGGTTGAAAAGGTGTCAAGCACACCTGACACTTGGTGTTAGAATCATCATTTTTAAAAGTACACCTTTTGCAATCCCACATTTTTAAATTGAAAACTAAAAAAATAAAAATAGATTATAACTTATATGTATAGTTAATGTTAACTTATTTAATTACTAAACAAAAATTAGATAAATGCAAAAAATGTAAAACATAAAACAAGTTTCATTTTTATCTCTCTGTTTATCCTCCTAACTTCCAGGAAAGAAAGTGTCAAAAGCGTTATACATAAGATAACTTTCAAGCAATTACCTTGACCTGCTTTTGGAGATACCAAGGTATTGCTGTTTAGTTAAAATTTATCATTTTGTTTAGTTTTTTTTTATTCAAGATAAGACCAAACTTAAAAGCTGCTCAAGATTGCCAAGCAGGAGAAATTTCCTTTCTCAAGGACACAAAAGGATGGCACAAATAGGTTTTGAACCCCAATGATGTTGATCACATTTGCCATCAATCATGGCACTTTTAACCAGGGTTGCAAAGTCACAAGATTTAAGATCTGACTCCTAGAATTTCAAGGATTCAAACTCTGATTCTGACTCCTACTCTGACTCCCTACACCAAAGATTTCGAACCTGCAGTCCACTTCATGTTTTTATGTGTTCCATTGCTTACTCAAATATTTAGTTATTTTTTCATAACTGTATAGAATTTGATGTCACTGCAGTCATGGTAATGTACAGGAAAACAAGTAAATACATCAGTTGATTGCTGTGTCAAATGGCATCCAATAAACTGATCTATGAAAGCTTTTGTGGATGGAGCTTGGCATGAAGACTCTTGCCCCAAGCCTCATTTTCAGTATTCATGTTGTTTTGCAATTAAATTAATATTGATTGTGTTATTTTTAAACAATTTTTATAATATCAAGTGATTGTTAGTTAAGACTTAAATGTAGTAACTTTAAATCAATGTAGAGTGATTTGGAATGAGATTACAGTAGTAGCAGCAATGCTGCTAGTGATAAAAAAAGGAAACCATACAGATGGAAAGAGAATTATACATTTTTAGCAATTCTAAATCTAATTTAGGAATTTAACATATGGTCAGAGTTGTTAGACCAGCCATGCTTTATGGAATGGAAACGGTGGCAGTGACTGAACGACAAATGGGAAAAATGGAAGTTGCAGAGTTGAAAATGGTGAGATGGGCACTGGGAGTGACAAGAAAGGACAAGATAAGAAACAAATATGTGAGAGGGACTGCGAAAATTGCAAAGCTGGGAGACAAACTTCGGAATGTGAGGCTACGTTGGTATGGACATGTAAAGAGGAGAGAAGAAGACTACGTGGGCAAAAGGATGATGGAGATGGCAGTGCCAGGCAGAAGGAAAAGAGGAAGGCCAAGGAGAAGGTGGATGGATTTGGTGAGAGAAGACATGGAAAGGGTTGGAGCTAGGGAAGGAGACGAAGTAGACCGAGTGAAATAGAGATTACTATCGCGTTGTGGCGACCCCGAGTAAGGAGAAGCCGAAAGAAGAAGAACATATGGTCAGAGTCAGCGAGGACTTTAGTATGGAGAGAATGAAGCAACTGCAGCTGCTCTCTCTAAGCAAAACATTGCTCTATTTTTTGTAGTAATATTATGATGGTGGGTTCCCTGTTTGTAATCATGTATTCGACTAAAGGTGATGACCTTTTTTTAGAGATCACCACATTTTTGAGAAGAAAATGGAGATTTGAAGAAAATAGAGATATCAATTACAAGTGATGAAATTTTTTAGAGATCTACTGATTGGGATAAAAAGAAACTTAAAACACTAAAAAGTGACCCCCTTTTTTTCTTGCACCGGGCCTCCTTTTTTGTAAAACCATCACTGGTCGGGGTCCAGGGATCCACCACTAGCCAAAGAGAGTATCACTCCAAGTCAGCAAAGCTCAGCTGACTGAATGTCTCAAAGTGTAGGTAGATGGTCCATTAAAGGGGGATGCAGGCATCCAGTAACAGTGCGCAAGGTGTCATACAGAACACTGTCTATGAGAGAATTATTAACCCTGCAACACTAGAATGGTGTGCAGCATTTAGCTGTTGATTAGACCAAACAAAGACAGCTATATGCAGTGTTTTGGCATCACCACCCCATCCTCAGCCTGCAAGTTGCCTCAGCAGTGTGTTGCACAAAGATTGTTTTTTGCACAATGCCACTAGATGGTGATGAAACATCAGTCATCTATCCAGTTTTACAAAATAGAGTTGGACAAATTGGTAAAAGCCTAATGCTGTTGTAAACATTTAGCTAATGTTGGGCCTCTTGGTTACTTAAAATAAAAGACTGCTGTCACTGTGTTAGTGTGACTAAGCTTCAACTTCCAAATCTAAAGATATCTTGACTTATGTCTCCTTAAAGGAATTCCAGTTTCCAGAGGAGTGCAACAATGCTAAATCATCTGCATAAGCAAATTTTCGGGAAATCTAGAAAGGCAAATTGTATGTATAGATGTTGAAAAAAAGGAGAGCCAACACTGATCCATGAAAACACTGTTTTTATATGGCAAAGCCTGCTTTACTTATTGTCACTGGTAGTAAGGATGAAACATCAGTTTCAAAAAAGCTCCATAATCATTTTAATAATATGATTTTTGACAAAAGTCTCAGCAGCTTGCAGGTAAGGCCACAGTGCCAGACAGTGCCATATGCCACTGTCAGATCAACAAATCGACAAAAAAATCCTTGATATTTTTTGTCAATAAAATGACTTTCTGCATTCGCCTGCTGTCTAGGTAGCAATGGATCAATAATTGGTTCAACATGGGCATAAATAACCCTCTTGAGGATCTTATAGGGGACACAGAGCAGACATATCAGTCGATAACTCTTTGGGTGCCCTTTTTGCAACTACAAGCTCTCTTCTCCAGATCTTGGCAATTTTGAGTTGGTGCAAGCAGAGAGACAAATAAAGACAAGAAATAAAAGAGCTTTTTACTTCAATGCTGTCAACTTTTAGCTAATGTATACAACTACAAAAGCTATTTGATCAATATGAGACATGTCTGGAATGCTGCTTAAAAAAATAGAAAGATACTTTGCATTCTTTACCTCTTCTTGTTTCAACTTTTTTCCAGGAACTTAATTAACTATTTTTTATGTAGTTGGAAAAAGATCCATTGTCATGCTTTTTTTAAAAACAAGGGGTACTGAAAACATGTTCTAATGACAGGATTATATTTTGCCTAAGTTTGAGTCAAGAAAGTTTTCTTAATTTCTCAGAAGAATCCAGACAATGGCCATAAAAAAGATTTTGTTTGATTAAAAACATATGCAGATACCCACAAAATTTGGCAGAACCTGGATTTACTCTGGCTTTATCAGGGCCCTAAATGGCAGATCAGTATTTTCAAAATTTTGATCTATTTAGACCTGGATTGGAAAACCTGCCACCCACAGGCCAAATGTGACCTGCAAAATATTTCAATGTGGCCCACGAGTAGTTCAGAAGAAGCATGTCAACCCTATAAATCAAAATAATGCTTTTGAGTTTTATTAACAATCAGGGTCTGAAAATAGAAATGTTGACCCATCAGAAAGAAAACTGAATATGATCCTAATGGAAAAAATCAAAAAAGATGTGGTGAAAAACAAACTACACTTTTTATGTTGCTTGTTATGTGAAGACTTTTTTGGTCTAAACTCATCCTTGAAAGAGCCTACTAGTTTAATACAAGTATACATAAAAAAAGTCTCTATATAACAAACCAGTCACAATGCAAGCTATCAAAGAATTTTATTCAATTTTAAATTTTGTGATAAAAAATGCAAAGATTTAGATGCCGAAAGTAATAAGGGGTTTGAAAACAAACAAAAAATGTTCTCTTTCCATTTAAAACAACTTGTAATAGAAGCAATATAAATCTGCATCTGTTTTTAAATAAAGCAACAATGATTTGAGAGACTCATCACCATTTTTTAGAGTCTTGAAAACCTACTTGTTTTGAAAAGCTTGTTGATTTTATTTTTCCAATTTTTTTCTCCTATATTCTAACCCCTGACTGGAAAGGTCCATCTCTATTCTAATAACTTTTTGGGTACACAACAATTTGGCAGGAGACAATTTGGCAGGAGACAATTTGGTAGGACAAATTTGTCAGCAAGCCAATTTGATGGCAAGCCAATTTAGCAGGAAAACAAATATTTGTTTTCCTGCCAAATTTAAATAACTGAAATAAATTTTCTATTGGTTATTTTAACAGGACAAGTTTAAATAATCCTGCCAAATTTAAATAACTGAAATAAATTTTCTATTGGTTATTTTAACAGGACAAGCTTAAAGAGTTAGCACTAGTAGTACCAAATGGTCATTTTTTACCATTTTTTTATTTTCAAATGAGTAATGCTTTGTCCATTTTGAAATCTGCCGCATGGCAATAAAGCCACGGCCACATGGAATGCCACATAGCAGTAAAGCCACTGTTACCACTATGTAGCAGAAATTAATCACAAGCCCTGTTGCATTTTTGACCTATGTGGCATTTTGTACATTCTTGCTATATGTTTTGCTTCTGTTACACTTCATTTTCCAAAGCAAGACAATTTGGCAGGACCAATTTGGCAGGAAACAATTTGGCAAAAAAATAAAAATTATTTACCTTCACTAGCATTGAATCGACAGCAAAAAAATTTTATTATGTCACAAAGGCAATTGAAAAGGAAATTGTAATTGTTATGCTGATAAGAGTCAAAATTTTAATTTAAAGTTGTTAAATGCGTTAAATTTAAGGATTTTCCTAGTCGAATATTTATCTATTTGAATTTGCATTAGCTTAATTTCAAATATTTAAATTAAAAACAGTACTTCAGTAGTTAAATTTTTAAATCATGGTCATTTAACATATATCTTTTACAAAAAAGTACAATAATGTAGCTTACTACAAAGACAACAGGTTCAAAGTTTTACAGGCATACAAAGTTATGAAGTCATAATAAGCATTTCACTATATCTAAACAAATCTATTCTGGTTGGCATGCATAAACAGTTTTATTTTAACTATTTTTTTTTTTATGAAAATTTTGAAAAACAAACACAAAAAGTGAAGTTTAACAAAGCGATAAAAAGTCAGCAAAAGAACTTAAAAAAGAAAATTATGACAATTACGGCAGTGATTGAAATTAGTCAAGAATCAAGACAGAAAATTACATCTAGCCAAAGAGCAAAGCTTACAGAAGAGCATATAAGGCAGTTACAAATCGTTTTAGATTAAATTTCAATGTGTAAAGTTTTTTTCCTTTGCTTACACTGAAGTTTCCAATAACAAACAAATTTATTGGAACAAACAGAGTGCTCTAAAAATGCTTTTAAAAAAATATAAGATTTTTATGCTTTCTATTATTCTATTGTACAAACCTGATTGAATTTTTGTATCTTTTGTTTAGACTTGTTTCCATTGTATTGTTAAACATTTTCTCATACCGGTAATCAGTGTTTTTCAGAAGTCGTTAATTGCACAGCTGCGATTAATGCAACAGAATTGTTCTAAGTTTTCTCAGGTGCGTGAATTTTGGAATATCACAAAAGATGGTGTTTATGGTCAGCACATAGGTAACAAATAAGTATGGTGACTTCAAATTCGCACTAAAATAATTTTGTTCAGTTATATTATGAAAAGATTAAATACATATTTATCTTGCCAAATTTTGCCATTCATCTTTACCCACAATGCTAGAATCATTAATCATGAGATTAGCCATAATAAGTTCAAATTTGGAAACAATAGCGTAAGTAAAGGAAAAAAAACTTTACACATAAAAATTTTATTTAAACAAATTGCAACCAGTTTAACTTTTCAATCACTGCTATAAATGCTGTAATTTTCTTTTTGTTTAAGTTCTTTTGCCAACTTATCGCTTTGTTAAACTTCACTTTTTGTATTTGTTTTTCAAATTTTTGATTGCTTTCTGATGACCCCTATAGATGAAACAAACTGTTAAAACTAAAAAAAAAATAGTTAAAATAAAACTGTTTATGCATGCCAACCAGAATAAATTTGTTTAGATATAGTAAAATGCTTATTATGACTTTAACTTTTTATGCCCATAAAACTTCGAACCTGTCGTCTTTGTAATAAGCTACATTATTGTACTTTTTTGTAAAAGATATATGTTAAGTGACCATGATTTAAAAATTTAACTACTGAAGTATCATTTTCAATTTAAATATTCAAAATTAAGCTATTGTAAATTTAAATAGATAAATATTTGGCTAGGAAAATTCCTAAATTTAATGCAATTAACAACTTTAAATTAAAATTTTGACTCTTATCAGCATAATAATTACAATTGGCTTTTTAATTGCCTTTGTGACATAACAAAATTTTTTTGTTGTCACTTCAACACTAGTGAAGGTAAATCATTTTTATTTTTCCTGCCAAATTGGCTCACTGACAAATTGGCTTGCCGACAAATTGTCTTGCTTTGTAACTTTCTGGCCCCCCTTTGACTATTTCAACTTTCATGTTATGACTGACTTATTACTTGGTTTAGCCTGACTGAGCCTGACTATATCTTTTAATAGGCATTTTGTTAAGACTGCTTCTTTATTGCTTTGCACCAGGTCAATTATTTCTTTTGCCTTAAATTGCATTATCATTTTTGTTTTTGTAAAGTGATCAGGTTTCTTAAGAAATGCCAATGAACTGCATGCTAGATACTTTATTTTTTCAGTTTCTCTTGCCCAGTTTTCTTTTTTTTCTAAAAGAAGCTCCACTTTTTATTTTTTATTATTTGAAGGTTTAAAAGCTTTAACTATATATAGTAAAAATTAGGTTAAATAAATCTTGTCAACTGCTATTCAAAACAATTGTAAAATGATGGGTCTCTTCAACAAGTGACCATGACCAATTTTTGTTAATGAAACTAACTTGAAACAGGAAGTATATAAAAGTAATTTTATATTCATTGCCATTGCCAACCTACAATTGCCAACCTTCATTGCTAACCTACAATAACTTTTTTTTAAATAGAAAGTAACAAGCATTTCAATATCAATTGGCCATATGAAAAAAAACAGAAATTTGTGTTACTAACAAACTGCTCGGCAACTAATTGTTATAATTACAAATTACACTTCAGTGATATATTCTATACAGCAGAGATGAGCAGACTGTGTTTTTTTAAACTTCAAATCTGGTCTGACTTTTTAAAATGATAATTCAATCCAATTCGAGTCTGACAAAACATGCAAAATTGACAGTTTACAGTCTAACCACTCCAAAAAATTTTTGATTGCATGATCATTGATTATTTTAAAATTAAGGACAAGGTTTGAAGTAAACTTAAGCAAAAAAATCCTATATACTATAACTCTATTCATCATCTATTCCTATTTTAATCTAAGTATAAAATTATGTTTGGGCCAATTACATATTTGCACTTAACTACTCCATACACAAAATGAAAAACTTAATAAAAACATTATATAAATTGACAAACAGATAATAAATCAAGACAAATATCAAGTTGAAATAGCAAAATTCATGCATTCATATTAACGATTACAACTTTCCAAAAAACTTGAATCAATATGTCATATAAGTCATATAACTGCATTTATTTTATTAGATCAATAATTTTTTATTTATTTTTATCTCTATGTTTATCCTCCTGACTTGCAGAAAAGTGATGGAGGCGCTATATGTAAGGCAAGCAATTACCCTGACCTGCTTTCAGAGATGCCAAGATATTGCTGTCTGCTTGACCATTTTAATACAGATATGACTTTAATTTAGAATTGCTAGCAAAGACTACCAAGCAAGAGAAAGTGCTGTAAAGTGTCTTTCCCAAGGACACAACAGAATGGCATTTAGTAAGTTTTGAACTGAGACAATGGCAATCATGATCTTGGCACTTTAACCACTTGACCACGCTGAATCATAAAGCAATAAAATTTCAAGAAAAAGAGAACCCACATATTGTTTAATTCTGATGTGTTATCAGATTTTTAGCTGTAATAATTGAGAATAAAATTTTTTTGATAAATAAAAAATTATCTAATTTCCAAATACTTGTAAGATTTCAGTTATAAACATTGTTTTTTTTTAGTTAACTCTGTAAATAGACAATCTTTATCAAACTATATAACAACTTCAATTTTGTCAAAAAAAAAGGAATATATATATATATATATATATATATATATATATATATATATATATATATAATTAAATTACAAAAGCCACAAAAGAGACTGTTTCGCCTTTACGGCTCATCAGGAGGTGATTCTAAACTCAGACGAAAAGTTAAGAAAAAAGCTAATTATTAAAGTTAAGAGCCAATAGTAATAATATTACGGATAAAGTAAGTATAAGTTAATTAAAATAAAATAAAAAAATAAAATTGAAAATTTAAAGTTTAAAAATTTAAAAATTTAAAAATATTTGAATAAGCAAGCTAGTTGTAAGGCTCAAAATTTAGAATAGAATTTCGTAATCAAACTAAACATTTACGTATCTGACGCTGCAGAAAATTGACTGGCGATCAAATTACAAATGCGCGGTAGATAATTAAAATAAAATAAAATAAAATTGAAAATTTAAAGTTTAAAATTTAAAAATTTAAAAATAAGCAAGCTAGCTGTAAGGCTCAAAATTTAGAATTTAGAATTTTGTAATCAAACTAAACATTTACGTATCTGACGCTGCAAAAAACTGACTGGCGATCAAATTACACATGCGCGGTAGATAGTAGGAGAAAGAACATTGTAAAGGAAGGAAGTAGCGAGGCGTATACGGACAGCGAGGAAATGGCTATAGAAAAGATCGGGGGGTGCAGGAATACATATAGTGGGAACACGACAACAATGAGTAAACACGGCGTAAACGGGGGTAAAGGATTGCAAAATTAAAAGTTTAAACATCGGAAAATCGAATTAAAATTAAAATTAAAGTTAAATAAAATTTGAAAAAATTGGAAAATATTAAATCAGGCTAGGCTTTCTTTAATTTAAATTTGTTCCGGTGTCGGCATTTGGAAACTGTTATGAGTTCCACTAGTATCTGCAGTTAGCTCTTTTATTTATACGGAGTTACACGATAGTTATACGACTGAATCTGTAAGTTATACTAATAGTTTATCACGCGGTTAACCACACTTAACAAACCAGAGAGAAGAAGGCAGTAGAGCCGTGCGCTATGACGTCACATACTATAACAACCCCCTTTTAAGAAGCTTTTTAGCGAAAAGGTTGTCTAAGAAAAATATTAGTACGTTGTACGAGCCCGATTAATAAACATGCAACAAACTATATACAATACGGCACAAGCGTTATGAGTTTTACGCTACTTCATACAAAATCTCTTAAATGATTAGGAAAGCGTTTTTGTCTCACGCTTCGCCGCGAGGTTGGAGATGATGGAAAGACTTCATCTTCAAAATGGACGTGACGTTCGTCTGATGTCATCATTTCCTCTTTGGGGTCTCCCCCTTCGGTGGGGAGAGGGCGAATAAAACGTCTATTGCGCCAACAGACTCGACCGCTCGGCAGTTTTATGTGGTAGTCGCGGTTTCTCCCGACGCCGATGATGAGTCCCGATCGCAACCATTTTTTTGTAATATGGTCTTGAATTCGAACATGTTGTCCGATTTTTAGTGGATTGAGGTGTTTTGCGCGTTTATTGTATTCGGTTTCTGCAGCCACTTGTAGATTTGATAAAGCTGCGTCCCACTTGTCGAATTTGTTTTGCCAATCTTCCTTGAAATACTTCAGTTTAGCTGGGACGATTGAACGTAGCGGGGCGCCGTATAAAATTTCGGCTGGTGATAACCCATGGGCCTTGGGTGTGTTAACCCATTCGATTAGGCCGCTGCTAAATTCATCGCAGTCGAGACTACCAAGCTCAGCAGTTTTGGCAACAAGGTGCTTCATGGCTTTCACTGCTGCTTCTGCGTGTCCGTTTGACTGTGGGTAATGTGGAGTACTTATGGTGGAAGTTACTCCCCATTTCTTGAGAAACTGTTGAAACTTGCTTGATGTGAATTGCGGTCCTCCGTCAGTTCTGATTCGTACTGGTACCCCTGTGTCCACGAAAAATTTTCTTATAGTGCTGATTATCTGATGTGAACTAGGGTCATGAGAGAACTCGCTGAGCTTAATCCATCCCGACAGACGGTCTACATAAACCAGGTAAGTCTTACCGGCATAATAAAATAAATCTGCAGATACGTCTTCAAAGGGTCTTGATGGGAGGGGATCGCGTTGTAATGGTTCCTGTTGCAAGCTTGGTTGGTGCTCTTGGCATTTCGTGCAGGCTTCAACGGTATTTTTGATGTCGCTATTGATTCCTGGCCAGTACACTATTTGACGCGCTCTTTGTTTTGTTCTTTCGATGCCTTGATGTGAGGCATGTAGCTTTGTCAGTATTTCTTTTCTTTTCTGTACCGGCACCACAATGCGATGGCTGTTCAGGAGAATTAATCCATCTTCGAAAGTAAGCTGATCTTTCAGCTTTTTGAAAGGTTGAGCTAATGGATATTCGTTTCCTTTTGAAAAGTTGCTTTTAATAGCAGTGATTAATTGTTGTGCTGCTTCGTCCTGCTGAGTACTTTCTTTTAAGTCTTTCAGCATTGGATCGATGAATGTTTCTTTTGTGACTTCTGGGTCTTTTCCTCTCAGAATTGTAGAAACGTTTTTGCAGATCATTCTGGTTGTGTCTACGTTTATGATATCTTCTGGTTCTGGGTCGCGGCACGGTGCTCGTGACAACGCGTCGGGGATCACATGGTCTTTGCCTTTTCTCCAGGTGGTGTGGAATATAAAGGCGCTGAGTTTTTCTTTAAGTCTCTGAATCCTGGGATTATCCACCATATCGAGTGTCTGGGTATTCAGGATTGACTCTAATGGCTTGTGATCTACTATCAGCTCGAATTTGGGTAAGCCTTGCAGATATATGCGGCATTTACGCATAGCCCAAACAACAGCGAGCAATTCCAGTTCAACCATAGCGTAGTTGGCCTCAGTCTCAGTTATAAAACGTGATCCTGCTTGAACCAATTTCCACGTTTCTTGATGTTTTTGCAAAAGTGCAAAACCTAGACCTTTCAACCGAGATGCATCTGTTTGCAGCATCGTTTCCAGATTGGGGTCGAATGCAACCAAAATATGGGGGCTACAAAGAATTTCTTTTGTCTTTGTAAATGCTTCTTCATGCTGGGGTGACCAGAGAAAAGCATTTTTTGGTTTGAGCAAGTCCCGAAGTGGGCCTGCTGCTTCACTGAGTAGGTGAGTAAATCCGCCCAGCTGGTTTGCCATGCCCATAAAAGATCGTAATTCAGTTATATTTGTTGGAGCAGGAAATTCAGAGATTGCTTCAATTTTCGTGGGGTCTGCTTTAATACCGTCGCTGCTCACTATATATCCGACATATCTCACAGCACTTTGTAGTAACTGCACTTTCTTCGGATTAAGAGTAATACCGTGTTCTCGACATCTGTTTAGTACAGCCACTACGGTATTCAAGTGCTCCTGTGCAGTTTCGCCTTGAATAAGAATGTCATCTACCACTTTTTCGACTTTTTCAATGCCTTGCAGAGCTTCATCGCCTCTTGCGCAATATTCGTCTTGAGAAGAAGCTAGTCCCATCGGAGCTCGAAGGAATTTAAATCTTCCGAATGGCGTAATGAATGTGGTAAAGTCTTGACTTTCTTTTTCTAAAGGTACTTGCCAGTATCCTTTAGTGGCGTCTAATGTTGAGAAAAATTTAGACGAAGAAGAAATATTCGAAATAGCTTCGGCAGGTGATTTAGATGGATGATATGGACGGCGTACGTATTTGTTCAATTTCTGCAAATCAATACAGAGACGAATTCCACCATTGGGTTTTTGTACAACGACCATAGGGTGCACCCAATCAGTTGCTTCTGTTACTGGTGCAATGACTCCGGCTTGTACAAGTTGGTCAAGCTCTGTCTTCACCATCCTTCTGAAAGCTAAAGGTATTTGGCGTGGAACAGGTAAAGCAAATGGAACAACATCATCTTTCAAGGAAATTTTCATGGGTTTACTGTTCATTTCCCGTAATGTTGTGTCTTCAGAAAACACATCGCTGTACGATTTTATCAACTTGTTCTCAATTTTATTAATTTCTGCTTCAGTTGGGTTCTCTGATATAATGAATCTTGTGTTCTCTGCTTTTAATATGCTTGCTAATTTTCGAGGTGTTTTTGATAAATTTATCGGTTGAGGATACGTGTCAGGTAGAATGTTAACCTGTTGACATACGTACCAAGCAAGCAAAAAATCTTCTACCTCAGGACAGACGTAAATGGTTTCTTCCACGAATCGGCCGCAGTATTCGATGATGCATGGGAAGGTCCCTACGCATGTTACGGTCTGCCGATTTACTGCACGAAGAGTGTCTTGATTTGGCGGCATTAGATTAGCAAGGTCTATTCCGAGCCGTTGAATAATGTTTACCCCAACAAGACTTGCTTCGGCACCTGTGTCTGGTGTAGCTTCTGTGGAACCTAACGGGTTACGATGTTTAAGAGAAAAAAGATTAACAGTTATTTTGGGCGCCGCGGAGTTAGCAAAATTTGCGTTAGCATTGCATCTACGCTTTATTTGTCCCGTTAACTTTTTCTTCGTTTCTTCGCGTCTGTTAAACCCGGGTTTGTTGTGAAAGCACACTGATGTAAAGTGACCTTTTTTGCGACATATTAAGCACTCTGTATCCTTTGCGGGACAGTGGGTTTGACCTTTTGGTGGGCAAGTCTTTTTACCGCATTTTGTACAGGGCGTTTTAGTGCGCTCTTTAGATTTAGAGAAATTTCGGCGAAATTTGCTTTGGTACGCTCTTCTCTCATTCAGCTGTCGGCTTATTCGCGCGTCGTCTAGTTTTGCTGACTCTTCCGATCTGCATAAATCAATGACGGTCTGAAGATCAGGTAATGGGGACATGGCTAGGAGCTTTGTTCGAGTCTCTTTGTCATATATTCCCGACATGATTTTTGTGACTAAACGACGATTTAAACATTCATTGCACAAGTCTGCGTCTCTCGCCAAAGTTTTAATCGCGATTAAAAACGAATCGAAGTTTTCGCCCGCCGCTTGCTTTCTCTCTTCAAATGCGACGCAATCTAACGCTATATTTCTTTGACTCCGGATGTAACTTTTAATTTTGTCTAACACTTCGTCTGGTTTAAGTGTCGTATCATCCGGGATAAGAAGTACGTGTTCTACGGCTTCTCGCATGTCCATCGAAAAAAAACCGCGAAGCAATGCCAACTGACTGCTCAATGGCAGCTCTGTTGCAAGCGAGACCGTAGCATAATCGTTGTACGATTTACGCCATTTCGCAAATTCAGCTAACGAAATTCCCACCTGCAGTGTGGAAGGCTTTTGTGCGTCCGCTTTGGTTCGCCTTGCCTCGTTGTTAGAATTGTTGACGTCAATGGTTTGCTCACGTGATTCGCTTCTCTCGCTGTTCGCGCATTGGGCCAGCTGCTGTGGCGAAAATTTTTCGATTATTTGTTGCAATTGTCGCTGACTTTCGAGCTGCATTTGTCGCTGGCTTTCAGACTGTGCCTCTAAAAGAGTTTTTAACCAAGAAGGAGGTTCGTCATTATTAATATTACTATTCGCGTTTTGATTAGATTGAGATAATTCGGCTATACGTTTGTTTGCTGCTTCTAATTCTGCTTGCAGCTCTCGCTTGTTTTTTGCCATGTCTCTTTTATCTTCAATCTTTTACAAATCTCCGATCACAAACTTGCAGTATACTTTTATAATGGTTCGTAAGCTTATTTTCTTTAAACAAATTTATAAGCTGACTGTCGACGACGCCATGTTATGAGTTCCACTAGTATCTGCAGTTAGCTCTTTTATTTATACGGAGTTACACGATAGTTATACGACTGAATCTGTAAGTTATACTAATAGTTTATCACGCGGTTAACCACACTTAACAAACCAGAGAGAAGAAGGCAGTAGAGCCGTGCGCTATGACGTCACATACTATAACAGAAACAAACTCGGATCGCTTGTTCAAGAGCGTGCGCTGATCGGCTTGCAAGATGGCGAGTTTTTCTGCTAAGCAGAGATTGCAGCGTTTGGTTCCGCTGGTGTATGCAAATGATTTGCAAACAATTGACCAAGTTATTCGTGGTTTGATTCCTTTATCTTTATATTTCCATAATGTTTTGGAGAGTTCGGTGGCGTTTGCTTTGTTTCGGTGATTGAAGGATTGTCGGTGATTATAAAAACGGGTCTTGAATTCAGTTTCGCAGCAGCCAAAATAGTGTTGGGTCGGTGAATTGGGAGCACTGATGGATGCTTTGTAAATGATAGATTTTGTTCGGCATTTTCCATTGAGTGGGCAGTCATGAAGGTTTTTGCAGTTGCATGGTAAATCTTTGTCGTTGGTGTGGGGGTGCAGAAGGTTCCTATTGTGATTGTTGATAATGCTCATCATGTTTGGCATGCAACTGTAGCTTAATTTCACGTTAAATTGGTTACATATTTTGTGGAGTTTGTGGTGTGTGGGGAAATGTTTGTTTATGAGGTTGAAAAATGTTTTTCCTATGTTGTTTTATTTTAATTATCTACCGCGCATTTGTAATTTGATCGCCAGTCAGTTTTCTGCAGCGTCAGATACGTAAATGTTTAGTTTGATTACAAAATTCTATTCTAAATTTTGAGCCTTACAACTAGCTTGCTTACTCAAATATTTTTAAATTTTTAAACTTTATTTTATTTTAATTAACTTATACTTACTTTATCCGTAATATTATTACTATTGGCTCTTAACTTTAATAATTAGCTTTTTCGTGCGTTTTTTCTTAACTTTTCGTCTGCGTTTCGAATCACCTCCTGATGAGCCGTAAAGGCGAAACAGACTGTTGAGGTTTTAATAAAATCTCTTTTGTGGCTTTTGTAATTTAATTTAATGCTCTGAGTTTTCATTGAGCTCTTTACTGACAGTCTTGCCACTTTTATTATTATATATATATATTAAGCAAGGGGTTGGTATATATATATATATATATATATATATATATATATATAATAATATATATATAAATGAATACATATTATTGATACAATGCTGCTTTTATTTTATTTTTTGAAAATTTCATAAAAATTCTATAACCCAGATTTTTTAGAATAAGCTATAAGATAGTTATATAAGCATGAAAACCTCAGCCAGAGCTTATCAAATCTTACACTCTTTCAGCAGTAATAATGTTTGGATATTGCTTAAAGCATATACTACTTATGTTGGACCTATTTTGGAGTATAATAGTGTGATTTGGTCTCTTTACCTAAAAAAAGATATTAAAAACAGTTTACTAGAATGATTTGTTAGTGCTGTAATTTATGTTTATCTTTTTACGTTAATCCATGAATTTTAAATCATTGGAATATTGAGGACTAGAATTTGTTATGATATTTTTGTATAAAATGTATTATAATATGATTGATATTAATTCTAATGACTATTTTATAAAAAATAAAAACTGTTATGATTTGCTTAGACATACTCATCATATTAGATTAAAAACTAGAACCCACACTGATCATTATAACTTTTTCACTTATAGAATATAAAATTTAGAACAATCTACCTGAAAGTAATGTAAATAATAGCAGTATCACCCAGCTTAAATGCAAATTAAAAAAGTCAAACTAACACAAAATTTCTCGGTCTCTTTTAAAGACTGTAACTGTTGTTTGTTGAAACTAACCTGGAATATCCCCACAGTGCTAGAGGGCAATAAAAAACAAACCAAGAAAAAAGGATCTCTTATAAAACAATAGTAACCACAGAAGATTTTGGGTTAGTTTTCCTAACAAAAATTGCTAACAGTTGTTTATTGAAGAGGCCCAGATTTCTCCCTAGTGTTTGCACATTATTGAATAACTACTTGTTATTTTTATTACTTTTATGTATGCATGTTTTTCGTTTTGTTTTGTTTTTCTATTGCCAATCTTTTATTGGCTATGTATAATTGTTTTAAACATTTACTGTAGCATTTTCTTGCTGTATATCTCATCTTTCCTTGCTTGTTAAAGTACTTGGATGTTGATGCAAGCACCATAGCATTGCATATTAAATAAACAATCTAATTTATATATAATTTTTCAAAGAATAGATGTAATTACTTATAGTTAAATATAACAATTTTGGCATAATATCAAGTAACAATTGAAATCATAATACAGCAGTACATATCTATTCTAAGAATTGCCAAAATACAGATATCTCTTCAATAAACTTCAGCTTTATAAACTAACTTCAGAAGAAAACTATAATACAAACTAAAAAAAAATTTAAGTCAGTTAGTTCTGATCAGTATTAAGCAAAACAAATATGATAAGCTGTATCTTTTCAAGAAGTCACTGTAAGCAATTTTTCTTTGTGAAACTAACCCAGATCCTCCTATAATTACTGTTGCTTCTTGAGAAATCGTTTTTCTCTTAGTTTTTTCTTTATTCCATCCTGGTGTCAAAAACAAAATTCTGGGTTAATTACACTAAAAAAAAATCACTTACAGTGAATTTTAAAGAGACCCAATAACTTTATTAATTAATTTGAAAATTAACTAGGCTCAAACATTGAGTACTGTGGTAACAGCAGATGAAATTGCTTTAAAATAATAGTTAATTTCAGCTATCCCCACTCTTTTAACTGTAATTACTTTTTAATGTTCTTGTATTTTTTTGTTTACTGTTACTGTGTTTTTATTTTTTTAATTTAATGTTGATATTTAATCAGTTTGAAAACAATTAGGCTACGAATATTTCATGCTGTTTTTCATCATTATAATTTCTACAATATAATAATAATAAAACAAGTTTCTATCCTGCTCAGGCAAATAATTAAATCAAAGAAGTGGTTGCATCAGAGCAGTAGTAAAAATAAAAGTGTCAATAAAATAAGTACTAGTTTAGGTTTGGTAGATACTAATAAAGACAAAAAACATGCAAAACATCAAAACTCCAAATGTACAAATATATACAGAAGAAAAAAAACAAAACATAAAAAAATAAATATTTACAAGCTAAACCAACATATTTATTCTTTTTTGACTCACAAGACAACTTTGCAGGTGTCACTCAAGGTAATCTTAAAACCTAAACTTAGAGATAACAATTTACTAAATTTACAAGTCTCACATCAACATTATATATTATTTTTTTGTGATATATTTGGATTAGAAACAACAAAAACAATACCAAACAATTTAGTAATCTATTGGCTGCATTCCAAACTGATTGACTGTTCAGTTTAGTAGTGGCTCACTATCTGAAACATTTTGTTTTTTAATTGACTGGTTTAGAATTTTAACCATGAAGAATGGAGAATTCCTGAATTAGGCATAATCGTTTACCAGAATTTGATTTGCTAGCATTTAGACTTCTTAATAATTGCTAAAAAAAAATGTAAAGTAGAATCCCACTAAACCAACCACCTGCAGGACTGCAGTCAAGTGGTTGTGTTAGCAGATTTTGCTTTGTTAGCATGATGTCTATGGTAAATAGATTGCACTCCCAAAATACTACAAGCAGTAATTTTTGTATGTCAATGTACAACATTTTTAAACAAAATGCAGTCATTATTTACGCAATAAGTAACCAACCATTTGATGCCTGAAACTCTTCTTTTTTAAGAGATGTGGCAAAAATTTCTCTTCAAGAAGTCACCACAAATTATCTTTTTGGTGAAACTAACCTGGAATCTCCCCTACCACACTAAAATGGAATAAAAAAGAAACCCAGAGCAAAGGATCTCTTCAAACAGCGATAGTAACTACAAGAAGGATCCGGGTTAGTTTCACGAAAAAAAGTCGCTTACGGTGATTTCTTGAAAAGACCCAAAATGTTTCCTTTTTCTTGAATCGGAGGCCTGCTAATCGGTAGGTTTAAAGACCTGGCTCCTGAAACCACTAAAAAGTTAATGAATCGATGTCTTTTTCAAAATGGAATATTGTAGAATATATTTTTCAAAATCGATGTCTTTTTCAAAGCAGAATTTTTGGCAGCCTATTGAGGATAACTTTCCAAATGACTTTCTTCCAGTCATTTGGAAAGTTATCCTCAATAGGCTGCCAAAAATTCTGCCTTTCTTTTAAGTATTTTCTGTATTGAAGTTTTGCCTATGCCGTAAACCTTAACAAATTCTCGCTGCGATTTTCCCTCACTTCTCTCTGCTTTATAACCATAACTTTCTCTTTGATAGAAAGTTTTGTTTTGTTTTACTCGAGATGATGTTTTTTGAGATCATAACACAGAGCAGAAGAGATTTTAATCTACTGTACTGTACTGTACTGTACTGTACCGTACTGCACTGTACTGTCTAAAGGTAATCTAATATGAACCGATATAAAACTGCAGGTTACAGTCTACACCAGTGGTTCTCAAATGGTGTGCAAGAGCACACTGGTGCGCTCTAGAAGGTGGCCAAGTGCGCTTTTGATCACAGAAAATTTAATCTTTATCTGATTATATTTTTAAAAAATCATATGACTTTGATATACTTTAGACATCATGAATGTTGTATCCAAGTCAGTTAAGACCCACGGTGGGCAAATTGCGGCTCGCCGACATAAATTTTGTGGGTCTTGTATTGAATCGTAATATTACAAAAAAATTAAGATTATACTTTATTGTTAAAGCATTGACCTGCGTAGTGTTCGTTTCATTGTTCACTTCATTTAATTAATTAAGATAATTAAAAATTCTGTTCGTGGCGCCATTCCACTTTACAACTTCAATGCACTTTTATTATGTTGTCTCGGGAGTTTAAATTTGAAAGGTACTTTGAAGTTACGCGTTTGAACTGAGACTTTGAAGTTACGCCTAGGAAGTGATATAAGAAAGAACTTTAGAACAGTGATTATTATTGTGTTTTGGTGTTTGGAAGAAGAACTGCCGGAAAAAACTGTTTAGTAAAAACGCCCCTTTTGACCGCTTTGGAGTGGCAGTTTGTGTTTTGTAGCTGGTATTTACTGAATTGCATGAAATACATTGAACAGGATTATTGAGTTTTTGTTTTTTGAGTCGAGAGAGGGTAAAGTTCTTGGAGTTTCCCCAAGAAAACATTTCGATTATAACTAAATTCCTTCTAAATTTCTAACATTTATTAATATTGTTTTCATTTATCGATGTATTTTAGAGTGGTAAAACAAGTATATGTTTTAATATAATACTAAATATATTGCACAATTTTGCGGCTCGCTGCTGTTTATGATTTTCCGCAAGCGGCTCTTTCTTTGAACAACTTTGCCCACCCCTGGTTAAGACTTTAATGAATTTGCCTTCCAGTTAAAAATGTACTATTTTTTACAGCTCTCGTTCGATACACTCAGTGAAATATAGTGTTTTTTTAATTTCTTATCTATCATTAAAAAAATTGAATTGCCCATACAATGGATAGATTTCTAAGCAAGAAACGTACCAGTGAAGAACTTTCTTCTGTTAATGAAGCTACTCTAAGTGGCATAAAACCTCCAGCTAAGAAAAAAAAGAGCAGACCAAATCGTAAATATGACAAAAGTTATTTAAGTTATGGTTTCACGTGGACTGGAGATGAAAATCAGCCTCAGCCATTGTGTTTGGTTTGTGGGTGCAAAATGACAAATGAGGCAATGGTTCCTAGTAAATTAAGTAAGCATTTTCAAACATTACATCGCAGTCTTCAAGACAAAGATGTATCTTATTTAAAAAGATTACTTGAAAATCAAACAAAGCAAGCTGTTGGTTAAGACTATGTTAGGAGACGATGCAGAAAAACAAATAAGCAAAATTCCTTTATCAAATGATACTGTTCATAGGCGCATTCTGGAACTGTCTAACAATATTGAAGAAAATGTTTGCATTAATAAACTTCAGGATTCATACTTTGCTCTCCAAGTTGATGAATCAACCGACATAACCAATAAAGCACAACTACTCACCTTTATTCGCTTTATTGATGCAGACAATATAGTAAATCAGTATCTTTGTTGCAAAGAAATGCCTACCACTACTAGAGGTGAAGATATTTTTTATATATTAAATGACTATTTTAAGAAATGGAATTTATCCTGGAAGTCGTGTGTTGGGGTTTGTACTGATGGAGCCCCATCAATGGTGGGTTCTATTAAAGGTCTTGCATCGTTTGTGAAGCAACAACATCCCAACATCATAACAACTCATTGTTTCTTACATAGAGAGGTCCTGATGGCAAAAACACTGGGTACTAAATTGAAAGAAGTTTTTGATCAAGTTGTGGAAATGGTGAATTTTATTAAGACTAGACCAGTAAAAGCTCGTGTATTTGAGCTACTTTGTGAAAACATGGATTCACAGCACACACGCTTACTATTGCATACAGAAGTAAGATGGTTATCAAGAGGTAGGGTGCTTTGTCGAGTGCTTGAACTTCATCAAGAACTATTGGCATTTTTTGAGAAAGAAAATAAAAGTAAATTTTGTGGACTCTTGAAAAATGAGTTTTGGGTTTCAAAGCTGAGATATCTGACTGATATGTTTCAGCATTTTAATAATCTGAATTTGTCCATGCAAAATGGGAATGAAAATCTTCTCTCATCTACCGACAAAATTAAAGCATTCCAGAAAAAACTAGCTATTTGGAAAAGAAAAGCCGGTTCAGGGTGTTTAGAAATGTTCCCTTTGGTTGGAAAAGACAATTCAGATGGTTTAATCCCATTAATAGTGGATCATTTAACGATTTTGGAAGATAAAATGGATTATTATTTTCCATCAATAAATATCGAGCAATACGATTGGATTCGCAACCCTTTCATTGACATTTCAACTTATGATGCTGGCTTTTCGTTAATAGAAGAGGAGGAGCTGGCTACTATATCTACTGATCGAGGCTTAAAGATCAAGCATAAAGAGACATCCATCGAGCAGTTTTGGATTGCAATCAAAGGAGAATACCCTTCAATAGCTAGGAAAGCTTTGACTATTTTATTGCAGTTTTCCACATCGTATCTCTGTGAACAAGGATTTTCTGTGCTAACTAACATTAAATGTAAAAATAGATCAAATCTTAAATGCATAGATGAAGAGATGAGAGTATGTTTATCGCATACAAGGCCAAATATTCACAAAATTGTAAAATCTCACCAATCTCATGTTTCCCATTAAGATATTTGAATGTAAAATGTATTGTTCTAAAATAAAAATGGTTATTTCAAGTAAATTCTTTATAATTTTCCTATTTCTAAAGTTCATCACTAATTTTGCTATATAAATAACAATGGTGCGCCTCAAAGTTTTGGTTGTTTCATAGGTGCGCTCTGGTGTACAAAAGTTTGAGAAACACTGGTCTACACTGTTTATTCATTGCGCAATTGCAATTGCGTGTGTGTGTGTGCAGGCGTGCAATTTTATTATTTTGATCATACACGAATAAACTTAAAATCCTTGCTGATCAAAGTTCTCTGAACAGCATTTTTTCGCCGCGTGAAGTTTTTTGCCAATAATTTTATGATTTGAACTGTTTATTGCGTTTTTGTTTCTGTAGTTTCAGTTGAAAGCAAGTTTTGAGAGTGAGTGGTCGCTTAGACGGGATTGTTAGGATTAGGGGGTTTGTTTTAAAATTAACCCTAACATAATATTACAAACACTTAATTAAATAAAATTTATTAATTAATTATAATAAAAACACGTCTCTGTTTCAAAGTAGCGGTATAACGTTTTTCATAACTTCGTTGCATAGTGTCTCCGAAATGGTATACAGCCACGTCACTATAGTGACTAAATGTATAAATCACCGATCGTGGAATACAGAAACGCCGTCGCACAAAATTTTGCACGATAAACAACAAGAGAAGTGGGGCACGACCAGTGGCGTACTCAGAAAGTTTCCGAGGGGAGCCAAAGTTTCGTTACAATCGTGTGACGTCACAAATTAACTTGGGGAGTGCCAAAGGCACAACCATTTTAGGGTGGTCCGGGGGCATACCCCGGAAAAATTTTGCAAAATTACATGTAAAATAACGCATTTTTGTGCATTCTGGAAGCAAGTTTTAGTATAATGCTTTTACGAGACTTAATAGAAGAATGAAATCGTAAAATGAAAATCAAGCATAAAAGAAAGTCAATTTATTTTAAATTAAGGCGACGGTTCCCTTTCGCAAATCGGTCAATCAGTTGACTATAATCAAGTTTAATGTCGTGCTTATATACAAAAGAGCCAATGCATTGAGCCAATTTCCGTATCTGCAAATACTACAGGAGCCGCATGGAGCCACAGTGTAAACTTCAAATACTACAGGAGCCGTATGGAGACCCTTTAAATTAAGTCTAGAGATGCATGAAGCAGCATGGAGCGGCCGTGCGGAGCTGCATGGAGCCACCTTGTATACTTCAAATAGTGCAGGAGCCGTATGGAGATCATTTAAATGAAGTCTAGAGATGCATGAAGCCGCATGGAGCCACTGTGTAAACTTCAAATACTACAAGTGACGCATACAGGTCTTTTAAATAAAGTCTATTAAAGGTGCATAAAGCCGCATGGAGCCGCATGGACCACCGTGTAAACTTCAAATACCACAGGAGCCGTATGGAAACCCTTTTAATCAAGTCTAGAGATGCATGGAGCCGCATGAAGCCGCATGGAGCCACCGTGTAAACTTCAAATACTACAGGAACCGCATGGAAACTCTTTAAATGAAGTCTAGCGATGCATAGAGCCGCATAAACCGCATGGAGCCGCATGGAAACCCTTTAAATAAAGTTTAGAAATGCATGAAGCTGCATGGAGCCACCGTATAAACTTCAGATACTGCAGGAGCCACATGGAGACTCTTTAAATAAAGTCTAGAGATGCATGGAGCTGCATAAGCCGCATGGAGCCCCTGTATAAACTTCAAATGCTACAGGAGCCGCATGGAAACCCTTTAAATTAAGTCTAAAGATGCATGGAGCCGCATAAACCGCATGGAGCCACATGGAAACCCTTTAAATAAAGTCTAGAAATGCATGAAGCTGCATGGAGCCACCGCTTAAATTTTAAATACTACAGGAGCTGCATGGAGACCCTTTAAATAAAGTCTAGAGATACATGGAGCCGCATGGAGCTTCATTGAAAAAGTCTCCATGTCGCTCCTGTAGTATTTGAAGTTTACACAGCCTCCATGCGGCTCCATGCATTTCTAGACTTAATTTAAAAGGTCTCTAAGTTTATACAGTGGCTCCATGCATCTCAAGATTTTATATAAAAGATTTGCCTGCGGCTCTTGTAGTATTTGAAGTTTATTTGGTGGTTCTATGCAACTCCATGCATTTCTATACTTCATTTAAAGAATCTCCATATGGCTCTTGTGATATTTAAAGTTTACACGGCAACTCCATGCGGCTCCATGCATCTCTAAACTTAATTTAAAGGGTCTCCATGCGGTTCTTGTAGTATTTAAAGTTTGCACGGTGACTCCATGCAGCTCTATATATCTATAGACTTAATTCACAGGGTCTCCATACGGCTCCTGTAGTATTTGAAGTTTACACGGTGGCTCCATGCGGCTCCATGCGGCTCCTGTAGTATTTGCAGGTACCCAGCCGATTTTCTTACATGCTCGTACGTAAGTACGTTTTGATCAGCTTTAGGGCGCTAAATGACCGTTCGCCCGTTGCTGTTGTAACTGGCAACGTTGCAAAAATTTGCAGCTATATTTTAGTGATCGAATACGTCCTAAGTTGTGTTGCAACTTTAAGAGCGTTAAGGACATTCCCTGGACGGCAATCTGACGGCTGTCGAGCCCAGTAAGCTTTCCATCGCATCAGCTCGGATTCGAAGCACTCAGCGCCTTCCGGGAGAAACCATTCGTACACCTCAGCTGCGGCTCTCAAGTTGCTTATATCAGCGTTGATGACGTAAGCAGATAGCAAGTTGCTTAGGCCATAAACACTTGCAGGGTGCGCAGTGAACATCTCGTGTAGTTGCTCTAAACAAACGTCCAAGTATGGAAAGTACATCGACCGTCGGTAATACTTTTCAGCGCTATCAGCTGGATGATTTTCACGGTTTCGTTGGTGAGCGTTAATTCTTGGCATCTCGCCACAGCAGCCTCATCTCGCAGCCCGGTACCGGTCAAATCGGAAGCTTCTCGAAAACCAAAAAAGCGTTCGCATATGCTTCCATCCTTCACGTATCGTAGACAAATAGTTAATTGTTCTTTTGTGGATGTATCCGTTGTTTCATCGGCCAATAGCAAAAAAAACGTACTTCTTTCATTTCTGCGACGATACTTTTTTTAAATTCGCACCCATGGCATCCAAAAGATCGTTTTGAATTCTTGGCGAGATATAGGTGGAATTTCTTTCAACATTTATGATGTCCTCGTAATTACATGCTGCCATGAATTGCAATATTGCTCGAAAATTTTCCTGCGTGTAGTCAATGTCCGACGGTCCCGGCTGAAGCATAGCAAAGTACCAAAATTACGGTTTCCGCGCAGAGGAAGGTCCAATCGCCCCAAAAACTTGATGGAAAAAATAATCCTTTCTGTTTTTCTTGCGTTGCTTTGCAGCTCTGAAGTTCGCTTGCTGCTCAACGTCTTCTGCATTGCCGCAACCTTGATAAGCTGTCTTCAACCTTGATAAGCTTGATAAGCTACCTTGATAAGCTGTCTTCGTGAAATTGTTTTGACAGATGTTCTGTGAAATGCCCGTTCTTCGCAGTTAAATGTGTGTACTTTTGCAAAGGGGTCTTTACAATTCTGCCAAGTTTCACCCCGCGAACTTTATGTGGTGCAATAATAGGCAATTGCCCCCCTGCCTTTTAATATTCTTAAAACGCGGAGGCAGAGGGGGCAGATTGTGCTCTTTAAAATTAGTATTACAGATAAATTTTTTTTAGTTCTGCTCTACAATTAACCTAAATAATTTTAATCACCATTAAATCCAACGTTGTTTGTGAAATTAAAAAGACATTCGTGATTTATAGTACAGTAATTAAAACAGGAAAATCAATTTTTGATTCATTAACTGACGGCAAATAGCCATATACAACTGTTACACAAAGAAAGAGAATAAATTCAATTTTTGGTATAAAGAGAAATTATAAAGACTAAATTCAATTTTTTGGTTCGAAGAAAAGACTCGCGATTCTTAAAATTCACTCTTCGTTGAAAAATGCTGGCGTGTCCGATGATTGACGGAATTCAATAACAATATCCGTCTTTGAAGTGCTGAACTTGTTTAAATAAGGTCAGCGAAATCCCTCCCAGTTACAAACTACCCTTATTTAATATGCATAATTCTGTGACGCCCGATCCAGAAAAAATATAATTGTAACTTAAATACGAAGGAAAGGATTGAATTTATTTGTTACTTGCGGTTTCACACGCGCAGCTACTTAACACAATACAACATAAAACATTGGTCACCTGACCATTCAGCAAAATCACGGTCACCGTTCCCTGAGCGAAATTATAGTCACTGATTTAAGAGAGCGATGTCGCTCTATTTATAAGAAACTTAAATTAGGCTACGTGGCTCGGACGACAAACTTTAAAATAAAATCAATTTCATTATGTCCTTACACATATCATTGCCAAAGCAAAGTCACATCGCTGCCATTTAATTAGAACGATACATTTAGGTCATTAAGATCGGAGATAGGTCATCACCAGTGGTGGATATTGGGTGAGGCAAATGAGGCAGTCGCCTCAGGCCCCCCTTTTTTTGGGGAACCCCCTCGAAAATAGCACATACAGTTTTGAATCCGCTGCAGATGTTTGTTCAGAGAACGATTCTGAGTGAAGACCTTTTTTTTTAGAGAACACCCTGATTTTGGGAGAAAAAAAGTGAAATCAGAGATGAAATCGAAGTGAAGATCTTTTTTTTTTTTTAGAGAACACCCTGATTTCGGGAGAAAAATATGCAAGCCAAGATCAGACCTCTTTTTTTTCTCAGACAACATCAATTTTTGAAAATTCTTGCCTCGGGCCCCTGAATTGGAATATTCACCACTGGTCATCACATCTAATTTAAAAAAGTCTATAAGTTGATTGATCTGTTAAAGGCGTCAATTTCTATCTGACTTGGCTACTCAATACTCACTTATGGCCGACATTAAAGTCTAAAAATAAAAACAGCAAGACTAAACGCGTGACATTCTTAGCCCTTTTGAAGAACTGCGGTACATATGTGTGCCATGATTGTGATATTAACGAAACATTTTAAGAGTCTTGTTCGTTTTGATGTGTTTACAAAACAACTCGCAGACCCACATGCTCATATTAAGTTATTTAACAAAGAAAGTACCACGCCTTTGAAAAAAGTAACAAAGATATCAACAATTTGCAAAGTTGAAGCAAAAATCCGACAAGCAAGAAGTGCTTTTTGGAAATACATAAATTGCTTTAAATTTACTGTGGCGTAGCTCTCGTTTCGGCTTTTGCAGAAAGGTGTATCAGTGTCATGAAAAGAATTAAAACATGGCTTAGAAGCAATATGTTCAGTTCAGTTCAGATCTGATTGATAACTGTGTTCAGTTCAGTTCTGAATGATAACAAGCAATATGAGAGATAACAGTTTCATTGATCGCATGTTCTCAAATATTCATAAGAACTTGTTGGACCATATCAATTTACAAACCGTTGCTGATGACTTTGCCAGCAAGCAAAAGACTAATAAATTATTTTGGGTTACAATTACATTAATTGTGCATCATTTAATAATTGACACTAAACCCAAATCTAAAGCGCCATTTATGCTCATGTAATTACGTTTTTTCTTTTACACAATTGTTAATACCCCTTTAAGTTTTTTATTGTTCCATCTATTTTAACCTTTGGTATTCTTGATAGCGTAAATGTTTTAGCCAGCGTTCTGTTGTGGGTAACTAAAGACTATTCACTGATTAGCATGTGAAGAACATTTTGTGATATTCCCAAGCAAAATGCATTCGATCTGTATCTATCTGCTTTTGGCTGCCGTGCATGGACGTCGCAATTGTTGAATGCTATTTTCGAAACTAGCTTAATTGTGTGCTTTTGACAAAAGTTTAGTTGTGGGTAGCCTATTTGGATAGCTTTTAGTTTTGTAACCAATTAATAGAGTTGTATTTTTTTAATGTCTAGCCTAATTGAGAAAAACTTGTGTAAAATTGTCCATTACTGTTGCTATCGCAGGCAGTGGTCATGGCAGAGACAGCATAAAGGCTTTTGCAAGATGCAGCACACGTTAAGATTAAGGTTTTGATCTTTAGGTTTATGAAAAAGAGTTGATATTGGCCGAAAAATTGATCAAACCAAAATAACAGATTAGCAAAACAAAACTTTTCCGAGATAGCGGTCTGTCTTGTGCAAACCGAAATTTTATCATGTCAACCAAAATTTCAAATTGCAGCACGACTACTAAAATTTGCTTTTGTTGGCAATGCCTTTTCAACAAAAAAGGGCCCTTTTTTAAATTTTTCCCCCCTGGCAAAAAAACTCCGGCGCCCCTGCTGGGGACCAAGATATTTTTGATGAGTGCTGCGCCGATCTTTGCGCTCTCTGTACAGCCATTTAAATCTTTTTGGCGGACACCATGGCTCTGTAAGGAAGCGCACCTTTTCCATGTCCGACAACTTGGACTACTCTATAGTGCCAACATCGTAACTTGAGCTGTCACTGTCTTTATACGTTGGTTGTAAAGCAATGGATATCGTTGCCTGTTGCTCTGCCGCTACATTTATTTCTGTTGGCATGTCATCCTTTTCAGGTTGAGCAGTTAGTTTTCTTTTAGATTGTTGACCAAAAAAGTCAGTTATAGTTTTTTTCATTCTGTTTTATTTCAACGAGCTTACATATGTTTATGAAAAATATAAACGTTATTACCGGTAATATATAAATTTTCAATTAAAAACCGGACAATAAAACGAAAATAATAACTTTGTTAAATAACCATCAAATAAATGTCTATCTTTGACTGCTAATTAATTTATAAAACTACAAGTATTCGATTAACTGCAAACCTGCAACACACTACAGCTCTGCTCTGCATTGGTAGAACCACGTTGCAAAAACATTTATACTGGTCAGTTTAATAACGAGAAACGAATACATCAAAGCAATATTAAAAGTCACGCTGAGACAAAATATTTTGTGAAAACCATGAAAGTAGGCATGCCGCATGCTTCAAAAACATTACAGAATTAAAAAGCTTTATGAGGACGAGCGACGACTCGATTTGCAGCTAGGTCATTTATGAACAAAGATAAACCAAAATAATAATAGATTTATTTTTGCGTTTACTTAGTAAAAACGTACGTCCTTCTAAAATCGTGGCCGAGTAGTCGGCAGAGTGGTCGAGTGCCTATGATCAACATGGTCTTAGTTCAAAACCCACTCGCGCCATTCTGTTGTGTCCTTGGGAAAGACACTTTACGGCATTTTCCCCTGCTTGGTGGTCTTGGCAAGCAGTTCTAAATTACAGTCACATCTCTATTAAATTACAAGCGGACAGCAATATCTTGGCATTTCCGGAAGCAGGTCGGGGTAACTGCCTTCCCTATGCATTAGCGCCTCCGTCGCTTTTTTGCGAGTCATGAGAATAGAGATAAAATAAATAAATAAAAAAATAAACTGTTTGTTTGTTTGCTTGTGGTTTCACTTGAAACATTGCTTCGAATATACCCTTAAATTTTTAGTCGCATTCTCTCACACCGTAGACCTGTGTGAGTGACGTAATACGACGCAACACCAAGGCCGTAGTCAATCTTTCCAATTTGGGGGGGGCTAAAGAAAATTTTAGGAGGGATGAAAACAGAAGTCCAAAACTTTTTTCAGCGGCGGGGGCTCGCACCCCCTTGCTGTGATGTTCTCAGATTGAGATCAATGCATTTTTATAGAAAAAATTTGGAACCGTACCACAATGGTTGTGATAACGAGGTGATGTTTTTATCCGGGTGGTCGTTAACCGGGGTTCTACTGTAGTAGAGTTACTTGAATAATGTGTTTTCACTGTCAGATCCGACAGTCCGATCCGATCTTAACCTCGCAGTTCGGATTATCCGACTCCCAACAAAAGCCGCCTCAGTCCGGCTCCGGATGCAGAGATCCAAATTGCAGTCAGCACCCCAATTTTTTATTTTTATATTTTATCTCTATATTCATCCTACTGACTCTCCGGAAATTGAGGAAAATAAGCTTTCGGGGATGCCAAAATATCATTTTCGATTGAAATCTTTTATTTATTTTTTTGTTTTTTAGTTTTATAGAGATATAACTGAAATTTAGAAATACTTGCCAAGACCCCTAAGCAGAGAAAAGTGTCTTTTTTTAAGACACAACAGAATGGCGCAAGCAGATTTTGCATCAAAATGATGTCGAGCACAATTACAACACTCTTAACCACTCGACCACGCTGCCGAAAATTAACCAAAATCAAAATTAAAAAGTCTTTAGCCTACTTGTCGAAAAAGTAAAAACTTAAAAATTTTACTGTATTTCACCGAGGGGCGCCGGAAGCGGGGGACCAGAAGGCAATTGCCTTTCTGATCCCCGAAGAACATTGAAAGGGGGCGAATAGAGAGGAATATTTTCCCTTTTGAAAAAGGGAGGATAGAGGTTGGCAAATACAAAGAAATTTGGGCAAATTTATCCCTAAAATCTTAGAAACGTAATAAAAAATTTAAATCGAGTGAAGGTGATGATTTTTATTCTGGCTCTTGTCTATACTTTAAATTTTGAATGAAAATCCAGATTTTTGGACGGTGTAGTGGTTAGGAGCGTTATGTTCAAGTTTAATTGCAGCAGTTTAAACTCAGGAGGTTAACCACTAATTTGATTCTATTTATAGTACATTTATTCACTTATTCAAATAGAAATAAAAACAAAACCAAAATTAAAACAAACAATTACAATAATAGAGACAATTTAATATAGCTTAATCATAACAGAAGTCAACTTATTTAACCGATATCTGTCGGAGAGTAACTCTATATTTTACAATTTGTGACTATTAAGCTACATTGCTGGATACAAGTCGGCGTATTACCACGTGATATGAAACGGTATGAAACGATAGGATGTGAAATTCAAAAAATGCATAAAAATAGAACATGAGAAAGTGAAATTCAACGTTTTAAACAAAATTTTATAACTCCGATAAAAACTAAAGTTGTGTTTCGTGTGGAAATATGAAATTATATTTGGGCTATCCAATTAATCGCTGCAACGGTGATGGAAAGTGATGACTTTTTTAAAGATCACAATGATTTTGAGATAAAAGTTGAAAGTTTGGACGGTGATTAAAAGTGATGACTTTTTTTTAGAATTCACTAAAGTTTTGCACTAAAAATGGTCGCGATTACGAAAGACTTTTTTTTTTTTAAATTAGGGTTGCCAAAATTTGCTTTTACTGGGAGTGCCTTTTTTTAAATTTTGCTCCTCCCGGGCAAAAAACCCCGGTGCTCCTGATATCAATGTATATCGTTGTCTCAATCAATAGCTCACTAAATTTGGACCATTTCGAATACAATTCGACTCGCAAATTCTAGCAATTGTAAAAAGTGGACTTCGGCAGTAAAGGACACGGATCGCACTGTTCTAAGAGCAGGGCCGGCCTTAGGCCGATTTGACCGATTGCTCCAAATCGGGCCCCGCGCTGAGAGGGGCCCCGCATTTTTTTTTCAAAAGGCGACAATCTCGGTCATCTCGATCCTCTGGCGGTATTGCTGATGCAATCACATGTGTGCACTCAGCCAGTCAGCGCCCAGCAGTCAAACCAGTAGTAACCAGATTAATTAATGACGTATCTTTCCCGCCAAACATCAAAGCAAAACGTGGTACGTCCTCGCCAGCAACGTATTTATTACGTCGTATATACACCGTGCTTTTGGGTGCCAGTGAGAGACAGGTTTTGAGGATGCTTTGATTAATGCTAATGAACTAGCAACTGAGTTAGAAGTTGAACCTGTTTTTCCACATAAGCACTCACGCACAAAAAAGAGAATGTTTACATATGAATCGTTTCATGAACCCATTTCAGACCCAAAAACAGAATTTAGAGTGAACTTCTTCAACGAAGTTGTTGACAAGGCATTGCAATCTCTTCAACCACGGTTTATGCAGCTGAAGGAACATCACAATCTCTTTGGATTTCTGTACACTTTTCTAAATATGACAAAAGATGATATCAGAAAATGTTCAGCCGATCTGGAAATTGCTCTAACAGATATCTCAAAACAGTCAAAAGACATTGATGGTTACATGCTTTCTGAAGAAATGGAGATAATAAAGTCAGTACTCCCTACCCAACAGCAAAAGCCCAGAGAACTGTTACAGTATCTTGCTTGTAACGAGAGGTCTACTGCATTTCCCAATTTGTTCACTGCCCTCAGAATATTGCTGACAATTCCAGTGACTGTTGCTTCCGGGGAAAGAAGCTTTTCTAAGCTCAAGTTAATTAAAACGTACCTTAGGTCAGTAATCCACCAAGAACGTTTGAACAATTTGGCACGTCTGTCTATAGAATCTCCGGTCAGTAGAGACATCAACTTTGACAAAATTCTTAAAAACTTTGCTGAGAAGAAAGCAAGAAAAGTCTGCTTCTAAATGTCTTTGTGTAGCTCTGCCACTATGAGTTGGTGGTAAGTGATTATAAAATAATTCATTTCGATACCATTTAGTTTTTCTATTGTTGCACAGGGATAAACATACCACGTGTAAAGTTATGTTTTGAGCTATCTTTCATTCATGCTGTAGCATAAATTTTGACTTAATGATTTCATTAATAGTTACCATCTAAAGAACCCTACTATGACACACAAAGAAAAGAATTGCAACTTGGTGTTTTGCAAAATATCTCTATTTCTCTATTTTGTATTTCTAAACTTGCCCATTAGCTCCAAGAAAACTATTACCAATTTCTTTTATGTTGAAAATGCAATGAATCTCAAACCATTATCCATGGAAACAGGAAAATCTAAAATCATGACTAAAGGGCTAAACTTTTGCTCAAGTTTGGAGACCTTTCACACCCGCGTAAGACAAAATAGGCTTTAGATTTTTCATGAATGTGGAGCAATGTCAGACATTTTGATGTACAGTTGGATTCAAAAAAATCGCTCCGTTTTTTCCAGAATAGAAAATATATAAAAATAAAATTGGTTAAAAAGACAACTATTTAATAAAAGGGTGTATAGAGTCTTTTTCGTTTTTCAATTTTTATAAAATTTTCCGCCCTGAGAAATTTTTAGGATATAGAAAATTTCTGAAGAATATATAAAAAAATATTAGAAAGGTTGAGAATGGCCACTTTGCACTTGCAATTCTTTTCTTCTTTATGCACAATAATAAATAGTATAGAGGGGCCCCGCAAGCATCCAACTAATTGGGCCCCGCAACTTCTAAGGCCGGCCCTGTCTAAGAGATACCTTAGTTTAGGTTTTCCTACTTATTTAATCACAATCAATCTTTTTTTATTTAAAATCCGCCAAAGTATGTATGCATTTTTTTTATTTCTCCGCCGAAACAGCAAAAACTAAAGCACAAAATCATAATAAAAGCTGAAAAAAAGTATCAGTAAAAAACAATATAGATTGATCATATAAATACATTAATTCCAATTTGTAACGTGTGAGTAGAACATAAAAAGAAAGACTTTAAATAAAATTTTTATATCTATACTGGATCTAGCTATTGTTATAAAACGGGACATAGGATGATTCAAAATATAATTTTTTGTATATCATTCACAATGGATGATGCATCCACGGTTTTCTGGCAAGAAATAGCGCCCTCGACAGGAGTTGCTACTGGTTTCGAGTAGCCATTTGCATTTCAACTTGATCACTTAATGAGAATAGTAGTGGTATCAATATTATGTAAATTGCTTTTAGTTATCGACAACAACAAGCATTGTATTCTGTTAAAATAATTAATCAAGTTTTAATTTTTCAATATCGATTTTCAATATCGTGTCCTTGGGAAAGACACTTTACGGCACTTTCCCCTGCTTGGTGGTCTTGACAAGCAGTTCTAAATTGCAGTCATATCTCTACTAAATTACTAGCGGACAGCAATATCTTGGCATCTCCGGAAGCAGGTCGGGGTAATTGCGTACCCTATGTATAGCGCCTCCGTCGCTTTCCTGCGAGTCAGGAGGATAAATATAGAGATAAAAATAAAAAAAAATAAAAAAAAATAAAATATCGAAGAAAAATTTTAGACACTTAGCTAAGTTTTAAATATATTTGACTCCCAAATACGATATGGCACAAAATCTATCATTTGAAAGTAGACCCAAGCTTGAAACAATTACTTCACGTAGTTATTCAAAGCATCCTAACGTTTCAAATTCAAATATGTATACATGTTTATGGGGATCAGGTAAAAACAAAAGCATGCAGAAGCATCCAAAGAAAAAACTACATCGATCTGATTTGCTTTTAAAAAGACAGGTATGTGTATAACCTTTTATAACTACACCATAGTATTTCATAAATTAGTGTTTTTAGTTTTAAGTTGGCTGAGATCTCTTACTACCAAATAATTTTTATGCTAAAGTTAATTAATATTTTTTTAGTAAATGAGTGATATAACTTTTTAATTTTTTCAACAGTGGCATTCTCACAGTTATTGATAGCCTTGTGACAATGTGGTACGGTACTTTACTATTACCTATCTGATGTTATCTTGTCAACCATTAGGTTATTTAATATTTTCATCAAGTCTATAGCCCCAAACGATTTAGAAACATTATAAAAGTGAATAGGCAATGATGCTAGTAATAGACATAAACATATCAGTATTTATTTTCATAAAATATTTTTATTTTTTCTTGAATTCATATAAACTATTGAGAGCCATATTTTTACATTATAGTTTTAAAATTAATATTTCTTGTTATAATAATAAAATTTCATTTTTTCTTGATCATTCAACCACACATTTCCTTAATTTTACTGCTGTTGCCACAAATTTAAATTAAAAATTTTTAAATCTATTTGAAAAGTAATAAAAATCTATTTGAAGAAAATAACTTTTTTTTAAAATTAAACAACTTGACTCTAATTTAAACACTTATAGTATGTGCTCAACCTAAAATTCTTGATTTAGTTTTGAGTGATATTGAAAGGTTTTACATTTGCAATTGAAGACCATGTAGTTTATACATTTATACAGATTGTTTTGTAGAAATCAGTATACATTAGTTTTTACTTCCATTTATGTACTTTTTTAAATAGTAAAAAGGTTATATATTTTTCCTATATATTTAGCAGCTTGGTTGAGTGATTAAGTGAGCTGTTTAATGGTCCATGTGATTGAAACATTTATGGTTCAAAACCTATTCTCATTTTCCTGTTATGGTGTTGGGAAAATGGCAATTTTCTCTACTTGTTGTTCTGATAAAGCAGCTCTAAATTTTAGCCATATCACTAAATAAAATAAAATAAAAAATTTCTTAGCCTCCCAGAATCAGGTCAGGGTGATTATTGCTTGACAGTTTCCCAGAGTATAATATCTTCAATCTTTTTATGCAACTCAGAAGGTTGAATGTAAAGATAAAAACATTAAAAAATGGAACACCTTTTAAAATATCAACCACATTGGGTGGTTGCATACTATAATAACAACAAATTTTTTCAAGACATAATACTTTGATCATAATGATAAATAATATCATTTCATACTAGTTAAAAAGTAAAGTTCAAGGTTCAATTTTTATTTTTTTAAAAAACTGAGAAAATATTTGTGATATTTAATTGTATCTTATTTTATGTTTTTAATCAAAATATATTGATTTATAGATACATGTGATGAAAGGGTTTTCTACAATGTTTAGTACTTTGATTGACAATTTAGAATGCACTGAAGATGTAACTACTTCATCTTTACAAAAGCTTTTGCATTTAGATGAGATTGTAAGTGACATTTGAAATCATTTAAAGAAAATAAATCTTGAAATTCTGTGTTAATAAAAAGTATTAAAGTTTTATTAATGTTAATTTTTGTTTTAGTAATTAGAGCTCAACAAACTTTTTGAATGCATCTACCATACTTGCTGTGTGCATCTAGAACTGACACTATCTATTTCAATGTTAGTTTTAAGTCAAACCTGACTATAGCAACAAGCAATCTGCTATGTTCCATTAAGAAACAGGCACAAAGCAATGTTGCAATTTTTTATTTTAAACACAGAAATAAGAATCAGATACTTCTTGATCTGTTACTTATCTTTGCTACATTTGTAACAAAATCTGATATTTACAACTGCAGAGTGATTTTTACAAAACTATATTTAATTTAAACAATAAAATTTAAACAAAACATTTTAGAAAGCTGAAATTTTAGTCCCAGTAATTTGCACACATTTTTTTCTTTAATTCATTTTTTTAAACTTTTAAACTTAATGAGAGTAGCTATATTTTATCTTCGTTAGTTATTTGAAAATTATTAAAACATATTTTTTGACCTTATTTGAAAAATTAAATCTTATAAAATGTCATTGTTTTTATTTATTTTTGTTTTAAAAAGTCTTATTGTTTTTTAAAGCATCAATATTTTATTAGTTTTAATTTATGATTAATTTTTCCTGCTTATTTTGATCAATATAAATTAAACAATTTCTAGTTTTACATGAAATAAAAGCTTTTTAAAGTAATATTTTTAAAAGAATTTTAAAAAAATAGATATTATAATCAAAAGCTTTTCAAATATAGTCATATTTGGAAAGAGAATCAATTGAAATTAAATTTGAAAGTTAACAAAAAAAAATTGTGTAAAGAAATAAATTCATATTTTTTAAAATTGTTATAAACATTATGTCATCTCTTTTGGCAATGTCTTAATTTTTGTTTGAATAATTGTAAAAGCAGTTAAACTTTTCAAGCAACTTAAGAGTTTTAAATATGCATATGATAAGAAGCCTTTTTTTGTAATAATTAACAATCAATATAATTATTTATAGATGCAACATTTAAAAATTGTACTACTACTTTTGCAAAAAATTGACTTAGAAATGGATTACTGGAGATCAAAACTTTATGCTTACATGAAAAAGCAATCAAGTGTGAGTTGCCCCAAGATTAATGCTTTACATTTGTGTTTGTTTTTACATATATTGTTGTTTAATACATTTTGATGGCATTACTGAATTATGGAATAATCTGTTACAGAATCATTTATTTGGTTTTTAAAAATTACATTTTTTAAACTTTATTATGATAGAGTTACACTAGTATTTTATACTCTTAGTATAGCTTTTTACGTTTCTAAGCTGACATATTTTTTTTGTTTAAATTGTATAAAACTAGTTTTCATTTAAAAATTCTTTATCAGTTTTTTATAATAGTGATAATGTTACTGAAAAAAAAGATATTTATTTAACTACTATCTTCTATAGAATACAACTTTCTCTATTCTAGTGCAAAACTTTCTCTTCCAGTGTGTTTTTTTATATATATACAGTCATGTATAAAAGTTTAAGACCACCTAGCATTTTTTATCAAAAATATACAATAAACCAATTTTGTTCAATTTATGTTTAGCTTGTTTATTCAAAGTACTGCAATAAAATAGCCATACATTGAAAATAACACTGAATGTCAAAAAGTAAGCTTATCAATTTAAAAGTGAGTTACATTAGCTAGTTTTAGTGTGAAAATCTATAGTATTTGGTATGTCCACCTTTGTTCTTGATAACAGCTTGCAAACAACAAGACATGCTATGCATCAGGTGTTTGCAGTATTCAGCTGTAATCTTTTGCATCCATAGGCATTTTATTGGCATTTTGGTCTTTAGCACTTGTGGGATGTTCATCTGTCACTATGTCTTTCAGTATTGCCCACAAATTCTCTATTAGATTAAGATTCTATTATTAGGCCAATCCAATGTTTTGATATTCTTCTTAAGGAAATCACTCACTAACTTTGAATGATGACAGGGAGCACTGTCTGGCATAAACATATTGCATTTATGAATAGCCATATGAATTTTGAGCTTGTCCTCCAACATTTTGCACTACCTGATGCCATTTGTTGTTGTTCTGATTGTTAAAAAAGAAAGACTAGTTGTGCCATTACTGGACATAGCTTCCCCATATCATAAGACAAAGAGGATGTTTTACCATAGCTTATGTATAGCAATTGTTAAATTGTGTTCCAGCAGGTCTATAAACTGTTTTTTTTTTTTTGCAAACTACTAAATTGTGGATTCATTCAAGAAAAGGAATTTACTCTATCTTTTCATCCTAGTCTTCATATTGCTTGACAAAAGCCAACCTCTTCACTTTCATAGCTGGGTTTAAGCAAGTTTTTTTTGCATGTTTAAGTGCTTTTAAGTTAAAATCATGAACAAGATGCCTTCTAACAGTTGTACAATAAACATCTGTGTCTTTAAGAAGCAGTGCCACACATATTTTCTAGCAGGAATTGATTAGAGACCAAGCAGCTCTTTGCCATTCCTTTTCTTGTCACAGTGAAGTCAAAAATTTTGAAATCTAGCAATTGCTTGATGAACAGCCATTTTGCTACAGGATACTTTTTTGCAAATCTTTGATAAAATTGTTTCTTGTGCTAAATTATAATTTCGGGTTTCTTAGTTTTGGACAAACTGCCTTTTTTGCCCATTTTTTGACTCTCAAAAGCTTTAAAAATATATTTAAAAAATAGTCCAAATATTTTTTAATTAAGCACAGACTGAGTATTGCATTGCTAAACACATCTAGCTAGACTAATGGAATAAATTAATGGAATCTTGAACAAGCCAGATGACATCACAATGCTGGAAATAAAAAAAGGAAATTTTCAGTAGATAGTCTTAAATTTTTGCACACGACTGTATATCAAAATTGTGAATAATATATCATAAAAAAAATGATGACATTTTGGTAAACTTTTGTTTTGATTGTATATCACAATTTTCATCTAATTTTTTTCTGTTTGTTTACAGTTAAATTAGCAAAAATAACTATATTTTAAATGAAATTTTTCTCTTGATTATACATCAGCAATCTACATTTAATTTTTTTCTTTTTGTTTACAGTTAAATTAAAGGAAAGATTATATTTTAAATTTTTTGGCTTTTTGCTTAAAGTTTTATGTGTTACTCATTTTCTGTTGAGTTTGCTTTTTTAAAAGATGTTTTATGTCTTGTTTTATTCTTGAAGAAACGTGCTCAACTATAGCAATAAAAACACTGGAATTTTACAAATAAAGATTGTATCTCAGTGAAGCCATTGATTTTATATTGAAAATTTTTTAAACACTATGTATATTTTTAAGTGTTTTACACTGAAAAATTTTTAAACACTGTGTATATTTTCAAGTTTATTAATCACAAACTCTGTCAATGTCACTGTTATTGCTTTCTTATTATGTAATTTTGCTGTTGCAATCATAAAAAAAAGTATCCTTATGGTAATTATTAAGTATATTTTGGACATGTTTTTAAAAAAATCTGGAAAATATCAAAATTAGGTTTTGAGTGTTATATTAAGGTTTGTGTAAAGATTTTTTAGCAGACATTTTGTTTAATATGTCAGTTAAAGTTTTTTGTAACAACTTTAATGTTTTAATCAATTTTTGCACAACATGTGGTGTGAAGCATTTTTAAACCTCATTAGTCAGGAACAAATTGGTAGTAAATTTGCAAAACAAACTTAGTTGCAATAATTTGATTATAGCTGAAATTTTGAATAATAACTTTACTAATTAAAAGTAAACTTTAAAAAAACTTAGAACAAAAATCACCAATTTTTGTACTTACTTTGACATGATATGTGATTTTTTACTTGAAATGTTATTGAATAGGATTCATAAGGCACAGAAAAAAGATAACTTCTACAATTTACTGAAGTGCTATATTAAATAATTTTTTTAGGAAGCAGAATTAGTTCAACAGAGAATTATGTGGCTAGAACATCGTCTTGAAAAGATTGTTGTGGACAATTCAGCTGAAAAGCTTTCTAACAAGTTCAAGGTTAGTAAAAAATACATTTGTACACTTCTTAATTATTTTGCATTAAAAACATCTTTCTTTCTTAATTTTACTTACTCTTTACTGTATTTTTTTATAAATATACCACAGTTCACTCTATAAAATTTTTGTTCATTTATAATAGGTTTAGTTTAAAAATGTTACACTTCAAAATTAACCATTTTAATTTTCTCCTGATAAAATAATTTATGATAATCATGAGCATTAATATTTACTCAGCAATTAGTATTAGCCTATTAAGGGAAGGCTTACAGCTAATTAAAAGTTCTTTAAAGTACTTTTGGCACAAGATAACACCATAGAAATTAAACAGGAACTTTATTCAACACTAATCACAATCACTTTTTTTAGAAGAACTATGTCTCCCCAAATTAAAACATAATACTACACCAACAGTATTATCTGATACAACTAACTTGGAGGATTAGGACACATCAAATTCTCTTTGTCAACATGAACATGTTCAACAACAGCAATAATTCTCAATTAATTCACTATGTCTAGTATGTTCAAATTTTACCAACAATAAGAAAAATCTCTTTTTGTCTCAAGAGTGAATTACAAATAAATAAATTGAAAATCTCAGTTATAAGGCTGTTAAAATTTACTGTTCTTGAGTAGGTAAGAGTGCCATATTGGTAGCAAATATAATCAAATGGTTGCTGTCCAAATAATACTCCCGTTATTATATAGGACCCTTAGAAAAAGACTTAATGCCATTTTTTTCTACTTGTTTTGGCAGTCTTAGCAAGGATCTTTAAATTTTAGTCATATCACTGTATAAAACTAAAAAAACAAATGAAAAAACTTTCAAACAAACATCTACCAAAAGTAGTTCAGGGTAATTGCTTTATGGTTTCCCTCAGTTAAACCTCTTCAATGTTGTCTTACCAGTCAGAAGAATAGTGTGGATATGAAACCGAAAAAATAATAATTTGGCCATAAATAGAACATAATATTTTTTAATTAAATAAATTTTTTATACTTATAATGGTACAATGTAGTCTATATTTTAAAAAGATTTTTATTACCACTTTGATCACAATAGATATATTTTTTAAATTTTATTCCATTAATTCCATCCTTGTGGAACGAATGTAACAGACTATGGGACCAATGTAACCCTGCACATTTTGCTAAAATATGCATTATAGTTTTTAAAATTTTGTTTTGCTAAGTAACAGATGTAATTGTGGTAAGAATGCTCAGAAAAAACAAGTTCATTTATTCTTTTGAAGTTAAAAGAAACTTAGCACCTATTTCAAAATCTTTATGTTCATCTAAATAATTGCATTTAAGAATCCCCTCAAAGTGCCTTTCCCAAGAGCACAGCAGAAATTACTCAGGTTGACTGACCATTGAACTTGCGTCCTCTCTGCTTGAAGTCAAAGTACTACCACACCCAGTTATTTCGCTGATTTTTCACAGGTGTAGATATAACAATTAATGACAGAAAAGATTGTGGGATGTGAGAACCTATGGAAGAAGTTGTTCTAAAACATTGTAGAAATAGGTGTTTCTTGAAGATTTGTTTATATTTTACTTGACAATCTCCTTATATTGGTTAAAGTATTTTTCAAAGTTAACCATTAGAAGTACACCATTTTAGCTAAAAACTAAATATTTTTACTAAATCTTTTTTTTTTAAGTAGCAACACTAAAATTTTTTTCAGTATAATATTTTTCAGTATAGTTTGTATAATATAAAATATTTTTCAAAGTTAACCATTAAAGGTACGCTTTTTTAGCTAAAAATTGAATATTTTTAAGAAATAATTTTTTAAAAATAGCAACACTAAAATTTTTTTCAGTCATTTTAATTAAAACTGAGTTGCCATGTCAAATTTTCTCAGATATTTTTTTGTAAAAGATAAAAGAAGGCAGTATTTCATTGGTCCCACCTTTTGTTAAATAGAGATGATGATGGCAATGATACCAGATATAGTATTAGTAATAATAAACAGTTAGCTTTATTAATTCATCATACTTTAATTCTATCATATCATAATCATACTATGATACATTAAATGAGAGAAACAAAAAATTGTGCACCAAAGTTGACTATTTTTTTATTAGGGCACAAGCTTTCGTGGGCTACTGCCCACTTTGTCACGTGCAATGGAATTTTACAATAGATTCCATTGCACCTGACGAAGTGAGCAATAGCCCATGAAAGCTTGTGCCCTAATAAAAATAGTCAACTTTAGTGTACAATTTTTTGTTTCTCTCATTTGGTTTGAAAAGTTGACACGGCTCCCCAATTTTACTCCTTCTAATTCTTTGATGATATAATACATTATTAATTCATCATACAATAAAACTACAACGCATTAGTTTATTTGCAATAGATGTTTGGTAACCTTTTTTTTTAAAGTGTTTTTTTGTATGTGTTTCTTATTCTGTGTAGTTTTTGCTCTTTTGTTGTGTTTTTGTTTTTTTTCTGTTATGGACCGTGAGTCTAATTTAAATAAATAAATAAATAAAATATTAAATGCTATTTATAGACTAGTGTCGGCAACCTGTGGGCCTTTTAGCAAAATGTATTGGACCGCATAATACATTTTGTAATAAAGTAAGTATGGGCCACGTCTGTCATTTTTTTAGTAGGGTGTCTATCACTTTAACTGAAAACCCGACTACAATATTCTTGATAACCGCCGAACGTATTAGCAAAATGCGCACAATTGCCATAACATACGTCCCAAAAAAGATATATGACTTTATGATAAAAATTACAGATTTAAGTTTATCTGGCGAATAATTGATTTCGAGGCACTGGCAGAAATGTAAAACGTTTTTATCAATTGTTTTTTTTATTATTTGCAAAGGTTGCAGTTTTGAAATGAACAATACTACGCTCAAACGTTAACTTTTTATATATTACTAATCGCGTAGCAATTCATGCAAAGACGACAGACGTATTCAAATTTTTATATCTTAGTTTGAATTGTTATTTTTTTGTTTCAATAGTCGATATTCCAATAGTAAGTATTATAATGCTTTCGAGGCTAACTGTTTTTTATTTCCACAGGCTATGTATTTCAGCTGTTTTTTAATTTTTTTTGGCTAAGGTTCGGCTTAAAATTTTTTAAAAATCTATAATAATCTTTTAAAATTTGTGTTTTGTAGATTCCTACTCTCAATCAGTTTATCAAAAAAGGTTCGGTTAATCTACAACCCCGCTACAGAAAAAGTTCACCTTCTAAAATGGTGTCATACGATAAATCTTTTTTGCTGAAGTCAACTGGTGAGAATTTTTTTAACAGTTACTTGCTACAGTTAAAGTTGACCAAGAAATTTGGTAAAGCAAGGATTCACGACTACATGTATCTTATAAAATACCAGTTCTCCAAGTTTTTTTCTTATTCTCCCTTTTCAATCCGCAGATACTGTCACTCCCCCAAAGTTAAATGACAAAAATTATTTTGATAAAAATTCTTATTTGTTATAAAGTAAAAGCTTTTTTTGATGGTGCTTTTAGGGTTTCATGCATGGGAAGATTAGAAAAAAGGTTTTTACTTTAATAAAACAACTTTTATAAGACATTATCGCGCAACTAACAAAATTATTTTGATAAAAATTCTTATTTGTTATAAAGTAAAAGCTTTTTTTGATGGTGCTTTTAGGGTTTCATGCATGGGAAGACCAGAAAAAAGGTTTTTACTTTAATAAAACAACTTTTATAAGACATTATCGCGCAACTACAAAGGACGTACCAATTTTTTTTTAATAGGTAATTTTGATTTAACTTACATTTTATTCGAATTCCTTCCTCAATGATTATTCATATCTTTTAGATTCTAATACCTCCTTAGGGAGCCAAGTGGCTCACTTTGAAAAGCAATGTTGTAAAATAATCACAATTTTTAATTCGCTTTTTAATTTAAAGGTTTGTATTTGAGTCGGTGTAAGAGTTAAGAATTATAATGTTTATTTTAGATAAAGATCAGCTTGAAATCTCAGAATTAGATGAAGGTGAAAAATATTGGCTTTCTGATCATCACCGATTTACATACACACCCGATATTAAACAATTGTTTATAGTATGTGATAGCTTTTTTATTGTGTCTTGTTTATGCAAAAGGATTTTTAATAACCGGTCTACATAAACTCATACGGTTTTAAAATAATTGCCTCTTTAAAGCATATACCAAGCACTCAACTGATCGTTTTGGTACTTTCAATCCCAAGTCGTACATTACTATGAAGCATACCTCTTAATAAAATAGGTTGCTTGAGGGTTTGCTGCAATCTTTGACAAGCATGAGACTCGGTAAAGTTTTTGAAAATTATGACTTTTGTTTGAGTCGATCAAAACGTATCTCGTTGCGATTTCATTCGCGAATAAAGGTAAAGAGCCAAATAGACTCGAGGAGACAAAGCGATTGAACTTTCATATCTTTCATTTCTGTTTCCATCACTCACAGGAAAACCCACTTTCGTATCACAACATGGGGTTAGCTGTCCCTGCTAGTTATGTTGATGACGTAATTTTCTCTGATGAAAGACACTCGACCTTGCCATGGATGACCGAGCAAGACCCTGTAAAAGGAAATTTTGACATCATGGTAATTTAATGCTCAAAATAAACTGAAATACTATAATTTTTTATTAATGAGTTTTATGCAAATTAATATAATTCGTATGCACTAATAATCGTAAAAACATAAATAATTAAGTTTAACTGCTTCAAAAGAATTTAACAATGAATGCACTCTACATTGCCGTACAATACTGTATATTTTCTCTTATCGCTGACATGATGAACGTTTTAAGCGGACGATTGGAATAGCCTACCTAAAAATGGACTCTTTGAAAATCGTGTGAAAACAAATTTTCCCTAGTGCGTAGGCTTTTAACGAGCACAATTATCGCAGTGCTCTTATTTCTTTCCGTCTACTAAAGAATTAACAACACGATTCTGAGATTTTTACGTTCAGCGAGAAGATTTGGAAATGCTCCGAGTGAGAATCTTTCAAATCCACGAGAAGATCAGCAACGCCGCCAAGCTTTCTGTTAGCGTCAATCAATTTTTCACCAAGCCGATTTTACAAGTGCCAGGTCTTTTATAATCGGCTTATTTAATTATTGATGAACATCATCATGTCTTTTTATCTTAACGATTTCTAGAAAAATGGCGTAGGCGTAAGTCTCGGAGCATTTGTCAAGTAAATACTCCGACCTGTGTTTGGAGATGCCGAAATATTTCTGTCCAGTTAAAATTTCCAAAATAAATTACTTTACAGATTAATTTACTTTTCGTTTAGTAATATGATCATAATTTTAAACTGCTTGTCGAGATACCAAAGAAAAATTTTTGTAAAGAGACATGACGAAAAAAAAATCTAAACTGAGGCGATGTCGATTGTGGTCGCCATCGATACGGTGCCCTTACTTTCAAGCCATGTTGCCGCCATATATTTAAATAACAAACGTGGCGATATCATGTTGGCTTAGTTGCTTTATTTTCTTATTGAGTACGTATTTGTAATTAACTCGAAAAGCAAAAAGCGTGCAGCACGTTTAAGTCTATATATTTAAGTACTGAATGCAAAAATTTAATACATAAATTTAAAAGTTGTTGCTTTGCCCCCGGCTAGCATTCTCGACTATGCATAATTGCATACCCGCTAAACAGTCAAATGTTATATCCGCTTATCCAATAAATAAACAACAAAAATTGAAAGGTTATCTGTTCGTTGCGTTTGTGTAGTAATTGACAATCGTCTGATGACAATCGTCTGATATTGTTACCGCTTTGATTGCTGTATACTGCAATAACAAGAAATACCGTTTAGTATTTAAATTGTTTGCTTTTTAGGCACTGGTTCTAAAGAGTCCAGTGTGGGACTAATATCTGATGAGGAATTCGTAAGAAATAAAAGTAAGTAAAATGGAAGATATTAAACTATGTTGATCGCGTTTAAGTTTATTCCAGAGCAACTTGCAATACAAATGTATTTAAGACATTACCGTTGATTTTCTATAATAAAAAAAAAAATTATAATAGGCAGTTTGAACTTTTTTCCACAATCTCCAAGATCGGATAGTTCTTCGCCAGAATCAAGACGGCCTTTACATTACGTCGACAGTGAAAATATTTTGCCAATTACTAGAACTGTAAGTCATTTAGTATGTAGTTTAGATAATTTGTTTTAATATTTTTGAACAGAAACATGAATTTCTAAAATGCAATGACTTTGTTTAAGAATATTTTTTATTTTCAACGTCACCTTTGTCGGTCATTAAGGCTAAAGTTTGGGGTACATTAACTTTCAAATTGAAATAAAAGTCTTTTTTAATCTTTATTTGACTTCCACACGGCAAATGTAGTCAAAAGGTACTTCCTAGCCTTCGATTTGAAAAAACCTTTTCATTGCTCTTCAGTAAAGTTCATTGAGCAATAGCTCCTATAAGGCTGTAAAAATTAAGAACGATTTAATCCCAATCGATCAATATTATTTCAAATAGTCGATATGAAAGCAGCGACAGTGTGAACAGAAAATCACTAATGAATATGTTGAGCATGATTGCAGTACATTTAAAAATAGAGCAATCAGTTAAGTGAAAAAAGAATAGGAAAGAAAATCAATAAACTAGATAAGCAAGCACAACTATTGTTATTTAATCAAAGATGGAAGACACGGCAAACTCATATAAAATCAAAAAGACCCGACCGAAAAACAAAGTTATCCTTCCACGGGTCAAACAATCCATTAGTCAGACAAAATTGCCGTAAAACCCGGGATCTCGTACAATTGGATTTTTTTTTGGTGTATTTATTTTCTTGTCTTATCATATTGTTATACAACATTCTCCAGATATAGGTTTACCTGTAGATATACATATATATACTAAACACATTAAACGTCAGAGACCTATTGAACACTTCTTATTACTTGCCTTCATCAGAGCACCGGACAATCATCATTTATTAAAACATATTTCAACTGAAATTTAAAGAATAATTTTTGATTCTGATTTTACAGAGAAATCGAACGAAAACGCACAAAGTTGATAATTGGTAGCGCCGACTTGACTTGATGGACATTTAATAAACAAACTAAAAACTTTTTAGAATCTTTCAAAAAAGTATCCGCAGCAGTGTGACCACTGGAGCAGCGCAAGACCAAACGGCATCGACCAGCAACCAATCATCGTGAACCAGAGAGATTTAAAAAGCAAAACCAGGCTTAGATTGTTTGTTTCTAAACGTTTGAAGAAACGGTACGTCACAAATTTGTTTTTTAATTGTTGTTTATATTTTTGTTAATGTCAAGATGAAAATTAATAAGATTCTAATTCAATTAAAGTATCTGAAAAGAATGAAATGTCGAAGACACATATTGATTAATTCTCCTGGTGTTTGAAGGGATTCGATTTAGTCCGTGAGTTGTCAATACGTGAAAAAAACTGGAGAATTACAGCAAGTTTAGATGATGTTGACAGTTGAGCAAAAGCTTGAGAGTAATTTTTGACCTAAAAAAATCGCTTCGAGTGTCTGAAACAGTTTAAAAACCAAGTTTCCATGAACTACGTAAGGTACGATTGATTATAAAAGTGAAGTTTTGCTGTTGAATATAAAGAAAATATTAAGAAGAATAGAGATTGTACAAGTTGAAGATGTAATGGTGTTGGAACAGAGGTGGTTTAAATATTGAAACGAAGATTTAAAGATAATACAGTAGACAAGCTGCAGGTAATAAAAAAATTCCAAGTTAGACATAAAAACCAATCTATGAATATGCGTTTGATTTTTATAGAAAAGAAGACGAAAGGGATTTAATTACGCCTACAAGTGTCTCATCCAGTCGATCTTATCGCAAAGGCGTCACCACTACTCGATTCATAGAAAATCTCAAGTCGTCTGATGGCGCTGTACTTCATGATTTACAAAGAAATCGCCTTCACGTACGTTGACAGAAATCTTATTGTGAAAACTTGTTTTTTATTGAAACCACAATAAAACATTATAGGACCTTATGAATACGCTAATGACGTCACCAAGAAGAGACGATCGCGTGTACGCGACCAGGTCTTTGTCCACGCTTGGAGCAACTGCGTCAGAGAAAGTGGTTCCTGTTTTAGTTGAGGCTCTGTCCGATGAAGACGGGCAAGTAAGATACGGAGCCGCGAAGGCGTTGATCAATCTTGGTAAGTTTTTGACTGAATTGTGTAAAATCGTTATAATTCTTGGATTTGTTGCTTCAAGGAGAATGGCATGAAAAAGCTTTGAAAGAACTCAATATTTTGCTGGAAAGGAAAAATTGCGAGATAAGTGTCAATATTATGAACACATTGTCGTGCAGTGAATCAGCAAGAAAAGTTATTGCCGATGCCAAAGAGAAACCAGAGCTAAATGCTTTAATCAAGGTTTAAATACTTTATTTTAATATAACTTGATAAGTACTTTGCCTAAGGCTGATTTATAACTTTTTATGAAAAGAAGTAGTTTTGAAAGACTTTTCTGCGACTACTTTTTCGTCAACACTCTTGAAGTTTTTATCACCATCCAAATGGAGCCCATGCTCTCTCAGGTGCCAACAAGAACCTGGTGACCAGGCTGATGGAATCATGACCTGGTAGTCACACAAGAAAGAGAGTACGCAATTGGTCGCGTGCTCTCTTTTTTGTGTGACTACCAGGCAGAGAAAAGTGTCGTAAAATGTCTTTCTTAAGGTATCACAGCATGAGCTTGTCGATTGCATGTGGTATCAAACCGGTGGTTTTAACTATTTGAACAAGCTGCCGTCCAACCGCACGCCAAGTTGTTAGACATGACTGCCCGACCGGAGGCCCACAAAGGAATAATTGACTTAAATTATTGCAATGCCTCAGCAAAATTCGGAATAGAAAAATTTTAGCCCCAGAAAGAAGCTTTTTGCTTCATTTAGGACAAAGCACATAAAATTAAGGTGATAGCTTTTTTTAACCGTTATTTGATTGTACAGGTAGGCCTAATGTATGAAATAACCTCCTTGATAAGCGGTTTTTGAACCACAAATATAGTGACAGACAAATAAAAGTTGTCACTTTGATTTCTAAACCATTTGTGGACTAAAATTCACGTTAAATCCAGAACCCGGCTATTAGAAAATACTGAACTCACCGTGGATCGTGCCTACACAACGGCTATGTCTCTCCATATGGCCCAGGAACATTCTGCTGTTTACTATTCGGAAACCAGAGCAACAGCTACTGTGTCCCCTAAAGATGAACCAACTGCGACAAAGCAAGCCTTAATGACGACGACGAGAAGACAGTGCTTCTTTTGCGGCCGAGCTTACCATGAACGCAAATATTGTTTCGCAATAAATTCTACCTGTTTCTCTTGCGGAAAGATTGGACACTTCTCCCGTGTTTGTAGGTCAAATAACGGCTATGGGAAAAGGTTAAAATCTACAAATCAAAGTGCAGCTTTGTCTTTGGCATCACTTACATCTATGGCGTGTCCCGGAAATTTGTTGAGATCTGCAATATTAGTAAATTTAAATGGTAAAAATCTTACTGCTCTGATTGACTCCGGGAGTTCAGAAAGTTTTATTAATTCAAAAGTGTCCAAAGACCTGAAACTTAAAGTGTATCCGTCTAGACGTGAAATACAAATGGCATCCTCAGCGATGAAAATGAAATCAAATGGATTTTGTCTTGTTGACCTAGAATTAAAAGGTAACAAATACGAGTCGACTAGACTCAATGTTTTTGAGAATCTCTGCAGTGATGTAATCCTAGGGCTAGATTTTCAAGGCCGTCACCAACGCGTGATATTTGAATTCAATGGAGAATCGAATGACTTGGTAATTTCTGGGAAGTCAACTTGCGCTGTTACCGCTGCTTCAACTGATGCTGTATCTCTTTTCTCAAATTTGGCACCAGAAGCGAAACCTATTGTCACGAAATCCCGCAGATTTAACCAAGAAGACCGAGAGTTTATTCAAAGAACGATTGACAAATGGTTAGAAGCAGGAATTATCCAGTCGAGCTCCTCACCTTGGCGCGCGCAGGTAGTTGTTGTTAAAGATTCTTTCAATCGGCAACGAAAGCGTTTATGCATAGATTACTCGCAAACTATAAATATTTACACACAACTCGATGCTTATCCTCTTCCCCGAATTGACGATATGATTAATGAACTGTCTCAATACTCCGTATTCTCGACTTTTGATCTGCGTAGTGCTTACCACCAAATTAAACTCGTTTTGTCAGAACGTAAATACACCGGTTTTGAAGCTAATGGTAAATTATACGAATTCACACGAATACCTTTTGGTGTGAAAAATGGAGTAGCCGCGTTTCAACGAACAATTTCTCAGTTTATTAAAGAAGAAAACTTAAGCAATACTTATGCGTACCTAGATAATGTTACTGTAGCTGGTTCCACTCAACTTGAGCATGACCGTAATGTGAAAGCGTTTATTGATGCAATTCGTCGCCGAAATTTTACGTTAAATGAAAACAAAACTATTAGCTCTGTCTCTGATATTAAAATTCTTGGGTTCGTTGTTGGAAACAAATGCATTAAGCCCGATCCTGAACGTATGAAACCATTGTTAAACTTACCGCCGCCTGATAACTTTAAAGCCCTCCGTCGAGTGCTTGGCATGTTTGCGTATTACGCAAAATGGATAAGTTTTTTTGCTGATAAAGTACGACCTCTGGCCGAATGTAAAAGTTTTCCTGTGACAGATAGTGCTTTAAAATCTTTTGAATTGTTGAAAACGGAATTAGCTAAAGCCGCTCTGCGATCAGTTGATGAGTCTTTACCATTCACCGTTGAATGCGATGCATCAGACGTAGCAGTTTCTGCGACTTTGAATCAAGGAGGGCGCCCCGTAGCGTTCATGTCTCGAACACTTCAAGGAAGCGAGCGGCACTACCCCGCCTTTGAAAAAGAAGCCACTGCAGTAATTGAAGCCGTCAGAAAGTGGTCACATCTGTTGTCACGCAACACGTTTACTCTGGTAACCGATCAACGATCAGTATCTTTTATGTTTGATAGTCGACGCCGTACCAAAATTAAGAATGACAAGGTTCAACAATGGCGTATGGAACTGGCTTCGTTTTCCTATGTCATACAATATCGTCCAGGACAACAAAATGTGGGACCTGACACTCTTACAAGAGCTGTGTGTGCTACGAATTCGGATAGTCTTAACAGCCTTCAAGATTTGCACGAGAAGCTTTGTCACCCAGGAATCACTCGAATGCTCCATTTTGTAAGAACAAAAAATTTGCCGTTCTCAACTACTGATGTGAAGCGAGTTGTAGCTTCGTGCAAAACTTGTGCAGAAGTAAAACCTGTCTTTTTCCGTCAAGAATCTGGAGTCTTAATTAAATCTACTCAACCATTGGAAAGAATAAGTATTGACTTCAAAGGTCCCTTGCCTTCTTCTTCTGTAAACAAATACTTGTTAATAGTTGTCGATGAATACTCTCGTTTTCCTTTTGCCTTCCCTTGTAAGGACATGACTACTTGGACAGTAACACAATGCCTTGATCAAATTTTCACCTTATGTGGTACACCGTCGTTTGTTCACTCTGATAATGCTCCTAGTTTCTGTTCTCATGAATTTAAAACTTATTTAACAAGTCGAGGAATATCTTCCAGTAAATCAAGCATATACAATCCAGCGGGAAATGGACAAGCTGAAAAGACTGTGTAGATTGTATGGAAAACAATTCAACTTGCTTTAAAGTCTTACAATCTGCCTCTTTCGCGATGGGAGTCGGTATTAGCAGAAGCGCTGCATTCAATACGCTCCTTATTGTGTACGACAACAAATGCCACCACGCATGAACGTTTTTTTATTTTTCAGCGTCGTTCTACAACCGGTATGTCACTTCCGTCCTGGATGACGACTGGATCCAAAGCCTTCATGAAGCGCTTTGTGTGTCACTCCAAGTCTGATCCACTTGTGGACGAGGTGGAAATAATGCATGTCAACCCGAATTACGCGCAGGTCCGTTGTCCAAACGGTCGAGAAATGACAGTATCTTTACGAAATTTGGCTCCATGTCCACAAGAAGACACTGCAGATGAGGAGCCTGACTCACCTTTAACCCCAGTCAACAACGAAGAAGCGTCCAACCTCAAAAATGATTTACCTAGTGAGCAGGACGAGGTCACTCCGCAGAGCGACGCAGATGACAAAAACCGTGCCTCCCCTAATTTCGTACCTCGGCGTTCCTCAAGAATAAATAAAGGCGTTTCCCCACTCCGTTATGGTGTAGACCAAGAATAATGTTTATTTTTTTAGGAGGGGTGAATGAACTATGTAATCAACAAAGTTCTTTATGATGATTGCCACGCATTGCGCCTTTTCTTTAACACGTTGATTTCTGTCGTTTCTGTTATTTCACATTCCGTTTACACTTTGGTTTTGTCAGTTGTTATTTTGTCGAATAGTTAAAGGTCGTTTTTCAGGTCGTTCATTTAAATTAATTCCTTTATTGGTTTTTTTGTTTTGGAGTTTAAGTGTATTTAATTTTTGGTTTAAACTTTTATTAAAGTCTTGTAAAATGTTGTTACTTCAGATCCAAGTGATAATTTTTTTTTGTTTCATAAATTTTTGGTTCAAATTCTATACCAGTGTTTCCCAACCGGGGAGGAATTTTGCAATTTCAAGGGAGGAATTTTTCACGTTCTATTTTGTGAAGGCTTGTGGTGCTTAAACTGCAAGTCGCGGCTGCTTGCTTTATTTTTTCTGTTTACGGTTTATTTCAAATCAAGGTCAGCGACCATGCATTTTTAAGTAATTACTCTTGTAACCTCTAATTGGCGCATATTTCAACGTATATCGTTTTGTCGCTGATTCCTTTTTTTCGAGCACATGTGTGCATTTCAATACGATTATCTGCTGTGTAATGGACGAAAAAAAACTCTTGATTGATTGATTGATATGCAATATTAGGTTGCTAGTCAATGTTAGTAGTATTACAAATTAGTGGTAATGCAAAATTCATTGTTACTGTCACAAGTTGATAACCAAGCAATCTTTTAATATCAGTAATTGCTTTTCTTAAATGTAATGTTTGTTTAGTATATTTAGTTGAACGTGTTATTACGTTTCACTTTGGCAAAATAATGGCCGCTTACTGCACAAGTTTTCCAAAAATTTTCCACAGCACGTTTGTTAGTCATTCTTTTACCCGTGATCTCACTTGCCTCATTCATTTTGATGAATAAACCAGTTTTTTTATGAATCTGATGATGTACTGAAACTAACTGTTCGCTGGTGAACCTTGGTATTTTTATTTTATGTATCTTAGTATCTGCAAAACAAACCCGTTTTACTAGTTCAAATATAAATTTTTTGTGGGCCGTTGTTGGAAATGTTTTTCCCCACATTTTTGTTAAAACATTATGTAGAAAAAACCTGGTTTTCTAAGAAATATCCATTGATGCATATATATATATATAGAACCTGCCTAATTGTGATATTACAGATTTTGAGTTTCAAGTGATAAGGAAATGGGAACTTGGCATTTGTTACTTTTTATTTCTGTGTGGAAATCATTTATTTGTTTGAGCCAAGAGCATTGTAGTTGAATCGTGTTCAGGGAGTGAAGTAGAGATTTTATTGAAATTGCCAAATGTATTAGAAAAAGATTTTGTCGTTTTTAGCAATAGTATGAAACTTTTATAAATAAACTTTTGACATCTGTAGTAACTTTGCGGGTAATGAAGCATGTTAAAGGGATATTCTCTTATGAATAAATTCGCTATGAATATTGGCTATTAAAGAATTACATCATGTGCACAGTTGATGATATTTGTAAAATATGTTTACAATGGTGCATTTAAGGAAGAGTTTTTTTTTGTAGCTCTCTAGAAATGAATACAAAAGCATCAGACGTTTTTCAAAAGGTCTCATCTTCTTTTGAATCCGAACACTTGGAATGGAAGAATCTAGCTGGCTGTTGCACAGATGAAGCACCCCCAATGTTGAGCTGTAATTTAGGTTTTCAAGCTCTTGTGAAGCTAGCTTTAACAAGCAAAAGTGTTCATTGCATGCTACATAAGCAAGCCCTAGCTTCTAAAACTTCACCTGATTCAATTCAAACAATTTTAGAACAGATGATACAAATTAGTAATTTTATTAAAGCCAGAGCTTTAAATTCTCATGTTTTTTAAAAGGCTGTGTAATGACATGGATTCAGACCACTTGGTGTTTCTCTACCGTACTCAAACTTTATTGCTTTCCAAAAGAAATGTAACTCGAAGATTCTTTGAACATAGAGAAGAAGTAAAAGCACTTTGTCAATTCCAGAACAAGACAGAGTATTGTTTCTGGCTAGATGACGAAGAATGAATGGTCTCTCTGGCTTACATGTGACATTTTTGTACAACTTAACAAACTCAATCTTCAGATGCAAGGCAGAAATATCAACATTATTAAATTTATATATGCATTGAAAGCTTTCACATCAAAATTTCCAAATTGGAAATTAAAAAATTTCAATACAGAATTATTCAATATATGAGAAATTGGATATACTTTTTGGTAACAGAGAGAATAAACTGGCTGTACAAATCGAAAATGGTATTTTAAAACATTTGTCAACACCTGAAAGCGAATTTGAAAAGATATTTTCCAGAAATTACGAATGATGAACTTGACTTTGAAATCCTTTTACATTTTCTGTTGAAAAGCTTTCAGATGAATGCTAAAACAAATTTTTGGAGCTAGTTAAATGTTTTTTTAGCAAGGCAAGCTTATCATGAAAAACTCCAGTTTTGGATTGAAATGAACGATTCCTATACAAAAACTACCGAAAAAGCTCTGCGCATTCTTATTCCTTATACAACTGTACCTGTGTGAGGCAGGATTTTCTATTTTGCTACAAATGAAGACCAAACAAAGAAATAGACTCGATGTTGAAGATGATCTACATTGTGCTTTGTCTCAAACTATTCCACGCATTCAGCAACTCTCGGATGATAAACAAACACAAGTTTTGCATTGACTGATTGAGTTAAAATTGAAATAATACTAACATTGACTAGCAACCTAATATTGCATTTGAAATAAACTACAAACAGAAAAAAATAGCAAGCAGCCGCGACTTGCAGTTTAAGCACCACAGGCCTTCACAAAATAGAACTTGTAAAATTCCTCCCCGGTTGGGAAACACTGTACGACAGCATAAAGCAGGAACAATTAATTCTAAACTCTTTCTAATGAATCTTTCAAGGAATGGCAATCTAAATTCCCTTACACTTAAATGTCCACTAGATTTATTATTTAACATTTCTTGTAGATGCTCCGCGAGATTGCTTTTAACATCTGCTTTTACTACTGACCAAATATTCTCAATCGGGTTGAGCATTGCACTGTATGGGCCAATTTTAATGAATGATAATATTGCACAAACAGTATATGCATATCCAGACTGTATGGCAATATTGCATAAACAGGTTTATGATGACACAAAACATATTCTCTACAATAACATTTATGTAAGAAATGAATAATTAATTTTTGACGGTTCCCATTTAGTTTGTTACTATTCCCATTTAGTATGTAAAATGTTGTCGGGTAGATTATTCAGCAAAAAATGAATCCCAAACTATTATAAGTATAACCCAAAAACATCATTATAAAACAAGACTGGCAGCCCAACAAAATTACTTTCAACCTAGAAAGAGAACAGAATTAGGTAAAAAGACATTTTCTTACATTGGACCTAAAATATGGCAAGAAGTACCTTTCGAATTAAAGTCACTTTCTTATAATCAATTTAAGAAATTTAAACTTTTTTTTAACTTATGAAGTCAGCTGGCACATGGAAATTTATTTAATAACAACTAATATTGCTATTTAATCTTCATCGTTTTTCTAAATGTACTGTGTTTTTGTAAGTGTACTGCTGTGTTTTTCCGATAAAAAAAAAATTTTTTTGTCCCACTATTTAGAGGGAGACAGTTGACTAGAAGACCGTATGGTTATTTCGCTGCCTTCCTGTGCTTTCGAAAACTTTTTTTTTTCACATATATTGGTGTATTTTTCGTTTTGAAGCACAAAACAAATAAAAGATTGATTGATTAATTTTAAAACAACATAAACTCGATTCAAAATGACGACAAAAAAGAATCATCACTTTGATTATTAAACTGATTGCGACCCGCGCTAGATTTTGAAGCTAAAATTTGGCTTGCTATGGGTGCAAAGTTGGGCATCCATGTGTTAGACCAAATTATAAAAACTTTTTACTGATGAGTGTTGATTTAAAAATACTTAGAATCAAAGGTTTTAAAATTCTATGCTATTTAGTCTAACAGTTATTTAAATATATTTTATATTGAATTTAGGCTATATATTTCATCTTAGTTTTTTTTTAGATTTTGTGCAAACTTGCCGATCTAGATGATGATGAAATGTCGTTTTACGCAGCAGCTTGTCTGGGCGAAATTTGTGGAAGTTTAGATAACTTGATTACAGATATTGTTCAAACAAAGTTGCTCAAAACTATAAAGGTAGTTTCAAATCCGATAAGATCAAACAATTTTAAGTAATCTTTATTATGGTTATTTCCATTGCGGTTATTATCTTACACTCTCTTTCCGGCCTCGCTTTCTCCTGCAATTTTTTTAGTTTCAGGATCAGAAAAATGTTTTTAACCCTTTAACGGATATAAGAATTTGATTGTAAAATAAAATGACAATGGTTCAATAATGATGTCACAAACACCTAAAAATTAGAATTATAATGCCTTCACAAAACTGCCTTTGTTACATTACAATCACAATTATGGTACACATATGTGCTATTGTCCCTTAAAGGGTTTATCTATTTTTAATGTTTTTCCGACCTCGAGATTACTTTTTCTTACAGCAGCGTAACAGCACAACTGAGATACACACCGAGGTTTTACTTTAGCTTATTTATTTGCCTAATTAAGTTTATATTCATATTATATGGAGCCATTTTCATAAAAGCCGGAAGCGAGTCACGTTTATTTCATGGACCTGCAGGCTACTTAAATGCGGTTTGTCTAACCCAGTAATTTAGTTTAACAAATTGCTGAATTTTTTTAGGGTGATGGTTTCTCTTTTATACTGTATCTATGTTTTTAGACAACCAGCAAATGGGATTGGCATTCGCAGGCTCTCGAAGTCCTTGTTAGAAGACTGCATTATTTCGACGAAGTCGTATTCAAGGCAGCAGTTACCCAGCTCAAGCACGCCGTCAAATGGAAAGACAGATTAGCAGCTGCATTGCTTGTGGCCTGCGCGGGTCCAACTAAGGTAATTTCAGTTATAAAATGACATAGACGAAAAAAGTGCATAGTAGTTTGTCGATTTTTAAGGTCTTTCAAATTATGAAAGAAAAGGATGCTTTTGAACTTTTTTACCCAAACTTATGGGACGACCCAAAAAGAGAAGTCAGGCTTGGAGTGTCGCAGGCTTTCACTGCACTAGGTTTACGAAATCGGTAAGTTTTTTTTTTTTTAATATTCAATGCGCCTTCTTCACCATTTTCTGCTTACTATTTCAATAGATTACTTGAAAACCTTGACCAAGAAATCACGGACTCGAACCCAGAAACACGAGCTCACGCGGTAATGGCGATGTCTGCGGTCGGCATACGAAGTGACAAAACTTTGAGGTCACTGATTGAAATGCTTGGGTTGGATTCAAGCGACTACGTCCGACTCCAGGTAAAACTAGATTCCGAACGATAAATATTCGCTTTACGCAACGACAATGTTTTATCGAACCAACTCACTCATTAGTACTGAAATTTGTTATATCTAAATGTTTAGATAATAAGGACGTTTCACGCTCTCGCAATAACCGACATCAGGGCAATACGAGCATTAAGAGAACGGGAAAAAAGTGGAGGCGTTCTGGGAAGGTACCGTTTGCAAAATATTCTGCTGCTTCATACCAAGCGTACAATTTGCTTATTTATTCTTGCAGAGAGGCGTCCAAAATACTCGCTTCATTAGATGAGCGTCTGACGACGGCGGTGTCATCGGTTGGCAGCGGTAGGCAGAGCTCCTATTCGAGGAATCAAATCAGATCACTGAATAGAACGGAAACTGATCTGTCCCATTTTTCATCGCCGTGGAGAAATAGTCGGAGCAATGCCGCTACCAAGCAATCGAAACGATGCAACAGACGCGGTTACACATCGTCGTCGTATCGTTCCTCCACTGAGTTCGCCGATAGTCCCCGGTACGACATCTTATCCACCACCGGAAAACGTCGATCTGCCGTTGATAAACGGGCAGAAACAGCTGATACTCACGTTTCAAGCATGAGTAGCTTCTTTTGAATGCAGAAAAGTGCAGTCACGGTCATTGCGAGGGCAACCGTCGGGATGGTGATCGTGAAACCAGCATCTTTTTGTTTTTTTGAACTCAGTAATACGTTTTTGTGTTTTTTTTCTCTTACGTTTACGTATCTCCAGCGACGCCCAGTTTCTAATCTGGACTTGCCCACCGCTTACTTCAAATACCTAAAAACAATGGCATTAAAATAATTACTGAACTGCCTCACGTTTACTATCTAATACAATGTAATTGCGTCTACGTTGCACTTTTTAAGGTTCAGTGTGCTTACTTGATTGTTGTTTCGAAGCAAAGTTTGCAAACCGCCACACTCTTGTTTTAAAGCCGCTCTAGCATTGTCCGAAAGTAGTTTAACAGCGTCGGAAATAGCAATTTTTCCACCTCGATTCCAAACTTGACCTAATATTTTAGAAATCACACGGAGGATATTTTAGGATTTGATAATATTTTTGGAATCACATCATTCTTAGCAACAAGCCATTTTTTAAAGCAAATTAGTGTACTTCTAAATTCAGAATCAAAAACATTGTTCTAACTCTGACGAGCTTTCGAAGAGCTTATCCACAGAGAAACATATTTTAACTACAACAAGTAAAGCTATCAATAGCTTTTAGATTTACCTGCAACCGTTTCAACTTCGTTTGAAAGTGAAAGCAAATGCGTTGATATAGTTGTGACTACTTCATTTATAATATTTCGATGAATTTTAGTGCAGTTTCGCACTTCGATTTTTGCGGGTCGGGGAACAAACAATTTCTCAGCTCGATTTGAAAGCAATTGAAATTTTTTCTCAACAAACTGATCGGCCTTCTTTCTCATTTGCTCGTGATTTGGTTCTTCGGAGATTCTTTTCATTCCGACAAAGCAAACCTGTAAAAATTCCAATACAGAAAAAAATACTTTAATATAGTAGAAATAAAAATAAAGTACATGCTTGCATACCCTTTTGGTCGAAGGTATTCTCATGACGTCAGTTTCAACATCAAAGTCACATTGCTGTCCAATTGATTTTACATAACTGAGATAATCATGGTATTGTCCATTTGTTGATTGAGATCGTTCGTATTTGGCGTAAAAATCAAAAAAGCAACACGGTAGTACCCAAAAGCGTTTGTTGTTTTTACATCTACGTACATAAAAACAATACGTTTCATCGTCCGTAAAAGACTCAGCATTCAGCAATAACCAAATTTTTTTGAGATGCTTTTACAAGTAGTCATTTATTTGCAAAAACAAACTTACCTAAAATGTAAGAAAAAATTTTTAAAAACTAAGTAGGCTATAATTAAAACACACAACTTTACTTGTATGCCATTACTGGTATCCACGGTGTCAGCTCATCTGAATGATTTCCGAGTAGCCAATCGTAATCTTTAACTGTTTCTAGATTACTTGGAGTGACGGTTGTCTCTACTAATTTTGTTTCTTTTCCGTACAAATTCCACACTTTGCGCTTTCGAATATCATATCCAATACCTTCATGCTATATTGTGACAGTGAATAATTTTATAAGTTATTTGATAAGCATTCAAGTTTTAAAACTATAACATTACTCTAATAAACATAATCTTGTTCTTAAAGACATAATTAATAAAAACACGAATTAAACAATAAAATCTGAATTGAAAAAAGACAATAAAGCAATACTCTGGTCAAGTTGGTAGAGTATGCAATTATGCTGTAGCAAACATGGATTCAATTAATAATTGCATCAACCCAAGGATTAAAGAGTAATTCGAAAAAAACTTAAATATTATAACAAAAAAATGTTGTGATCCTTTCAGTCTATTCTATTTCACAGCTTTGGCAGTGTGCTGTATTTACAAAAAAAAAACAACTTTTGAGCAAGGTTGTCATTATGGCGTAGATAAACTAATAATGTTATCATAATTCATACTTTTGTTGTTTAAAGCTGTTACAATGTTACTATAATTTCAGTAATTTAGCACAAAAATAGTGAGATTTACCCCTTCAGAAGTTAAAATATGAACTAATAAACCATTTCCACAACCAAGATCAGCAAATGATTGTTTAAATTTTAACTGAAAAAGGTTTCTTTCTTTTTCCCAGAGAAGTAAAAGATATGCAGCAATTGCAACATCTTCATATACAAACTTTTGTGGATCTGTAACTTCAGGCCATATCTAAAAAAATATTTCCAAAATTTTATACTAACTAAAATCAAGTAACAAGTTAATTTTTTTAATATGTAAAACAAATAGATAATTTAAAAAATACAATTTTTAACATTAAATCAAAGAATTGCAGGCTTTGGTATTGCTTGGTTTTTATATAATATCAATGCAATTTATAGCTGCTTGCTCAGACTGCTTAGCACAGAAAAGTGTCTTTTTTAAGGATACAAGCATGGTAAGTGTAGGAGTGAAAAACAAGACCATGTCAATTGTGCTCATCTTCAACAGACTTCTATCTACATGGCAACAATGTTAAAAAAGCTACCAGACATAACATTCAAAAATAATATAGGTTTGCTACAATTGCATAAGCAAAAATAGTTTTAAAAATAGGCAGTGGCCATTTTTTGCATGCCTGTAACAAGTTTTTTACTAGCTATTGTGAATGTGATTTTCATGATCAAATTCTTTCAATAACCATGTTTGGTTTTCTCTGGTGTTGTTTATTTGCCTTTTTTTAGTGAAGATCAAACCTAGAGTTTTTTTTTAATCCAATGATCTAGTTGTTGCATCAGAAAAGTGCTATCTAATTGCATGGCAAAAGTGATAACATAAACATTTAAGCTGCTGCTCTAAATAATAACTAATAAAAAATAAGATGTAAAAATATTTGCTATGATCATTTAAAAATATTCATTGCATAAAAATTATTTAAGTTTAAAGTAAAATTTGGATAAAGGTTTTTAAAAATTAAAAACTTAAAATAGAATCAAAAACACAATATCAAAAATACAAATGAAAGAATATTAAAGAACACATATAACAGAAAAGTGTGCAAAAAAACTGGGTCTCTTCAAGAATTAATTGTGAGCAATTTTTTTTTCTAAAACTAACCCAAAATCTCACAAGTGGTTATTGTCATTACTTGAAGAGATCTTTTTCCTCTCAGTTTATTTTTTATTCCCTCCTGGTGCTATAGGGGGATTCCCAGTTAGTTTCACTGACAAAAAGCAGTTATGGTTCCTTCTGGAAGAGACCCAAAAAATTATGTATGTACTTGTGATATTGGAACTCCATATCTCGTCTTTAGTTTTTGATATAAAACAGAATATTTTTCTTTTTCAATAAGTGATAACGAAGGTGGAAGATGTAGATTTGACTTTGAGTTTTGGCATTGCTCTTGAGACCATTTAGATAAATTAGGAAATAAACTATTTTGCAACCATGTTTTAGTTACAAAACAAGTCGACAACTTTTTTGTTGCAATTGCTTTTTTTTCATTCTTATCTATTGATGTACCTAAAAAATTCCATGTATATATAGCTAAAGTTCCAAAGTTGATATAAAATGAATCTTTGGATGACTCAATTGAGCTTGAAGATACACTTGATTGAATACAAAATTCACAAAAAGTTATTATATATGCCACAGCTTCAACAAAAGGCAAATGTAAAGCATTTAATGGAAGAAAAAAATAGCAATTTTTTAATGGAACAAAAAGTTCAAAACTTTCACTATAAAGATCATGTCGTCGAGGAACAAGTTTACGAATGCACAAATCAAGAATTGTGTTTTCACAAAGCTTCCACTGAATACCACAATTAGGACATTTTTTTGAATTGATTTTTTCAATAAGTTTATATACACAATCTTTGGTTTCTTTAGGAATATCATCATTTAATTTGTTAAGATCAGATTGTATATTGCAACAACTGATAATTTTGCTACATACATTGGGACGTTGTAGCCACACCAAAACACTTTCATTAAATGCTTTGTAAGTGTTTTTAACTTTTGCAAAAGCAAGTATTTCCCACATATCTAAAAAAACAAATGTAAACATAATTAATAGCATTGAAATCATTTGATGACACTATTTTACAGGGTCCTCCACTCAAGTGTAGACTAATTTTTAAATAGATTTCTAAAGTATTTATAAATTACTTTATGCTCTGTTTTCTTTTTGCAGATATGTAGTATTACATATGTATTTACTAATGTGTACAAAAAATTTCTTAAACTTTGTTTAGTTTTAGCATCTAAAAACAATGAATATCGCCATTGAAAAACTTTATCAGGATGGCAAGAAGGCTTCTGAAATATTCAAGCTCCTGAAAGGATCTGTGAGTCAGTCTGGTGTCTTCAAGGCAGTCAAAAATTAAAGAAGAAATTGAAAGAATCTTGGGCAAAAATAGAAAGTGAAACTATTTGTGCCATGTGTGATCAAGTTATCTCTCCCCTCTGCTGTGTTATCATTGAAAAGGGTGGATATATTGAATAAACTGAATTCAATATTAAAGATTATACATTTACCTTTAATTTTCTAAATAAAAATTTTATTACCCTTTTTGTTTTTAAATTAATGTAATATATAACAGTCTACACTTTGCTGGAGGACCCTGTACAATCAATGGCAGTTTTTTTTTGCTTCCATTAAAAATTAAGTGACTTACAAGCACGAATGGTTAAGATCAAACAAACGAGGATGAAGGCTTCTTTAAAATGTTTATGTCTACAACGACAGCATTATTTGGTTAGCTATAATTTTTTTATTTCTATCTTGCTGAAACTGGCTGCATTTGCAAGGTAAAAGAATAATGTATCTTTTAAATGTACAAGTTTGGCAAATTGGTAAAATTAAAGAAATTTGGAAATTGGCTAGCTTTTACTAATAAGCAGCTAAGTGCAAATATAGCTTGTTTCAACCAAACGAATACGAGAAATTGGGTTGCCAAAGTTGCCTCAACAAGATTGTTTAGCTTTTTATACAGAATATACAACTTGTTGCAACTAAAATTAAATATTTCAAAGAGAATTAAGCAAACCTCACCAACCTTGCTGACATATTTAGATTTTAAAGATACAGTACATTTTTTTTTACATTGCAAGCACATCCTTTCCAATCAAAACTAAACATTTCAAATAGGCAACTAAGCAAAACTGGTCCTTGTTCACTATTTTCTAAGTTTAATTTATAATTTTTAAAATTTGGAAAATCCCTAAACCCTGCAGGTTAATAATGGCAAACAGATAATGAGACTTGCAAAACTCGCTCATTCAAACATTGCTAAGATACCAACTACTGGCATTCAAAAGCATTCACAATCAAAAGCAAAGTCAATTAAAATCTTGCTTTACAATAAACAGACCAAAATTTATAAAAATATTAACTTTTTTTTATCAACTTTGGGAGATTTCTGTTTTGTAGGATGCCAAACTGGTAATATAATGACATAATAATACTTCAAAATTTTATTTTATTTATTTTTATCTTATCTCTCTATTTATCCTCCTGACTCGCAGGAAAGCGATGGAGGCGCTAATCCATAGGGTCAGCAATTACCCCGACCTGCTTATGGAGAAGCCAAGATATTGTTGTCCGCTTGACATTTAATGAAGATATGATTGAAATTTAGAACTGGGTAAAGTCGTAGTTTACGTTCGTAAAATAAAATATTTTAGAAAATGAAAGGTAGGTTTATTAAAAGTAATTCATAACAAATAAATACGGAGTATAGCTACAATAAATCAACATTGCAGCGATCACATATACTGTATGTAAATTCTGTATTAAACGACGACGAGCACACCACTGAATAGCTTCCCAAGTATTGGGCATTGACTGAGCAAGAAGAGTTATAGTATTGGGCATTGACTGAGCAAGAAGAGTTATAGTATAGTTTTCTTGGATAATCTGGGAAGCGGTGAGGACTTCATTAATGTTGACAATAGAACGGGGTGCTGGAGGACGTCCACGAGGCATAATGTTAAATACTTAAAATTAAGTAATTTAACAAAATTTAAAAAATTAAAATATTTTATTTTACGAACGTAAACTACGATTTTACCTAGAATTGCCTGCCAAGACCACCAAACAAAGGAAGCGCCGTAAGACTTTCCTAAGGACACAACAGAATGGCGCAAGTAAGTTTTGAACCGAAACCATGTCGATCACAATCCCGGCGCTCTAACCACTAGACCACGCAGCCGACAATATACAAACTTTGATAAGCTGTTGCCTGTCAGGAATATTCAGGAGCCAGGACAAACTACGATCCACCTCGTGACCAAGCAGGCTTGTCAGTAACGTTCAAAAGGTTATAGTAATATACGAGATAATATTGATCTAATTCTAATAACAATTGCAAGTCTATCAGTTTGTTTTAAATAGCTTGTTTATACGCAGTTTCTGCTTATAATTTTTGTTTTTAGCATGTCAATGGTACTTAAAGTTAAAAGATTATTTGGGTTTCAACTTTTTTTGGTTCAAAATATATTCATAAATTTAGATTATAGTTTAGGCTAGAACTAGTTTGCATAGGCCAATTGTATTTTTATTCATATGATATACCCTTGCAGTTGAATTTCGAGTACGGTAAATACATATCTTAGTTTTTTATGTTATCTTGTTGTTTTCTGATTTGAAAGGTATAGTACCGAATCAAATGTTGTATTGGCTTAAATTTAAAATATCTGCCATCCCACCCATTCCAGAAAAAATATTTTAATGTACATCAAAAGATAGAATTTTATAAAAATTAACGTTGCCGGTAGGCTTCATTTTTTTAAAAAGTTTTTTGTGCAATGTGCATTGCGACTGTTTATGATCGAAAATGATGTTTTGCACAATAATGTGTCATTTGCCTCGAAGGTAAAAGTTCTTGTACTAACACTTTTTTGTACCCGTATTTTCCCGATTTGAATTTAGAATCACAAGAATTTAGAACGAGTTTGCTAGCTTAAAGGTAATATTTGTCAAAAAGGCGGCAAACTTAATGATCACGTTAAAGTTTAAAAGAAACTATTTGTCTGTTTTACGTATTGCCACAAAACCGTTGCTTAATGGTAACTTATAACGGATAACTAATTTGGACGGCGCTAATTGATTGGTCAAGTGAAAGGGGGATAAATAAATATAAAAAAAACTATTGCAAAAAACAGTGACAAGAATAGCGGTCGATACACAGTTATAGCATTGTCAGCTTAGTTGAATAGAAACTGATGATTTCATAAGCTTATCTTACAACTTTTGATGACTTTATTCCAGGGTTGTAAACTTATGAACTCAAAAAACTCGGTCTTTTTTGTCAAACTCGATCTTAAATTCTGATGTCGAACTTGAACTCGAACTAAAAAAATATTTAATCAAATTTGAATTCATTAATTAAAAAGTTTTGAAAAGAAAATAAATATTATTTTGAATTTTACTTTTGATATTAAGTTGCTAAATTTCAAATGCAATGAGTTATATTTCATTTTGGAAATGTTTTGTCAAAACTATAATGTTTTGAGAACAGCGACAAGAAAACATTTGGGCAACAAAAAATTTTTGGAGCACAGAAAACTAACATTTGCAAAATAAAGTTTTCAAATTTAGAAAAAAGATTACGGTTTGAGGTAAAAATTTGTTAAGAGATCACTTCTTTTTTGGCATAAAAATTGAAAAATATGAAACAGATTCCAAATGAAGACTTTTTTTTTGGTCTTAAATTTGAGACGAAATTTCTTCTCATTTCTGTAAAATATTAAAGATCACGATTTGGGCAAAATCATATAGTTTGGGCAAAGCTGTTGTACCCCCCAATATTTTTTTGGCTGATACGCCTGAATATTGGCTTGTTTTAATATATTTTTATTTTTTTTATCTCTTGGTGGTAGCCTTTGAAATTTTTAAAGTTGTTGTGCAGCGGATGGGTTAATCAAGCTTTCAATTATTACAGAACCGAATAAAACTCAAACTCGAACTTGAACTTGAAAATTGAAAACTAAAAAAAAATTGAACTTGAACTTGAACTCAAAGAAAATCTATCAAGTTTAAAACCCTGCTTTGTTTACCAGAAAAAGTCTCAGCGCTTTTATTCGTATTAATTTGTTTTAAAAAGTCTTACTTTTAAATAACTTTGATAAAACAAAATAGGGTAATTTCCCTTTTAAAATTTTCTGTTATGCTTTAAAGATTAGAAAGCTTTTCAGACTAACAATTGTTCACTGGTACTTTGTTCCAAAGTTACCGTATTTTATAGTAACTTTGCTTTGCTCTAGGCTCACTGGCTAGTTTAGGCCTTATTTATTAATACAATTTCGAACCATAAAGAAATACCGAATCATAAAAATGACAAAAAATTAATTTAGATTGCAGTCCATATTAAAAAACAAAAACTAAAAATTGCACAAGCAGATAAGTACAGTTTGTACGTACAAACATTTCACCCACCAATAAACCATATCCTTATAATGAAAGAAAAACACACTGTATGCTATTCATCATTTTAAAGATAAAAAAATTGTGAAAGTTATTGTAGTTTTTTAAAAAAAACTTTAAATAAAATGAATATTGTACATATAAAATTTGTAATTCATGAAAACATGTCTTTGGGCTTGTTTCCACGACAAGCGTTGAATGGAATATTCTTTGCTTGTTTATTGATATTTTTTGCTTCTTTTAGCGCTTAAGCACAGAAAGAAGTAAAAAAATTAAAAAAATACTCTTGCAAACATTCATAAGGAAACCAGCTGTAACTCCAAATAGTCAATTATAGGCCTACAAATTATTACAATTTGATTTAAACAAAATGTTTTTTCATACACATTTTAAATTGAATTTCGTACTCATATTACAATTAATCTTTGAAGCTTTAATTTTAAATGACATTTTTTAGATACATTATGAACTGTTAAGTGTACTAACTTTTAATATTAAAAGATTGTTAAATTCATTAGTCTAGTTACTTTTTAGTTAAAAGTAATCAAATAACAAATTTTTTTAGGTTCCACACAAAAACTATCAAAATGAAACTTTTATAGAGATTATACAAGTAAGTCTAAAACCAAAAAAAGTTTTAAAAAATACTTAGGCATCAATATAGCTTGTTTATCAGCTTCCATTTTTAAAAGCAACTTATTTTTGTTTGTTACAAATAGATTAACCATTTGAAACTGAAACAATTTTTTAAAGGCTAGGTTTTCATATATGTCAGCAACAGACAAAAAAGTAACATCTATACTCAAAAATTTTACAAAAATAATGATTAGCAGCGATATTCTGAAAGTGGTATTTTGAAGTATTGACAGGTTTAGCAATCAAAAAACAATGTATAAGAAATTAATAGCATTTAGTTGTAGACAGTTACAATATTTACAAACTTTTATTTTAATGTTTTAAAGTCGCTAAATGATTTTGTAAAGTTGAAGCTACAATAAATCAACTATAACCATAAAAAAAGATATATCAAGCTCTTATCATAACTTTCTATTTTTTATACATTAACTGCCTGGCAGTACTTTTGAGTTCAATTAAATATAGTAGTGTGGTTGAATGTTCGCAGCATGGTCGAGTGTTTAAGAGCATTGTAATCAACATAGTCTTGGTTCCAAACCTATTTGCACCATTCTGCTGTGTCTTTGAGAAAGACTTTACAACACTGTCTCCTGCTCAGCAGTCTTAGCCAGCACTTCTAAATTTTAGTCATATCGATATAAAAGTAAAAATCAAATAAAAAGTTTTAACCAGAGAGCAATATCTTGGTATCTCCAAAAGCAGTTTGCAATAATTCTTTGCCCTATGTATTCATGCCTCCATTGCTTTCCTGCAAGTCAGGAGGATAAATATAGAGATAAAATAAATAAAGTATATAAAAGTTTTAAAGTTTTTTCTTTTGTGTGTGCATTGCAATTATAATAAATGTACCTTATAATATGTACAGATTTCAAATTTATGTGTAAATTGCCTCTAGTATTCCAATAATCAAGTAATGTAAAACAATTATATTCACTTGATTCTTCATGTAGAAAAACATCTTATTAAGTTTTGTTGCAAAGATAATGTAAGAAGAATATAAAATTCAATGTGTATGTTATCCACAATGCTACTATTATGTACCAATAAGTCTTTGGTGGCCTAATATGGATTATATACAAAAATTCAAAAATTTTCAGGTCTTTTTAAGAAATCACCATAAGCAATTTTTGTTAGTGAAACTAACCCAGAATCCCCACAATAGTTACCAAACATCTTAAAAAAATTCTTTTTTCCTGGTTTATTTTTTATTCCATCCTCGTGTTGTAGGCAGAATTCCTGGTTAGTTTCACTGACAAAAAATAGTTATAGTTTTTTTCTTGAAGAAATTCTTTTTTTTATCTAGTTTGTGTGTCTTTGTTTTTCATTATTATTGAATTTTGAAATATAAAAAGTTGATTTAGTTATTAATTTTTTTGCAACAATTATTGTTCTTTTAATAAAAATTATTTGATATCAGGCTAAGTCATCAGTATTTTTTAATAAAATATCTGATTATAAACTAAGCAGTAAATAACAACATAAATTTTTTTATGATCTGAGAACATGCATGAAGTGAGGAAATATGAAAGTACAGTTAGCAAGAATATAACTAAATTTAGCTTGAGAAAAAAAATGTGATAAACTAAACTTTAAGATTATTGTAACTTAAAAATAAAAAAAATAATTCATCAAATAAATAAAAATTTGCACAATATTTATGAAAACTAACATATTGACTTTTTCAACTATGAAATAAAAAAATGGTTCAACTATAAATTGAAAAAAGGTTTGAGTAAAAAATTTGATGAAACATTACTTTTTTTAAAAATTTATTGGAGTTTTTATTTTCACGTTATATATATGTACAATTGTACATTTATCTGTATATATATATATATATATATATATATCCCTGACAATTTCTCTGATCTTTTCATTGAGCACTCTGCAAGGAAGATCAATTTACTCCTGCAATATATATATACACAAAGATAAGTGTCTTCAATATAGCTGTGACAGTGCTCAATGATGAGAATCAGAGCAAAATTTATTTATTAATAAAATTAAAATATCAAACATAAAAAACTTTTTTTAAATTGAAGCAGACTGTTTCACCAAAAAAATGGCTTATCCTGCAATTATCTGATTTTGTTACAATTTTTCAAATTGTCTATTTTTTAGTTTTGTTTCTTGTTTATATATTTGTATTTATTTATTTTTTTGTTTTTATTATAGATAATTGCCCGATGAGCAGTTTTTTGGCAAAACAATCTATTGTGTTTTTTTTTTTTTAATTTTATGTGTAGTGTTTTATTTAATTAATAAATATATACAGTGGAACCCTGCCATTTGTACACAATCCATTTTAGAAGTCTGAATTGTGAGTTGTACGAATGGCAAATTAATTTTTTCCATAGAAAACAATGTAAATTGGATTAATATGTTCTAGATCGACAGATAATTACCTATGTAATCCCTAATAATACGTACTTAAGCACATATTACATATAAACCAAAAAAATATATATACTAAGTAGATTTATTAAACCAATAAAACTTTAATTACACTTCACCTGTAAGTACTAAATTGGCATAATTTGAAGTTAAAGAAGGAAATGTTTATATTACAGCTTGGAAGAAGAGTCACTATCTATAGGAACATCAGACAACATCAATTCTAACATTTTTTCTCTTTCTGGTGTTCTTTCTTTTTTCTGTTTTTTGATGCTAATCACGGTATGGGTCCGAATTGCGGAGCAGCGTACGTATCACGAGTCAAAAGTTATGTGAACATGTTGGACAAATAGTGAGTTGTACAAATAGAGAGGCGTATGAATGGTGGGGTTTCATTGTATATATATATATTTTTTTTATATATATACATGTATAGTCCCATAACACTGTATGAAAATCAGTACTTCTAAAGTGCTCAATAACAAAGTTAGAGCTTAAATTAACAATAGCAAAAACACGGGAATAAAAACAAAGTTAAAAGCCCTACAGACTGTTTCACCCATAAAAGGGATCATCAGGGGTATCTTATTCAAATAGAAATTTGAATAAGATACCCCTGATGATCCCTTTTATGGGTGAAACAGTCTGTATAGTCCCATATATATATAACAAAAAAAAGAAAACAAAAAATTTTATGGTTCAACCCCCTTTTAGCGAACATGTTAAAACTAATATTGGAAGGACTTTTCTTAATTTACTTGAAAAGCACTTTCCCCCACCATTGCCTCCACAAAATCTGCAGCACAAACACTGTGAAGATCAGCTATAGTTGTATGCTGAACATGGCAGTGATTCTATCAAGGCATAACAAGACCATCTTGGCATCAAAAAACACCAATGTGCATTCTTGCAACTGCTAACACAAGGCAGAATGTCCTCTAAATAGCAATTGTTGCAAAAAAGCTATCGTTTATAAAGCTAGCATATCAACAGACAGCAATGATCCTCCCAAATCATACTATGGATGCTGTGAAATGGAATTTAAATCCCACTTTTACAATCATTGCCAGACTTTCAAAAGCAAGCAAAAAAGATATACCACCAAGCTATCAAAAGCCTTCTGGGAAGCCATAGATAATGGGAGAAGTCCTCATGTTGAATGGAGCATTTCAGCCAGTTCTAGCACCTATCAACCCAGTGCTGCCAGATGCAATCTCTGCCTTGATGAAAAGCTAGCCATTCTCCTGGCAGACCAATATAGCACATTTAACAAAAGAACGGAGCTCACTGGCAAGTGTCATCATAAAAACAAATTTAAACTAAAAAACTTCTCGTAATCTTCATCAAGCATCAAACCTGGTTTTTTATCATTTTCAACTTTTTTTTCATTAATCACAATTTATACCATGTCATTTGTCAATGACTAAAAATCCTCTTATGTTTGTACAGTTGCACCTATTTTTATTTCTACACAACATAGCTGTTTCATAGTTTTTCAAGTTGTAAGAAATTTTTCTAATTTTCCATTTTCATTCCAGGTTTTATTCTATTTGTATTTATTTTGGTTATTGTATTTATTTTTGTTTTTGCTTTTAATTTTAGATAATTGCCTGATGAGCCATTTTTATGGTGAAACAGACTGTTGCAAATTTTCAATAAATAAATTTTATCTGCAGTGTTTGTACTTAATTTGATAACCTTGCTCTGATCTTCAAATCATTGAGCACTGTCAAAAGTGAATTGACAGCACTGACCTTTGTATACATATATATATTAAATTATCGAGTTAGGGACAGATGGCACTAGAGAGTACCACCTGTGGCAATTTTGGCGTGCGTGATGTACATTGCCACAGGTGGTACTCTCTAGTGCCATCTGTCCCTAACTCGATATATTACAGCATCTGGTCATACAGCGTGCGTGATGCACAATGCCGTTCCTACCGGTAGGAACCACAAATCTTATATTTACCTTTTCTTATATGACCAGCTCTGCAACTCAACCCAAGTAAGCAGACTGTCCCTGATGAGAGTTTAAAACTCGAAACCATGGTCGGGCAGTGAGCTCGGGTTCGGCGTGTGTGATGCACAATGCCACAGGTAATACTCTCTAGTGCCATCTGTCCCTAACTCGATATATTACAGCATCTGGTCATACGGCGTGCGTGATGCACAATGCCATTCCTACCAGTGCAGATTTGCACTTGGTAGGAACCACAAATCTTATATATATTAAATTATAAAAACATCTCAAAGAATTTAAAAAAAAGCTTCAACAGCCTGTTTTATCTTTACAATTTATCAGGAAGTGCTTTAAACACATCTATGTACACACACATCTCTTTATTCTAATTATGTATTTTTTATCTGTGTTTTGAGCTATCTCTTGATGAGCCATAAAAGCGCAACAGGCTGTTGGGGCTTTTTTAATAAAAATTCTTCATGGGGCTTTTATAATATTATTTCTTATGCTTCTTTTCTTTGAATCACTATTATCTATCTATCTATCTATCTATCTATATACAGTATATATTAATGAAAACACTAAAATAGAATAAAATTTTATTAATAAATTTTATCACTATTATTTATCTATCTATATTACGAGCGTATATTATATAATACACTAAAATACAGTAGAATAAAATTTTCAATAATAAATTTGATCCTATTTTACTATTTTCATTAATAAATTCTGCTCTAGCTGTTTGGTTATCAAGCTCTGTACTGGTGAAGTAAGGCAAACAGATATATGAATAATAGTTTTGCATATATATTTCTTTATAAAATATTTTTTATTTTTATCTCTATATTTATCCTCCTGACTTGTAGAAAAGTGACAGAGATGCTAATACATAGAGCAAGCAATTACTCCAACCTGCTTCGAAGATGCCAAGATATTGCTGTCTGTTTGTAATTTTATAAAGATATGACTGTAATTTAGAACTGCTTGCCAAGACCACTAAGCAGAGGAAAGTGCCATAAAGTGTCTTTCCACAAGGAACAGAATGGTGCAAGTGGGTTTTGAACCAACACTATGTTGATCATAAGCATGGTACTTTAACCACTTGACCATGCTGCTGACTGCAATATACAGGGTGATTAATATTTAGTGTTACAACTTCAAATAACTGTATTTGGGAAATGATACGTACAGTTGGAGTAACACAGGTGAAATATTGTTACAGAATGAATATAAATTCAGTACAAATACAATTTATTCAATATGCTTTCCATTCAAATCAATTACAAGCTGAAGATGCCTTGAAAATGACCTGCAAGAGTCACAAATCACATCTTGAGGCATTTTCGACCATTCCATTCATAGTTTCATCTTCAGTGCCTCCAAACTTTTATGATGTGTTGCTGAGACCTTGCTCTCAAGGTACCCCCAGATACCAAAATTGAGAGGATTCAAATCAGGTGGTGAAGGGGGCCATTTCTCTTTGGAAATAAAGTTGGAAACATTGGCTGATAGCCACTCCTGCATTTTTTTGGCTCTGTGTGACGTTGCCAAATCTTGTTGAAATATCTAAGGATGTTTTTTGAAGTGTTCTTTTGCCCAGGGCAGCAATAAACCAACAAGGATGTCATTTTGATAATTCTCTTGGTTCAGTTTGACGCTTTGTTCTATGAAAACCAAAGGACTTCCAGATTCAGCAACAGCTGTCCAGACCATCACTGATGCTGTCCCTTGGGCCCAAGTGACTCTTCAAGGCCCTATCTCCCCATCATGTGACCAAACATGATCATCCTGGGGATTCACATGGTGTTGAACATCAAATTTCTTTTCATCACTGAAAACAAGGTTAGGAAGCATGCCTGCCCTAAGCATGCCGGAATTCTGGCTCTGGCAAGGCGTTTCTCCACAGTTTTGCCAATTCAAATGGAAAAGTATATTGAATAAATTGTATTTGTACTAAATTTATATTCATTCTGTAACAATATTTCACCTGTATTACTCCAACTGTTAGAGTATCATTTCCCAAATACAGTTATTAATATTTGAAGTTGTAACACTAAACATTGATCACCTTGTATCATTGCAAAAGTCCTGCACACACTTAAAAATTTAATATCTCAAAAACTGCATAAGATAGAAACTTTAAATTTTTGACAGTGAATTATACCACCATAAAGTTTTTTTTATTATTTTTTACAGGTTATTTTATTGTTAAAATAAGCAAGGATAAGTCATTTTTAATAAAGGTGTAAGTTTGCAACAAAGTATGAAACATGTTGATCATTTAACATTTATTTTGGGACTGTCTCTTTCTTTTTCTACAACCTTGCAAGGATTTTCTGATCCATATATTTGAATGTTATGCTTATTGACTTTCCCAGATACATGAAAAGTTGCTTTGTTGGAAAAAACCACATTGTTAAGGTAGTCATTGTCATCATCAATGTGCTGAAGAATGTCTTCAGCAAAAGCTGCTTGGCAAGGGTGATCATCCAGCTTAAGAGCTTGAACAATTTGTAACTTGTAAGCATGGAGATGAAGTTGTTTATATAAAACTTTGTGAACTGTGCTTCGATTAATAGCAAGTTCATTTGATGCAACACAAATTAATTTCCTTGGGCTGCAATGAAATGCTATATGCACAGCATCAACAGTTTCTTCATCAATGCTTGACCTACCTGATCTTTTGTGATTGCAATGCTGCCAGTTTCCATAAAATTTTTAAACATCTCTTAATGCTGTTAGTGTGAGGAGGGTCTTGTCCAAACTCATTTCTAAATTTATGTTGTACTGCAGTTGGTGATTTCAATTTATGGTACCAAAGAACACATTGTGCTTTTTGTTGAGTGGTCAGTATGTTTCATACTTTGTTGCAAACTTATGTCTTTATTAATAATGACTTATTCATGCTTATTTTAACAATAAAATAATTTGTAAAAAATAATAAAAAAACTTTATGGTGGTATAATTTACTGTTGAAAATTTGCGGTGCGGTTTTTGAGATAATAAAATTTTAAATGTGTGCAGGACTTTATGGACACCATGTATTATTATATCATGCAATAATATATATCATTGCAATATAGCGATAAATCTTTACATTTATGAAAAGTTTTTCATTTTGTTTTTGATTTTATTATCACTAGTTTTATGTAAGATCTTGTTCAAAAACCAATTAAATTATATTGGAAAATGAGTAAAAAAAAATTATGGAAAGAATCAAGAGCAGAAATTGAACAAATTTTAAACAATGATTCAAATGTGCTTGAAAATGAATTGAGCATTTCAAATGGAATTCATCACAAACATACCATTTCACATTTTTCAAGTGTAATTACAAGTATTGCATATCAACATAGTTATGAACGTTATGTTGAATTTTATGTGGCAAACTGCACTACATTTGATGGATCAAAGAGTTTTCTTGTGCAATGGAAATATGACTGCCTTCATGGAACTTATAAAGTTAAGAAAAAAGCTCTAATTGGACAGTGTTTAAAATTTATAACATGGATTCCAGGTCAAAACGCATTTGTTGGTGAGTAAAAATGCTATAATTATGCAAAAATAGGTTTCATTTACAAGCTGTATTTTAACATTGCCCACATATTTTTATTTTTAGTTGACTGCTGGTCTATTTCAACTTTTTTTTATCTGATATTTTATTAAAGTGGTCAATCTAGTTATTAAATGCATGGTCATCTTAGTCTTGCTTCATGTATTAATATTACATAGTTATATTTTTTGTGCAATTTATTCATTGATTTTACTTCATATTTTATTTGAAATAAAGTTAACTTAAACAATTAGTAACTTTTTTGTTTGATATATAGAATTGCTTATTAATGATTTTTTACAGGATTAGCAACGTTAATGTATTCAAAGTTTTAGCATTGTTTGTCAGAAGAAAAATGGGCTTTGATTCTAACATAGCAAAAATTATTGTCTAGTTAATGTATAAAGAGATATATGAAAGCAATTGTTTGTGAAATTTAATTTAAAACTTTTTTATATTTGATTGTTACCATTTTGAATAATCGAATATTTGTAATACTCATTTTTTAGGTTATTCAGAAGATATGACTTTGCGTGGATTCACTGGAACTTTTCAAGAGAAATCTAAGCTAAATGTTAACGCCTCTATTTTGTGCATGATGTATGTAGAAGACTTTGATGAATTTATAACAGCTGGGCAAGGTTTTGTATTTTCTTGGAATATGAAACTCATTGACTATGGGTTTCTTGTTGAGCCTAAAGAACCACCTCTTCAATGTGACATTACTTGTAATTTCCAAGCTTTACTAACTTTTATAAAAATAGTGTTTTTTCGTTTTAGCAAAATGTCTAGAACATATTTTGAAATCAAAGTTAATCAGATTTTTTTCATTGCATTGCAATTGTTACAATTTAAAACATGGTTATTGAATTTTTTATGAATAATTTCTTGGTTGTAAAGAATTTAAAAATAACCAATGGTACTGATGGAACCATTAACTCTTTTTTTTATATATTTTAATTTTATTTCAATTTTGCAGTAGATTGGTTAATTTTGACAGAAAACTGCAACCCCAAACCAGGAATTGCACCAGTACTATATTAATAAAAAAAAATTTTTTTCTTTAAAAGCAAAGCAAATATTAAAAAAACCTTTCACTTTAAATTCAAGGCAAAAGCTTAATTTGTTCAAAAGTGAACTGAGGACCAAAAAAGGTCTTAATTAAATTTATTATTATTATCTTTATATTTGTCTGTTTGACTTTAAAAACTAATTGAGGGCCTTTTACTTAAGGTAATTATTTAACAATTACCCTGACCTGCTTCTAGAGATGCCAAAATAATGAGTCTTTTTTTGGGAGAGATATCAATAAAAGTTGAAAGCTGCTTGTCAAAACTGTCTGGGATAAGCAAGTTCTGTAAAGTGCCTTTTCCAAGGACACAACAGAATGACATGACTACTCATGCTTTTGAGTTGTGACTGTGTTGACCATGCTGCCAGGAAGATAGCGCTCATACCAATTCAGCCACAAATTGAAAGCTTAAAAAGGCTTTTTTTAATAGAAAAACAGTAAATTATGATATGAAGCATCAATTTTCAAAAAAAGCTGCTATGTCAATTCGTGACAGAAAGCAATCATGAAGTTGGAAAAGAAGAGTTTGTAGTTAAAATTGTATGATTTTATATTTTTGTCTCCCTCAAATTTTTTAATATCTAGGGAAATGTGTATCCAGTAAAAAATTACTGGATTAGATAATTTAATTATGATGATTATGTTAAGTTTGTTTTAAAATTTAATAATGGATTAAGAGTTAAAAATGTTATATTAAAAATGTTAAAATAGGTTAGCATTTGAATCAAAATTTTTTCAGCTACTCGGGAATGGGTTCTTCAACTTTTTTATGACAAGTTTTCAAAAAGTATTGTTGCCTTAACTGATGAATCAATTTATTTGATCAGCTTGATTTATAGAAGACAAGTACAATTTTTTCCCAATACACATAGATATTCTTTAACTTATTGCACATTTTATCGACCATTCCTTTATTTCATAACAGCTGCTCGTGATGGATCAGTGCATATATATCACACTGGTATGTTGAAGTGTTTTTCTGTTTTATAACCTACTAAAAAAATTTGCAATCAATGTTTGTGCTCTTGATAAATGGTTGCTGAAGTTTAGCAAATGAGATTTCGATACATACTGAGTTGAGCTATGTATGGATTTTAGCACTTGACCTTTATTTATTTACTCATTTACAAATAAGTGTTCTATTTTATAAATTGGACAAATAAAGTTATTCATATATAGTAACCCTTTTATTTGTCAGGATTGAATGCTCTTCAAATTACCAATCATTTTGCTTGCTTTTATTCTTGCTGCATATATATATATATATATATATACATATATAATAAACAAGGTGTCCATAAATTATTGTTACAATTTTTAAAGTTTGTCAAAATTTTATTTTTTAAGATATTTTTATTTAATTTGTTTTATAGTGAAGAAAAATGTTCCAAGTTTTTTCTTTCTTAACAGATACTTGTGGAAATAATTAGGCTTAAAATTACAATTTATTTATTTATTGATTAAGCAGAATATTTTTGAATTTAATAACAAAAGTAGAGTTCATGAAAATGAGCACTCTGCAGGAAAAAGCCTGGCATGTTTCCTGGTTTATAGAGACAAAGTCAGACATCCAAGCACAGTGAAACTTTAGATGCAAGTATGGAAGAAAGTCAGAGACATTAATGATTTGCAATATCAAATAATTGAAGCAAATGATGCAGTTATTGTAGATATGTTAGCCAAGAGCATGGCAAGAAATTGAATATTGATTGGATGTCGTATGTGTGACTGATGGTGCACATGTAGATGTGTACTAAAGCATCTAATGTAAACTTAAAGCATTTCTCTTTACTATAAAACAAACCAATTAAAAATACCTTAAAAAATAAGACTATGGTGAATTTTTGAAATTGTAAGTTCAATAATTTATGGACACCTTGTATATATTTATTTAGGTTAAAACCTACACATAAAAGTTTAAAATATCAACAGTATGTTTTGCCAAAAAACAACTCATCAGGCAATTATATATGTGTGTGTGTGTGTGTGTGTGTGTGTGTGTGTGTGTGTATAAATAGAAGCAAAAAGAAATAAACATGCAAGTGTATTAAATGAGAAATAAGACTAACAATTAAAAATAAAATCACATGTTAAAATCAAAAATAAAATAAAATCCCAAAGACACAACAGAATGGTGCAAGTAGGTTCTGAACCAAGACCATGTTGATCGCAATCACAGTATTTTGACCACTTGAACATGCAAACAACTTTTAAAAATTTTGCTATGTTGTTTGATTACATCAGAGACTTTTTTTTGATTAACATTTTTTTTCATCGTATTTGTGCTATAAGGTGTTTTATAAAGTGTACCAAATTTAAAATTTTATTCAGGAAAATGAATAATAACACAAATGGTTAAATATGGCATATGTATGAGCAGCAGGTTCTCCCATTTACCTATGAAATACAATGCCTGTCATACATCTACCTGCATTGAGTCTGCAAACATTTATGCTCTCTTTGAAATTACTGATAACTTTTTTGCACATCTGTGGCCTGATATCTTTAATCACACGCTTGATTTCAGCCTAGAGTTGAAGAATAGTGCATGGTTTGTCAGCATATACCTTGGATTTCACAAACCCCCACAAGAAAAAATTACAAAGGGTAATACCACAAGATCTTGGTGACTATTACTTATTGCCATGCAGTTCTAGAATTTTTTTTTGAAGTGATGCAAGCATTTTATTTGAGGTGTGGATAGTTGCTCCATCCTGCTGAAACCAGAAGTGTCAATCCCCAATTCTTCCAAGTTCGGCCACAACCAAGTGGATATCATGTTTTATATCATTCTCCATTAACTGTAACTGCAGTCCCCTCATCAGTTTCCAAGAAAAACCGTCTGATCACTCCACCTTCCCAGAAACAACACCACACCACACTGTGTTTCTCATTGGATGCATTTCACACTCTTGCATTATTTGAGGGTTTTTATTTCCCCAAATCCAGCTATTTTGTTTGTTGACAAATTCACTTAAGTGAAAGTGGGCCTTGTCACTGAAAATAATTCATTTTGAAAAGTTGCTATCTGCTGCAAGTCTTTCCATAACCCAGTCAGAAAATTGCCTCTGCCTCCTATGATCAGTTGGCTTGAGATTCTGCATAAGTTGAATTTTGTATGTGTGCATATGGAGATCTTTATGCAAAATTTAATGCAATGAAAAGGTCGAGATATTCAACTGCTGCAAACGTCAGCAAATTGATTTTCCTGAACTTGGAATGACACTATCTTGCACAGGAACAAGCTATTCCTTAGTTTAATGATAATGTTTTTGCCCAGGTGATTTCACCATTAAAACTGAACCAGTTGTTTCAAACTTTGTCATTAGTCTGTACAGTAGACTTGCAAGGAGGTTCATTTCTGCCAAAAATGGTATGGAGTTTTTGTATGGCTTACATTGCACATTCTCCATTTTGGTAAAATGTCTTAACAATAAGAACTCAGTGCACAGTTAAAAACTGCTCCATGACACAATATTCTAAGCAACTTTTGTAAGCAAGTATCAGTATTTTGCAAATAATTCAATTTTACATAAAGTATTTTGCAAATTAAAACAAAAAATTGGAGTGAAAACACTTTGCAAAAATGATAAAAGTATGCCCTTAATCTTAACCCACAAAACCTTTGCTGAATTCAAATTTACTGCATTTTATGGAACACCCTATATAAAAGGAGATGCTGGTCATATATTGGGTATTTTATAGTAGTGATGTACCGATTACATATTTTTCCTCAATGTCCCTCAACAGAAAAAAATTGATGCTGATGTCAAACCTTTCAATAAAACCTTGCTGTCAGATTGATGCTTTACTGAAGTGCATACATGAATATTGTGTATTTAATTTCAGTGAGAGTGAATCATAAGAAACATAGATATAAATTGCTAGTGGTAAATAAATGAGCAGTATGCTTGACACTTGATCTAATGTTACCATTTTCAATTGAATGATGTACTCGTAACAATACATGATTGAGGTGTAGCTGGTAATAGACAAATAAACTTTTATAAGGTCATTAGAACAATAAAATGTATAAATGTTTAGGCAAATGTGAGATCTTACATTAAAGTTACAACTCCAAGTTTGAGTTCTCAAAAAGTCCAATTTAAAACTCTGGTTAATTAAAATCTGGCAGCATGTTCAACTATTTTCATCTGCTTTGGTTCAATAGATTTAGCCAGTAGCCAAAATTTTTTACTACAGTAAACATTATTGAGGATAAAATGCATGACTTTGGAGTAGTTAATCAAAATCTTTAACAAATGTTAAACACATAAAAGTGGTTAAATCAAAAAAACTTTGTGTAATCACAAATAGCATTCAGTGCTAAAAGCTTTCAGTGTCCTGATAAAGACAGTGAGGCTTTTAATTTTTTAAAGCCTGCAGTTTTTTTATTCTCACAGGCAAAAGAGTTATTATTGGATTAGGTTTTTTTATTCAATGTTAGAAAACAGAACAGTCACTTGAGTAAATCAGTAAATTAATAAAGATCAAGTGCCAAACTCTCATGTGTGGAAATCTGTGCATCACCAAGCTCAATGTACTTTGAAATCTGGACAACAAAATTTTATTTACCAAACTTTTGGCACCAAAATCTTGTGAACTGCTTAATAATCTGTATATAACATGCCTCAACCAAACTATTTTGTTTATAAAATTGTGAGCATATGCAATTGCTAAACTTGATTTTTCATTATTTTTTTGATTAAAATTGTCTTACAAAATATTACTATTAAGTTTTCATAGATGGTATTAATATTTATAGAATTCCTATAGGACTTGAATAAGAGAAAGTGGCATTTTAAATTATTAAGCAGCAAATATTCATTATTTTTTAATTATTATTATCTGTCAAGAATCACAAAAAAACTTTTTAAAAGCAATGTATTATTTGAATTAGCATTGTTATGGTCTTCTAACCTAGAAAAAGACATTTGTCAATTTTTGCTCTTTTTATCTGTATATTCAAAAAGTTTGTCTAAAAATGTCAAAATTTTTTTCAGGCATGCAAACATTAATTCGAACTTTTTCTGCTCATATTGATGGTTTGACAGGAGTAGTAACTTTATCACAAAAACCTATTCTAATATCTTGGTCACATAAGAGTGGAAATATTCGAATGTGGAGACTTGATACTTTTGAATTGTCCAGTGAAATAACATTATCACAAACTATTCAGGGTTTATTTCTACCTCACGATGATAGACTTTTTTACTTCTCACAAAAAGAAGTGGAGATATTTTCTGTTAATGTTGTTTACAGCATTTTTTGTACTTTAACTTCACCTATTGAAGTTATTAAGCTTGGTAGCATACGCAGAAAAATTAAATATCATTCTGCTCATTCCTGCAGCTCTAAAGAATGTATTGTAGATTTAAGTTCAGAAAAAAAATTACCAAGTTGTAAAAAAAGCAATCATTTACACAACAGAGCTTCTAAAATCCATGCTTTATCTTCTAAAGCTTCTGTTATATCTATTAAAAATAATCAAAATGTGGAACTAGAAAAAACTTTTTTGGATGAGCGCTTAATATGTATTTTAAGAGATAATTGTATAGTTAGTGTTTCTCCTGCAACAGGAGCGGTTTTAGGAAATATTTTTCCCCCAGTTGATGTTGATACCACATATTTATCATTTAATGTTCACCACACAGGGAATTTTTACTATGCCACATTGTCTAATGGCAAATGTTTGGAGTTTGATTGTTCTGTTAACCCTGGAAACCTTAATACTGTTATAGAACGGGGAAAAAAAGATGAAAAGGTATCTTTGCAAAAATGCACAATCATTGTCCTGTTTTTCTTAATTTTTTTTATTTATTAATTTTAGATTATATCTGTCTGTGCCATGGAAATTTGTGTTGATGAAGGAAGCAAAAAAGGTAAAGTGTACAAAGTGCAAAAGGAAAAGTGTACACTTTTTCAATGTAATTTGGCAATATATAAAACAATATCAAATGGATTTGAATAGTTGTTATTGCATCTTCATTATAAAATTGAAATAAAGCCTTTATTTATCTTGTTAATTTAAAATTTTGTTTTTTAATTATGATGTATTTACTAAGGGCATTTAAAGCTACTTAAAATTATAAATCTTTGGAACAATAAAATGCAAGACATTTTTGAATGATTGTAGTAGACTTAATATTCAATAGCTGAATCATGATTTAACTTTTGATTTTGCACTTAATTTTATTCCTAACATTTATTGTTACATGTTTTTAAAATTGTTTTTTTACCTTTTAAGGTACTACATTTCAGGCCACATTTTTTGGATTGGACAATGGAATAATAATGTTGTATAACAAAAAGAAAGAAAATAAAAAAAATAAAGGTGTTTTAATTAAATGTTATTCAATGGTTGATCATTATTTTAAAAGATGAAATGATTCTATGGTTGATTTTTATAAACTTTTATACCCAAAGAATTTATTCACAATATTAACTAACTCTTTTTGTTTGTATAGTTATATAAATAATTCACCATTTATTATCATTCAATTTTACACAGTATTATGTGTTATATTTAGGGCATGAAATCAGATTTTTAGCTTTATATTAAACACTTTTATTTTATAATTAGTTTACATGTAAATGCAAGTTCTTTTTATATTTTTTTCAGTTACTTTGAAAGGGACAAAAAAGAAGTCACCTTCACAACTATTTGAAAAAAAAAGTTTGACAATGAATCCATTCAAAGTATATTGATTTGAATTCAAATTTATATCTGTTATATATCTTACTCCAAATAGTCTTTTTTGGTTATTTTTGTATTTTATTCTAACATAAAATTTTTTAATATGATTTTTAAAAATCATTAAAATTGAGCATGTAATTTGTTTTTTAAAACCATTTATTTTGCGTGTGCTATAGATTTTGCATCACCCTGCAATTACATGCAATTATACACCCATAATTACATTACTACAAATACAATTACACTGCAACTACAATTACTTATATTTTATATTGCCATTCAATTTTTTTATATTTCAGGCTCATCAAGGAAATGTGTCAATAATGCAAGAACTTATTGAAGGGTCTGTAATTATATGTGATGAAAGAATTCCTGAAATTAATTTGCAAAATATCATTTTGACTTATGGAGAAGATTATAAATTGGTTGTGTGGAAAGTTTCTGTTTTTTCTGGAAGTAGTCATCACAGCATGGAAGTAAGCTATTGAATATTTAAAGTTAATAAAAAACAAATAATAACAATCATTTTATATTCTTTATATGTCATAGGTTTCGTTTCATAAGATGCAATCTTTAAAATTAAATTTTTCTCTTACTTGTGTTGCTGTAACTAACAATGTATTATTATGTGGTTTTGATAATGGAAAAGTTGAAATGTATAACTTTAAATGGAAATATTTTGTCTCTGATATTGGAGGTATTTTTTGCTTTGCTAAATTATTTTTTAATTTATATATTAGGCATTTGATTCAATTAGAAATATATTTTTTTATGTCAACACTATGTATAGAACATAGTTGTTTAGAGACTGAATGAGTATTTGATATTCTGAAATATTTTTATGTATATTTATGAATTTTCTAATACTCTTATGAAAAGTTGTACAATATATTGTCTTCGATAACCACAAAATTAAACTTGGCATAAAACAATTTTCAATCATGTTGCAACATCAACACTAAAGCCATCATCATCATCATCATTATCATCTCTATTAAACACTGCAAAGTTTTTGCTGATAACTTAAATTTTCTTTTAGTGATAATAACAAACCAAAAAATCAGCAAGGTAATTTTTTTCAAAGTGTAATTTCATCAGTCAGCACTCAACCAACATCTTCAGAGACATTAAACTGTTCACAGTAACAACTGGTTACTACTTGGTATTATCATGGGAAGAGCATTCAAGTTATTAACAAGATTAGTGCCTTGTGAACAATGTCATTACATTTTTAACTGCAAAATCTTTTTTATTTTATCCTTTTTGCTGCAAAACTTTTATTTATTTGTATGTCTTTACATTCTTGTCCCATTTATCATCAGCATAAATTTTAAGAAACTCCCTCTTTGTATTTATCACATGTCAAAACAACAGCAATTTTTTTGTCTCATGCTATCCATTCTGTATGTTCTTCTAGCACCTCTTTTAATGTATTTCTTCATAGATATTCTGTTTTGTCATTTTGCATCTGCTTATTATACATCCTTTAGTTATTATAGCTTATTGTTTTTCTACCAGCTTATTATTACTTTTTCTTGAAGTTGAAGAAATTATATTTATTTACTAATAAGCTTGCCATGTTTTCCACTTTCTTTCAACAACTTTTTTTGTCTTGCTCTAATTGCTTTTTCCATGCTAGCCTTAGTATTCAACACATATTACAAAAATATAACCTTCTGTTTTTTGATCCTAAACTGATGGATTTAAAGTTTTATACTAATATAATATATCCATAAAATTTGATTTTGATTAAGAATAAACATCACCAATCACTACAAAAATCCAGATTTTACTGGATCATTCATTCCAGAACAAAGTTATTTAGCATGCCCAATATTTTTTCAGATCTGTGTATAGTTTTGACAACAGATGGTTTCCTAACTCTTTTGTTGTAAGGTAGTTTTAAAAAAACTGTTCTAAAAATACTTTTTGTTCAGCACTTACCAGAAAAAATTACCAGAAAAAATTGATATACAACATTATTATTATTTTTTTGAAAGGTACGCAGTACATCTTTAGGAATAGAAGACATCATTTTTCTGACTGATAAAATAAGTCACTGTAAAATGCAATCAAAACAGTTCTAAATTAAAGATTTTAATTTGTTTTCAAATTTAAAGAGATATCGTCTATCTAAAAAAACTTTAGATAGACTGCACATTTTTTTAGGTCCTTTTATGGTAGGTGCTTTAAAGATTAAAATTACCTTAAGATACTAAAGTTTTTTATTTTACTTAAGTCCATAGTTATCTTGTCAAATCAACAAGAAAGGAAATTTTTATATTTCAATGGTTTGATTCCATTTTTCTCTGATTTATTTTTTCAGTAAAAAAAAACAATTTCTTCTATTTATAAAAATGTACTGCCCACCTATCAAAAAAATAACTTTGCATGTCAATATTTATGTCACTGTAATAATGTGTGTATGAAAAGAACTTCTCTAGGATTAGAAGACAAAATAAAACAGTATGTTCTTAAATTTATCTGCAACCAAACCAAACTTTAAAGAAAGTTTCTTGGCAGACCATGTAAGTGCTCATATAATGTAAATGCAGACCATGTAAAGTTAATTTTTTGCTGTCCAAAAGAGTTTTTTATGTGGTTGGAAGTTGCCTACTTCTAATGCATGCAAGTATATGCTTGATCAACTAATCAGATGCATACACTTCTTGTTCAATGAAACCAGTCATCTAATTTCAATGCTCACAAATCAAATAAATAAAAGATCAAGCTTGCTTTTTGATCATTGTGAACAATTTCTTCTGATAAATGTTGATTAAAAAGTATTTTCAGAACAGCTTTTTTTAAACTACCTTGCACAAAAGATTTGTAAAACCAACTTTTATCAAGTTCTTTACCATTTGACATCTGTTTCAAGTTATGTATCAAGTGGCACTCCATTTACAACAATCAGACTCATATGGAAGTGGTTATCTAGAATATTATAAGGTACTCTATGAATCCGCATATAAATTGAAACATTTTTTTACTTATTTTGAATCAATGCCTACTTCTTTGCTAGAGTTTTTATAAAACTTTGTATTGTGTATGAGATTTTTACTTCATCATTTAGTTATCATGTAGTTTTTTCTAATTTGTAAGCTTCTTTGTTACATCTTAATTTTTTAATGTTTCAAGCTCATTTAATATTATTATTTACTTTTATGTCAGATGAATAGCTTAAATCATCTCTTTTCAGCTCTATATTGTCTTTTTTTGTTTGTTTTTTTCAATACAACATTCAATACCAATAAGTTTATGATTGATCTTTGATCTAAATTGAATCCAATTTTAAATGCATCAAATTCTGCAGTTGTCTTATAAATCATAATTTTCAAAAAATATCCAAATAATTTTTTTACTATACACCAGAAAACTTATAAATTTAAGTACACTAATTTTGCATATTTAAGATTATTGTTTTGGGTAAATCTTTTTTTTATTTGATTTGATTGTGTAAATGATCTACAACATACAGATTTTAAACATATTGATTTATCAAAATATTTTTATAATGATATCTGTTTTAAATGAATTAACATTGAATAGATATGTAATTTTGTCCTAAAGTTCTTTTTAAATAAAATTAAGATGTGACTAAAAAGTTTTTAAATTAACTTTTTCAAATAAAATTTCAATTGCTTTGCTGTGTTTCAGTATAAGTGTATTTATTTATTTTTTTAATTGTTGTATTTTTATCTGTAGCAAAGATTACAATTGAATGCAATTCTGTCATATTATCTTCTTTTAAAAAAATTGATATTGAAAAAGAATTGTATCACAAGTCTTCTGTCATATCAGTTCATGCTTCGATTTTGCTTGGTTTGTTTGTTACTGTTGGAAAAGATTCTTTGGTAAAAGTTTGGGAATGTGATGGGCTACTGGTAAATTAAAAATAGTATGGTAACTAACTGCAAACTGCTTGCAAAATTCTTATTAATTTTAATCAATATATTTGTTTCAAATTTGTTATTTGTCTTATGCCAGTGGTTGGAAACCTGCAGCTCTGGAGCCACATATGCCTCTTTTATCTTTTTGCTTTGTTATCTCTTTATCTTAAATTTAATATTTTTTTCTCTAGGACCTAGAGAAAGAAAAAATAAAAATTTTGAAGCTGCAGGTTGCCAACTACTGTTTTATATCATTGACAATATTATATTTTTGTAAGCACTGATAAAAATATTTCCATTTTTTTTGCTTTAATTTTATCTATCATAAATTTATTTTAAGTTTGATTTTATTTGTGCATTAATTACAGTCTTTGATGTAGAAATTATCTTCTCTTTTTATTGTTCTTTAATATAAACTTTAAATAACAGCATAGTTATTATTGTGAGTTGCTGTGCAAGATCATAGATTTTATAAGATGATCTCATCAATATTAAGTAGTAATTGTTTGTGTAACTCAACCTTTTTTTGGCCATGTTCCACATAATCACTTCTAAAATTCTGGTATCCCTATTTGGTAATGTACATAGCTGTAACAGCCAAAAAATATTTGGGGGCAATACAGTTTGCTCAAAAGACTGGTAAAGAATAAAACAAAATTGTCACTTTAAACTTCTAATTTTTTCATTTTTGCAAAGACTTCAGCAAAAGCTTCTGCATGTGGTCCCCTTGTATTTTTCCACCAAAATTGGTTTGTAATATCTTAAATCTCTATGCCCCACCAAAATTTTTCCAGGCCCCAGTGGTGGAGCACATGCCCTATGTTGAGAACCATTGGTCTACACATTTTTGTAATGGTTTAAAGACTTGTTCAAAATTTTTCAAGAGTTTTTAATGTTTTTGTCACATAATTGTGTTGGATAGTTGTTACTTTTACTAAGAATCATCAGATGTAATACATACTTTGCAGAGACAAAACTTTTCATATTCATTTTTTTAAATTTTTATGTTTACCTCTTGACTTGCAGGAAAGTGTCAATGGCATTATACTTACGTTAGTCATCAAGCAATTATCTTGACCTGCTTTTGGAAATGCCAAGATATTGCTGTCTGGTTGAATTTTTTTAATTTTTATTTTTTATTTAGAGAAATGATTGAAATTTAGAACTGCTTTCTAAAGCTGTCAAGCAAAGAAAAGTGCCTTGAAGTCTCTTTTCTAAGGACAAAACAGAATGATGAGAGTAGGTTTTGAAGTGCAACTATGTTAATCAAGTTTGCCATGATATAGCACTCCTAAACACTTGGCTATGCTGCCAACAAATTAATTTTTTTTATATAAAAACCACTCTTCAACATTTTAAATTTTTTAAGCTTTATGTTAATTTAAACTCTTGGTAAAAAAATTGTGTGCAGGGTAAAACTTGATTATCATAAAATGTTTTAAATGCTAAAATTTTTTGATTGTGTTTTATATTTGTGCATGCATCACTTAAAGTAATTTTTCCACTTTTTTTATTAGATTTATTAAATTCCATTTAAAAAAAAACTATTAGATCTGTAGTGGTTAATATGGTATTTCATTGAAGATGAATAGTATTATATTTGTATGGTATTTTTTGTATTAAATTGGTGATTTGATTGATTATAAAGCCAATTGAAAGTTTTGCTTCAGTTTTTTTTACCCTATTTAACTCTTTTTATTATTCTATTTTTAGATTCGTGAGTTGCATCTTGGTGATGTAATACAAACTGCTTGCTTTGCGTATGGATATAATCTTCTAGTTGGACTGCATAATCACATAGTTTTAGTTGAAGCTAAGACTTATCTTCCTGTGGAGTATTTACAGAAACTTTTGGAATTAGATGATTTCAAAAAAGTAGTTGATGCTATTCCAGAAAATGCAGTTGCACTAAAAGATAATAACACATCCGAAACATCAAAGCTTATGCAGAACAAGCATGAAGAAAAAAATATTGGTTACAATTTTTTAAAATTGTTTTTTTATAGTTTTACCACTACTGTTTGTACCAAGTAGATTTATCAATATTTCTTAATTAAAATATATGCAATGGATAAAGTGTAATATGCCACAGTTGTTGCAAATTTTAATTTCAATTCGATTAGCAGTTGCATTTGGTGCCATGCATAAAATTTGTTGCTGCAAGCATTTGATTTTTCACTGCAAGTGCTTAATTTGTTGTTGCTAGTGGTAAATTTGTCATTGCATGCATGAAGTTTGTTTATATAGAGTTGAGTTTGTGATGGAAAGTTGTAAGAATTCAGGAGAAAATGGTAATTTTTGTAGTGGTAGTAGTTGTAGTAGTAGTAGTAGTAGTAGTAGTAGTAGTAGTAGTAGTAGTAGTAGTAGTAGTAGTAATACAGATAAATCTACAAGTCAGTGTTAATGAAGAAACTAAAGAAATGACACTCAGAATAATAAGAAATAATTGTACATTGAGGGAAATATCAACTGCAACTGGTCTAAATGTTCATACAGTCCAATGTTGGATTTCCAAACTAGAAAATAACCCAGAGACCAAAGTAATCAAGATGGGAAAAATAGCAAATCCAAACATGGATAGAAGAGAGGTGGATTTATTAATTGCTGCCAATAATTTATTAACAGCAATTGGAATTGTTTAATCATTTTCAGAGAATCTGAATTGCCGTCCATCTATGGTAAGAAGAGACCTAAAAGCAAATGGTTACACTATAAAAAGACTTAAAACTATTGTAGCTGAGCATAATTCAGCAAGAGTTATTTCATTAAGGCTTGCTTACTGTAATTGCTTAAATTCTATGAGATTGTGATCTTGTATTCGTTAATGAAACAGGATTCCAACTTCATATGAACAACATCTACAGATATGCTTAATCAGGTCAGATGCCTTTTATTACTGTGCCTACTCAAAGAGGTTGCAACATAAACATGATTTGTGCTATCAATATTGGTGGCTGCCTCTAATTTAAAATTGAAACTGGAGCTTTTAATAGCAACAGAATGGTTGAATTGTGCACTCAATTATTGTTTCCAATTTTAAATGGAAAGAAGAGAGCTATTGTAATAGACAATGCCAGTTTTCACCATTCTGATGCAATCATCAACTGTACTGTATTCAAATGGATGGAAGTGTTGTCTACTTTTTACCATCATATAGCTTACAATTAAACCCTATTGAGAAATTTTTTGCTCTTGTAAAAAGAAGATTTAGATTGATTTTTCCAGGACCTCAAACATTTGATGATCTAAAATAACAAATTGAGGAACTAATGCAAAAGTATTCCAGCTATAACTTTTGCAACTTCTATCAAAGGATGAGAGAGTGTTCTGAAAAGGGCCGACAACACCTCAAATTTATTTAATCTAAATACTGTACATTTCTTTGTTATTGTATTAAATACTGTATTTTTTTTCAACAACAAAACAAATGCTTGCAGCAACAGATTTTATGCACACAATGACAAATTTACTGCTCACAGCAACAAATTTTATGCACAACACTGTATTGTTAAGTTTTGTAATCCCATTTAGTTTTGCTCCAGCAAGTTTTGCAATATAAAGCTTTATTCTAAATGCACCAACTCCATATGTTATTAGAATCTTTTAATTTATATTATTTAAATGAGCCTATCTTAACTAAGTTGTACTGGTGGGTTTATTATTGTTTTTAAAAACTAAAAATTCTTTTTAACTAGATTAATTTATTAAAATATGTTTTAATGTACACTAGCCATTTTACTTCTGACAGACTTTTTTCTGATTTCTTTGTTTTAGATGCCTTTTCTGATGCACTTTTGTTATATCATGCAACCAAACGAAGTCAAAATTTTTTAATTTAAAGAAATAGCAGCTTGATATTTAACAAGTACATTCACATTTTTCCAGTAAAGTACAAACTGATGTCTATGCCCAAATCAAAAACTAAAAATTCTATTCTAAATTCTGCAAATGATTTATAACTTGGACACCAATATGTGCTTTGCAGTTGCCTTAAGGAAAGCAAATAAAATTTTATACAGCCAAGATTGATATAATTTTAAAGGAGATTTAAAAATGCAAACTAAGTTGTGTAAACTCTAGCCTCAGAGGTGTGCAATATGTGGCCTGTGGGCCAGAGTATGGCCTGGAATGGTTTTTATAAATTTGGGACTTTCAAGTTTTGACTGTAAGATAGTAAGAACATTGTTTTATATCTTTATTGACATTAATAGCATTTAATGTTATATTGCTAATTTATTTCTAATATACAACACAATATGCAGGAATTTTATTACTGATAAACATTTTTCTAGTCAACTTCAAGTTTTTTGCACCCAACATAGACAAAATATGTCAACTCAAAAAATTTCAAATATCTCACTAATAGCTTAATGTTTTGTATAAATTGATTGCAAATACTTTTGTTCTTGTAAAACTTTTTTTGTGTAATACTTGGTCTTTGGCATTATTAAAATAAAGCCCATTGTGATATATGGTTGCACACTGCTCTTCTAGTCTGTTTGATTGTGATATAGAATCATTCAAGCACCAAAACTAATTTATATTTCAATCTATTTTCATTATTGGTTATGATTATTATTGTCATAAGTCTTGTTTTTTTGATTTTGATATACCCATCAGCTTGTCTATGCTAATTAAACCAGTTGATATATATTATAGATTGCAGTAAAAAGATGAAAAAATGCACTCTTTTTAAAAATTAATGGGCATGTAAAAGAAAAGGTTTCAAGTTTACCATTCACACAGTAACACATTTTGGTGTATGTAATGTTTAGCATCAGCTGATTACCTATGCCATGATGCTACTCTTGCAGTACCTTCCCAAACTTATTTTGAGTATTTCTAGATCTACAAGGCAAGCAAAAACATCCATGGCATATTACCATAATTTTTCAACAACTTGCTCCAGAAGTAAGACCAGTGCTTTAAAAAATATATTTTCATTCAAGTTTTCAGTTAAAAAATTTTCTTGTCCAAATTCAAGTATGAGTTTTTTCAATTTTTTCTGTTCAAATTTGAGTTGAGCCATTTTTTAATCAAGTTTAGCAAAATCCCACAATAGATATTGCCTTCACAATTTTGTTGGAAGTGTGGCCAATTATTTAGAGCAGAGCTTTCCAAACTGTGTGTCGCGACACACTGGTGTGTCACTTATGGTCTGATGGTGTGTCACAAGATTTAAAATAATATTTGACACCAGCTATTTTCAGTTCCCTAATTAGTATTATTTTTGACTGCCATCGCCTTAAAAACTGTAATCTCACAATTATTAAATTTTTATGCGTTTTAGGCTTACATACTCATGGAAACAATTCCATTTCTAGTCCGATTAAACTCGTTTAAAGTTTGTCATTTTTACTTGTTTGTGATGTGATATTCGTTCGCTATCCAATAATGCTTTTCTTTTTCTACTAATAATAATGACTACCTTTTTGAACTTTTTAGCCTGAACATCATATCAGTTTTTTAGCTATCTGTTGTTATTTAAGAATGAGTTTGGTAAAATAATTACTAGCTTATCAAAACTCCGAAGAATTTGATTAAACTTTAATAGGCTACACAACTCTTGGTATTTACTCATTATAATAACTTATTTTAATAACTTATTTTTAATAATTAGTTTTTAATAATTTTAACATTTTAATAACTTAACTGCAGCTCTTAGAATGGATAAAATTCTAATTAATAAAAAAAAGCTGTTGAAAGTGACGTTAGCAAAATACAAAATGAAGTGCATAAGACATGCAAAAGAAAAGTTTGCAAGCCTCGTTTGTATAGTGAAGATTATATGAAACTAGGTTTTACATTTTCTGGTAATGTCCTCTGTGTTTAGTTTGTGGAGATAAACTTTCAAATGAAAGTATGGTACCAAATAAACTTCAACGTTATTTTACCTCAAAACACGGTCATTTGTCAAAAAAACCAGTGCGATACTTTATTCAGCTTTCAAAATCTCTAAAAAAGCAGTCTACAACATTCACGAAGAGAATGAAGACATCAGAAAAAGCTCAAGAAGCCAGTTACTTAGTTGTGCAAATAATTGCCAAAAATAAGGAGCCACATACTACTGCCGAAACAACAGTACTGCAGTCTGCAGTCTTGCTGTGCTATTGTTCAAACAATGTTTGGTCCTGAATTGGAAAAAGAAGTCAAAAAAATTTCCTTGGCGGATAACACAATTGGAAGGCGTATTCAACACATGTCTGAAGATGTCAAGCAACAAATGAAGATTATTTTTAAAGATAAAAATGTGATGTTTGCACTGTAGTTAGACGAATCAACGGACATAAGCGGATTATCCCAATTATTGGTTTTTATACGTTTCATTCATAACGAGAAAATTATTGAACAATTTTTGTGTTGTCAAGAAATGTTAATGAAAACAACTGGTGAAGACATATTTAAAATTGTAGATGGGTTTATGAAAGAAAATAATCTGCTATGGACCAGTTGTGTAGGAATATGTACAGACAGCACACCCTCAATGGTTGGTTCAAAAAAAGGTTTTACCGCTCTGGCAAAGAAAAAAAATGAAAAGATTATATTCACACATTGCTTTTTACATCACAAAAATCTAGTTGCTAAAACCATAAGAAATGAACTGAAAGAAGTTATGGATCAAATGGTTCAAATGGTCAATTACAAACCCATTATGGCCGAAAGTTTAAAAAAAATGCTAACATTATTAATGCAATTCACTCTATAGTTTAAACATATATGATTGAACACGTTTCAAACTTTTTTTGAACAAGAACTAGACTCCATTAAACATCTAAACATAACTGTTACGTAACAATTATTGATTTTAAAAAAATTAGAAAGGTTTTTGTGGAATGTAGAAATATTTACACACCGGCACGTAGGCCTCTTCAATCATGTTTACTTGCGAAAATTTGTGAAGAAATGGGAGAAAAATTAAAAAATGTTTTACTACACACAGAGGTTCATTGGTTCTCAAGAGGAAGAGTACTTTGTCGCGTATACGAATTGAGGAAATGATGCTTCAACTTTTTAGGAAAAATATGCACAATGAATTCTGTGATCTAATTCAAAACAAAATTTGGTGCACAAAATTGGCATATCTTGCAGATATTTTTGAGCATTTAAATAAACTAAATACCAGTATGCAAGGAAAAAGAGAAAATGTTCTTACGTCAGTAGATAAAATTTGTGCTATAAGAGACAAGATAACAATTTGGATAAGAAAAGTGAAGGAAAGTAATTTTGAAAGTTTTCCCAAAATTGCAGAATGCGAATTAAAAAATGATATCAGCTTGCTTATTGACCATTTGATATTGCTTCAGAATAAAATTAATAATTACTTTCCCAATCTCGAAATTCAAGACTATGAATGGATCAGAAATCCATTTATATCAATCGCACAGAAACCTTTCTCTTGTTGAAGAAGAATTAGCTGAAATTAAAAATGATCAAAGCCTGTTCATGATGTATAAAGAGAGTGATTTGAATAGATTTTCGGTTTGTGTTTCAAGATTTCGTTTGAACATAAGCAATAAAGCCTTAAAAATTCTTCTACAATTTTCGACAACATACATTTTTGAAGAGTCCTTTTCAACAATGACTTATATAAAGTCAATGAAACGTGAAAGCTTAAAATGCTTGATGACGAAATGCGATTGTCTTTATCTTACATTCAACCAAATATTAAACCGTAGATATTAAAACACGTTGTTCATCCCATCAAGGGTTAGGATTGATGTGTTTTCATTAAAGTATTTCATGTATCATGTATCTCATTAAAGTTTTAAGTTGAAATTTTTCTGCAAAATAATTTTACTTGTATCTGACGTAAAAAGTTATTTGTGTTTACTAAAATGTGTTTAAATTGTGTTTAAAATGTGTCACAACTATATTTGAGTTTAAAAAGTGTGTCACCAACACAAAAAGTTTGAAAAGGCCTGATTTAGAGCATTGTGATTGTGATCAATATGGCCTTGGTTCAAAATCTACTCATACCATTCTGTTATGTCCATGGGAAACACTTTTGTGGCACTTTTCCCTGCTTAGCGGTCTTGGCAAGCAGTTTTAAATTTCAGTCTTATCTTTATTAAATTTCTACCAGACAGCAATATCTTGGCATCTCTAAAAGCAAATTGGGGTAATTGCTTACCCTATGTATTAGCACCTCCATTGCTTTCTTGTGAGTTAGGAGGATAACTATAGAAATAAAAATATTTAAAAAATGTTACATTAGTAAATGACAACCACATAAAATACTGTAAAAGTAAAACAACAATGACTATCAACATTTAATTTCAGACTTCCCACTCTTGCCAATAATATTTTTGCTGCAGAAGATCCAAAATATCATTTATTCACTTTAAAAAAATTACTTAATCAATAAACTCAAACTTGATTATATATTTTTTGAGCTCAAGTTTAAGTTTAGCAAAGACTAAGTTTTTTAAGTTCAAATTTAAGGCTGCAGTTCTTGGTAAGATTTAATCTCTGGCACAGCAATCTGTACAAAAACCATGCTACTCATCTTCCAATTTTTTTGCACTATTTTTCTGAGCATTATTTGTCTTACTATTTTCATGGCAAGCTGAATAATGATATTTATTTTTACTTTTAAAGCATACAGAGTATAAGAACCGTCATTGATTTTAAGTAAATTAAAAACTTTAATTGCTATTTTATGCTACTTTTTTCAGATACTTTTGGTGTCTCTGCTGTTGATTTGAGTGTTCCTTATCATCATCAAGTAAAAAGAATTAACCCCTTAATGAAATATCTTAGAAGTAGAAAAACATTTTTGACACAAGCTAGTGATGCAACTATATCAGAAGAAGATGAAGTAAATCGTTGAATCATACAATGTATAATTTAAGGAATTTTATTTTTGTTTAGTTGCATAGCCTTTTTTAATTCTTTTTTTAATTGTTAATCAATATATTAACATGGATAAAGTTACTGTTTTATGATATTGAAACAAAAAACTTTCAATAAAACATTAATTGTACTTATTTATTGTTTAGATAACAGCAGTTTTTTCTGGAATAAAGATGAAAGAGTTTACTCCTATTGTAAAAGTTGTTGATAAAGCCAAAAATATTGGTAATTATCACATATCTAGTACATGTTGATTAGTAGATGACATTTCAGTTGAGTTTTTTAGTCATTTGTTATTTCTAAAACCTGTTATTGGAAAGCAAAATATGAAAAGATTTAATTAATATGCAGAATGTACTTGTATAACAGATGCAATCCTAAAACTGATAAAGCCTGTAGTGTAGAGAATTAAAAAGCTATTGACCAATATTTCGGCTTTGTGTCCCCTACAAGATCCTTGATGACTTTTTTATGTTGGCATTAAACCAGTTGTTGATCAATTGCTTCATAAAAAGCACACTGAGTTTAAATGTGGAATGTCAAGTATTGATCTAGTCATTTTGTTAACACAGATGTTGTTATTACCCCTTCTTTAAGGATATCTTGGAGTAGCCATTCCTTAATCTGTCAAAAAAGCCAATCTAGATTTCCACTCTTGGATTACCTCTGCTGCTTCTAAAGGTTTTTTCCACAGACTAGTGGTGTTGTGTTGGTACTTGACTACAGTTAAAGAGATGATTGGTGTCATGTGTGTGTGACAAGCATAGTAGGCACATGTAAGTTTCAGGGTTCACTGTATGTAGTAACTTTGCAAGAGTGGTGATTTGTTGGGTCTGAGTTGTGCCAGTTTTGTATGCATATGACATGGTAATGTTTGTTCTGATGAATGAATGTTATAGGGTGTGGCGTTAGTAACTTTGTTGTTTTTGAGCTATTGTGAGGTAATGATTAATTTGGTGTGCTTAATTTTCTCTATATTCCTCAGTTGTTATGTTTGGTTCTGAAGTGATGATGTTGGTGTGCTCATTGTTATGAAAGATTGTGGCTTTCATGTTTCTGGGCGGATTTGAGTATGCATTATGATCATGTAAAGAATGTGTTTGTGTTTGATTCAGCCATTTAAATTGATGAGCATGAAGTTTGAGCTGAGTGTTCATTGGAAAGACCTTGATTTTGTCATGTAGGTGTTGAGTGTTTGTGGTGCTACAACAGTTGATTGAACAACATTTGATCGAACAATGCTTGATCAAAATGACACTTGATTGAACGACACTTGATCAAAATTACACTTGATCGAAACAAAATTTGATTGAAATGACACTTGATGAAATGTTGTTTTGATAAACAGTAATTTTTAAAAATTGTTGGGAAACAATGCTGACCATCTGGCACTGCTGCATTTTTTGGGAGACTGAAAACCTTTTAGGGGGACTTTAAGTTAAAGCATATATACTTCTTCAAATTATCTCCAGCTTGGAGGCTAAATCAGTCATGCTAAGACTGCGACAGCAGTCTTTTATTTAAATACTTTAAAAGCTAAACATAAGCTAAAAGTTTAAAACAATTATAAACTTATACCCAGCCCCAGCTTATTTTGGAGTAAATTTCTACAAATCACTCCTGTTTTGTCACCATATTATGGCATTGTGCAAAAAAACTATCTTCACTCATCACACTGCTGAGGCAACTCTTGGGCTCAATATGGAGTGTGTCTTACTCCAACTGACCACTTACTGATTATTTTAGTCATCCAGTCAGCTGAATTTTGCCAACTAGAAGCAACACTCTCCTTGGCTAACTGTAGCACACTGGACCCTAACCATTGAAACTATGGAACGACCTTGCCCAATTAGGCATCTGTGCTGTCCAGTGCACAAGTTACAAATGAAATACACAGTACTGTGACAATACATTCAGGATCCATGCTTTGTATTCAGAGCTGGTTCCAGGCTTACGAGAATAAGTTTGCCCAAAACAGTTTTGGTTAAACTCAATTGCCTAAGACTGGTGTTGGGCAGTTCATTTATCTGTACACAAATTAGATCCTTGCTCTTACATCAAATAATAAGAGCAGCACCATTGAGCAACCTGCAGACCACGTTGTATCAGGTGCCCTATACATTACATATCATACAATACATGATTTTGATAGTTTTGGATGATAGAACCCAATGCTTGCTCAACACCATTACTTCCAGGATCTAATCCAGGCAGTACAGCTGCTTCCGGTGCTAAAAGTATAAGCTCTTGGACTCTAGTCCTTTTTGTGTCTAACCCAAAATGGATACTTCTTCAAATGATGATGGTGGTATAATTTTTTAATGATATTTTTATCAGTAAATCATATACCTGTATATATATATATATATATATATAATAATAAAAGTGGCAAGACTATCAGTAAAGAGCTCAATGAAAACTCAGAGCATTAAATTAAATTACAAAAGCCACAAAAGAGATTTTATTAAAACCTCAACAGTCTGTTTCGCCTTTACGGCTCATCAGGAGGTGATTCTAAACGCAGACGAAAAGTTAAGAAAAAACGCACGAAAAAGCTAATTATTATAGTTAAGAGCCAAAAGTAATAATATTACGGATAAAGTGAATATAAGTAAAATAAAATAAAATTGAAAATTTAAAGTTTAAGATTTTTGAGTAAGCAAGCTAGTTGTAAGGCTCAAAATTTAGAATTTAGAATTTTGTAATCAAACTAATCTGACGCTGCATTGACATTTTCTGCATATATATATATATATATATACTATATTTTTTTAAAGTTTTTTCTGCATTAATTAATATTTCAGCTGTGGTAAAAGTGCACAAACTTTATAAATGTTTTATTTCAATTTCATTTTTTGTTATTTTTAAACTGAATTAAGTATTCATAACAAATTTTTCCAAAAAAAACATAATTTATTATCATCTATTCACTAGTGATTGTTTAGTTTTAGGTCAAATAATGAGGGTTGGCTAGTTGCTTGCTGTAGCATTTTCTTTTTAATTGATCAACAGCATTTTTAAATGTTCAACAAGACATGGCAAACAATATCTTAAAGATATTTTCTGTATCTTTAGAAAAATCTATTTTCTCAACAAGTTGTTAGCAATGTCATCAAAATATTGTTTTATAATATAAAAAGAAAAAAAATTTTATTTGAAAATATAAAAGTGATTTTTCAAATTTGTTGTGATTATAATTTCTGATATGTAACTGTAAACTAAATGCTTTTTTAATACATACCAATTAAAACTATGTCCAAATACATTTAGTAATTGACCATTGATCAGTAGCATTTGCTTTACTCTGAAAAACAGATTACTTTGAACTGTTAAATTTGATTTCTTACAAAAGAGTTGTTAATTAAAACTTTATAACTATCAATTTGTGTTTTAGTTTCTGAAATTCAACAAGAACACATGAAAAACTATATAGTTGCTCCAGATGGGGAAATTCCAAATTCTATTGTACGATTAAAAGTGAAACCTATTTTTGCACAATATATGCATAGAGAATCCAGTGTACATGCAAAATCTAATCAGGCTCAACTATTTCAAATTAAAAAGAAAAAAAGTAGGTGAATTTAGTGCTCTATATAAAGCTATTTTCATTGGAGCAAAATGTTTTTTACCTGCTGTAATGCTCAATTTTTAATAAACCAAGTTTTAACAAAGTTGTTATTGCTGTTGCCCCTACTTTAAGGCTGGTTTTGGAAGAGCCATTTTTCAACCCTCTAATAAAGCCCACCACACTGCTGCTTGCAAAGAGTTCTTCCACAGCCTAATGGTGTGGTATTGTGTTGGAAACTTGGTTGCAGTTAAAATAGCAGTTGGGTATCATGCCTGTATTTTATTTAACAAGTACTTTAAATTTTAATAAAGTTTTTTCTGTTTATTGCATTACATGTTACAGTGTATTTTTTTATATGTAGCAATAGAATATGCCATGAAGTCAAAGCAATCTTAAAATACTTTTTTGTTTAAAAAAATATTACTGCCTGAATAAGTTTTTAACTTTTTGGTTATGCTATATTGTGTTTTTTTACTGTGATTACAAAACCACTAAGTTTTGATATTCAACCATTGTTATAATTGCAGTTATGAAACATAATGTATGCAAATGCTATAGGTGGCATATTAGAAGTGACATTACCAGGTTGCTAGCCAAGAAAAAGATTATCTTCATTAAAATAATTTTCAATTGAACAAATGAATAAAAAAATAATCTTCAATTGAATTAATGTCAGAACCTCTTCTGCAGCCTTGAGACCAATTGAAATAAAATCATGGTTTATTTGCATAACTTTGTCATCAGGAGCTGCTAAAGAAAAATTAATGTTGAATTTTCAGTGACTTTTGAAACTTGAATTGACCAATAATGTTTACCATTATTTTTCATGATTTGAACTAGGCCTGTGTGCCTCACATAGTGTTTGAGATGATGTTTTGGTACAGTATTGTGCTTTTAACACTGCCAGAATTTGGTAGCAGAAAATTCCATACTTCTTAATTTTCATTTCTAACCAAAATGAGGTGTCAGTAGATTTTAAAAAAGGGCTTGCAACTTTGCAATTATAAAATAGCAAATTATAATTTTAGACAACCATTTATAGCCATTATTTTACACTGCTTTTATTTGGTATCATTTTTTTTACATAAAATATATTTTGTAAGAAGGTTTTTAAGTTAGAATTTATTTGTACTTTATTTAGTAATGTAGTGACCAGCTTAAGATTTTATGGTGGATTGCTCTTGGGCTTATTTTAGTTTTTTGATTTTAATTAAAATGTTAAAATGAAGCTTAAATTTTAATTGATGTCTTTTTTTACAAATATTTTTTCTGAGGTATTTTACCAAAAAGTTTTGTTTTTGGGGTAGGGGACTATTTGGTGAAGCCGTTTTGGTGCAGCCATTTTGGCGCAGCCATTTTGGAACCAGTCTATTTGAAACTAGCAGGAAGGTTTGAATAAAACAGTATAATCAATCACCCTAACCTAACCCCTAAACCCTAAAGTTTTCAAGATTTTACAAATAAGAAAACGACACACTGCCACAATGGCTGGCACCAAAACGGCCATGCCAAAACAGCTGTGCCAAATCATCCCATCCCATTGTTTTTGTGCCATGTGTAGTATTTGATGAAGCTCACAAAATGTTAGATTTTTAATTTTTAGTTTTAAGAAATAAAAATTATATTAATATTTTTATGCTGCAAATCTTAAACTGGCTTATATACGTATAACTAGAAAAAGTTTTTATTTTGAATTTAAATTGCAATTAATGTGTTTATAATTTTTTTAAAAATAATATTAAGATCTTATGAATGACATTGCTTGAAAAAGCAAATCATAGACTTACTGGGAATGATTGAAACAAATGTAAGATCATATACTGCAGATATACTAATCACTAATCTATTGAATGCATATTACTTACATTTTGTGTCTAAAAAACTTAAGTTTAAGCTAAATTTTTTACTTATACCTATATTTTTCTTTTACTTTTTGCATATAAAAGCTTTCATTGATTGTTTATTTTTTGTATTTTACTTTTTTTTACTCATTAATTTTCATTTATAAAAAACATTACCAATAAACTTATTTTTTTATAATAAATAATAAAAAATTTTTAGCCTTTTAATCTTAAAAAAATAAAAGTTTCAACTTCTGGTATTTCAGTGATAAGAAATATTTAGATTTTTGACAAAATTTTTAACAAAATATATTACTTTCAAGTCCTGACTGCAAAGTGCAAATGGACAGATAATTTACACTATTTTTTATGTTTGTTTACAGTAGCTAATTTCCATCAGTTGAGACATGATGGCCTGACTCCTGTTCAATCAAGTGAAAGTATCCAAGGTAAAAAATTTTTTGCTTGAATTTTTGGTTTCATGTTTAAATTTTTCTTTGAAGTCTTTTTTTCCTCATACAAAACATATTTTTGCTATTATAAAAACTTTCATATCTTTTCACTACATGTCTAAACTACCTACTACTAATACAGTGCAAGTTAAATGTATGTAGCAATTAAAAATTCAAGTTATTGTTTCTTGTCACTGGCCCTTGGGTTGTCAAGGACAAATAGAGGTACCAAGAAAAAGCTTACTCTGTTGGGAAAGTAGAGCTAGTAGAATGACGTCGTCTGGGAAAAATTTAAGGAGGAGACCAGACAGTCTGATGCAGCTACCTAAGAGACACAGGAAAAGCTTACACTGGCAACTATTAATATAGGCACATTGGTTGGTTGTGGAGTAGAAGTGGTAGTTGGAAGAAGGATGGATATTATTGTTTTGTGAAAAGTAAGTTATAAAAGTAAAGAAACCCAGTTTTTAAAGGGAAGAGGGTTCATGTACAAGATGTATTAGAAACATGAAAAAGAAGTCGAATTAATGCTGAAAAAAGACTTTAGGGGATGATGTAATGGAGGTAAAATGGTAAAATAAGTTAACCCAAGGGTTACAGCATTGATCATTGTTGTAAATGAAAATGTTTTGTCTATTATTTCTGTGTATTGTCCATAGACTGGAGAGAATGAAGAGGATAATGGCCAATTTTATAATGAACACAAAGCTCAAAAGTAATGGCAAGAAATGGAGAGTGTAAAATCATGGCAGATTTTAATACACATGTTGGAAGCTTGTGGATGGTTTAGAAGAAATTCATGGTGGTTATGGTTGGGAAAACAAAACTAAGAAGAGGAAAGAATTTTGGAATTGGCAAGCAGCTTTGACATGGTTGTAAAAAATATATATTTAAGAAAGGTGATGAAAAGTTAATTACTTTTCAGTCTGGATGGAATACTACCACAGTGGATTACGTTTTAGTGAAGAAAAAACTCTTGAGTTCAATTAAAGATGTGAAAGTAATATGAAGTGAATAATGCTTTCCACAACATTGGTTGCTTGTTGCTGACATGGTATGGAAACAAAAGAAAAAATGAAAACAATGGGTTGCTAGACAAGTGAGGTTGTGCCAGTTGAAAGAGGAAAAAATAAGAAATGCAATTGAAGAGAGCATACTAGAGGTAGAATTCAAGGATAGTACTTGGGAGGAATGGAATAAAGAAATCAATAAAGTGTCTCTACTGAAATTTGTGGCATTTCCAAAATTAAAGCACTTGGAAGACAACTTGGTGATAGAATGGACACATTGCAGAAGTAATTTGAAAAAAAGACTTATACCAAAAGTGGCAAAAGAACAAAAGTGATTTTGTAAAGAAAAAAACACGTATGTGGCAAAGAAAAAAGAAGCTAAAAAAGTTTTGGCATCAGATAACGAAAAAAAAACAAGGATAAATGGAAAAGATAGCAAATAGAAATGTGCATGGTTTACAACAGGTCTACAAAATGCTGAACAGTGCAATAGAGACAAGAGATTCCTTGTGGCATTCATTCATTCATGGAAAAGTGGCAATTTAAAGATAGTTTTGAAAGAAAAGATGCAAGTGTGGAAGGTATACAAACAAAAATTACTTAATAAAGAAAATGAGTGGAATGGAAAACTTAGTGCAGACAAAAACTTGTCAAATTGTTACTGAGAATGATGTGGGAATGCACTGTGTGGTATGAAAGCAGGAAAGGCAAGAAGTCCAAGTGGAGTCACATCTAATCTTTTTAAACTACATGGACAAAAAAGTGCGGAAAGATTAATGGTTTGTTGGATGGAAAAAAATGCCATTAAACTGGAGAATGAGTAAAATTTTATTTTTTTATAAAGGAAAGGGAGCTGCTAGGTGCTGTGGCAACTACAGAAGTGTGAAATTGATGGAACATGAGATAAAATTTATGGAAATAATTTTTAAAAAGCAGCTGAAGAACCAAGTTGAGATTGCTGAAATGCAAATGGGATTTATTCCTGGAAAAGACACAATAGAAGCAATATTTTGGTGAAACAGATGGTGGAGAAGTACTAGGCAGCAGAGAGGCAGGTCTTTATGGTATTTTTGTTGACTTGGAAAAGGAATTTGACTGAGTGCATAAAAAATGATATGGTGGGCACTTCAAAAAGGTGTAGTGAAAAAATGTTTCTCCTATACTTGAAATGTATAAGAACACATGGACAGTAGTGAAAGTAGAAGGGAAGATATCAGAACGGTTTGATGTGAAAGTTGGTGTACACCAGGGATCAATATTAATTCCCTTTTTTGTTTGGAATTGTATTGGATGAGTTAATTAATGCAGGAGGTAGACTTCTAAAAAAATCCTCTATGCAGATGGAGACAACTGGGAGAAGGTGGGAGGAAAGGTATTTAAGATAAAAGAAAGCTTTTGAAAAAAAATGGTTAAAAGTTAATGTTGGTAAACAAAGCCTTTTGTACTGATTACAGAGCTATGCAAAAATTTGCCATCATGTATCTTTATGCAATCTCATTAAATGCACAAAATGCATCAAATAGGTACATAAAAAGTTTTCAGGAATCAAAGGGAGCTTAGCAAAAGTAAAAACATTTGAATGCAATATGTGCAAAACAAACTGGATTACTGCAGATTTTTTAAAAGAAGTAAATATGGCCAGAGATCTGATTAAAAAAGTGAAAATGTTTGCTATCTTGGAGCTGTTTTGTGTATAGAAGATAAAGTTCAAAAAGCAGTGATTGCAAAAATAAGAGCTGTGTGGAAGAGATTTAAGAATGTTGCAGGTACGGTATGCAAGAAGGGTTTGTCAATGAAGTTGAGGGGGCTTGTATATAAAATGTATATCAGAAGTGCCATGAGTTATTGGGCAAAGTGCTGGCCAGTAAAAGGTAAACAATATAAGGAAAATGGAGTCCACTCAAATGAGAATGCTTTAAATGATATGTGGCAAGACACTGAAAGATAGAATGAAAAACAATTTAATAGTACACATGACTGGTGTTTAACCAGTGAAGGAATTTTTGATAAATCAAAGGACTTGAGATGACTTGGGCACATTGAGTGGATGAGCAAAGAGTAAAGCTTTAGCAGTGCCATGGTAATTATGGTGAAAGGTAAGAAGAAAGGAAGGCTTAAGAAACGATGGATGGAGGTTGTTGAAGAAGACATGTGATGGGAGCAGGCAAAGACAATAGTGGAGGAACAAGTGAAAGCAATGGCTACTAACCCCTGCCAGTAAGGAAAACATGTAGCGTCTCTTTCTCCCAGGTGAATATGGATGATGATGATTACTACATGGCTATACCTACATGTATTTCTCTATATATGTTAACAAATAGAATAAGCTGTAGAAACTGTTAAAAACTTAGACACATGAGAGGAGCAGGAATTAAAAAATTATTAAAATTTATATTGTTATTATATCATATTTTTATTAAGTTGCTTTTCATGTTGTTGTTGTTATGATATCTAAATCTATATTTTCAAGTGTTAATAATAACAATGATAGAAAAAATATTTTATAAAAAATTATTGCTGTAACTTTATTATTGAAAGAAACGTTGATTTTGTAATGATGAATTAGAAATCCGGATTGTTTTAGTCATTTAGCAAACTGCAAAGAATATTTTAATCCTTCCATCTTTCTCCTTTAAAGTTTTTTATAAAAACTTTTTTTAGTTCTGGCATATATTTTACTCAGCAAAAAATTACACAATACGCCACTAAACAAACATTGCATGAAAAGCACAGCTTTAAATAGAAAAATGAAGACATGTTTTATACACACATGACATATTTTTTTTGCAGCATTCATGTTGGAAATATTTAATTGTTGCATGTTTTTCTCACTTTTTCATTTTCAGCTTGAAATTTCCATGTGGCATTTTTGGCATTAAACAGTGTTATTGTTGATACCGGATAAAACACTGGAATCTTTTAATTCTTCAGTTCTATATTCATATTATTTATAGTTTCTTTATTAGTGTGTCGCTCAAAAAGTCAAAAAATATTATTCAAGAAGTCCAAAAATGCCTCAAAAATTTTCATAAACTGTAATTTGTTGGCCGTGAGTTTGCGGCCATATGAATTGTTGTACAAACTAATATGCTTTTGCTTATTTACTTACAGATCAAAGTTCTATAAAAGGACTTTCTCTTAGTAAAAAGCAGGTACTTGAATTGAGTGACCGCTTAAAATGGGAAATAAAGGAGGAATATGAAGAAATGAAAGTAGAATCAAAATTTGGCTCCAAAAGAAAGTCCAAAATGAGGAATGCTGTTGTCCTTAAAGTAAAGGTGATGTATAAATGAACACTTACAATATCGTTCATTTAAAACAAAGCTTTCTGATTGGAGTTTAAAAATTTATCGAACTTGTGGCACTAGACTATTTTTAGACGTGACCTGATAATTTATCAAATCGAAATGGCAGTTTGACAGCTATACGAAAACGACGGTTTATCAAAACTCCATAAGACATAAGGCATCACGGTAATCAGCAAATTTCACCATGATAAATTCACCTACAGCAAGGGCTAAAGTTAGTGTTGAGGTTAGAACTTCTTATTATTGTAAATTCTTTTGGGAAATGTTATTAAATAGGTAAAACTTTACCATAGTCAATTCTTCGTGGAGCTCACAGTTAAATCTACTATTGTATGATAAACTGTTGTTTCAATCAACTGTTGTTTGAAAAAATCTTATTATGTTAAACTATTGTTCGATAAAATGTTCTGGAAACATTTTAAAAACTACTCCAATTTGAAAGAAAAGATGCGAGATTGGCATCATTGATTGCAAGATGGGATAAAAACATTACTTGGAAAGTGATGCCTTGAAGTAACTTGGCAATTGTATTTTAAAAAAAATTACCATAGAGTCATTCCATGCCAAATTAGCAAATTTTTTTTAAAATGACACCAAATGTTTCATATTTTTATGAAATTTGGCACACCTGTAGATCTCACTGAAATAATAAGAATGCAAAAAAAAGTTTTTAAAAATTTCCATTATTTTTGAAGTAACGGTCATTTTAAAAAACGCCATTTTTGTTTGCTACGCTCAATGCACATGCTTAAAATTTTATTTAATTTCTATTTTCTTAGCATGTGATTATAGGAGGTTGCTGAAAATTGCTAGGCAGGTATTTTAAGACCCAAGGAGTCCAAAAAAATAACTTAAAAGTCATAAAAAAACTACTTCATATGATAAAAGAGCTTTGAATTTGTTTTTTACATTTTTCAGAGGTTGAACTTTAAAGACATATAAAAAAAATGGGTCTAAAATTTAAAAGCTGAAATTCACCCATTCTATTCTTATACCAATATACTTTCATGCCAAACAAAAAATTGAATTAATTTTGATGTTTACTACAAAAAAAAATTTTTTTTAAGGGTAACACATTTTTTTCCAAAAAATAGCATTGACTCAATTAAGACAGGCAAAATAACACAAACCCCATGGGAAAAAGGAAGTAGTAAAAGACATAAAAAAGCTGATGCATGCATATCAACCAAATTTTCATCTAAAAACAATCAAGCTACACAAAATTTGCTTTAATGAGTAGTTCTTTTTAAGGCCAAGCACATTAATCTCACGAACAATAAGTGTATGTACTATATTATTCATATACTTTAAATGTGACTTTAACTGCAAAAATTAAGATGTCACTGTTGAACACTGATATTAATAACTAAGAGCACTTTTTAACAAAATGTCTGATGTCTACAAATAATCATTACAACTTCAATTTAGTTATGCAACTTTAATTGCAAAAGAATAAACTGTCACTGTGGAGCACTGACCAATAACTATATAACAAAATATAGGACAGTCCAACAATGTCTACAAATAATCATTACAACTGCAACTTAAGTTAAGCCACTTTAATTGTAAAAAATAAGGTATCACTGTAGAGCTTGATACCAATAACAACAGAACACTATAGAACAAAATATAGAACAGTCCAATGCTCAATGACTAAAAATAATCATTACAACTCTAACTTAAGTTAATCTTTAAAGTTGTAACAATAATTTATGGAGGCCCTGGATCATACTGAAAAGAAACAGTGTAAACATGCAGATCAAATAAACTGTTAAAAATCTATTTAAGTGCTCATGTCGAAAAATATTGACTGCATCATTTTAAAATTCTTATCTGAAATTTTGTATTATCGTTGGCTAGAAGTTAAACACATGCCAATGCTGAGCAGAATATGGTTGCATAACACAAAGCACAGGTCTTATATAAAGCAGAAAATTCTTGTATGACAGAAACTGGTGGATTGGTATCAGGCTTGCAAACTTGAATTCTAACTCAAAAAACTTGATCTTTTTTGCCAAACTTGAAAAATTAAAATTGCTGAGCTCAAACTTGAACTCAAACTCAAAAAATATATAATTAAATTTGAATTCATTAACTGAATAGTTTTGAAAAGAGAATAAATAACATTTAGGATTTTACTTTTGATACTGTTATTAAATTGTTTAATTTCAAATGCAGTTGAGTTGTATTTGACTTAGGAAATGTTTGGGCAAAGTCAGAATTTTTTGGGCAGTAACAGGAAAATGTTTGGGCAACAAATAATTATTGGGCACAGAAAACCAAGTACATTTGCAGGACAAGGTTTTTAAATTCAGAAAAAAGATTATGGTTTGAGGTAAAAACTTTGTTTAAAGACTTGTTTGGAATAAAAATCAAGAAATCTAAGACAGATTCCAAGTAAAGATCTTTTTCTTTCATCTTCACTCTAAATTTGAAGCAAAATTTTTTCTTATATCTGTAAAGTACTTAAGATAATGATTCCAGCAAAGTCATAAAATTTAAGAAAAACTGTATTGTATTCTCCCAAACATTTTTTTGGCTAGTAAGCCTGTATAATGGCCTGTTTCATTATTTCCTTTACTTTGTTTATCTTTTTGTGGTAGCCTTCCGATTTTTTTCAAAGTTATTTTGTAGATAAGCTTAATTGAGCTTTTGATTTTTACAGCATTGATTATTTGTAGACATTGTTGGACTGTCGTATATTTTGTTATATAGTTATTGGTCAGTGCTCCACAGTGACAGTTTATTCTTTTGCAATTAAAGTTGCATAACTAAGTTGAAGTTGTAATAATTACACTAGGCAACAAATTTTTGTTTATCTCCTTTTTTTAGTGTTTCTTTATGTTTTCGGGGTCACTGATGACAATTTTGATGTTAGTTTTTGCATAGCATCAACGGTTTTGAAAATATTTGCAATAAATTAAAATTTGTAATTTACCAAATAAGAATTCAACTTTAGCATTAAGTGACATTTATATTACTTTTTAATCTTGTGTTATATCATTTATGACTTTTTTTATTGTTTTCATCACTCTCTAGATGGTGCTAGCAAAGTAAATCAGCAAACTGTCATTCACTATCACGTGAATGAACACAATCTTGGCAGGGTTTTAATGCACATGTCTGAGCTAGTCCAGTGCTAGCAGTTTAGAATTGGTTTATGGGAGGTGGATTGTTGAATCTGGTAGCAATACTGTAATTAGTTTAGCAGTTAGACAAATTGCGAGTTAAGCCTACTGCAGTGATGTTGCTTATTTTAGAAATACGCTATATTTTATTTGTTTTTGCAGGTTAAATTTAATGCTATTAATATTTTCAATACTTCAGTAAACATGAGTGTCAAAAGACCTTGCAAAGTTTCTTCTGACCTTTTCTGCTATGTTTGCGGCTATTACATCAGTCAACGGTAAAAGAAGCACAAAGTTATACCAGAAACCAAATTCTTCATAGCCTATGAGGCATATTTTGGCATGAAGATGGGTGATCAAGATAAATCTTGGGCCCTGAATTTTTGCTGTGGAAGTTGCAGATCTACATTAGAAGGATGGATGCGTGGAAGTCATAAATGTATGCCATTTGCCATTCCCCGAATCTGGAGAGAACCGACCAATCATCATGATGACTGTTATTTTTGCATGGTGGACATTTCCACATACAAAAAGACAAAGGACAGAAAAAAGATTGTTTATCCAAGTATTCCTTCATTCATTCATTCATTGCGCCTGTCAACCATGGCCCAGAACTGCCTATTCCTCAACCTCCAACAATGCATGCTATATCATTAACCTCATTGGAAGATGACAATGTTGATTTTGAGGTTGACACTCAGAGTTCCAGCAAAGATCCTCATTTTCCGAATCAAAATGAATTGGATGATTTAACTAGAGACTTGGGTCTTACAAAGGCAAAAGCAGAGATACTTTCTTCTCGTCTTAAGGAATGGAATTTGCTTGCTCCTTCATGCAAGATTTCCAAGCCAAGAAAACGACATGTGACCTTTGCAAATTTCTATGCAATGTCCTCTGATTCTGATCATTTTTCACTTTGTTATTGTGCTAATATACAGGGCTTGTTTCAGGAGATTGGTGTTGCCTACTCAGCTTCGAATTGGCGCTTATTCATTGACGGTTCTAAACGAAGCTTGAAAGCAGTCCTTCTGCATAATGGTAATGTGTATCCATCCATTCCAATAGCACATTCTGTTCAGATGAAGGAAGATCGTGAATCTGTAAAAATATTACTGGAATTATTAATAATTCAATACAATGATCACAATTGGGACGTATGTGGAGATTTTAAAATAATTGCATTTCTTTTGGGATTGCAAGGAGGTTATACAAAGCATTCTTGTTTTCTTTGTTTGTGGAATAGTAGAGCGGATGAGCAGCATTACTTGGTCAAAAACTGGCCAGCTTGCAAAGATCTCACACCAGGTGCTCTAAACTCAGACTGGCCAAGCAGTTTGTTAAGAGTTTGAAATCAACAAGATGTGCCTTTCGCCATATTAGACAGCTGTTCCCGAGCATATCTAAAGCAAAAGTTAGAAGTGGTATATTTGTGGGGCCACAAATAAGAAGAATCTTGGCATCTGAAGTGCTCGAGAAACAAATGTCTGATTTGGAGAGAAATGTTTGGCAAGCTTTTAGAATGATTGTGAAAGGATTTCTTGGAAATCATTGAAGAGACAACTATGCAATGGTGGTGTCAAATTTGATTGAAAGTTATAAAAAGCTTGGTTGCCATATGTCCTTGAAGTTGCATTTTTTGCATTCTCATTTGGATTTCTTTCGGGACAACTTGGGGACCGTAAGTGAAGAGCATGGTGAAAAGTTTCACCAAGATATCCAAGTGATGGAAAAGCGCTATCAAGGGAGGTGGGACGAAGCCATGATGGGAGACTATGCATGGAATTTGGTGCAGAAATGTAACATCACATATAAGTGAAAAAGTTATTCAAATGTTCATTTTTAATAAATGTCCTTACAGTGCTTTTTTGACTTGCTCATATGTAATTTTTTTTAAATTTTGCGTGTAATATTTCAAATTACTAAACCATTATGTTTGTTTTACAAACTTGAAATCGTAATTTCATAAAATTTTAAATAGCGGTAAAATCATTGACATTACAAAATTTTTAATGTATTTTTGAAATCAGCGCCCCGAAAACATAAAAAAACATTATAATATTGTGATAAACACAATTTGTCAAAAAATTTGTTGTCTAGTGTTATTTGTAGACATCAGACATTTTGTTAAAAAGTGCTCTTAGTTATTAATATCAGTGTTCAACAGTGACATCTTAATTTTTGCAGTTAAAGTCACATTTAAAGTATATGAATAATATAGTACATACACTTATTGTTCGTGAGATTAATGTGCTTGGCCTTAAAAAGAACTACTCATTAAAGCAAATTTTGTGTAGCTTGATTGTTTTTAGATGAAAATTTGGTTGATATGCATGCATCAGCTTTTTTATGTCTTTTACTACTTCCTTTTTCCCATGGGGTTTGTGTTATTTTGCCTGTCTTAATTGAGTCAATGCTATTTTTTGGAAAAAAATGTGTTACCCTTAAAAAAAATTTTTTTTTGTAGTAAACATCAAAATTAATTCAATTTTTTGTTTGGCATGAAAGTGTATTGGTATAAGAATAGAATGGGTGAATTTCAGCTTTTAAATTTTAGACCCATTTTTTTTATATGTCTTTAAAGTTCAACCTCTGAAAAATGTAAAAAACAAATTCAAAGCTCTTTTATCATATGAAGTAGTTTTTTTACGACTTTTAAGTTATTTTTTTGGACTCCTTGGGTCTTAAAATACCTGCCTAGCAATTTTCAGCAACCTCCTATAATCACATGCTAAGAAAATAAAAATTAAATAAAATTTTAAGCATGTGCATTGAAGCATAACAAGCAAAAATGGCGTTTTTTAAAATGACCGTTACTTCAAAAATAATGGAAATTTTTAAAAACTTTTTTTTGCATTCTTATTATTTCAGTGAGATCTACAGGTGTGCCAAATTTCATAAAAATATGAAACATTTGGTGTAATTTAAAAAAAAATTTGCTAATTTGGCATGGAATGACCCCATACGAAATTATTAGCCTACTTTGCTTTAGTTTAAAATGTTTATACTTTAATTGCTCGTAGCAAAAAGCTTTATTTTGACATTCGTACGTAATCCCGACGTTTTCAGAACTATTGGTTTAATATCAAGTTGTTGATATATAGAAACCCCAAGAAAGCAAACAATTGGTTAAGTCTGAAGCTGAAGCAAAAAAAGAAACGAACTCTCGTACATTAGAGAAACTTCTCGAATTGCTGCGAATAATTAATCAACAACGTTGGTGTTCACACATCATAACGTACGAAACATTTGATGAAGGGTTTTCGGCAATTGCAGACATTTTAAATCGAGCAGGCAATCGAATTGCCTTTGAAATTTGCCAGTTACTCAATGACGTGTTAGATGCTTGCAACGCCTTAAAAACTGAAGAAAATTATTCACAGTAAGCTTTTTCTTAAATGCAATTTAAAAAATTTGATATTTTAAGCAGTGTTTTATTAAACTTTTGTTTTTATTTTTAGTTTATTCAATGAAAAATTACAAAAAAAATATCTCCATCGCTTAGGGGAATTATTGTTCAGCTCCGTAGAGCCATTGCAAGCCATTGCTGCTGAAATCTTATCAAAATTTAATGATGAAATGCTGCTGGTATGATTCCAATTATTTTCAATATATATTTTTTTCATCCCGTTGTTGTTGTTTTTATACAGCACTATTTTAAAAACGCTTATCAAGTTTGTATTATTTAAAAAGCTTTTTTTGCAATAGCTTTACTTATTCAAAAGCTTATCAGATGGAGTAGTTTTTGATTCATACTAACTAATGGTTCTAATCTGTTCTTTTTTCTGTTTTGTGTTTTTTCTGTCGTTTTTTCTATAGACTTTGTGTCTGATTCAAATAAATAAATAAATAGGGTTATTGATATTTGCAGTATATGTTTCAAAAAGAAAGCATTTGAGATATTGCTTATTAGCAATAAAATTTGCTTATACTCACTGTTGCATCTTTTTTGATCACTTTAGAATAAGATTATTAAGTTATAACTGCGACCTTTCGTTTTTTGTTAATTACTAAAGAATCGATTAGCGGTACAAAACTTTAAGATAGCTTTGAAAAGCGTATTTCTTCCTCGAAGACTTTTCATTTCACATTTATCGGGAGGAATCGTCAGAATGAACTAAGAGCAATTCGATCGTGCTTATATATTCGCTTTCTTAACTAATCAAACGCACTCTCATTTTCTACAAACGCACAAACGGGTCGCTCTTAGTTTTTTTTGACAATTCCTCTCTATGAGTGTCAGATAAAAAGTCTTCAAGAAATAAACACGCTTTTTAAAGCTATCTAATTACTAAAGATTAATTATACAGTAGATTTAATGATACAAAATTTTAAAACTTTTAGCATTTTTTGACTTTTTAAGTACATAGCCGTACCAGACCAAAGCATTTTGGGGCGCAAAACAATTTTGCTCAAATTTTCTTCCGGAAATTCTCGAATCATAATTTCTCGTCATTTTATGGAAATGCTTAAATTTCGCTCTGATTTAATCTGAAGACTATTTTTTTTGGTCTTCACTTGTTTTTTAGTAGTAAATAGAACAGAAAGGATTGGTTTGCGAAATAAAGACTAAAATTAAGTAACCTTCTTCTGCGCCAATAATGCATGGTCGGTGCCCGAAAAAAAATTGATTTTTCCCAAATTTTGACATCTTGGCGGGGGCAACTGCCTCCTTTCTCCTGGCTCGTACGGCTATGTTTAAGGACTTAATAAGATCATTTCTGGAATGGTTTTTATTTTTAACATTAAAAAGAAAAAAATGAACTTTTACGTTTTTCAAAAAGCCCTTGTCAAAGCATCTAAGGAAACAACAAATTTAAACAAATAATCTGTTTTGATTAAAAGTAAACTTAAATAATCTGGTTTTTATAAAATTTGTGGAAAACCTAAAAAGTTATTTCTGCTCTTTTATTTTTAAAAATAAAAACCGTTGTAGAAATAATTTTATGGATTTTAAAGATACCCTCTCAAACCAAATAAAATTTAACAATAATTTTAGCAATAATAATTTATATGGACACCTTTCAAAGATATCTTTATACAATTGTTGTTGAATTTGAGTTTTAAAATAGCTTTTTTTTTATGCAACAACGGAGATGTTTTTATATGTAAGTACAGATGACAGATATTTACTTTAATTTGATTAAACTTTTATTTTTGCAAAACTTCTATATGATTTTTCAAAAAAACTTGTTTTTCTTCGTTCTAAACAAATTCTTATGTATAGATAAGCATTTTAAACGATGTCATGCCCAAATTTTTTGTAACTTCACCAACAACAATGCAAAAAACTGTTAATCCAAATCCGACTGTGGTGAGCCAAGCTGCTGCTGCTGTAAAAAATTTCTCCAAAACAATTGATACTGGTCGGTTGTACCAGCTTACGCGTTTGGTAAATGTTGATAGCTACCGATGTGATTTTAAAGATGAAAGTAATTGTGTGGAAGAAATAGCTCAGGCTCTAGCTGGTGAAAAAATCGATCCAATCGATTTGCAGGTTAGTTACTCTATGTGAATCGTACATACGTTGTATTATTCTTTCGAAAGATGATTTAGCCACTTTGACACTTGGCCAATTTTTTATGAGTTATCCAAACGCTTGAGTATTTCCTACTGTAAAAAAAATTTATTTTCAACGACTCTAGCCAACTATTTAACTAATTTCAATTTGGCGTTTTTGTTTGGTTTGGTGAACTTTTGTGCCTATGTAGTTTAGTTTGGTAAATTTTTATTAATTCATCGGTTTATTAATATCTTAGATTAAAAAAAATTTAATCATGACAAAAGCTCCGAAATCTGTAGTAGGAAACGTAATTGCAATTGTTAACTCAAAAATTCAAAACTCTGTGGACGAGTGGGAATAATTTTTTTAATATAGACATGGCTAGAGCGATTGCTGTTTATCTAAATACAAGTGCAATGACAAAAAAAGGTCTCACTTCCATTAGATGATCTTACAATTAGTTTTTGTCAACAACTTTCTAATACAGAGCCATCCAACTCATGTCTCGCGAGCCGTGTTTGGCCCGCTTAAAGGTTTTTGAATGGCCAGCGCGTATTTTTCCGAAATGACGTAAACTAAATGGGGTAATCGTTTTTCCAAACGAAAATCTTTTTTTCGAAGTGAAGACCAAGAAAAAGTATTTTCCCGAGTTTGAAGGTTAAAGTTTTTTTAATATAGATCTTTTAATACATAGTGAACACCAAAAAAGGTTTTCACTTGTGAAATTCGCCTGCGGTACTGTATTTACTTGGCTCGCGACGATTATCTATAAATCAATAAGGTTTTGAAAGCCCTTTGCTCGATAAGGTTCGACACCCCTGATCTAATGGTTCGGGCAGTTGGTGGATTAATCGTAGCGAAACTTGAAATATTAACATCTCAGCTTACTTGCGTGGCCCACGTGAGGATAACATCTGCCCCACGGGCCGTCAGAGTTTCAGTTTAAAAAATATCAAAACTTTGTATTTATCAGATTTGGGCAAACTTCGGTATTCCGCTTCTTTCGAACAAAGAATTGCCGCCTCGCTTCACGTTGTCTCGAGACATGCGTTTAAGGTGAGGTTCAATTTATGGGAACAAATGCGATCGACCCTGACGCCATGCTATTGTAATTATTCTCAGCTCTGCCCAGCTTGTTAAGCTCCAAGTAAAACCGAACAGCTTGCGAGCAACTCGAAATCAACTGCAGCTTCAAGCACTCGCGGAAGATTCGAGTAATGCTCAAAAAGACCCGGATGCCGCTCAAGAGCTGAATGAGAAAATTGAACGAAGATTGTCGCGAGGACGATTGAGTATGTTTTTTCAATTGTGACCTTAATCTGATGATAGTTCAATTTTGTCTCGGTTTTATCGTGCTCCTGGTTTTTTGTTTTATAATATTTATAAAGAAAGAATGAGGTTGACTGTGCTAACAGAAATGTGACGTAAATATCCAAGAAAATTTTCGAGCCTAGTTTTTCATTGTTATGTCATTTCCAAGTTGTTTTTTGAAGTAACAAGCGTGTTTTTAATTTACTTTTTGTCAGAGAAGCAAAAACGATGCGATTCTTTCAAGTTTATCAAGCCGAAGCACGAAGCCACTGATGCTGCTCGGCAGGAGGACGATGCCGAAGCTACAAACCGAAGGTTGAATTTTCTTCCATACCATTGAAATGGCACCTCTACCGGTGGCGAAAGATTTTTGTTTGTGGTGAAAGGCCATTTTCACATGGGGGTTGATTTTTTGTTTTTCAGTCTCTTAGTAAAAAAACTCTGCTTTTTCAATTTTAAAAGATGACGAAAAAGTTAACCTAGTACGTTTTACCCAAATTTAAAATTTTTTTACACATTTTAGATACAATTGTAAACGAAATTTAATAACAAGAGTTGTGTAAAAAAAATTAGGCCTATGGTTTAACTCTATTTTGTCCGTAGAAAATTTTCTTAAAAAGTGACGCACTTTTTTATAGTTACGCCGCCTTGCGCTGATGTTAGGCCAATATTGAGTTTATTTAAGTTATTGCTTGTAAATCATAATTATTTGATAATTTTTGTTTATTGTTGATGTCAAAACTGGAAAAATTGACGTTTGTTTGCAGCTGCCAAGCTCTTGCGTATCTTGAAGTTAACTTCAAAAATTATCTTGAAATAAACTGCGGATAACCGATCGTTAAAAATGCTTTTCAAATGGAAAATTTGTTTTTATTGTTTAAATTCAAATAGCAAATTTTGTAGGAAAAGATCTTTGCCCCCATCAAATTACATTACTGTTCCGTGGGAAAATCTGAACTGTGAGTACTGGAAATTTTATTCACTGTAGTAGTTGTTCCCAACTGTAAAAGTGAAGGCGGAAGAAAGTCGACGATTTGTAAAGTATTTTGTTGGCTGTATTAAAATCCATGAACAGCGTTAAGTGACTCATATAGTCATCCTACTACAAATTTGCACACATAAATAATAAATATAATAAAAAAAACCTTGTATTTTTAATTTTTATGTATGACCAATGACAAATTTTCACATTTAATGAGAAGTATAAATTCAACTATTTCTTCTTTTGATTAAAGAAGAAATAGTTGAGTTTATTTGAAACAAAAAAATTTAACGTAATTTTCCTACCAATAAAAAATTATGTGTCCGGCCTTTATGGACATTTTGTACTTTTTTGCTTGTATAGTTGAAACCATAACTACCGATTTATTCATTTTTTTGTTAAATTTAAACACAAATTACATCAATATATTTAATCAGAAAAAAATCTTTCTGTGCCACATGCTTAATTTTGTCGGTGGGTAGCTCAGTGTGATAACAATTTGACTTGAAAGTAGAAAGACACGAGTTTAATGCTCGGTCTAGGTGAGTGATTTCTGTGTTGCTCTTGAGAAAAGAACTTTACTATCAATTCCTCAATGGGTTACGTCTTGCTTACTTGTTGCACTCTCCCTGCTGGATCCTTGATTGTCTTGATTTAAAAAAAAATTGATATATTTCAAATGCTAATATGTCGATTCGTACTGTTGTGTTGATTTATTTTAGGGTCGAACTTTAAAAAATCCCTCCATGATCTGTCCATAACAGTCCAGTTTGAAAGAAGAGCAGAGCCATATCACTTGGACATTGAAAGGTGATTTTACTGTTGTTTGGTTGAGTATTACCTATTTGTCTGTTTGCAAATGAGTTTTTCCCGCGTTCATCAAACGAAAAAAACTTACTTTTGTAAACTTGCTTTTATTCTTGTTCGGCGTAAAAAGAATAAAAAAAGCAATCAACTTTCTAAAAGCTGTTCTAAGAATTGTTTTGAAAAAGTTATTTTGATTTTCCGAATGTTTTACAAAATTTCAAACTTTAAATGCAAATTATTGAAAATCAAAAAACGCTACTATAACTTAATCAACACAATTAATGTGAAAAAACATTTAAAAGGGATCCAGGCCGAAGCGGATGCAACATGTGAAAAATCAATTCTCAACGGTACAATGCATTCTCTAAAAATCACAATGTAACCGATTAAATGTAGTTTCAATGAGTAAAATAGATACAATAAAAAAGCGACTAAAATTTCAAAGACCTTTTCAATGCTGCTTCACCGTCCCTTTCGATGAAATTTATTCCAAATGGTTCGCTGCCGTCCGAAATTCAAATTTTCAATTCTCTTTTTGATTGATGATTTTTCAATGTTGACTGTTAATATTTAAGCTCGTAATTGTAGATTATTTATTAGAATTTCCATTTCCAAAAGAGTTATTTCATGGAATTCTCACCTTAACTTTTCGCGCTGCCTATTCGCCTTAGAGGTTACGATAAGTTATGCCTGATGAGATCCATAAGACCGAAATAGGCCTGTCGCATAATCATTGTCCTCTCTGTTAATTTGTTTTAGTCGCTTTTTTACTGTTCCTATTTTACTCATTGAAACTGCATTTAATCGGTTACATTGTGATCTCTTTAGAGAATGCATTGTAGTGTCTAAATGCAAACCTTTATTTATTTTACGTCCAAATAGTTTATTACAATGCGCTGTACACCAGCTGTAATCCTAATTTTTTTTCGGCGGGAGATTGAATGTTTTAATGCAAAACACTTCTAAATTGATTTTTCGGGCGCCATAATTAATATCATTTATTTGTTTCCCAATCAGCGCGCAAATAACCACACGATGCGACAAATGATTAGAAATTACAATTTTCTAAACAGCAACTGACAAGGAAAATGGAGGTAGCGAAATGACCAAAACAGTCTTCAAGTCTACTATTACCTTAATCAATAAGCATTGTACAGTAACTAAGTTAAAAATCAAACTAACACACACACGCAAACAATATTTACGAAAAAAAAAGATAGAGATTTACTTACATTTCAAATTAAGATACAAACAAGATGCAGAGAGTTTAATATATCTAAATAGCAAGGTAATTACTGTATTTAAAAGAGAACGTTTTAATTTCGATTTAAATGCTTCTATGGTCTTGCAGTTTTTGATTATAGATTCCAAGGAGTTCCAAATCTTTGGACCTCGAAATTTTATAGACCTTTGTAGTTTTTTAGATTTGAAAAAGGGTGAAAAGTATTTGTTTGCAGCTTTACTTCTTGTATTTTTAACGTGGGTGTTATATAAGGGCATAAAAAAGTTGTTGAAGATAGATGCGAGTTTTTGGTTTTTAAAGTTAAAAACAAAAATTGCTGTTTCTGATTGTGTTAGGTCTGGTAATTTACGTAGTTTTAATTTACTATAATAAGGTGTAGCTCTATCGCTCCATTTACCACCACTAATATGTTTAATTGATTTGTTTTGTAAAGTAGTTATTTTATTGTAGTGTGAGTGAAATGTTGAGCTCCATATAAGTAGTCCGTAGTAAAGTTGAAAATAAAAGAAAGCACAGTGTAAGCTAAGTAGAGCTGACTTACTTAGATATGTTTTAACTTTATTTAGAATTCCAACTGTTTTTGATAATTTATTTGTTAACATTTTAATGCGCTGTTCAAACGTAAAATAATTATGTAATAAAACGCCTATGTATTTTGAGCTATTAACCGTAGAAATTTTAGGAACAAAGTTAGATGTTGTATTACTAGCTTTAACTTTATTATTAAAATTCTTTGGTTTGATTAAGATCATATTTGATTTAGACAAATTTAGGGTTAATTTATTAGCCATCATCCACTTATTTAAAGATTCGATTTCAGTGGTTATTTTTTTGTGTAAATGATAAAGACTTTTATCATGTAAATTAAACAAGTGTAATCCGCAAATTGGGCTGGAAGAGATGCTGTTGTTAATATCATATTATTATATACAGTAAAAAGCAATAGACCAATACTGAGCCTTGAGGCACTTCACAGTTGATATTTTTTAATAATGATTGCTGATTTTTGATGCTTACATATTGAAATTTATTGGACAGAAAAGAAGAAAATAACTTAAAGCAACACCACGAACACCATAATTGACATGTTTATTTGGCAATATTTTATAATTCACTGTGTCTGGCTTTTTTAAGATTAAGCATAACTAGGGCTTTATAATTATTATGATTAATGTTATCAAAACATGTAGTTAGTAAATTAATTAATGCATGCGATGTTGAGTGATTAAACCTAAATCCATATTGGGATACGAAGTATAATTGAGTGCTTGTTGAAAAATTTGGTTCTGGTGTGTATTGCTTTTTCGAAAATTTTAGAAATAGGAAAAAGAATGGATATTGGGCGATAATGGCTAAGGTCCGTTTTTTCTCCGGATTTCTTGATTGGTAAAACCTTAGCATTTTTTAGAGAATTAGAAAAGATACCCAGTTAAAATGAAAAATTAAATAAATAAGATAGAGGAGTAGCAAGAACATTAGCTGATGCTTTCAAGAAAAACACAGAAATCTTATCATATTCGCTTGATTTTGTAAAATTGCATCTAAGCTGAAGTTTTACGTCCTAACTTTAAAATTGTAGTTTCTATTTGAGGTCCAATTGAGGGTTTTCTGCACAGCTTTTGAAAAAATTTGTGTCCTTGCAAACATAATTGTAGATTAATTTTTTTGTAAAGTTTGTTTATAATGAATTGATCAATTAATAATATAAGAACCTTATTTTATGAATGTATTTAGACAAACCTTTGATGATCAAAGAGTTTATGAATACAAAGATGTTTGTAAGTTCAATGCGGTAATTGATGGTTGTCTATGTGGCTTATTAATATTTTTTTGAAAAATGTTGTGTTCTACGTACGACGCGAAAAAAGTGTTTTAGAAATGGTAAAACATTATTGAAAATGCCATCCTCTAAAATCAGTAGTTCTTAAACTTGTGGGAAGTCCCGAACACCGCAAGTATTGCACAATGTACATACATTCACCGAACCCTTCGTTAAAATTTCAAAATATTCAATAACATTAATTAAATGACACAGTGACGTTTGGTGTTGTGTAAAAATATTAAAATTACGCACAAGCAATCTTCTCATATAATCATCCACATATATATAATTACAACTGTATTAGGTCTACGCTAATTTATTTAGTTTTTATTAAGTACCGTAAACTGTGCTTCATCTTTACCGAATCCCAGAGGCAAACCAACCGAACCCCAGAGGCTAACCAACCAAACCCCTGGGATTCGATCAAACCCATTTTAAGAACCACTGCTCTAAAACGATGATTTTTAACCGGGGGGGTACGCTTTTTTTGGGGTCTTTGAAAAGTTTTGAGAAAAGCGTGATTATTGAATTACGTATTCCAACTTCAAATTTATGCTTTATTCCAAATTGATATTGAAGATTGACGTTTCGCAAAATGATCATTTCTTTTTCGACTTGATACGAAGACTTTTTAGGCTCTCGATTTGAAGTGAAGGCCTTCCGGTGTTCACTGAACTTTCGAGAAAAAAGACCATTTTTTAGCCTTTAATTCAAGTAAATACTTTTGTATCTTTTCTTTATAATACAATACAATATCTGTTCGGGTCGGTATAAAAACCCATGGCGGTCTGTGTTTTGGAGTCGGGGTGTCTTTCTCGACCATGCCTCCTTAAATAGTTTTGGAGTCGGGGTGTCCTCCAAAACTATTTAAGGAGGCATGGTCGAGAAAAATTAAAGAATCATTTTTTCTTTATTGACTCTACAAATTTTACAATTTTTAAAACTCTTTGTATAATCGAGATTACTTTTTTTTTTTACTTTAACATAATTACATTAATTATCTTGATTTTTATATCTTCTTTTGTGCCGGTTCTTTGCTTATTTGACAATTGATTAAAATCAGTTTTTGTAATTTTTTGGTCGTCGTGCTTATCATTAAACCTCTGCTACAATGTATTTTGACTAACAATTTTCCGTCTGAAAAAGTGTTAGCTACTGTTCTTTATATTTTGCTCGTACCTAGCTTCTATTTGTCCGTTTACAAGATAAGAAGATTTTGCTTTTCCTGTTTTTAAAAGCAATTTTCAACGTTTGACTGGTCAAGTTTTTTTGTTTTTTTTAGTGTGCGTCATTATTACGACATTGTGTAGGTTAAAAAAAAGCTAACAGATTTAAAAAGCTATTTTCAGCATTGGACAGCAGCATGATAGTCGAAAAAATAGCCTTAAAACACCATGAAAGTGACGACGATCAATTCGTCGCTTCAAATGCGACTGAAGAACCCGCCCAACCAGCGCAGTACGTCATCAATTTTTTTCAGTGTGCCTCTTTTTTTTATTTCGCAATATTAACTTGTTAAGGAAAACAGTTTTTGTAATTTAGATCGTAAAAAATTAGTTAATCTGCAAACAATCCCAAAGCAAGGAGATTTTCCCAATTTGGTCAAACAGTGAGCTTGGAGTCAGCGTGCGTGATGCACCATGACGCTAATGGCATTCTTTACTCCTATCGCCGCTTAACTTAAAAAATTTCTTGCTATTTTTGTAACTGACAGGTTTCTTCAAAAATGATTTTAAATCTTTGTATTTGTTGCGCGGCCAACTACAATAGAATTTTGCATTAAACAAATTGTTGTTTTGTTTGCAATAAGAACTTGTTGTGAAGTTACATTTTTAGGCAAACCGTTACACCGGAGCAAAGGTCACAAACACGACAATCAATTTCAATTATAAAAGCAAGACGGAAGTCCTTTTCAAAACCAGATGTACTTCAGCATTTTCGTAGCAGGGCTTCAGCGATATCGAAAAAATCGGACACAGTGTCACTTTCTAATTCCAATTATTTTATAGGTGAGCTTGATTTTATTAAATTCTATTGAATCTTACAGTTAACCACGTTGTTTTATACTTCTTTCCTATTTCAAAGGCTTTGTTGAACCGTTGGAAAAAGTTTGCGATAATTGCTGCAATTCAATATTTAACAAACAGCTCTAAAACTAACTTTTACCACAAAAAAATAGTACAATTTTTGACTCATTTAGTTTGTTTATTGTTTAAGCATATCCTTAAACGTTTTTGACGTTGCGATCAAGATCAAAATCCGGTTTAGAAACATTTTTGAAAACTTTGCAGGTTGCTAGTTCAATTCCTTGCTTATGCACCTCGTATTTACGTTTTTAAACAGGCAGTTATGAATTCAATTTCTTCAGGTTATTATTTAAAAAAGTTCTGTATAAAGTTTATTAAAAGTCATAATTGAAAAACGCAGTTGTTCGAGCTTCTTTTATACATTCAACAGTTTGCAAGTTCGAACCCTGTTTAAGTCAAGCAGTTATCTTTTTTTTTATATCCGTTGAATTACGCCCTTTAATATAACGATATTTTGGCCTTAAACAGAATCTAATAGCATTTTCTAAGCTTTTCATTTACTTAAACCTGCACCATGCAGCATATCTATTGATTGCTAATTTCTTCTTAAAGATCAGCCTCGCAGTAAGAGATCAGATTCTACACAATTGAAAGGAACTGAAGTACATGGTGAAGGTGAGAGTTTCCTTCCAGTGGCTGCAGAATCAGGGTCGAAGAAACTTGGCCTGGACAACCACAGTTCAATTGCGTTGGAAAATGAAGCCGATCGTTTTGATATATTTGATGAGACTAACGTAAAATTTTTATTGTAGTAGTTAAATTAGCTTATTATAGTTAGTTAGGCTCGTAGGCTCGTATGTCTTTTTGCAAAAACAGAACGTTTACTTTTTATACAGATGTATTTCTTAAAGAGCTGCTGACTATTAGAAAAGATTATATCTAAGCATGAATAAGAAAGTAATAGCATGATTAGAATGTGTAAAGTTTTGGAGTTTTCCTTGCAATTGTCATCTGTAGATTATTCATAATGTTTCTTCTATGGTCCATACTTTTGATCTTTTCTATTTTGTCTGCAAATATTTTTTTAGAGAAGTTATAAAAAAATTTTTTTGCAGATAACCAAATTAAAGCTGTCGATTGAAGCAAATTTGCTTTTTATGAAAAACTTGTTTAGCAACAATATTAACAATGTCGAAATTTTTTCCGCTTTCTTTTTTGCTTAGTTAAGCTGTTTATTCGGGATCAAGTTTCTGTTTCTAACCTTAATTATAATTCACCGTTGTCGGCAGAATAGCTTAGTCTGACAACACTTTGACTTGCAAACAAAAGGACGCTAGTTCGATGTTTAGTCTACCTAAGTGATTTTATACTCTCTAGAAATTCACTACACGACCAATTCTTCAATGAGTTTTGGTTGTTTACCTTTGATGTTGACAAAAATCAACTGCCGCCAACACGTCCGTACAAAAAAAAAAAAAAAATACTCTGTACAGATTGATTATGAATTCGTTTTTCTTGCTTTTAATCAAAAGTATTTTGTTGATATTACGATGTTCGGACTTTTGCATTGTCACCAATTTCTCCGGTTACTTTACAAATTAAGGAAAAAACTCTGTGATAATAAGCGATTTTTCTTGAAACGAAATTGTTGTCACAACAGCCTCAGCTTCGGTAGGAGTCGGTTCAAGTCTATTTTAAAACGATATAATACAATGAAAGTAAAATTTTATCAATATTTTTCAGGGCTGCGGAATTTAAAGATTAATTAATCGATTAATCGTTAATTAATTTACAGATTAAATTTTTGTTTAACTATTAATCGAATTCAAATTTTATTTTCAACCCATCTGGATAAATGTATCAACATCCAGAAAAATAATAGTGATAACAGTAAAATGGCAACAGAGAAGAACTGATTTATTAAATATAAGCCTATATCAGGTAAATTACAAGAACATTTTGGATTTAAATTGTTGGCTGACTATAATATCAAAAATGCTGGCCAAGTTTATTGCATTCTTAGTGACAAATCGTTTGCATACCATGGATCTAACAGGTCGCGAACTTACCTTAAAAAAAACACTTGCTACAATATTCAAAACTTCAGCTTGCAAAGTCAGCTTCATTTAGTCAGTTAATAAATGCACTGCAGAAATTTTGATTTAATCGAAATTAAATATTAATTAATCGTTAATTTCCTAAAAGTTAACTATTAAAAATAAATTAATCGTTAATATTTTTACTACGAGTATTAAATTAATCGTTAATAATCGTTAATCTCGTAGTTTTCGGTACTGAATCATTATTTCTCGGGTACCGATACATTTAGTCAGTGTTTCGCAATCTGTTCGCGCCGCGGCACACTTTGGGTCCTTTAATAAATTATCCGCCACATTTGGACCAGAATGAAGATTTTTTTTGGTCTTCAATAAGTTTTTAACGCTTTCCTTTACCAGAGGCTTCATACAACGTACTATATAAAAGTTCAGTATATAAAAGTGCGGACCTTTTTCTGTTCTTCACTAGATTTTAAACGTTTGTTTGTTTTCTTCATTAAATTTTGAACTTTTTTTTTATTTGAATGATTCCGTTATTTGCTTTCTTTCATGTTAAGTTTGCAAATTTTGGATATTGCGTCCGCAACGAGATTGGGGACAGCTGATCACCAAAAAAAGGTCTTCGTATGACACAATGGGAATTGCATTGAATTTTTTTAGGGTTTTTGGTCGCTACTTCAAAGAAACATAATTTTTTTTCATGCATACCGTTCAAAAGCACCGGACTAATGTTTTTTAAAAAAAATTCGCGGCACAAAATTTGAGAATCACTGAATTAATTTTTAACTATACGAGTTACCCAGCCTATCATTTTTGTTGCAGTTCTTATCTGAACAGTCTTTTTTTTTTGTTTAACTTTATGAAGTATAATTGATATTTTTGATTAAATATTGAAAGATAGGTAAAAAATGTCTACATTTTTCTCAAAATAAACTTAGAAGAAACTTCAAAAGAAGGGTGCATTGATGCTTATTGAGATAAAGAATCTTTTACTTTGCTGATAGTTTTATGACCAAGAATGCTGCAGTCACCATGTATCGGTGAAACTTTATTGTCTTTTTGTTTGATGTATCAACTGTCCTTTATGCGAGCTCATTCTCGGTTTAAATCGATGTGCTGTTTCGTAAAGTATTCGAAAGTGAAATGAACCAAACGAATGTGCACAATCAAACATCTTTCAAATCGTTTGTTATTTTATTGATTCGCTCGTCATCAGTTATGTGAAAAACAACCGTTAAAGTTTTGGTGCTACTATAACGTGAGGTCTACCACACTACTGGGTCTCGGAGGATGTAAAAATACCTAAAGAGGACGTCATTGTAGGAGGACGCTGGATTAAGAGTGATAGTTGACCTCACGCTATGGTAGCATTATGGTTTTTGTGCTTCCTTGTTACAAAAAGGCACTTGTCTTAAATGGTTTCAAAATTATGTTGCGTGCAGTCACTACAATGTAAATTGTGAAATCTATTAATTTAAATTAATTTAGAAATCTGCAGCCGTGGTTCGAGATGCAAATAAATCGAATACTTCAGTTTTATTTCAAGGCAACGAATTACTCGATCAAACGGTTTGTCGATTTTTTACTGCTTGAATATGGCTCTATTTCCAATTTCACTCCTTTTGTATTTCTATCTAATCGTTCACCTGACTCGTGATCACTTTATTTCAGATGATGAAAATTTGAATGCTGTTGTTTGAAATTGCTGTGGTTCTATTAAGTTTTTATAAAAAAATGCTTCAAACTATCGACAGAAAAACCATTAAAAGTTTAAATAGTTTTTTCCAAACTCTAAAATGACAAATATTTTACAATTAAATCAATTAGTTTGGCGTAATTTTCACGCAAGTATTTCTCTTTTAGGTTAGTTCAAAATCAATCATACTCCAACCACCTTTTAATGTGACAAAGACTTCTAAGACAGGTATTGCTGGTCAAGGACCTAGGTCAAAACTAGCCCCATTTGAAGTTTCATCGGCCTTTTCTACACGCACAAGCACGTCGATGAGAGTCGTTGGTGATTATCTTGATGGTTCCGCTTCATCTAAGACTGTTTTGGCAGCTTCCACTTCTAAGGAAAGAGTGAAATTTGTTGATGAAATTCCTACCACTAAAACAAGAGCTGTATTTCATAAAGCTTCAGAAAAGTTTGTGGACGAACCTTTGAAAAAACAAGAAAAAACTGCGATTCCTCTTTCTGTTACAATTGACCTTTCTGACATGGTAAACGCTACTCAAAAATCTTCGGACAAACAGCAAAAAACTTTTGAAATGTCTGAAATTCAGGTACGATTATATCAGTGAGGACTGATTTTTCAGTTTGTATATAGTTTTCTAGATCATTGTAATATTAGGTTTTCAGACGTGTATCTAATTTTCTATAAACAAATTTCGGGGTACAATCATGGTACAAAAATATTTTTCAATACTGCTTCATAAAAATGCTGTTTTTTAAATTACCAAGCCAAGATTATACTGCAGATGGCTGAAAGCAGCAATTAATATTATACAAATGAGATAGAATGCCACCAAAATTTATATAGCAATGACTAACGTCCTGCAGTTTTTGTGAAAATATTTTAAATAGCTTTTATTGTAACTAGTGATATAGTTCCCGGGACTCTTAGCGCATAGCTTGAATCAAGAGACAAATAGGGCAAATCGTTATGCAATAACTTTTGCCATGCTTTCAATTTCATTGTTCGCTCACAGTCGATTTGTAAAGTTTCAGTTTGTAAGTAAACTGAAAAATTGACTTTTCCGAGAGATGCGTACAAAAGTGGCACAGCCCAACGCCAATAAATCACCACTCTTGCAAAGTTACCTACATATAGTAAACCCTTATATTTACATGCCACCATGCCTACTATACTTGAGACACACACACACACACGCGTGACACTAATCACCTCTTTAACTGTAGTCAAGTATCAACACAACACCACTAGTCTGTGAAAAAAAGCCTTTAGAAGCGGCAGAGTTAATCCAAGAGAGTGTGAATTTAGATTGGCTTCATTGAGGGGTTAAAGATGGCTACTGTATTAAATATCCTTGAAAGAGGGACAACAACAATAGCAACAACAACAGAATAACTTTTATTGAAGTTAATCTTTCAAATCCCAGAAAATTTTTACAAATCTTTTTATCATATCAGATGCAATCAAAACTACTTTTCTTTTTGATTATTGAAGCATCCAAAACATCAATTTGGGTCGCTTTTTCCGCTCTCTTGACCTAGAGCCTAGTAGTTTCTTGTAGTCGAAAAAGCAGTTGCCGAACGACAAAACGCTTTTGACTGTGGCCACCTCGGAAGAGCTCCGAAAATCTCTACTTCTAAACTCGCGCAACTCTATGTCTCGCTTCTTTGGGAAAAGTCTGCTCTCGCCTTTACTTTATATATATATACAATAAAAGTGGTAAGGTTATCAGTAGAGAGCTTAATAAAACTTATAGCAACAGATTAAATTATAAAAGTCCCAAATTTTTATTAAATTAAAAAAATCTCAACAGCCTATTTCATCTTTACGGCTCATCAGGAGGTAACTCTTAGATTGAATAGCTTCTAGTTGAATAAGAGTTATCTCGTGATGAGCCGTAAAGATACAAAAAAAAGTCTTTTCTTTCACGAACCTTTGGTGTTTTGATTTATTAATAGTATCGCCTTGAAACTTATTTTTTATATGATTATTTCAAATTATATAGCCTTTTTTTGTATTTATTCTTAGACGAAGCCAATCAAAGGTCCTTTCGCAGAAAAGCGTTTTATAACTGAAATCTCTTCTGTTCCGGTGAGTTACTAATTTGCCGTTCGTTTAGAAAAACTTGGCTATAGAGCAATAAAGATGGACTATTTTTCAATCTTTGCGTTTAATCTTATATGAATATTTATTTCGATAGCTGAATATTAAGTCTCGCATTTGACCCAGCCTGGAGTCGAACCCATGTCGAAATGAAATAACACAAGCTGACCCGAAAAGTCGTAATATCACCTGCCTGTAATCGTAGTGATAATTCGAGAACATAAAAATATTTTAGCGTATATATCTATTTTCATCAAGAAAACTTTTTTTGTAGAGAGGAATTAAAATTTTTAGGAAAGACTTTGGTTTTAATTTTGCATTAATATCTTTGTGTAGAATTCGGCAAGCGTCGTCATTGAAGGAAAACGACCGAAATCGCCTTTGGCAAAGCTCCGAAAACCGACGGTCACCACCTTTGCACTCGATGACAGGGTGAGTTCGTCTACGCGTGTTTCATTTCCCAGCTACTAATTCCTGAATTGAACTATTCCTTTTGATCGTGAATCGCAGATAAAGTGACACGACGTCATGCAGATTGTGACGAAACAAACCTTTTTGTGTGTCAAAAGCCAAAACGATGCGCGTTCTCGTAATAAGAAGCAAACTCAGTGTTTTTGTCTTATGTGAACCGTGGACTCCTAAATAATAGAATTCTATTATTTTAAGAATCCATGGTTAACCTATATTAGTCAATTAAAATTAAAATTCGTTATATCTGCACTCAGTATAAATTAAAATTAATGTCTTCAATTAGCAAAACCCATGAAGATTTGCAAGAGCCGCGAAAACCTTAATTTACAGTTTTACCAATTTCTTTAAACCTTCGCTTAGGCCAATGGTTCCCAACCTTTTTTAATGCCCGGCATCCCTAAAATATTTTAATATGTTCTCGCACCCCTTACAGAACATGTAATGATTAAAGTTGAAAGCGACCTAGAAAATTTGCATAAAAAATTTTTAATAATGTACTATACGAATAAAAATAAAATACATGGAAAAAAAATGCAATAAACTGAACTTTGCATGAACTTTACAAAAAATTAAATTTTTATCTATGTATAATTTTTTTAAAAAAGCTAAAGAATTTAAATTTAAAAGGCACTTCAAATTTAATGACTCTTTTGTTCCTGTTTATTGCTTAGGAGTTTTTCAAAACGTGGCACTTTGTTACTGATAGCAACCCGCATGTCTGCCTGTGCATTCAAGCGATTTCTAGATTTTGTCTTGATTGACAGAAGGGCACTAAATCCAGACTCGCATAAGTAAGTCGTCGCGAATAGGATGAGCACACTTAGTGCTTTTTCACAAAGTTTTGGAAACATGTCCATTGCCAAGCACCAATATTGTTCCAGGGTTTTGCTTTCAAACTGCATTTCAAAAACACGATTTGTGCGCAATTCAATAGGATTGTCCTTCAACCTTTCTCATCCGACATATAATCCAAATTAAAGGAGTATGGATTAATAATCCATTCTTCAATAGTTTGCAGTTCTTCTTCAAAACATCCATCAAATGACTTTGATAGTATTTCCAAATGATCCAGAATTTCTTCACACACACTGGGAATTAGGCACTCATAGTCATCAATCATTTCTTCGAGTGAGGCAAAATTTAAAAGATTACCTCTTTTAACTCGTCGACACCAGAGATGTAACTTTTCTTTGAAAGCATTTAACTTTTCACGGCATTTTAAAATGCTTATATTTTTTCCTTGCATAGAAACACTCAGGTCATTCATACGAGTGAAAATATCACTTAAATAGGCTAGCATTTGATTGAATTCTTGTGATTCCATTTCTTTGGAAAGATCATAGTCACGTTCCTTTAGCAAAGCTTTGACTTCTCGCAATTCGAAGAAGCACGTTAAAGCTCTCCCACGTGACAGCCAGCGGACTTCCGTGTGTGGAAAAGCAAAACTAAATGCTCACTTCCAAAATCTTGACAAAGCGACTTGAAGAGGCGGTGGTTCAAAGCACAATCCCTAATTAGGTTGATGGGCTTAATTTATGAATTGTAATCTAAAAAAATATAGGTTAAGTTAATTGGAACGAAAGTAACGTTAGAAGTAAAATACTATTAAGTTCAACAACTGTTTATTAGAGACACAAAAGAAATGATCACTGCACAAACACAGAATGAATCATGGCATGCTTAATACATGGCACAATATGTCACATTTTCACGGTCGTAAAAACTTTACTACTTTTCTCTCATAAACTTAACTTACACATAGGCTAAAAGCTATAATCACCTCATTCAAAACTGATAAAAGCCAATTGAAACAAGTTATAAAAATTTATACTGAGTATTGCTTAAGAAATAAGCTAAAATATAAAACAATACTATATTCCATTTCAGTATGTACGTGAAGTAGCAGATAATCTTTTCATGTACTTACTAATTTTGGACAACAACAACAACAATTTATTTGCTTTAGCAATAAAATTGATAATATATGGTAAGGTGTTAGGCATATGAAAACAAACAATTAACTTTTATACTATACCATTTACAAATCTATTTGGAAAAAATGAAAATCAATTTGGCAGAAATGAAATTCAATTTGGCACAAATGAAAATCAATTTGGCATAAATGAAATTCAATTTGGCACAAATGAAATTCAATTTGGCAGAAATGAAAATCAATCAATTTGGCACAAATGAAAATCAATGTGGCACAAATTAAATTCAATTTGGCAGAAGTGAAATTCAAATTGACATTAATGAAACTATATCCTGTTTTTTACTTGCTATTTTCATATTTTGGCATAATTTAAAAAAATTTTCTTTTTTAAATGCTTATAATATGCATGTATATAGTTTTATTATATATTAGTAACAAATAATACAAATATGTACATATATAGCAACTCCATTGGAGACCCTATATTTAGACCCAATATTATAGAGAACTAAAATTATGGAGAATATATATATATATATATATATTATAGAAATCTAATTATGGAGACTATATATACATTATGGAGACTTAATTTGGAGACCTAATATATGTAGAGACCCTATATTATCTATATACGAATATATACATACTGTAATATTGTTATAAATATGACTTTTTTGCATAAAAGCATATAAATATATACAAATCAATAATATTAGGTCTCCAAAATTAAGTTTATATAATATATGTATATATTCTCTATAATTTTAGGTCTCCATAATGTTGGGTCTAAATATAGGGTCTCCAATGGGGTTGCTATATATGTACATATTTATGTTATTTGTTACTATATAGTAAAACTATATACATGTATATTATAAGAATTTAAAAAAAAAATTTTTTTTAAATTATGCCAAAATATGAAAATAGCAAGTAAGAAACAGGATATAGCTTCATTAATGTCAATTTGAATTTCGTTTCTGCCAAATTAATTTTCATTTGTGCCAAATTGAATTTCATTTGTGCCAAATTGAATTTCATTTTTGCCAAATAGACTTGTAAATGGTATAGTAGACATACACATTGTATTCAAATAAATATGACTTATGAAGTAAACTGGACAGTGAAAGACCAATTAATGGTCATCAAGTCAAGAACTGTCCATAGTCTATTTTTATATTCATTACTGGTAGTATTATTCAAATAAAAAAAACAAAAAAAACTTGGAAGATACTAGTATTTTGCAATATACACAAGTTACTCATATCAAAACAAGAAAAATACACACGAAAAAGAAAAAAATACGAGAATATATAATATTTTCAGGGTAGTAACTTGCATTATAAACATAAACACACAGAGAAAAAAATATGCAACAACATAGCTTTGATCAGGGAATACAATTAATATTTATTTATCGACATCAATTTTATATATCTATTAAATGAATACTTGGATAATAATTTAATATTAATTGAAATTTTATTCCATATTTTTATTCCATTATAAGAAAAAGAAGTTTGCCCACGATGCGTCTTCATTCGTTGAAGATATAAATTTTTATTGGAAATAGATCTTGTAAAATGATGGTGTTAGAAGCTTAAATATTTAAAATAGTCATTAAACACACTTGGAAGTCTTTTATGATAAAAAGAATGCATAAACTTTGCCATTTCAAGTTCATTTGTATTTGTAATATTTTCATTGATTTATACATGGAGATCATTTTAACATAATCTTTTAAAAACTTAAAGTCCATTATGCAAATAATTTTATTTTGTATTACATGTATATGTAATTTTCTCATTATAGATTTTGTTTGGTTTCCCCAAGCAGTGATTCCATATTTAAGGTATAGATACACAAAACTGTAGTAAAGTTTTATCAAAGTTTTCTTATTAATGTAGTGTTTAATTTTACATAGAATTTCAGCTGCTTTTGAAAGCTTATTTGCAATGTAATTACAGTGTTTGCTCCAAGATAATTCTTCATCAATTATTATCCCTAAGTATTTTGTGTAGTTTGAAAAAGGTATATCATGACCACCAACTGTTAAAGAAAAGTTGTTTGTATTGTTTTTTTAAACAACAAAATAAGTGGTTTTACTATAGTTTAGAGACCATCGATTGTATTTTACTCATTCATCAACAATCTTCAATTCTTTATTTACAAGTTCCTGTAGTTTTGCTATGTTTCTATCTTTAAGTATTAGTACTCTATCATCAGCAAATAAATTTACTTGAAATTTGGTTTGAATTGGTAGATCATTAATATAAATAGAAAACAACAAGGGTCCAAGTCTTGAGCCCTGTGGAACACCACATAGCACTGTGCTTAATTGAGATTTAGTTTTGTTACATTCAGTATGCTGCTTTCTATTGTACAAGTAGTTACCAAGAAGCTTATGCATTTTTCTTTTTATGCCATATGATGCAAGTTTATCTAAAAGAATTTTTATGATTTACTGTATCAAAGGCCTTTGACAAGTCTAGAAATATACAGCAAGTATGATATCCTTCATCTTGATTTCTTTGTAATGTGCTGATTAAGTCTGTTGAAGTCATTTCTGTGGAAAAACCTGGACGAAATCCAAATTGTTGCGTAGTGATAACATTATTCAATGAAAAAAATTTTTCAAGTCGAGAATATAACAACTTTTCAAAGATTTTCGATACAGCAGAAAGTATAGAAATTGGTCTATAGTTACTAGCAATGTCCTTTCTACCACTTTTATGAATTGAAGTTACTTTGGTATGTTTACATTACTTTTAATACAAAACAAAAAACTGAAAAGCCATCTTGCATCCCTGGCCATCTTGCTAATTGCTATTTATAACTCTAGTGGTCGCTTAAATACGTAAATATTTATGAACGGTCGCTTAAATACTTATGTAAATTTGTGCAGAAATCAAGCGGAGGTATTTCCGATGCGAAATCTTTACATTTGGAAATGATCAAAGTTACAAAGTCGATTTCTTTTGAAAATGACGTAAGTCAGTGTGTTGCTATGCATATAATCGCCATCGTATCAGCCATTAACCTTCCACTTTGCTGGCGTTCAAAGTAGAGAAGACTGTAGAAAATTGTTCAGACTCACCCGCTTCTGGAGATGCCGAAAGTTTGCTGTCCCAATGGAATTTATATTTGGTCTTCCTGTTTTTTTAAAAGTGCTAAAATAGTCATTTAGAATTGTTTGTTAAGACCGTTAATTATCTAATGTTTTTTCCCCAAGACATTACAGCCAAACAAGGATAAGAATATAAAAGAAACAACTTTGAAAACGGAGGGTCATCAAAATGGAACGCCTTCCTACTCGATAGTTTGAAAGAAGCTCGGTTTTCGTAGCACTTTTTTTTGTCATTGAATACATAGCCGTTTATACCTATCTTATCACCAATGACAAGGATCTTATGTCATTTCATGGCTCATCATACTACATAGTCCCATGTCTCGTATATCTAAATTTGATTAGAAAAGTGTTTGTAGGCTTGCAACAGTAAAGAGCTTTTATTATGTGCGCTAGGCCATGTACAGTAGGCTTCGGTTTTTAACGAAACCAGATGAACTTTTCTAGCTGGACCTTTTATTAAAATTGGCTGGGAACGATAAGAGACGAATTGAAAAGAAAAATTGCCAAGTAGAACCCGCTACACTTAATTAATATTTTCAAAAAATGTCTTAATAACACAATTGCCTTTTTGCAAGTTGATTTTGTTTAGATGTTGTCAAGTTACAATCATTCATCTGATGTATTGTCTCTACCGAGAGTATCAAAATCATTATCTTGCCACCAATTGGTGAGTAAATTAATTTCAGTTTTTAAATTTAATTTCACCCGTTAGTGTATAAATAATATTTCTGCAAACGGTCTGAGACATTAAGGTTTAAATCTCCGGGTTCAAATCAAACCAAATGTTTGCAATGACTTCCCATCACTGCGTCAGCATCGCTTAAGTTGTTGTGTTTCCTAGGCTAAATTTTAGCTAAACACACCAAATGTCACTGTCAAAGCTGGGGGACTTTACCGTGATATAGAGGCGGTTTAGCATTGGAGAGTTTAGAGTTGTGCACCGCGAACTCGCGATGCGCTTTGGCCAAGAAAACAAGTGCTGTAGAAAGTTTAAATTTGGTTTGGTTTTCACTTGTTGATACGGGAATCCTATTTTTAACCTAAGAATTTTTATAAAAATGGAAAGTTGAAAGTTCAAAAAACCGCCAAAAATTTTTTACGTTTCTCATAGAAGTAAACTAAAAATAAAAACCCAAATAATAAAAATAATTACTTCTAATTGAAGCGCCACAGCGCATCATTTGTCCTAGCCTATTTAATTAAAATTAAATTTTAAAAAAGATATTTAAATTCGCTTTGATCGTGGTATATTTTATGTGCAAAAAAAAAACATAATCTCAGTCTCGAGTATTGAACTAAAACATCCTGACTTGCCGACTCCGAGTTGAAAGACTGTTTCTTGTTGATATTATAAATTCAGCATTAATATTTCAAACTAAAAAACAGACCTTTCTTCATGGAATTTTTTTGATAGAAAGTTTGTTGGACGTATCTTTAAGAAATGGTTGGGGTTCTCAAATCTAGATTGCTTTCAACTTTCAGCGCAAGTTAATTATTTTTTAAGGAACGTCAAAACATCTCTGTGATGTCCGTTTTCAAGAAACGATTCAAAAGTTCGAAGCGATTGAAAAAGACGATCGATTGTTTCATCGATCAGCGAGAGGTCAGCGTTTTATGCAGCTGCGATCAAGTTTTTCTTTTCCCAGGCTTTTGCGTGTTTTTTTCGTTAGTTTTTTTAACAATTGACAAAGAATGAGATGATCACCACTGATTGTCATCGGCGCACGTAACTATGTTATTGAAAGTCGTTTCCAGTACACAGACAAGACTTTCTATTGTCTAATCCAGTGGTTTCCAATCTTTTTTGGGCACGAAATCCTTTCAAAAATTTATAAAGCTTACGGACCCCTAAATTTTTGAGACTGACCCTTACTGAAAATAAAAAATTGTTTTAAAAATTCTTTCCAACTTTTAATGCACTCGCGAAGTCCCTGTAATCCCTGGTTAAGAACCACTGCCCTAATCTGTTGTCGCTTTCTCCAGACTCCAGTCGACCACACGGCGTCGATTGCCAGGGAGGCATTGTTGCCGCGACGACTTTGCGCGTTCCTACTCCAGCACGGCGGCGACAACGTTCCGGACCAGGTGCTTCATCCGAGATCGTGGCGCGACGTGCTGCGAAGTTTACGATTCGTCCGCCTTCGCGCTGACGAGATACTGAGCGAGACGGTCCGTCTGAAGAAAGAAAAGCCAGTTTCGTAAGTGAATCTGCTTGTATTGCTATAATATTGTCTCGTAGGTTGGTCTCCCTTTGGATAATTTAAAAGTCTTTACTGTTCGTAAACTTCAAGATTTCTTTCTAAGCATTTTTATTGGTGGCCTAAATATGCCTTTGTTTAATGATGGTCATTTATTTTATCTAATTATTCTGATTTTTGCAGACCTGCTATTGCTTTGCCGAGACCTTTAACCGGAAAAGCCACTGGACGAAGTCAATATTACAAAATCAGACATGAATCCTCGTCGCAACCATATTTTACCAATATTTTGAAAGATAAAAGCAATAGAGACGTACCCAATGCTCAAACTGAAATGCGGAAAATGGACTTGGGAGTGCGATCATCGTTTGGTTTCTTTAAAGATCCAAGTTATGCGAACAATTCTCTGGTTTCATCTCAACTGGATTCATATTACAAGTTCAAATTAGATCCAAGATCTTATTTTATTCCACACAAAGTGCTGAAAGACGACATGGCTTTACTACATAAAAGGTTGGGTCAATACTTCAACGTCATTCCGTCAAGGGGAGAAAAAGCTTATAGTCCTAAGGAATATCTTAGTTTTGAAACTTGCTTACCGGGAATAGAGCCTAAAACAAAAGCCTACAGTGACAAGAATGATTTAGTTTGCTCTTTGAATAAGCAAAAAGATCCATTAGTGAAGGTTCGTTACAAGTGGAAGCATTCTTATATATCATCATTAGATCAATTGCCATCGCTTTAGTAGAAAAAGCTTGAAACAGAACTTTCTTATCAAGTATTTTGTTATAGGTTTTGTAAAATTATTCCGTTTGGAATAAAGTTTTTTGTTTATTTCATTCAAATTGAACAATTGGTGTACAAAAAGAATTGCTTATTCATTTAGTATTTTCTAGAACAATGTGTAGTATTTTCGTAATAAATTTTTGTAAATATTAACCTATTTGCTATAGTTTATCAAATTAAATTTATAGGCTTTTCTGTTTTTTACTTTAAAAATTTACTTTTGTTTACATAAATATATTGAAGTCGGCTGTTAGTTAGAGTTTTTCAACAATATCCACTGATTACTTTCTGTTTTTTGTGTGCTTTTTCAAAATTTGCTGGACTTCACGACTTTTGCTGAAGTGGCTGATGTCTTGTTGTTGTTATTGATTTTTTTATTATGTTTTATGATTAAATTTAAACAACTCTTTTATATTTTTTCATTCTAAATATAAAAAAGATTTTAAGTCAAAGGACATAATTTTTTTCCGGAACCCCTAAACGTCATTTAAAAATTTTGTAAGTTTCAAGTGAAGACAGAAAATCTCGATTTTTTCTGATTTTTTAAAAGTAGAAATTGTGAAAAATATTTCACTGGTCTGCAGCAAATCAACTTTGCACGTACTCCATACTCTATAATTTTTTCAACACAACACTTAAACCCTTCATAATTAAATCAAAACAAAATCAGATCAAAACCGAAAAAATTTTTTCTTTGACAGTTTAGTGTAGGGGTTCTTAAACTTTTTGGGATACGTCTCCCTTTTTCATGCAAACAAAACTCGCGCCCCCGTTGACGACACAAACAAAACCCAATCCCTATCATCACGTATTCCATTTTCGTCAGAAATTAAATGTGAAAGTTAAAAAAAGTTTTTACTTTCATTTAGAGTCTAAATTCTCCATTTTCGTTCTCAATTAAGTTTGAAGACTGAACAAATTGTCCTTTGCATTCAGTTTGCACAGTCGCTCATGCCCCCTTAGTTTAAGAACCGCGGGTTTAGTTAATAGTCCTCTGCACAGTATAATTAGGCTACTTGTAAATTGCGGCAAGTTCTGATAGCTTTGTAGTGTTGGAAGCGTTGTGTTCAAGTTTAATTGTTGAAGTTCAAACTCAGAAAGTTAATGTTGCGTCTAATTAGTGGCTTCCTTTCATTTTTTGATTATAAAATTATACGCTCCACTGGCGGCGACGTGGCGATTTGCTTTGTCGTCGATTTCAACCCATTCAGTTCAAATTCGTCGTCGTAGCGGATGGTCGTGTCGTAACCAGCTCTCGTAAACTGGAAGCGAATCCATAAAGTCATAAACTTAGTGAATTGTTTAAGTTGAATGTTTTCATATTTTTGATAGTTGGATTTATTCTTGTTTATTTATAGAAATTGGATGAAACGATTTAAATCGCCTTAAATTATTTGGCCGTGGCTGTCAAACATAAACAATACAAGCGTGAGCACTAGGGTTTGTTCTGTGTATTACTTACCGGATTGCGGGCGCATTTAATCTAGGTCTAATACAGTAGATTGCAGTGGACTGTCCTGAGTTAGACGTCCACTGGTGTAGGTCGCGCTAAGGTTTGCAGTGGCTTCTACAGTTAACCACTAACTTGATTCTATTTCCATCTATTTGCTACAAGTAGAAATGAAAACAAAACAATTACAATATTTAAAACAACTAATTATAATTAAAACAAAAGTTTAACAATATCTAACTGATGTCCGCCGGAGAGTAACTCTGTATATTTCGATTTTTGACAAAGACACATCGCTGTATAAAGTTGGGCGTAATGTCGCGTGATCATGCGAAATGGAACGACAGGATGTAAAATTTGAAAACGTATACTGCATATGTAGAGCACGAGAAAAATATATTTTACGTTTGAAACAAAATTTTATAAATAATGTAATGACTACAGTTTTGTTTGTGTGAAAAGACATAATTATATTTTTGTTTATCCGATTAATCGCTACAGCTTTTAGGCTTATGTCTCTGTGTTACGGGGGTAACAGTGGTTTTGGAATTTATTCATAATTTCAAATCAAAACGCAAAGGAATTAATAATGTATTTCTGAAACTCAAAGACGTAGTTAGATTAATTTACTATTTGGGTCATCATCTTTATTTGACTTCAACGTCGAAACTAGGAAGCGTTAAACTAAAAGGCCAACTATCAAGCAAAGATCTGTCTGTATTTTCGAAGTTGCTGAGATAAAACTGTCCGGTTGAAATTTTTTATTTGGTTTTTGGTTTTATATAGCTGTTGCTCAGTATACTAAGGATCAGAACGCCTTATACACCACAAATCCTCAGCCACCAAAATTTATTCAACAAATTTTTTTCCAGTGCAATAACGAGCAATTGACGATTAACGGCTTTCAAAAAAATCAACATATTAATGTACGTATAATCAGTCAGTCACACGTTAAGCGTGAGAAACGTTAAAACATCTATTACAAAAATTTAAGATCATATTATTAAAGCCGGGAAACAACTAACATAAAAATATTCTGCACTGGGCTACATTTAAGCTTAACTTGTTATATAAAAGCAACACAATTTTACAATTCTTCTTCTTCTCCTTTCGGCCTTTCCCTTTAGTCAGGGGTGGCCACAGCGTATCATCATTCTCCACATCTTTCTGTCTTCAAGCCATCGGAGGTACATTTCTGTGTCTCTTGATGCCGGTCCCAAGCCCAAATAAATGGGGAGGGTTGCGGCAGGAAGGGCATCCGGCGTAAAAAATTTTTTGCCAAAACAGAATGCGTAATCAATGCGTAATCAACACAATTTGATGAACAATAAAAATGCGTAATCAATAAAAATGCGTAATCAACACAATTTTACAATATTTTTATAAAAACAAACTCACCAATTTTTTGCGGCCAAATTACAGAATAACTTTTCAATACTTAAGCAGACCAGTTTTTTACCCTCAATTCTTTGGAACCAACATTAAAAAGTGTCCGCAGCGAGGTCGAGTCGTTAAGAATGCCATGATTGTGATTAATAAGGTGTCGGTTCAAAACCTACTCACGCCCTTCTGTTGTGTCCTTGGAAAAACATTTTTGGGCACTTTCTCCGCTTGGTGGTCTTGGCAAGCAGTTTTAAATTTAAGCCATATCTCTATAAAAACTAAAAAACCGAAATAAAAAATTTTAACCGAAGAGCAATATCTTGGTATCTCCAGAAGCAGTTTTGGGTAATTGTTTACCCTATGTATTAACGCCTCCGTCGCTTTCCTGCGAGTGGGTATGAGAATAAACTACATCCGGTTGTGAGCTTACCTTCGATAAGTTGGGACGAATGAGGAAACCCTGTCACAACTTCCTCCAGGTCACCCTTGGGCAAGGTGTAGCACCTGTGAGCCTCCCTAAACATGGGTTACAAAAAAAAAAAATAATAATAATAATAATAATAGAAAAAACAAAACAATTTAATTTTTCTTATATTATACTTTGATTGATAAAATTTATTTGAAATTGTTAGAAATTAATTTACAGGTTGATAGCATGGTGCTTTATTTCTATGCTCGCTCAATTAGCATTACTTTGGTGTTCTGTTTATGATTGTTTACTACTTGTTTTGTGCATATTGTGTGAGTGTGTGTGGGTGTTCAGGGTCAGCGACCATGCATTTTTAAATAATCTCTCTTATAATCTTTAATCGACGCATGTTTCAACGTATATTGTTTTGTCGCTGATTCCTTTTTTTTTCGACCACATATGCGCATTTTAATATGATTTTCTGCTGTGTAACGGACGAAAAAATAAAACCTTGATTGACTGATTGAGTGAGGAGGAAAAGTGTATAGATAAAATGAATAGATAAATAAATATAATAATAGTTTGAAACAAGTCAGTGAGACTATGTCCAGAGTTAATGTTTAATTTTCCTGCGACGAACAATCTTTATAGGTGTCATATGTTTTTGCTCGATGAAGCGCAGATGACTAAGCGGTCAAAAGGCAAACTTTATTTTTACAAATCATGCTCTACAATTTTATTCAAACAAGCAAAGCACAAAAATCCACATCTCCCACGTTTTCCTGCAAATCAGTAGGATAAATACTGGACTAAAGTAAATAAATATACCGGTAAGTCTATCTAAATTTCAATCATGTAGTGATATCCGGTGATGACCTTACAAATAGGGCGGCCCGGTGAGAGAAAAGTAAGATTGGGCCACTATTTAGTGTTCCAAGGCAAAGCAATCTCTTAAAAAAGGTCATTGTTTTAGGAGGGACCACTTTCTAGTGTCTCAAGACAAAGTTATCTCTAAAAAAATGGTCTTTATTTTAGGGGGGTGCAAAACTGCGTAATCTCTAAAAAAATTGTTTTATTTGGAGGGGCCACTTTTTAGTTTATCAAAACAAAATGATTTCTAAAAAAAGTTTTTAATTTAGACACGCCACCGTCCTAGTGCTACTATGAAGAAATAGAGCAATATCTTGTATAGGGGGGGGGGTTACTTTTAAGATGTATTTTAGGGGGCCCTGTGCGGCCGCTCCGTTCGCACCCTATTAAAGCCATTACTGTATATCCCCAATAAATTAACTTTCTCCTAAAACAGCCAAACAAAAGAAACATGCCTGGTCAAATCTTTAGCCTACTTTTTATTTTGGTATTTGATTTAATATAAATTGAAACTACTGCACCAACAAACCTACGGAAAACAAAATGATTATATTGTACGCTACTTGAAATTTAGCTCAACACAATTAGAAATTTGGAATCACTTAGAATTACAAGTAATTGTAATGTATAGCCTAATAATAGCATACTGCTGTGTTTCCCAACCTTTTTTGGCCGTGTCCCACCTAATCACCTCTAAAATCCAGATGTAGCCTACCCCTCCCATGTGCTGATATAATACACTATATACTTTTGGAGTTTTGATTACCAGATCATGATCGCAAGACTAAAATTTTAAGATCCTTACCCGGCGAAGACCTTTTTTTGGTCTTCACTAGATTTTATTCGCAGAAATGGAATAATATCACCCAGATTAAATGTGAAGACTTTTCTTTTTTAATTTTTAGTTTCAACCTTATTAAGCGACATTGCTCCATCTATGTCTAAAAAATCTAGTGCAAATCTTCACAATTAATCTGGGTAGGCTAATTATCGGATATAGGTCAAATATGAAATCTGAAGATCGGTTGGTGTTTGAAATAAATGTCCGATTTTGATTACCAAAACACCTAAAATTCAAATTTCCCTCTGAAAAATTAAGTTTTTCTCGTGAAGCGTAAGTGGGGCGTACAACCATCACTGGCATATTGGAATAGCATATTTTTTAAATAGTTTTGTTTTATTAGTTTAAATAACTATACATAAATTAATCAACAAATCAGTCAAAGTTCAATAAGCCAAATATTTAATAATTAAGAACTTAAAAACTAAAATTAACCAATTCTTAACGAAAAATCGATTTCACCTATAAATAGCCATACCATATTTTCGAAGGGACAAACGGGGATGCTCATTAACAGAAAAAAATTCGTCCCTAAAAAGTAGTGTCCTCTAAAAAAAGTCTCTGAAATCTAGTAATCTTTGAAAAAACAAGAAAAAAAGGGTCTGAGCATAAAATTCTGCCAAAATGGGCGGCACAAATCCCTAAAAATTGGGACTATTCTGCAAAAATTGGGACGTATGATAAGCCTACCTATAAAGGTCATCATCAGTTTCTGTAAAAAATCAAAAGTTAAAAAATTAAAAAACATTATTTATTTTAATCGGATCCCGACTCTAAAGACACAAAGTTAACTAATTTTTAACAGATAATCTCACCCCCTTCATCGACTGTTTTTGGGAAGACTTAGCTCCTTCTATTTCCAAAATACAATTCTGATTAGTTTATTTATGAATCTCAAACAATTTTACCTTACCACCCATTTGCAAACGTTTGTTTTTTGTATGACCGTTTTGGCCTGGTTCTTGCTTTCTGTTAAAGCGCAGTCGTGACCATTATGAGTCAGTGGTGGGATTCAAATTTTTTGTCAGCCGGTTCCATCACAAAAGTCATATTTTTCAGCCGGTTCTGTTACAAAAAGTCATATTTTTTTAGCAAATAAACTTATTATTCTTTGGTTTTATGGTTGATGCTAGTTGTTAGGTGTTATGCTTGATAACTTGTCAATAATCCAATTTTATGGCTTTCTTAGTCATTTCTTAACAGTTTATTTCTTTTTGAAGTTTTCTAGTCATTATTTAATAGTTAGTCTCTTTCGAAGTTTTCCAGAAGCTCCCCGTATTATCATTTTCAGTCTAATAGATTCCATTTTCAAGAATCTTTTCAAATAATATCAAAATATTTTAGGACAAATTTATTAATATTTCGATGTAGGCTACATAGGCGACGTCATTCAGTTACTTCGCTGGCGTCCGAAATTCTTCTAATTAATTCTGGCTTTTGATTTTGCTAGTTAGAATTCCAAATTTCCAAAAGAGTTGCAAAGGAGTTTTCTTAGTGCTTTAATATTCTTGTCAATTTCTTTGGCATTTTATTACTTTTGGTTTTATATTATTCGGATTTTCTATTTAATTTTAGCTCTTAACTTTGATGTTAGGATTCCAATTTACAAAAGACTTCTCTCGGTGCTTTAATCTTTTTTGAATTTTGACATTCTGTAAAAATCAAATTGTCACTTCAGTCATTTTGCTTTTCAGTTTTTTTTTTTTTTTTTTTTTTTTTTAACATTTGCAAAAATCAAACCGTCACCGACGAGACTTCAATAGTCGAAACAGCTGTCTGGCGGAGGATTTTGCTACCCAATAGTATTTTCTGTTCTTAATGAGGCTATATGCACTAAGCTAAGCTATACCTTTAAAAATTTTTTTTCTCTTGTTTTATGACAAGATTACCTTTTTTACAAATTGAGGCCCCCAAACTATGCTTTCAATCTTCTAATATTTGTGTCTAGATAAAAAAATTTTTTTTTTTTTCTCAAATTAGCTAGCTTGATTATTGTTTGCACTTTACCAAGTCAATTTTCACCAGTAATTGTCCTGGCTGTTGAAAATTAGCGCAATGCGGTCGTAAACAGCGAAGTACCAATGTGATATTGGTCGAAATCGAATGAGTCTTTGTACTTTTGCACAGTAATGTGTCATTTGCCTCGATGGTAAGAGGTCAAATTACCCCTGTGTGTGCATTTTCTCGATCAATTGAATATATTGCAGGCCAAAAGTGATTTTGGTTATATTCATTAAAGCAGTGGCAGAGTTAGGAGTGATTCCCTATACTCATCTTTTTATAGTAAACTTATTATTTTTAATTACTTCCTAATTAACATTTCAAAATAATGGTTAAGTAAGCATCATTATGTCAAAATTAGCATCGAAATTTTTGATGATGTTGAGGATTGTCTATATTGCTGTATATATTATATACTCGTTGATAATGAACTTAAAAACCTGAAGGTGTATGATCTACTGAAAACACATGCTTGAATGTTGATATTCTATAATCTATAAAAATGCTGTTATTCTATAAAAAATAAACACAAGGAATCTTTATCAAAGAAAAAAAGTTTAATCAGTGAGAAACAAGGATTTGGGCTAAATCATAAGCAATCGCAATATATACATCGTGAGTGTAAATTACATTTTTATTGCACGACAAGGCCCTGTTTCGCCCTATGGGGCTCATCAGGTGCAAGCAAAGATGCAAATCACAATACAAATACGTCAACAAAGGCGAATGATAGCAAACAATAATAAATTTGAAAGTTCATATGTACATATTGTGATTTACTAGCGCCTTATGTACATATGAACTTTCAAATTTATTATTGTTTGCTATCATTCGCCTTTGTTGACGTATTTGTATTGTGATTTGCATCTTTGCTTGCACCTGATGAGCCCCATAGGGCGAAACAGGGCCTTGTCGTGCAATAAAAAAAAAGTTTACTGAAATTAAACTCAAATTTTGCAATTTTACATCAAATATTTCCAAATGGCAACCTGATTGTTATCAATTTCTTTATCTGTCTTTTTTTTATCCTGTTGTCATCAGCAGAGTGGTTTCTTCTAAGCCATTTCTTAACCGAAGGAGTGGGCTTCCATGAGCTAAACGGGAGACCAATCAGATTAATTATCATAAGATTAGCTACATGCTCAACATTAAGGCGATTCCTTTTATCTGAATATATGATATTCATTTTTGAAAACCCTCTTTCTGCCTCTGCAGAACTAACAGCAATAGCACTGATAATATTTTTAGCTTTCTGTACACTTGAAGGAACCTCAGCCTTTGCAAGGTTGCCACAATTTTGCAAGACATTTTCCACATAGTCTCGAAATTCATTGATACTGATTTCATGATGAAAAACTTTATTAAATTTCCTCAGCTTTTCTTCTGCAGATAACCAAGGTACAACTACTTCCTCAATATTCCAAGAATTCGGATCAAGAAAATTAATCAGATCTTGAAATACATCATCCTGTTCATTGTTTTTTGATATTAAATTGTCACAGTTCATCAGCCTCTTTTTCATATTTTCTGTTACTGCTTCAAGTAGCTTTTGACGAGGAAGGCTAACGACTTTGTTATTTTCAACAAAGTGAATATCCTTAAAAGATTCTGAAGCAGCAATATCATCGATTGTTTTTTCATAGGTTCCCTTGCTTTCTTTAAACATTTCAAATACCTTAATGGTCCTTTTTACTAGCTGCTCAGCTTTTGTCAGTGTTAAATTTTTGGCTTTAAGAGCATCAGATAGTAAGGAAATTTCTTGAAGTATATCTATCATTAGTGCCAAATTCTCCAAGAAATACCTGTTGGAAAGACGTGCACCAATACCTGAATGTTTTGCTTCACTAAAAAAATATTTGTACAATGCTGGATATGCACGCCACACAGCAAGCGCAGATCTTAGACTGCAAGCAGCCCACCTTGGTCCTAGAACTCTACGTATCTTCAAAATTTGTTGCCCAAGCATTTCTGAAATTTTGAAAAGTTGCATTTGGTTTTTGTTTGATTGGTGAAAAATTGTGTAAATTTTATCCATAAATATTTTGAAATGATTCACCTGTTTTATATCATTAACAGAATCGTCCAAAATAAGTTGCAAACGATGATTTAAGCAATGCCAAAGGATTATGTTAGGATAATCATTTTTAAGTCTAGTGCCTACCCCGGAATTGCGATCAAGCATTACACTTGCTCCATCAGAACAGAAAGCAATCAAATTGTTACTCAAATATTCATTATCAAACCCTCCATCATACAAACTCTTTAACAGAGACGCGTATATTTGTTCAGCTCCTTGTCCTTCCAATTCAACCAAATCAAAGAAAATTATTGGTGAGACATCACAATCTTCAATCTTCAAAAAATTTATAAGAACTGGTTTATTAGATATGGTTGATGCTTCATCTACGATGACACAAATTTTTAGGTTTTGTGCAATGATTTTGGTAAATATTTCCTTCTTGATATTCTTTGCAATGTGATCAATTATTTTTACTGCAGTTTTGCGAGAATGAAGTCCAACACCCATATCAACTCCATTTCTTATTTGAAGTTCAATCTCATCTTTAATATCAGAGAATGGCCTGCATCTTTTTGCCAAACTGTAGACTGTATTAAAAACTCTGCAAGTAGAGGCAATATATCTCTCATTCATTTTATCAATGCTTTTCGTAATTGCATCACATGCATAATACTCTTCTTGCTTTACACATAACTTATGTGCCTTTGATGAAAAGTGCTTCTTCATTTTTTTCCTGAGAGACGCTTGCATAATGGTTCTAGTCTTTCCTGAGCCTTCGACTCTGCAGTTTGCCCATTCAGTTGAAACTCGAATTCCTTTTATGTTCATAGAGTCACATTTGGCACAATGATCACAACCAAGTTTCCTGTTACGAGCAATCAATCCATCGTATTTTTTTAGAAAATTCTCGTATTGCATTGTATTCCAGCAGTCTGGCAGAGATGCTGCTGCATCTGTCTGATCTCCAGGTGATACAGTAGTTGCAATACACTTATCAGATGTAGCTGTTACATCTGTCTGATCTACCTGTGACACAGTATTAATAGTAGACATATCAGAAGCAGACGTTGCATCAGCATTATTCATAAAAGATGGATGTATATCATCTGTTGCAATCTCAGTTGCTTCTTCCACCGAGCTTTCAGTTCTTGGAATTTTACGCAAGAAATTTAGTATATTTCTTTGTCTTTTCATTTTAGGGCTATAATCTATAAAAAAAAACGCAATTCAATAGCACAATTATCCTAATAGCTAGTGGTAAAATTTATTTTTTTTAGGAACAGGTTCTCTCACTCCAGGACTTGCTAACAGCAGCTTCTTTCACTATCACATTTTTTAAAACCAAACTATCTAACAACCTATTCTTGAGATTAAAGTAGTTGCAAGCAGGGCTGGGGAGCCACTGTAGAAGAGCACTAGCTCCGGCTCCAGCTCCCTAGCTATCAAGTACTCATTCACTAGCTCCGGAGCTATCAAGCACTTATCCACTAGCTCCGACTCCGGCTCTCCAACTCTTTATTAAACAATTATTATTTAGTATTTAAATATAATATCAAATATATAATATCATAATATCAACATTATCATTTAGTGTTTAAATCTTTTTTGCGTTTAAATTTTTTTAAACTATTCTATTCTAAGAAGAATCACGACTTCTGATCTTTACAATTATATTAATGAAATCTGAAAGCGAGTACCACGAAATATAACTAAATGAAAATCAATTGTGGCGTTATCTAAACATTGAAAAGGTTAAATCGTAACTATTTTAAACTGCAAACTCCGCACTGTCAAATAGCCAAACTTTATTTTTTAGTGGAAAACTTTAGAAGCACATGTGCCCGAAAACGAAAACTCCCAAGAGATTTAGCGCATGAGGAAATAAGCGAGAACGTTTGTGACGAAACATTAAGGCAATAAATAAGGTTGAGTCAGCCACATCTTCACTCTACAATTTTAAGAGATAAATTTATGACGTGACAATCATGCGAAAATTGAACCAAATAAAAAATTTAAGTTTTCCAATTCTCACGGCTACATTATGTTTTAGTCATATTAAATTTTGATATTTATTTACTCTTAATCATTGAGTTTTTAAATTAGTGGTGGGATGATGCCAATTTTTTTTTTGACTCCAATGCCGATATCAACAACATTTTTCGATTCCGATTCTTCTTAGTCAGAATTCACCTTGTTTTTTATACAGTATGAAGCTAACAATTTTTTTAAAAAGCACCTAGTTTAATTAGTTGCATAATTGATGTACAGTGCCTCTTCCTTAATTGTTTTAAATTGTTCACTATTAGCCATTGTAAATTAAAGATTATATGTATATTAAAAAGTGAATCAATTGTCCTCGCAGAGTGCAAATAATAAGAGTAATATTTTATTATTTGTTTAACCACTGTTTTGAAAAAACCACAAACATCTGTTAGTTCTTTATTTAAATAAAATCTTGATCCTTATTCAATTAGAAAGATTCTATTTGATACAAAATTTATTTAACTACTTTTTAAAAAACCAAAACAGTCTGTTTCATTCCATTGAATCTTCCTGTGTTTACAGGAAAAATAAAGAATAGGCTATAATCATTAGCAAACATAGTACTATGTTTTTATAACATCATTAAGAAAACATAGTACGATAAGTCAATCTTATCCGATAAATAATACGTAGTTCTGCGAAACATAATTTATAAGATGTTGTTTCAAAATTTTAAACTATTTTTAATAATAGAAATATTATTTAAGATTTTAAATTTTATGCTTCAAAATATATAGTTTGTTAAACTACAAAAATAATTCAAAACTGTCAAAAAGTAAAACAGGTCCAAACTTGCAAAGAGTGGTATATTTATTGTAGGATACATAGACTTAGAAAATTATTTAAAAAAATTATTCTAAACAAAAAATCTTAGCTAAATACCATTTGGCTCTATATGCTTTTTTTTATTAAATTTTTTCAGATAACTATAAATAAAAACAGCTAATTAAACAGCTGATAAAGGACAGGTTTTATTCTTTTTATTCCTTTTAATATCTTTTAATATCAAAAATTTTTTACGTTTAATCATCATCTGTTTCTTTTTTATTTATATTTATTTGAAGAAGTTGAACAAACGAAAGTTTATAGAGCAGAGTACTATTTAGCTGAGATTTTTTGTTAAGAATAATTTGTTAAACTAATGAAGCAAATAATTCAATTCCTGTGATGTCATATAGGAAATAATGACTCAGGTTATGCATTCAGATTAAGATGACCTGACCCTCTTTCTCTTACCTTAACATGAATAAAAAAAACTGATTTTATTGGATGAAATAGACTGTTGAGATTTTTTAAAATAGAGTTTAAATAAATTTTGTACGAAATTGCTCTGATCTTTTCTTTGAGCACTTTGCAATGAAGATCGATTCACTCTTGCTCTCTCTCTCTCTCTCTCTCTACATACTGTATATATATATATATATATATATATTGTAATATTATATGAAACTTCAGCAATATAAATTAGGAAAAAATTAATCGACGTGTTTTTGTAGAGCGCTTAATGAAAGTCGGAACAAATGCAATGATTTTTTATTTATTAAAAAACAACCCGACAGCCTGTCTCATCTATTTCTTAATTTCTTAATCAGATAAAATAGGCTGTAGAGATGTTTTTGCTTAATAAATGAAAAGAAAGATATCTGTATAACACAAAATTTATTTTTATATTAATGTTTAAAAATCCATAACAGTCAATTTTATTCTATGAAGTTGATCCTATGAACCATTACTGGAGCCTGAGCCAATAAAATTTTTATGGCTCCAGCTCCGGCTCCGCAGAAATATTTAAAAAGGTTCCGGCTCCAGCTCCGGCTCCTCCAAAATTGGCTGGCTCCATGGCTCCGCGCTCCGGCTCCGGCTCCCCAGCCCTGGTTGCAAGAACAGGATGCAACCCCAGGTTCCAGCGAATGGTGAGAACCGGCTCAATCCCATCACTGCTTACAGCCTCACTAAAAAGCAGCAGTCGTCTCATGACTTGTACTTATAACGCAACAATTCAATTTTTAGACAAACAATCACAAAAGGAAAATTACTACAATTATAAAAATTAACACAATGTATAACTGTTACGTGCGAACTTGACCATTGCACATTTTGAAAAAAACACGTGAGCTACTTGATCTCAAAAATCGGTGTGTCAGATAAGATGCAAAAATCCATTGACAGTAACCAGTAATGCTAACCGGTTCGCTGATCTCATAAAATTCCGTGAGACGGTTCTATAGAGCCGGTGCGAACCGGCTGAATCCCACCACTGTTATAAGTAGCCTACTAACAGAAATATTTTTAAAAGAAAGAAGGAATTTTTTTTGTAAAGTACTTTTTCCAAGAGCACAACTAAAAATTACTTAGGTAAACTGAGTATCAAACTCTTCTACTCACAAGTTCGAGTGTTGGGACTCTGAACAAGGAACTATTGCGCCGACGTTCCCAAACATTATAGGATTGTAGGCCAACACAAACGCTTATCTAAGAAATTTGTGCAAAAACGAATAAATTGCTTCACGATGTACAAAAGTTTTTTATCATTGTGATTCATAGATATTATATTTAGGCATATCATATTTTCGAAGGAGCAAACCAGGACGCTCGTTAAGAAAAAAAAATTTGTTCCTAAAAACTAGTATTCTCTAAAAAAAGGTCTTCACTTCGAATCTGTTTTGGATTTCTGGCAAACCGGCCAGGACGAAGCCCAAAAATCGGGACATATGGTAAGCCTAACTGTATTAAATTGTGAATAATGATGACACAACCAAAGATAAATTTGCAATTATGACTTAAATCACGATACTTTGTCATGTAATAGAGCTGCCAGCGTATTATTGTTAATTAATTACTTTTATTGCATTATTGAATTAGTTTTATTTCACAAAAATAAAGTTACACCTTATGGTATCATTTATAAATTTAAACAATAACTTAATGTTTTTTTATTTAGTTGCAGTTGTTTAATTTTTTAAATGCTGATACTATTACAGTATATCTTTTTTTCGTACCGTAATTTTAAACTTGAACAAATTAATTTCGTTGCAAATCCATTTATATTAGAATCGTTAAGAAAGAAAAACGCTAGTAAATGATTAAAATAAAATTGAATTAACAATTTAGAAAAACAATATTAATGTAAATCTTTTAAATAAAAATTAAAATTGTTTTTAATAAAAACCAAATACCATGTTGCCAACTCCTCACCATCGGAAAGACGGAAACACGTAGTAACTAGAGTTACGAGCACCAAAAACTTATAATACATTTCGACGTTTAAAACAAGTAAAAAAAATTAATTTAGATTAATTTGATGTAAATTTATTTTTCATTTAGAGCTACAGCTTAACTTTTCTATGTCTTTTTTATTTCTTTTTTTCTTATTGGAAACACGAAGTAATGAATTTCCAAAACAAAGCAAAGTCAATGATATCATCTTTATGTTCTCTGTTTGTAGTTAATTATGAGGTCACTGCAAATGTAAATGCTGAACAAGTTTTTTAAGTTTAAGCGTGTCTTCATTTAATCATCCCATCAAAGTTTGTCATATTAATAACGGTTTACATTGTATGCAAAATAAAAGCAAAATGCAAAAAAAACCAGAGTGACTATTATAAACATTGTCTTCAATTGTTGATGTTATTCAAATGTTCTATTTTTCTTTCTGGCTTGTTTTCTTTTTTTGTTGTTGTTGTTGTGAGTGTTTTTTCACTTTTCTATGGACCTTGTGTCTGACTCAAATAAATAAATAAATAAATAAAAAAAACAGTTTTTCAATTTAATTATGCAAAAAAAAAAGGTTTTTATTGTTTTGTTAAAGGCTAGCGTTTGGCTTAAGCGACCAAAAAAGTTAATCATTTAATGGTCAATAAGTCAAAAATCACTCATTATTTTCAGGTTATTTAGTTATTTAAAAAAAACAAAACACAATTTGTCAAGTTTAAGATCTCGTTTGTTTAAGCATCAATTAAGTTTTATGTGAGTTTAATCTGTTAATAAGGTATAAATTTTTATTTTTGACTTGCATTTTTCTTAATCATTTTTGTTAAATTTAATTTCATATATACTATTCTTTCAAATAAGATGTACCAGTAATAAGGTAAAATTATTTAATTTAAAATTTTGAGTACATAACAGCATAAAAGTATTAGTAGACACAGAAAACTGTAGTCATTTTTACTGTTTTTTAGTGCAATATTATTTACTTCTATTTTTGTACACTAAATAAACTTGAATAACAATTATAATAAGTTGATGTTATTTTCAATAATGTTAGTATAATTCTCAAGTTTTTTTAGAATTAAATATTCTTTTGAACTATTCTAAAGTTGTTAAATTGTTTAGCTATTACATATGTTATTCAAATTTAATATTGCAGTGCTTTAAAATCAAAATGACTTTTTATGACAGTGCTATAAAAAGTTTAAAAATTATTTATGCTCATCACAATTGCTTTAAAACCTTGTTTACAAAAAATGTTTTGTAATACAGTCGAATCCGGTTAATTGCATACCGGATTATCGCATAATCTGCTTTATCGCATAAAGATCGTAAATCCCAAACCATAGCCAACCATTTGTTAAGTAAAATATTTCGGTTAATCGCATAGCGGTTTATTGCATAATCCGCTTAATCGAATAGAATTAAAAGGTATTTATTCGATTACTGCATTAAATATGTCAAAATTTCTGAGACAGAAACAGACAGTTTCACAGTCTTAACGAAAAAAAACGTAGCAAAACGCAAAACAAGCTCGCCGATTGTCAACGTCGCAATATGAAAGGCGCCGCCAATTAGAGATAAAAAAGAACGCAATGTGCGAAGTTTCTTCAAAGACAATTACCGATAAAGAACAATAACACGTGGCTGCCATTTTGCAATCACTAATTTTCGCACTTCGCACTGTTTTTGTTTCATTTAACGCTGAGTGAAAGCAGCAGCAGGGTATCTAAATTTTACATATCAAAAATGAGTGAAGCAGCAGGGAAAAGTAAACAAATTAAGCGCAAAGATTTAACTTTTTGGCCCAGATGGTAGGTGCTTTCACACAGCCTGGGCCGTGAGTAAGTCTGCTCATTGATTTTAAAAATGACAGACCGAAACCGAACCTACCAAAACGGAAGGGTATCCACCCATTCCGATGTTCAGTGTGGGTCTGTTAATCGGCAAACGTCCTTTTCAGGACGGGGCAATGTCAGGATAAAACTGCCCTTTTCAGGGCACATTGCCAACAAGTTCCGAAGACCCACTATTCTTCAGCTGAACATCGAAGGCCTCACTGCAAGCAAGATGAATGTTCTTCATCACCTCGCTATGCAGTCTGAGGCACTCGTCATCCTACTGCAGGAGACCCACTGCACTGATGCAGAGAAGTTGGTGCTACCACACTACCAACTAGCTGGGTCTTCTTTAAGCAGGAAGCATGGCCTTGCCACGTTTGTTCACGAGCGACTGAGATACACGCTTTTGGACCAATCTCCACCGACATCGGAGATCGAGTGGCTGTGTGTGGACGTTGGTGGCTATAAAATAGTCAACGTCTACAAACCACCGCCAACGCGATTGCGAACCCTGGATCTCCCAGTGTTTCCTCACCCCTGTCTGTACGCTGGCGATTTTAACTGTCGTCATGCTGACTGGGGTTATGATGACAACAGTCTGGATGGTGAGTGCTTGGCTGGATGGGCAAGTATTAATTGTCTTGCCCTCCTATATAATGCCAAGGACGCTGCCAGTTTTTATTCCGGCCGCTGGAACACTGGCACCAATCCAGACCTAGCTTTCGCTAGCGTAGGTCCAAACAGTCGCTTACCGGATAGACGTGTCCTTGAGAAGTTTCCCAGGTCACAACATCGACCCTCGCTTATTACACCACCAAGGTTTGCTATGGCAGTGCCAAGCATGCCTGTTAAGCGATGGAACTTCCGCAAGGCCAATTGGAGTCACTACATTGCTTTGACGAATAAATTCGCTAAGACTTTGTTGCCGCCTGATTCACTTGATGTGGATGCGGCTTACCAGGACTTCTGTAACATCATTAAGAAAGCAGCCAAGAAGACTATCCCACGCGGGTATCGAAATAACTATATTCCGTGTTGGGATGCAGAGTGTGAATCCCTCTATAAAACCTTTCTGCAGTCTCCTCAGGGAGACGACTCAAGTTTGGCTGCTACAACTCTGCTTGCCAAGCTTGACAGAAAACGGAGGGATCGATGGTCCGAGGCAGTTCGGAGATTGACTTCTCACACTCTAGTCGAAAAGCGTGGAGTATCTTGAACAACCTTACTGGTAGGTCACGACACTCTCCTCGTCACTGTCCCGTTTCAGCCGATGCTATTGCATCTCAGCTGGTTAGAAATGGGAAATACGAGGCTGTTGACCGCAAGTTATCTCGACTTGTCTGTAAAGAAGTGTCTGACCTTTGGAGGGCCACAACACCAGATGCAGTAAATATCTCTGACAATTTTTCACAGAGAGAATTTGCTGCTGCCCTTCAACATTTAAAACCAGGTAAAGCTCCGGGTCCTGATTCCATCTGCCCCGAGCTTATACTCCATGCTGGAGCTGCTTTGAAGTCCTGGTTACGTGACTTCCTTTCTTCCTGTTTGCACCGACTCAAAATTCCCAAGATCTGGAGAAGAGCGCTTGTGGTCGCGATCCCAAAACCAGCAAAGCCCGTGGGGGACCCAAAGAGTTATCGACCGATATCTCTGCTCTGTGTCCCCTACAAGATCCTCGAGAGGCTTATCTACGCCCGCGTTGAACCATTAATCGATCCACTGCTCCCTAAAGAGCAGGCTGGGTTCCGACGCAGGAAGTCAACTGTAGATCAAGTTGTTCTGCTAACCCAGAACATCGAGGATTCTTTCGAGGCTAAAAAGAAGGCCGGTGCCGTATTTATCGATCTGACAGCTGCTTATGACACTGTCTGGCACCGTGGCCTTACCTGCAAGCTGCTGAGACTACTTCCGGATAAGCACATGGTCAAAATGATCATGGAGCTTGTCCGAAATCGAAGTTTCACCCTTACCACCGGTGACAGCAAGCAAAGCAGGCTACGCCGTCTTAAAAACGGCGTTCCTCAGGGATCGGTCTTGGCTCCCCTCCTATTTAACATCTATACGTACGATCTTCCTTCCATGATTTCCAGAAAGTTTGCTTATGCTGATGATTTAGCATTGTTGCACTCTTCTGGAAACTGGAAGGACTTGGAGGGGACATTAAGCCAAGACATGTCCACACTGTCAGCGTATCTCCAGACTTGGAGGTTGAAGCTCAGTCACACTAAGACGGTGACGACAGCCTTTCACTTAAACAACCGAGAGGCCAAACGTGAGCTAAAGGTCTACAACAATAGTAGACTTTTACCGTTCTGTCCAACCCCTACATACCTTGGGGTAAAACTGGACAGATCGCTCACGTTTCGTCACCATTTAGTGGCATTGCGCAAAAAACTATCATCGCGCGTCACACTGTTGAGGCGACTCGTGGGCTCGGGATGGGGTGCTGGTGCTAAAACACTACGCATAGCCACCTTGTCTCTAGTCTACTTAACAGCTGAGTACTGTGCGCCACTCTGGTGTCGCAGTGCTCACACTCGCCTCATTGACAGTGTCTTGAATGACGCCTTGCGCATAGTTACTGAATGCCTGCGTCCCACTCCAACGGACCACCTACCTGTACTTTCAGGCATCCAGCCAGCTGAGCTTCGCCGACTGGGAGCGACACTCTCCTTGGCTTACCGTGGATCTCTGGACCCCGATCATATTTTGCATGGTCTATTAAGTGGGTCCTCAGATACTGGCCAAGTGAGACTAAGATCCAGACGCCCGTTTGTGCCAGGTGCGCGGAATCTCTTGGACAATCTTGCCAGACTTGGCATCCGCGCCTCTGAATGGACAAATCATAAATGGAACGCAGAGTACTGTGAAAGTGCTTCCAGGCTCCGTGCTTTTGTGCCCGGGACCAGTGTCAGGCCTGTTGGGATGGGCTTACCCCGAGCAGCTTGGGTTAAGCTCAACCGCCTGCGGACTGGTGTTGGGCGATTCCATTCGTCCATGCACAAATGGGGTCTCGCTCCTTCACCGAATTGCGAGTGTGGCGCCTCAGAGCAAACCGCAGACCATGTACTAACAATGTGCCCCATACATCGGGCACCACATGGAGCACGCGGTCTGACGGTTTTGGATGACGAAACTCGATGCTGGCTTAATGACATCACTGCCAGCATCTGATCCAGGCAGTGCAGCAGTCTGGGGTAGTAAAAGGATAAACCCTCGTCCCCAGTTCTGTTTGTGTCTGGCCTGGAGTGGATGCCCTTCAAACGATGACGACAACGACGACGATTTAACTTTGGCGGACAAAATCCTTGTCCTTGATGAACTTGAAAAGAAAAAATCTCAAAGCGCAGTTGCAAAGCAATTTGGAATATCGCAATCACAGGTGTCACGAATTTTTAGTGCAAAGGAAAAACTTTTGTCCGCTCATCGCAGCAACACAAACCCCGCTCGTAAAAGGGCAAGAAAAAGTACCCAAGAAGAAGTAGAGGACGCCTTGTTACAGTGGTTTAAACAGGCGAAAAGTAGGGGTCTTCTAATCACTGGCCCAATGTTACGTGAAAAAGCAAAAGACTTGGGGAAAATAATGAACGTTGATTTCGATCCATCATCGAGTTGGGTCACTCGCTGGCGAGAGCGGAATTTAATCGTTTTTAAGCGAAAGCATGGTGAGAAACAAGACCATGATTCTGAAGCGGCTGAAAATTGGATTACATCAGTGTGGCCAAAAATACAAAATGATTATTCTGCCTCTGATATTTACAACTGTGATGAAACTGGGCTTTACTTTCGTGCACTCCCAGAGGGTACTTTATGTTTTAAAAACGAAAAACTCTCTGGCAGCAAGAAGTCAAAAGAGCGCTTTACCGTTTTGCTTACTGCAAACATGGATGGTTCAGACAAGCTACGACCATTTGTCATTGGAAAATCTGCTAATCCACGCTGCTTTAGGGGAATAAAAAAACTCCCGGTAACTTATAAATCTAACAAAAATTCCTGGATGACTGCAACACTATTTCAAGAATGGTTAGAATGGTTTGATGCTCGCTTACAGAAACAAAAGAAAAAAATATGTTTGCTGCTTGACAATTGTTCTGCCCACAAAATCGATGATCCTGGATTACAGTGTATTGAACTTGTATTTTTGCCGCCAAATACTACTTCCGCTATCCAACCGCTTGATCAGGGCATCATCAAGAACTTCAAACATTTCTACCGCCGTCGGATGTTACAAAAAATAGTCCTGGCTATTGATGCAAATGAAAACAGTACTGCGACTGAAGTGGCTCGGTCTATTTCTGCTTTAGACGCAGTGAATTTTATGAGCGCCGCTTGGAACGATGTTTCTACAGACACAATTCGAAACTGTTTTTTCCGTAGTCTAACACCAGCAGTACCCAACGAGTCGTTTCTTGGGTTTTCTTCAGATGAAATTCCAACCTCATTTACGCAGGAAACGTACACACAATTTGTTAGTCTTGATGATGACCTTGAAGTGACAGGTGTTCAAGACGATGCTGATATATGTGAAGAAGTGTTACAAAACAAGCAAGTTGAAACAGACGACGACAATGAAGAAAGCTCTGCTGATGCAACTGCTGTGACTCCACCAAAAAATAAAGAAGTGCTACACGCACTTGCTGTAATTCAGCGACGACTACAATTTGAAGGGGCAGATATGGGCGCATTTCTTCGCTTAGAAAGACAAATGCAAGATAGCATGCAAAATAAAATTAAACAAACAACTATCTCGCAATATTTTGCTTGAATTAAATAAACAAATGTGTAATCCTTTATTGGCTTGTTTTTGTTTACTTTTTGAGTAAGAATAAGGCGATTGTGTCTGCATGCGCTTGTAGGTATGACGTGTGACGTTTTCATGCGTGACGAGCTTTGCACTTTCGCTTAAATGCATAATTTGCTTAATTGCATAAAAAGGCTTGACAAATTCACTATGCAATTAACCAGATTCGACTGTACTTTTACTGTTGTCATGTTAGCCTATTATAGTTATTGGTTTTATGTAGTTGAACATGTTTACAGAAATGTCATGTACCAGTTGGGAAAAAAAGCAAATAAAAAAGTCTTTAAAACATTGTTGAGTACTCGTCATAGTTGAATATATAATTTTCAAAAGGCTTTTAGTATAAGCTTTAAGCCTTAATGAAAAATAATATATTAGTAATGTAATAAAAAAAATTATTAAAATGAAGCATTAGTTTAGTAAAACTATTTAATAAAAAAATTTCAAATAATTTTTGTTGCTTAATATTTTTGTTATGTCATCAAACTTTATTTCTCATAAAGAATTATTTTAAAATTTGTTAAGCAAACCAAACATTTAATTACTTTTTATGTCTTCATATGAAACATTCTTAAATATATATCTTTTAAAACTTAAAACTTGCTTTTGTTTAGAGTGCATTGATTTGTACATCTATTAGATAAATTATCCTTTGTTGTGTTTAAGTTATAAAGTTTCTGTTGCTAAACTGATTGTTCTGTTTATATATGGGACAACAAGTTACAAGGAGATTGGTTGGAAACAATTCAAGAAATCATTCTGACCACTCTTGTGGCAATAAAAATAGACGTAAGATTATTCTTTTTATGTATTTAACATGCTTCTAAGCTAGTATTTTGTCTTTGAAAATTTTTTTATAACTCATTCAATAATCTCAATAATGTTTTGCTTTTATTTGATTTTAAACAATTAATCAAAATTTACCTCTTAATAAAAATTAACTTATAACAATTAGAATTACCAACCGTCCCGGAATGGCCGGGACAGTCCTGGAATTGACGTCTGGTGTCCTGTGTCCTGGGCTGGGTCACTTTTGTCCTGGAATTTACTGACAGCTCTTTGGATTATTTTGGGGGAACTATTTGGGGCTCTGTCTGCCTATTTTGGCAAAAATTCTGCTGGAAATCAAAGACAGATTTTATGTAAAAACTCCTTTTTCTCTTGTTTTTTTTGACATCGCTAGTTTTCAAAGAAAAATAATAAAATCCGAGACTGATTTCAAGTGAGGATCTTTTTTTTCAGAGATCGCTATGATTTTGGAATGAAAGTTAGGGAGTCAGAGGCTGATTTCAAGTGAGGACCTTTTTTTTTAAAGATCATTACGATTTTGGACAAAAATTGAGCTGTTTCTTTTGTTTGGCCCACCAATATTTTTGATGAGCCAAATTGGCCCTTGGTTTAAAAAAGTTCGATGCCCCTGTATTAAGGTGTTCTGGAATGGCAAAACAGAAAGTTGGTAACCCTAATAACAATAATATTTTCAAAATCACTGTTTATCAATTTTTTAAGCATTTTAATTAGCTTTTTTTAAAAAGCTGTACACCCCAATTTTGGAGACAAATAAAATAGCTCATTTGTACTCTATTTGGCAATGAAAGTAATGGCTAAAAAAACTAATATACAGGTATATCTCTATTTTTGAAAAAAATTAAAGTAAAGACTTTATTTTTTAGTTTGTACAATAATTTAGAGGGCAAAAACTGATAAAAACAATAGTCACTGTTTAATTGAGTGAAGCTGTATTAAATTAAAATCCAAATTTTTTCACTGTTTAGTTAACAAGTTTGGATTAGTGATATTTTATGCTTTTAATTAATATTGTGTTTTTTTGAACAGGAAATAATGTGTTGGATTGTATTATGAGAAATAAAAACCGTTCTTGTGGAAGACCATCCCCACTTGAAAATTTTGTTGATTTGCACCTTCTTCCTCCTGAACTTGGTCTTGAGGTAACTTCTGCTTTAATTATGTAATTGATGCAACAATTGTGATAACAACATTTGTATCTTTTTAATTTGCTGGTTTAATGAAAAATATATCATATTTATTCTGAACATCCACTCAAAATTTTTGTCTATATCAGAGTTGCATAACCTTTTTGCAATTACTGGCCCCATTACATAGTTTTATTAACAATGGCAATTAAGTTAAGATAAATTATATGAAGTTATTTATAAAAAAAATATTAGGTTTTATAAATAATGTTTACTCATACCAAAACATGTAATGAAACAAAATGTCACAATTTTTTAACAAATTCAATCTTATATGCAAAATCAACCAATAAGCTGCTAAGAAATTGTATGGTGGCATAACAATCAACATAATTAAAAAAACTTACTCAAAAGAAACATGTTTATATGATGTTATTTGCAGTGAAAAAAAGAGTTATTTGATGTGCACGGCTGCATAAATTGTAACTTAAGACTGCAGGTTGTGCACTATTGCTCTATATAAATAGCACATTTGCCATAATAACTTTGTATTGATTTTTCCAGATATTGAGAAACTTAAATGCAACTGACTTGTGTTTGGCATCGTGTGTATGGTCAGATTTGGCTAACGATGAAAGCTTATGGGAAGGGTAATTTACTGTGATTACTTTGGCTTGTATTACCCAAAGATTATAATTTTACGTTTTTCAGTTTGTGTATGGCATCGTGGGGTTTCTGCACTGCTTACAGAACTTGGAAACAAGAAAGAAAATCATTTAAACGGTTGTTCTTATTGCTTGATGAAGGAAGTCTGACATTTAACACACAACCAGAATGGGTGGGTATATTACTATCAAATAATTTTGAAATTTAATTTTTTCAATGTAAGTTGTATTTTGCTTGGGCATATTTTGTATTCACTGTTCTAGTTTTTTGTTTAAATTATTTTATGTGATTGTCACCACTTTACTGGGAAATCCAAAAGGACCAGTTAAACTGAATAACCTGATACCTGCACTGAGGTAAAACTGTGTTTATTTTTATTTACATCAGCTTTAGAAACAGTTTATCACAAGACTAAGGTTTTTAAAACGGTTAGATCTGGCTAAGTACAAATGGTCATACTAGAACTTCTCTCTACAAATAGAAAGAAACCATGCTTTCTGACTAAAAGAATATATTAACAAAATCAAAAGAACTTGATAAATTCTTGTAAAACTTGACTCTCAAGCTTCACCAACCTTCAAAGCAATAACAATTGCAAATAATCACTCAACAACTTTATATTTTTAGGAATCAACATCAGAATTAAAATCAAAAATTTTTTACAATAATTTTGATTCTTGAAAATGATTCCTAATTTATTCATGTATTTGGCTTTTTTACAGGGTGATTCACTGAAGTGTTGACAAATACTTTATTCCATTATTAACTTCGCATTACCTCTTCAGATTGTTATTACATGTACTTTATTCCATTATTAACTTCGCATTACCTCTTCAGATTGTTATTATATATTCTAGAGTAAGTTTTCAATATCAATAAGAATATTTAATCTAGAAAAGTAAGATGGCAAAGACAGTAAATGACATCGTTGAAGGGTATTGCAAGAAAGGACTTCCACCTGCAAAAATTTTCCGGTTGATGAAGCGATTTGTGAGTCATGGAGGTGTTTACAAGGCTGTGAAGAGGTTCAGGGAGACTGGAAGTTGTGCTCCAAGAATCAGAAGTACTCCTGAAAAACCCATCAGGACAAAGGAACTGATTAAGAAGGTCAGGGAGAGGTTGAGGCGGAACCCTTCAAGGAGCGCAAGAAAACTGGCTAAGGACACCTCTGTAAGCGTGAGCACCATGCAAAGGCTTCTCAAGGATGATCTCCACGTCTACCCATACAAATTTACCAAGAGGCAGCTCCTGTCAAACGCCACTAAGAAGAAAAGGCTTGATAGAGCTAAGGTTTTGATCAAGAGACTTGTTGTTGGCACGCGGCCTCAAGTGCTTTGGACAGATGAGAAGCTTTTCACTGTCCAAGCTATCCACAACCACCAAAATGACAGGATTTGGATTCCAAACAAGGACATGGTGCCAGTTGAACGTTGCAGTTCATTTAGGAGGCAGAAACCTTCTTCCGTGATGGTTTAGGCAGGAGTTACTTCAACAGGCCTGAAAACACCTCTAATCTTTATCGACGAAGGCGTGAAAATTAACCAAACTATCTATCGTCGGATGTTGGAAGAAAAAGTCATTCCCTGGGTTCAAGAAACAGTGGGAGAGGAAGGAATTACGCTTCAACAAGATGGGGCAACCTCCCACACAGCCAAAGCAGTCCAGCATTGGTGCAAGACCAATTTTAAAGGGTTTTGGGAGAAGGAAGTATGGCCCCCTTCTTCACCCGATTTGAACCCAATGGACTTTGGGATTTGGTCCATTCTGGAGCAAAAAGCCTGCTCAACATCCCATCCAAATATCGAAACCCTTAAACGAAAACTGAAGGCGTCATGGGAAGAAATTGACCCAGAAGTGGTGCATGCCACGTGCGCCCAAGTACTTCCACGTCTTAGGCGCCTTGTGAAAAACAAAGGGGGCTACATTAAATAATTTGAATTTTATGTGAAAGCCCATTAAATTTCCATTCTATCTATTAAAAACTTGTTTCTTTTGCCCTTATAGTAAGTTGGATAATTCAGTTTTAATTTGTCAACACTTCGGTGAATCACCCTGTATATACTTCACAATCATTGAGCATGAACATATATATATGAAAAAAGACATTTTTTTTAGAACTATATATATATTAGGTTGAGGAATATGTTCGTAGCATTTTTACCAAAGATTTTTATTTAAACAAAAATGAAAAGTTATGGCTATAAATTAATAAATTATGTATTCTCTGTTGCTGTTTACAACCTCCTCCCACCTCTCAACCAATTTGTCAATGCTGTTCCACCAAAAATTCCGAGGTCTGGTATCAAAGAATTTGTTGATCCAGTTTTTAAGGTCCTCTTCATTGTCAAAGGTAACGCCCCTCATATGGTTTGACAAAGAGTGGAAAAGATCTGTGGGTGCAAGGTCTGGAGAATACAGCAGATGCTGAAGGACCTCCCATTTGAGCTCTTGGAGTGCGGCTTTGACGACTTGTGCAACATGAGGCCTGGTGTTGTCATGAAGAAGTATGGTTTGGCCTTGTTGATGGGGTCTTTTCAGTCAAATAGCCTTATTCACGCAATGTAGCTGGGCTATGTAGAGCTCCTTGTTGACCGTGGCATTCCTTTCAAGCATTTCCCAGTGCACCATACCCTGCCAGTCCCACCAAACGCAAATCATGGTCTTCCTTGGATGGAGGTCAGGCTTAACTCTCAGCTTTGGCATATCTCCAGGAGCCACCCATTCCTTTCTTTGCTTCATATTTATATATATAGGCACCATTTCTCATCTCCCTTGACAATTTGGTACAAAAAGCGCTGTTTGTAACCGCGTGTTGCTCGATGGTGGGCGAGATGTTGAGAAGCAATTTGAAGGCAATTTTCTTTGTTGTTTTCGCTAAGCGCATGAGGCACCCAGACTCCCAATTTTTCGGCAATTCCCATTGAATGAAGATGATTGAGAATTGTTTTTTGATCGCATTTCATTTTTTCAGCCAATTCATGACTTGTTTGGCAACTTTCCTCCTTCAAAAGTGCTTTGAGATGGTCTTTGTCAAATTCAGAAGGTCTTTGGCTGCGGGGTGTGTTGTTGATGTCAAAATTGCCATTTTTGAACTTTGCAAACCATTTTCTTGCCATAGATTCGTCTATGACACCTTCCCTGTATACCATGCAAATGTCCCGGGCTGCTTCAGCAGCTTTGGCCTCGATGAAAAGCGAAGAATAGCAGGTGTTGAAAATGTTGCTTTTTACCCCTGGATATTCCATATGTAAGCCTCACAAATAATAAAATCTCAAAATACTCAAAAAGACGATTAGCACAGTTTTTTACAGTAGAAAGAGCTCTATCGAATGAATATATACATTTTGCCAAGTAGTAAAAAATCATTGTAAAACAAAAGAAAATATAAAAACGCTACGAACATATTCCTCAACCCAATATATATATATTATATGTATTAAACACTACACTTTATTAGTTAAACTAATAAAGTGTAGTGTTTAATGTATATAATATACTCTAACCGTGTGTTATTGAGCACTGTACCGGCAAGGTGAAACATTACTGGATTATATATATATACATCTGTTTGCTTTACTTCGCCGGTACAGAGCTCAATAACCAAATAGTTAGAGCAGTATTTATTAATAAAAGCACTAAAATAGATTAAAAATTAACAATTAAAATCCACGACAGCCTGTTTCATCCTAAGAATCGTCAGGTGGAAACTAGAAAATTAAAATGCAGTTAATTTTAGTAAAAATAATATGTAGTAAAATTAGTTAAGCAAATAATACAATTCCTGTGACGTCATAGAAGAAAAAATATAAGAAATGCAAGTATGGAGGTTTGCATTCATTTAAAAATGAGGGAAGGCGAGTTTGGTGTGTTGAAAAAGGTATAAAAGTAAGAAACTCTATAAAGCAATAAAAGTAAAAGGGGGAGCACTGTAAGCTTTATGAAGTAGAAAGGAAAAGTGAGTGAAAGATAGTGCGAACGATAGTGAGAGGTATAAGCGGATTAAGACGGACAAGAGAGTACACAAAAGAGAGGGGTGATTAAAGTGCACAAAATCAGGTGGGTCAAATAATTAATATAAAGTGAATTTATTTTAGTGGCGGCATATATCTTGTTAGTTTGTAATTAAAAATCTTATTCAAAAAAAAAAAGTAAATGAAAAAAGTAAATGAAAATTGAATAATATCTCCAACTGCCCTCCGACGGGCTCGGACAGGCAAAACAGTCTGCGGTGGTAAATAAAATAATGTGAAGGTATGGTCTAAAATTCGATGAAACTGCTATGACCCGGCGTCACAGAGCACTTCTCTCTGAAGAGCACCGGCCAAAAAACTATGTACGTGTATATATATATATATATATATATTTGAAAGTGATTAAAAATTAAAAAATTGAAAAATTGAAATCCACCGTAGTCTGCTTCGCCAAAGATGGCTCATCAGATGGAATTTGTGAAATGAAAAAACATAGAATGTAAAAATATCTAAAAGGCGGAAATATTTTTATATGGACTGTCACTCAATTTTATCCACTAAAATAAATAATTCTCTAAGAAAACATGAACAGTTACACATACAAGTCGGCTACGTACGTACTGGGCATAAACAACTTGGTCTGATTTAAAACAATAAGGAAACACATAACACTGCATAAAAACGTCATACGATAGAAATCGTGAAGAAACAAACGTGTAGGAGTAAGGTTTGGTCAGGCGACACAGAAAAGAAGCGGGAAAAGTAAGTCAAAAAGATTCAAATAAAATTGCGTAATTTAAATTTGTTCATATGACGACATTTTCCGTTGAGTTCCGTTCTTTTGTTGAGGGTTGAGCTTGCATCTGCCTGTAAGATTGTAAGTTTTTCTTTAAGGCATAGATTGCAAGACTTTGCCCCCGGATGATATGGGGCTGTATGGGCCACGATACTCCATTTTATGCGGGGGTTTTTTCCTGCATCCTTGGCCTGCCAAAAAGCTTCATGGAGAGTTCGGTAGCGTTACTCTTTCTCCGGAATTTGAAGCTTTGGTTATGGTTATTGAAACGGGTTTTGAATTCCGTTTCACAACAACCATAATAATTGTTGGCAGCGTTTCCTGATAGTAAGCATGCTTTATAAACAATAGAGCTTTCGCGACATTTTCCCTCCAACGGACAACTGATTTTGTTTCTGCAATTGCACGGTGGTGTGGTGCTATTAGCAGTAGTCTTGTTGGACAGGACGATTTTGTTATGCCTCGATATAATCGCCGCCATGTTTGGCATACAGCTATAACTCAGTTTGATGTTGAATCTGTTGCAGATCTTGTGCAGTCGGTGATGGGGAGGGAAGTGTTTGGCGAGCAGTCGCAAGAATTCCTTGCCGATATTAGTTTTGACATGCTCGCTAAACGGTGGGTTAAACCACGTGATGTTACGTTTCCTCTTCTTTTTCTTGGAGACAAGGTTATCTGCATACTCCAGCTTACCGGTATGTCCGCTTCGATGCATAGCCTCTTCGTACTCCGGGACTGCATTGGAAAATTCCTTGCTGTCGCATGAGAGTTGCAATAGGCGAGTAGCAAGCATTAGTGGCAGTTGCTTCTTAATGACTGGCGGATGGTTGGATAAACGGTGTATATACAGAGGTTGGTCGTTGGGTTTACGGAAGGGCCAATATCTTCCCGACCTCAGGTCTAAGGTAACGTCGAGGAAATTAGTTTGGACGAGGTTGGTTTCTGCTGTTATTTTTAAGCCGTGGTGTTGAAAGAGCTTTATGATCCGTTTTTTAATGCGTTCTGAGCTTGGCCAGAGGCATTTTCCAGGATCGCCAAACCGTCATCTCTTTAGAGGCCGATGTTGTTGCTCCCGACAAGTTGCGTTAAGTTGTTAAGAAGAAAGAGGCCAACCAGTTCGCATATTTCGGCTCCATCAAAAGAACCCATCGCAACGCCAAATAGAGAGCCATTCTTTTTTATCCAGGCACCATCGCTGCCAAGTAGAATTCATTTTCTGCAATGCAGAATTATATTAACTTCGTCATCACGGGCCCGGTGCACTTGATGGAGTGTGTCTCCCCCACCATGCGCCGCACACAGACTCTGCCGCTGCTGTGGACTCTGACAAACTTGCTCTCATCGGAAAACAACACATTTTTCCAATCCTCAACCGAAAAATGTGCATGTTGTCTGGCCATGTGTTTGGTCTGGCACGTTCTCTAGTCATCAAGTGCACCAGGCCCACGGTGCAAATGGGCAGCAACTCTGTCATGATTTGGGGTTGTTTCTCTTGGCACGGGATGGGGCCCATGGTCAAATTGGAGGGCAGGATGAATGCTTCCAGATATGGACAGCTCATCAAAAATACTGTTAGTCCATTCATGAAAAAGACCATGGGCAGAAAGAGCATTTTTCAACAGGATAATGCCCCCATCCACACTGCCAAATTGATTTCAAAGATTTTCAAGAATCTCAAAATGAAAGTTCTGGATTGGCCGGCCCAAAGCCCAGATCTAAACCCGATCGAGAACATCTGGCGCAGAATTAAATTCGAGCTGAGCTCAAAAAATTTGAAAAACAAGAATGATCTCAAAAAAATTTGATTGAGTGCTACAATTCCATTGATCTCAGTTTTTGTCAAAAACTCATTGATTCTATGCCAAAGAGATGTCGGGTTGTGATAGACAATTTCGGTTATAGCACAAAATATTAATAATGTTGATGAAAATTTGAAAAATAAAAAAAATTAACATGTTGCTATATTTTTGTCCAGGTGTCATTTTGCTCATATAATTAAAAAATTAATAATTATAAATAATTAATCAAGTAAATGATTTTATCATTTCAAACAAATAAAATAATGCATATTTGAATATTTTAAACAGTCAATTGTATTCCATTAGGGCAAATTTAATTAGTTTTTTGCTTTTTTCTAATAAATTTTCAAGTGTTGCTAAACTTTTGGCCACCACTGTATATGTAGCAAGAGTGAATTGATCTTCATTGTAGAGTGCTTAATGAAAAGATCAGATCAACTTAATGCAAAATTTATTTCATCACTATTTAAAAAACACAACAGTCTGTTTCATTCATATTAAGGTAAGAGAAAGGGAGTCAGGTCACCTTAATAAAAATGCATATTCTCTATACTTCATTTACTATATTTTGAGTTATTTTTTCTTATATGACATCCCAAGAATTACCTTATTTCCTTGATTAATTTAACAAACTGCATATTTCTGAACATAAAGATTGGAAAGCTTAAATTTTAGTTTTTGAAATGATTTAAACTTTTGGTCTCTCTTCAAGAAGAGACCACAATTGTTGTTTGTTGGTGAAACTAACCCGGAATCCCCCCCACAGCACTAGAAAACAATAAAAAAGAAACCAAGAGAAAAAGAATCTCTCAAAAAATGATAGTAACCACAGGGGGATTCCAGGTTAATTTTACTAACAAAAATCGCTCACGGTCGCTTATTTAAAGAGACCCAAATTTTGAAATTTATTCTAAGAAACTATGTTCCACAGAACTACATATTATAGATTATTTAGTATGATTAACTTGATGTACTATGTTTTCATTATTAATTATTATTTTCTTTATTTTTCCAGTTACCGCCTAACGATTCTATAGGATGAAACAGACTGTTTTGGTTGTTTAAAAAGTACTTGAAAAAATTTATAATAATATTATACGATATTTAAATATCCCTTTTCAAATAAAATTTTTCTACTTGAATAACGACTAAAATTTTGTTTAACTACAGATAAATAAAAGCTGTTTGTGTTTAAATAAAAATAAAGCAACAGATGTTTGTGGTTTTTTAAACAGTAATTAAATAAATTTTGTCTTGAAATAGTGTTCTGATCCATTCATTAAGCACTCTGCAAAGAGAAAGAACAATTCACTTTTTTACTATATACGTATAATCTATAATTTCCAATGGCTAATGGTGAACAATTTAAAATATTTAGGGTAGAGGCATTGCCCAACTGATTAAACAAGATGCTTTAAAAAAGCATTTTGTTTATTATAAAAACAAAGTGAATTTTAAATAACAAGAATCGGAATCGAAAAAAAAATTGGCATCGTCCCATCACTACTGTAGAGTTAATTTCAAAAGCGTCAACATTGACCTTGAAACAACTTAACCGCGGTCACCCAGGTTACAGTAGACAAAACCATACATTTTAACCATTTATGACGCTATTTGTATAAATCAGCCAACGTTTTGAGAAAATAATGGAAATTACTGGTCGGGCCAGATTTTTTAAATTAATTATTATATTACGTTTTAAAATCGGACAAAGCAGTATATGACATCACAATACAACCAAAAGATACAGTAGTAAACAAGTTACTAAGCTTATGTCGAATCAGCTTAATAGAAGATTCCAGTCAATCATTTCTTGAACGTTCTAGACCAGTGGTTCTTTAACTTTTTTGAAATGTGCCCCTTTTTTCACGGAAACAAAACTCGCGCCCCCTCCTGCTATCAACACAAACCAAAAACCAAACCGAAGCTTTTTTATCATATTCTCCAATTTCGTCCAAAATTAAGGGTGAAGACAAAAAAAAGATATTCACTTTTCGTCTCCGTCCAAAATTAAAGGTATACAGTCATGTGCAAAATTTTAAGACCATCTACCAAAATTTCCTTTATTTCCAGCATTGTGATGTCATCTGGCTTGTTCAAGATTGCATCATCTTATTGCATCAGTCTAGCTAGATGTGTTTAGCAATGCAATATTCAGTGCCTGCTTAATTAAAGAATATTTGCGCTGTTTCTTCAATATTTTTATAGCTTTTGAGAAAAGCCAGTTTGTCTGAAACTAAGAGAGCTCAAATTGTAATTTTGCACAAAGAAGAGTTTTCTCAAAGAAAGATTTGCAAAAAAGTGTTCTGTAGCAAAACAGCTGTTCATCAAATAGTTGCTAGATTTCAAAATTTTGGACTTTACCATGACAAGAAAAGGAGTGGGAAGGCCAAAAAAACAAGCCCTCGTGATGACAACTTGTTCGGCAAATAGCTGTTCAATCTCCAATCAGTTCATGCAAGAAAATACGCGCGGCACTGCTTCTTGAAGACACAGATGTTTATCGAAGTACTGTTAGTAGGCGTCTTGTTCGTGATTTCAACCTGAAAGCGTTTAAACGTGCAAAAACCTCGCTTAACCCTAGCCATGAAAGTGAAGAGGCTGGCCTTTGCCAAGCAATATGAAGACTGGGATGAAGTGAGATGGAGTAAAGTTCTTTTCCGGATGAATCCACAATCCAGCAGTTTGCACAGAGAAAATTCGTAGGCCTATTGGAACGCGATTTAACGACTACTTTACACATCCTCCCAGTGTCATGATCTGGGGGACTATGTCCTTTAATGGCACAACTGGTCTTTTCTTTTTACCAATCGGAACAACAATGAACGGTATCAGGTACCGCAGAATGTTGGAGGACAAGTTCGAAATTTACAGGGCTATTTATGAATGCAATATCTTCATACGGTGCTTCCTGTCACCGTTCAAAGTTAGTGAGTAATTTTCTTAAGAAGAAGAATATCAAAACATTGGATTGGCCTCGTAACAGCATCTTAATCCAATTGAGAATTTGTGGGCAATACTGAAAGACAAAGTGGCAGATGAACATCCCACAAGTACTAAAGACCTAAAAATGGCAATAAAACGCATATGGACGCAAAAGATTACAGCTGAATACTGCAACCATTTCGTGCATAGCATGCCTTGTCGTCTGCAAGCTGTTATCAAAAATAAAGGTGGACATACCAAATACTAGATTCTTACACGAAAAATGGCTAATGTATCTCAAAGTTGATAAGCTTATTTTTTGAGATTCAAGGTTATTTTTAATGCTATGGCTATTTTATTGCAGTACTTTGAATAAACAAACTAACATAAATAAAACAAAATTGGTGTATTGTATATTTTAGATAAAAAATGCTAGGTGGTCTTAAACTTTTGCACACGACTGTAGACTAAAAAATTTATCATTGCAGCTATCAATTCAGTTTGCACCCTGTTGCTCGCACCCCCATGAAAAACCTTTTATGCCTCTCCCCAGTTTAAGAACCCCAGTGCTAGACAAAATTGGTAATATTGCTGCAAAATGTCACAATGCCTTAAACTTAAACCAGTGGTCAAAGAATTAAAACTGTAAAACAAATATTTATAATACCCTTATAAGAACAACTTGCAGACAAAATAATTAAGTGGGGGTTGTGTACCGATTACGCAATTATGATCTAACAATAAAAAAGATTGCTACGTCATAATAATAAAAAAAACTTTAAAATTACTGTATAAGACTGAAAATCAACTATAGAGTTATAAAGTTAAGATTAGAAATTATGAATGAAGTGTGACAATGATCTTCAATCTCTTATTAACTTCTGATATTTTTTATTATTTTGAAATTCTTATCTTTAAGGAAGATTTATGTAGGTAAACTTGTTTGTTCAGGGTATTAAATATCTTGTGGACCATCAAGTACTAGACGATAACTGTGAAGATATAGCCAGGTTTTTCCACTGCACCAATCAGCTGTGTTGGCACAAGGTGCGAGTTTTCTTGCGAGACAGGTACTTGGTTTTATATTTTAGTCTCGGAACAGATTTTTTAAATTCTGGCTATTACTATACTCTTTATATATCTTTAAATTTGTTATCAGCTCGACTTTTTGCCAAGGACTTTTAATGAGTAACAGGAAATCAGACTTTTTGTTGGAAGATACATCATTAAAAAATTGCTGATTTTTGTTTTTCGAAATAATAAGTATAATTACTTGCAGGCACGATATACTGGATGAAGTTATTAAGCTCCAGAGTTTCAAAAATCAATTTTTACCTAACGCCTTGCGGTAAGCTGGAGAAAAAGTTTCATGTTTTACTAACTTATTTGCAAATACATTTGGCAAATCGGAAACAGCGGTCCTTATGTGCTTTCCAGAAAAATTTGTGTTTTTGTAGGAAATTTTTTCACGTTGTTGATTCTCCGATATCCAGAGGTGATTTCTTGCACCGCCTTCTTGAAACCTTTGCTCTGAGGTTTTGTGCAGATAACCCCGAGCTTCGATTGCCGGCAGGTAGTTTTGTTTTCTGAAGAAAGAGTTTTCTTACATTCGTAAATGGTAAATATCTTTCTAGACGTGATAACAATTATTTGCTACTCTCTGATTCTTCTTTCCGTCGACTTGTCGAGTCCGCAAGTTAAAAACAAAATGTCGAAACGGGAATTCATTCGAAATGTTTGCCGCGCCATTCAGAGAGAGAACGACGGTCTTAATCAGGCTGGCGATCACGTGGTTCAAGTCGCCATGATCGACCGGGACTTTGCGGGGCATCTTTACGATAACATTTATCTTGTTGGCCACGTGGCGCCCCAACGCTGGAGTGGCAACGGTGACTGATCGCGTTTGACGTTTGTTTTGTATTTTTCGGTACTGCGTTTCGGCAAGAGTAGTGTTTTCGCGCGATCGTCGATCGCGCAATGAAGCAAAAACCTGTTTTCATTGAGCTGTATGTCTCGGATTGTACAATTCGTCTAATGGTTAGCGTTTCTGCCTGCCTTATTCCTGCCTTTGACGCACGTAGTCTTCGTTAGATTCCCGAACTGGCCCAATCTAACAAAATGTGGCCAACAGCTTGTTACTGTTGCGATGGTTCCATGTTAATGAAAGTGTTGTCCAGGCGCAATTTTATGATCATAAGCGTGTGACTCGCTTCGGTGCATGAGACGAATGTAAAGGTCCGTTTCCACTACGAGCGTGGGTGGAGTATTCTTCATTTGTTTTATTGATTTTTTTAGTTCTTTTTGCGTTTAAGCGCTAAGCGAAGCAAAAAAATCAATAAAAAAACAAAAAAATACTCCATTCCACACTCGTAGTGGAACGAGCCTTAACAAAAAGTTTAATTTGGTTTTGGTTGTGTCTTGGCATTATAAATCAAAAGACTATTCTATGTGATTTTTTGCACAACTCTCCTATGTCCCGGATGTGGTCACTTACTGCGAACAAGAACCGTCATTCAGATTCAACTTTGCTGTCACCTAATGAGTTCAATAACTTTTCGTCGAACGAAAATTTTGCAGTTTGAAAAATTAAATTGACTGATTTATACTTCGTACACTGTATAAAGAGCAGTAAATTGCTCCAGAAATTATTTTTTTGTTTCTATATCAAGTTGAATTCTTGTCTATTTGTTCCATTTCACTTTTAACTTGTTAAAAATGATAGAATTCTTTGAAAAAGTTGAACAAAATCTACATTGGGATTACCCCATCAGAACAGTTTGTAGTCGATAGTCAAGGTGTATAAAATGCTATTTTAAATAAACAAATGGTTCTTTTTTGTGTCTTCACGATTTTGCTGGTAATTTTCAATTAAAAAAAACTAATATTTTTTTAGTATTTGATGTTTATTTTAAATAACACAGAAATACTTGGTGTTTAAAAAATCCATTTTGCTTTCGTAAGGCAAGTTCGGAGATTTTCTCATGCAGTGATCATTTTGATCCATGAATTTATAAACGTTGCTGTTTCGCAATCGAAAAGCAAATGCGTAATTAATTTGAAGTCTTTTATACTTTTAAAATTTTTTAAATTAAAATTGTGTGCTCGCATAACCCTTGTCGTAATAAAAAAATGGACTTTTACCTTGCTATGACGTCGTAAAGACATGCTACAAGTTAAATGTGAATTTTTGTCGTTTTTGCGGATTTCGAAACCAATACATCGGAAATCGATAAAATTAGTGCCAAATGTGTTGAAGAGTAGGTTTGCGATTTCCATTGTATCCCATTAAGCAATTACAGTATCAGAAAGTTTACATTTTACTCGGTTATAACAGTCCATAAGTTGGTCATTTTTTTTATCATCTCGAACTACACAGCAAGGTTTTGACCAAAGTTAGTTCTCCAGATATATTGGACAATTAAAATCATTATCGACTTGTAAACTACCCGATCCTCTATAACCAAACACAAAAAGAGAGTTTAGGAAATTTATTTGATCAGTAAATTTGACATGCACGAAAAACAATTACAAAAAGCACGAAAATTTTTTGGTTATCGTAGTATTTTTTTCTGAAAATGATTAATAGAAACATTAATAGTCATTTCTGAAAATCACATAAAAAGTTTGCTAATTTGATTATCTTTTTGAAACAACCTAATTTTTAATCTTAAAAGAAAAAGCAGGTAAATGCAATTAATCGTAAACATTGACTTCCAAATCAAGCAGCTAATCTGGATGTTGACAGATTTTATCTACCTATTTTAGCATCCCCCAGAATTTTTTAATTTTGGGTAGACCAGTTTCTGTTAACAATACGTATTTTGTTATGAAGATAGATGTACAAAATTATAATACACTTAAGTTACTTTTTTGGTGGAGTGGTGAAGAAGCCTATAAATATCAACAAATCGTTGTAAAAATAGGCAAGTTATAGCAAACTTTATCAAAATATAAAAAGCACTTTAGTGGTTGCATTCAAAGTTTACATAACAGAGTCAATCCAGTCACGTATTAAGAATGCTTATCATCGAGTTTCTCTTATCTCTATTTCAACAAATCGTCTATCGTTCACTGAGTTAACGATACAAGTTGGAACAGATTTTTTTAACCACTTAAATGCCACCACTAAAAAAATGCTTAGCATCAAATTCTTTTCAAAAACCATTTCAACAAATTTTTCACTTTACTGCTTTAGCGTACCCATCTATTTGAAATTGCGCTTTCTTTATTTAGCCCACGCGATCAAGTTTTGCTTTAACTTATTGCCTAAAAAGTTGTTGATGACGTTTCTGTTTTACCAGACAGCAAGTAGGCTAAGTGATCAGACAAATTGTGCCAATTTTTAAAATGTTATTTATCTAGACCTATGTAAATAAATCAAAAATTAAAATCAGAGCGTCTGAACCGGAACCGTTGTATCGATTCAGGTTAAGGTTCGGCAAATTCAATTTTTTTGGGTTTAGTTCCGGTCCAGGTTTAATAACGGTTAATACAAGTTTACGGATCCGGTTCGGGTTCGGTTCGACGCCCTGGTTTTTAGCATGTGAGTAGTTTAGAATGTTGGTTTCGACATAATTGCGATAAATCTAAGATGGCACTGAGGCGGCGCCTGAGGTGGTCCTGAGGTGATGCGGAGAGGTGGTCCAACCAGCTAACCCTAACCCTAGCTCTAACTGGAACCAAGAGTTCGATTTCCAACCAGAGCGAGGCAGTCGGGTCTAACCACAAGTTGATTTTTTAAGCTAAGCAACGAAATTGCGACCAATCATGAGTTTGATACCCACCCAGAGCGACGAAGTTGCGACCAATTACGAGTTCAATTCTCATTTAGAACGAAGCACTCGCGACTACTACATTAATATGCTGAGCAACGAAGTTTTTTTTATCTGCGAGTATAAAATCTGCTCAGAGATTATAACAATTTAGTTGGCTTTGTATTACAAACACGTGCAATTCGGTTGACTGTAAGTCATGTCAGTAATCTGTTCAGAGATTTTAACTGTGTCTTTCTATTACAAGAATCAGTAATCTGGCTAGAGATTTTGTAAATCAGTGTCTTTCTTATACAAAGACGGCAAATTCATTTGGCTTTTTACTACAAGGACACGTCAATAACCTACCCAAGGACTGTTATCTAACCATTCGGATATCTTTCTAATTCATGAGACACGCATTCCGCCCAGAGACTTTGCCGCTTTAAAAGTCTTTCTAATACAAAAAACATGATACAATCCATGACGTAATGCAAAAAACAAGATTTCTTTATATTGAATTTAAAAAGCTGTCCAGGAACCATAAAGTTGCAGGAAATCGTACAATCTATGACGTCATGCGAAGAGGCGAATATAAACCAGAGTGTTTTGGATTCGTTATTGAAATTTGTCGCAAGATTGTGTTGATTCTGTTTCTCGAGAATTAGAAGCTGAAATGTTTCTCTACTTAAACCCGCAAAAACCGCACATGTGTTACAGAGAGTCGTATGCGAACTTTTTTAAAATCTTGATATGATCAGGAAAGTCGCGCAAGTATTTGGTTACCCAGTTCAACTAGTCGTTAGGCTACGAATTCCCGAGTAACGTTGTGAAAATGAAGCATAAAAAAAACTTAATAGCCATCAAACAGTATGTTAACTTGCTTGGCATTTGGCAGCTCACTTTCTGATAGACGTAAAGAATAGAGGACATGTCTCCTAATTTCATGCAATTGCGTCTTAATTGTACTTATTCCTCATGCGCGCACATCGCCGCTTCGACTTGCCGCCAATTAAGAAAATTACTGCAAAAATGTAGCATGAAACACTGTGTGTATACAAAATTGGGCCATATTTCAATTACGACTTTATGTTTATAATTTATTGTCTTTGTTTAGAAAATATTACGAACTTACAAAAAATAATGTATTTGATATAAACACTGTTACCAGGGATATTACTTAGTTTAAAATACATTTGTTCTTCTGATAGAATCAGAGGCAAGTAAAACTTCAACAAATACAGATTGCCTCTGATTCTACCAGAAGAACAAATGTATTTTGCTTTTACCTGATGAAGTCCGCCCGATGTAACGGACGAAACGTCGTGTTGAGTTTTTCTTTAATAACTATATTACGCCTTCTGTATTTGCTGAAGTTCTACTTGCCTCTGATTCTACCAGAAGAACAAATGAATTTTAAACTAAATAATGTATTTCTACAGTAGGCTACATTAGCATTGATCTTTTCTCCAAAATGGGAGAACTATATGTTGACTTGTGTAGTCGCCTTGATGTTGTTTTGCACAAGAAGAAAATTGTTTGTCACAATCGCATATTTCTTGTGCGATTCCATCATCATCTGAAACGATAGTTTTAGCTTTTGTTTAGGTTAGTTTTTTTCTCAACATAAGAAACACAAACATTTGAGACAATTTTTGCAAATATTTGATTTGGCAAAATTCTTAAAAAATTTTGTTATAATCTTATAGGGTAGGCTATACGAGTATGTTTTTACTGTAAAACATTTTTACAGCGTAGAAAGTTAGAAGCGATCAAAGACCAAAACAAGTACGCCTATCTTTGCTACTTTAATTCAAAATTCACTATTAAAAAACTGATTTGTCAATTTCAGTAATTGGTAGCGCCTTGAATAATTTCAAGCCGTTGATGATTTAGGCCAAAGATATCCTATATAGGCTATATGACCTATCTTTAACCGCTTCAATTTTTAGTTTTACTTGGCAAGAAATCGAGACCGATTCTTTATATAATTTACACTGTGCAAAAAAAAATAGAAAATTAAATAATAAATAAATTAAAAAAATTTTTTTTCTTTAGTTAGGACCAGAAATTGTTTAAAGCTTTTGAAAGAAAGTTTAACCTATTTTCTTTTTCAAAAAAACTCAACCAATTTGGAAGCTACATGTTATGCAGGCGGTATGATTAAAAGACAAGCGAATCATTGTTGACAAGACTTTTTGTCACTTTTAATGTCCTGTTATGTCCCACGAATCAGCAGCGTGGCCGAGTGTGTAAAAACGCCGAACGTGATCGACACAATGCCGGTTCAACACCTACTAGCGTCATACTTTTGTGTCCTCGGGAAAGACATTTTTATGCACTTTTCTCTGCTAGGCGGTCTTGGCAAGCAGCTCTAGATTTCGTAAAGTAAAAGATTTTTCTTCCCAAAGCTTTTGGGGAAATTGTCAGAATAAAGCAGAATTGAAACCGAACGCCTAGAAGAGCGAATTAAACAACACGTTCCTAGATTCATCGCCAATCCTCCCGCCTCGCAGAACCGTCGAAGTCTTTCCCGCTGTTGCACACGCCCACAACACACGCTGTTGAACCGTCGAACACACGCCCACAACAAATCCTCCATTGGTCAACATCTTCTTGAAAACGCCCAATGCGCTCTTCACTACAGCTACGAAAAATTTTCTATTCTCGCTCGAGGTCGCTCTTCTTTTCACCTTTCGGCTCTTAAAGCGATTTTCTTTAAATCTCTCATTCCCCTTCTGTGTAAGCAAAAAGAATTCGTCTACTCTTTGTCGTCGTCGTTTGAAGGGTATCCACTCCAGGTCAGACACAGACAGGACTGGGGCAGAGGGTTTATCCTTTTACTACCCCAGACTGCTGCACTGCCTGGATCAGATGCTGGCAGTGGTGTCATTAAGCCAGCATCGAGTTTCGTCATCCAAAACCGTCAGACCTCGTGCTCCATGTGGTGCTCGATGTATAGGACACCCTGTTAGAACATGGTCTGCGGTTTGCTCAGAGGCGCCACACTCGCAATTCAGTGAAGGAGCGAGACCCCATTTGTGCATGGACGAATAGAATCGCCCAACACCAGTCCGCAGGCGTTGAGCTTAACCCAAGCTACTCGGGGTAAGCTCATCAGGCCTGGCACCGGTCTCGGGCACAAAAGCACGGAGCCTGGAAGCATTTTCACAATACTCCGTTTTCTATTTGTGATTTGTCCATTCAGAAGCGTGGATGCCAAGTCTGGCAAGGTTGTCCAAAAGATTCCGCGCACCTGGCACAAACGGGCTTCTCGATCTTAGCCTCACTTGGCGAGTATCTGAGGACCCACTTAAAAGGCCATGCAAAATATGATCGGGGTCCAGAAATCCACGGTAAGCCAAGGAGAGTGTCGCTCTCATTTGGCGAAGCTCAGCTGGCTGGATGCCTGAGAGTACAGGTAGGTGGTCCGTTGGAGTGGGACGCAGGCATTCAGTAACCATGAGCAAGGCGTCGTTCAAAACACTGTCAATGAGGCGAGTGTGAGCACTGCGACACCAGAGTGGCGCACAGTACTCAACTGTTGAGTAGACTAGAGACAAGGTGGCTATGCGTAGTGTTTTAGCACCAGCACCCCATCCCGAACCCACGAGTCGCCTCAGCAGTGTCACGCGATAGTTTTTTGCGCAATGCCACTAAATGGTGACGAAATGTGAGCGATCTGTCCAGTTTTACCCCAAAGTAAGTACGTAGGTTGGACAGAACGGTAAAAGTCTACCGTTGTTGTAGACCTTTAGCTCACGATGGTCTTTCGGTTATTTAAGTGAAAGACTGCCGCCACCGTCTTAGTGTTACTGAGCTTCAACCTCCAAGTCTGGAGATACGCTGAAAGTGTAGACATGTCTTGGCTTAATGTCCCCTCCAAGTCCTTCCAGTTTTCAGAAGAGTGCAATAATGCTAAATCATCAGCATAAGCAAACTTTCTGGAAATCATGGAAGGAAGATCGTACGCATAGATGTTAAATAGGAGGGGAGCCAAGACCGATCCCTGAGGAACGCCTTTTTAAGACGGCGTAGCCTGCTTTACTTCCTGTCACCGGTGGTAAGGGTGAAACTTCGATTTCGGACAAGCTCCATAATTATTCTGACCATGTGCTTATCCGGAAGAAGTCTCAGCAGCTTGCAGGTAAGACCACGGTGCCAGACAGTGTCATAAGCAGCTGTCAGATCGATAAATACGGCACCGGCCTTCTTTTTAGCCTCAAAAGAATCCTCGATGTTCTGGGTTAGCAGAACAACTTGATCTACGGTTGTCTACTCTTTGAAAATTTCTTAATCTTTTCTCTCATTGGCTAACTTCTTTCAGCCAATGAGAACTCTGCTTTCCCCTTTATAACTCAGTTCGGTTTCAATTCTGCTTTATTCTGACGATTTCCCCTGAAGAGTGTCAGATGAAAAGCTTTGGGAAGAAAAATCTTTTACTTCAGAAAATCTTCAAATTCTGTACACCAAACATCTATTCAGCTCTAGCTGTTTGGCGGCGGGGCTTTTGTCCACTAGCTGCGCAATTTTAGGTGTTTTTCACTAATTAAGCAATATTTAATTATAATTTCCCCATTGATTATAAAAAAAATTGTTTAAATTTTATATCATTGAAAAGACGATTTTTTCCTGAGTACAATGATATAAAATGTTTAAAAATTTGTTCAAAAACAAGTTTGCAATAACAAAATAAAGACCCCACTTTTCCTTTCAAAAAATTCCTGTTTCCCCAATAATTACGAGTAACAACAAGATAATTTAAATTTTCAAGTCGCTACGTGTCGCTAGAGTTCTACTCTATCGAGTAAAAAAAGTTTCGTCTGAATATTTTGCAAGGCGGCGGCTCAATAATCGATAATATTCCCAAGGGAATATGACGAGCGGTACATCACTAACTAGAAGAACGAAATTTTGAACTTTATCTGAGTGTGTGTGCTTGTGTGCCATTGTTTGAATCTTTGCGCGGCTTTGACTTTGATCTAGAAAAAAAGTTTCGGATTTTTTTCGTGACTATTTATAAAGAAACGGCAAGCTCATAGTTTATATTAGCTTGTTCAGCAAAGTAAGGTAGTTGTAATTCAATAAATTCTTATGTAACAAATTTTCATCGACTGATGTATTTTTGCTGAAGCATAAGACTACACCGGTAATATGTTTTAGCAAAGTATTTTCAATTGGCTGATATACAATTTGCAACTTTAGGAAATAAAAATTTATAATTTTTAATGCATAGAGCAGCTGTCAAGCAAGTATTATGACCTGCTTCCGGAGACTCCAAGACAGTGGTTTTCAACCTGGGGGTCGCAAGCCTTTTTTCTAGGGGTCGCGAGAGCTTTTGATGTTCAGTAGAAAACATTTAAGAAATATTCATATACAGTTCGAGCTATGTATCTCATGTCGGAATCACTTTTAGTCACGGCAAAAATACCAAGACACTGAGGCAAAAATCAATGTTTAAATTCATTATAGGAATGATCATGACCGTTAAAACTGTTTTAAGTGTTGATCAGTTGATCAGTTTAGTTAACAGATAAACTGTTTAACAGATAAGTAAACTGCTATCATTTTCGGTTATCTGTAAAAAAATTTAGCAATTGGTGTTAAAGTTTACGATATTATGGCAAAAAGCGCAGCTATTCAGATTCATTTCTCAAGTATGGATTCATCAGTATCGTCTCTGACGGCATTGAAAAGCCACAGTGTGTATTGTGCATGAAAGTTCTTTCGCCTGAATCCATGAAACCATCAAAACTCAAAAGGCATTTAGAAACGAAACACACTGACTGCAAAGACAAAGACTTATTATTTTTTGAGCGAAAGGCAAATTGTGTGAAGCGGTCTCGAATGGATAGCTCCGGAGTTTTCCAGCAACGAAATCGAGCTTCTGTTGAAGCAACCTTTGTAATATCATTGCGAATTGCTAAAGCTAAAAAGCCACACACAATTGCTGAACAACTGATACTGCCATGCGCGAAAGATATTAATCGTATATTAATTGGAAAGGAAGCAGAGAGCAAGTTGAATGTACTATCTCTCTCGGATAACACAGTGCAACGTAGAATTTCTTTGATGTCTGAGGACATCAAGAATCAAGTCATTGATCAAATGAAGTCAGCTGGCTCGTTTGCTCTGCAGCTGCACGAGTCGACAGATGTTTCATCCTGTGCACAACTTATTGCATTCGTACGTTACGTTCACAAAGGTGCGTTCAAAGATGAGTTTCTGTGCATCGTAGATCTGCCGTCCACAACACGTGGAGAAGATATTTTTAAGACTATTGATGCTTTTTTCAAGGCGAATGATATTAAATGGGAACAGCTGTGTGGACTTTGTACAGATGGTGCTCCGGCCATGTTAGGCCATAGCTCAAGATTTCATGCACATGTTAAGAAAGTATCCCCAGACTGTACTTTCATGCATTGTATGATACACCGTGAGGCTCTGGCTTCAAAGACATTGGGACCAGATTTAACAGAAGTGCTTAGGCAAGTAATAAAACTCGTTAACACAGTAAAATCCAGCGCACTCAATACTCGCTTATTCCGACGCTTTTGTGAGCAGATGGATGCAGATCAATATAATCTCCTCTATTACACGAAGGTGAGATGGCTGTCTAAAGGCAACGTGCTCAAACGGGTCTTTACTCTGCGGTTCGAATTGCGGGACTTTTTTGTGAACAAAAAAAAGAAGACCTGGTCAAATTTTTGCATGAAGATGTGGTATCACTGGCCTACCTTGTTGATATTTTTGGCAGACTAAACGAATTAAATCTTTCCTTGCAAGGTCAAGCCAAAACAATCATTAATTTCATCGACGCACTTTCAGCATTTCAGGCGAAACTTGAACTCTGGGAAAGAAAGATGACAAAGGGCCAATTGGGAATGTTTCCTACCTTGAATGAATTCATTGAAGACACTGAGGACATGCGGCTTGATGGCGACGTCAAATTGAAGATTATCAACAACCTTCAATCCCTTCGCTCTGAATTTACAAAATATTTCCCCGAGACAACTAGAGATGATTTGGTATTTGTAGGAAATCCATACCTGGTCCCAAACTCGGAAGTTGTCAACATGTTCAACGGAGACGTTTCAACTCAAGAGGAATTTATTGCCCTAAAAAATGACTCAACTGCGGAGGATGCCTTCAAAGAGAAGAGTTTGCCTGCATATTGGTCAGCCATGGTAGATTCGTATCCCAGAGCGGCAAGCGCAGCGATTCGACTTTTGATGCCTTTTCCATCAACCTGGCTGTGTGAGGCAGGCTTCTCAGCTTTACTGGGTATAAAGAACAAAACCAGGAATAAACTAATAATAGAGCCAGATCTAAGGTGTGCTCTTGCAACAACAGAGCCCCGCATCGACGAGCTTGTTACCAAAATGCAACACCAGCCATCTCATTAATGCACCTGCCATGTGTATAAATTTAATTAGTCATTCTTTAACATGGTGATATCATACAATACTTATCGTTTAGTCATTTTTATTGATCTGCATGGAAGGGGGTTGTTTGGTTATGTCGGATTGCAAAATGGGTCGATGAATAAAAAAGGTTGAAAACCACTGCTCCAAGATATTGCAGTCCGATTCCGAGCTATTGAAGCATATTATTTACAATTTAGAAAAAAGAGGAACCCGCCGTTTAGACGAAACGTTTGGTGTTCAAAAATCTGTTTTTGAAATAAACTATACAACCAAAAACCAGTTTTTGAAAATATATTATTTCTAAAATTTACTTGATTGATAGTGTTCGTATATATTCTTTACTTCGTAAAGCTTTATTAATCTTAGTCTTATACAAAAAAAAACTTTTTTTATAATTATGACCTGATTAGTAAATTATAATTTAATAAACTGAACAACTTATCTCTGAACGGTTCGTATCAGAGCTTTTAGATGTTTTTTTGCTGATTAGAAATTCTGACTTCGCATCAAAGCGCAGCCGTATATAAAGGGACGTGCGCGTTTGCTTGGGTATTGTGACGTAACAAAGGGTTTTTCAGGAGGTTTGGCCAAAAAAATTTGCCGAGTTAATTTTTTTGCTCACCTGAGATCACGTGACTTGTCACAATATGTGACTCCCGCCGTCAAAGAGCTAGATTTCAATCGATATATAGATATATAGATATATTGCAGCATCTTCGAAAGCAAAAGCGTGTAATCGCTTGACGGCTGCCGTATTATAAGTATAACGTCTCCGACGTTTTTCTGCGAGTTAGGACAATAATAGATATGATAAGAAAGTGAAAATAATTTTCATAATAGAAGTCTTGCCACAAACCGACTACTAATGCCGCCCTATATTTTAAATTTTAAAAAATAATTAAATTCTATAAGAACCAAAAAACAGCTTCTCTTGGTCATTTAATTTTTTCATTTTCATCATTATAGCTATCCTCCTGATTCGTAAGAAAGAGTCGGAGGCTCTATACGAAGGGCAACAATTATTTCGACCTGCTACCGAAGATGCCACATTACTGCTGTACGATTGAAATTTTTTATTTTGTTTTTTAATTTTTATTTAGAGATATTAATAAAATTTAGAACCGTTTGGTAAGATCGCCAAGCAGGGTAAAGTGTCTTTCCGAAAAACACAACCAAATGCCCCGAGTAGGTCATTTTACAGTGTCGATCACGATTTTAAAAACTTTGAAATGTAATTTTTTAAACTAAAAACAAGTTCATATTAGAAACAAAATAGAAGTCCTGAATCTTATGAAAGTCACCAGAGCAATTTTTTTAAAAATCAAAATTTATTTAAAAAATTTTAGTACTAAAAAATAATAAAAAATCGATTTCGTTTTTTATTCTTTAACACCATAAAGATTTTAAATAAACTTTGATTTAAAAAAAAATTGCTGTGATGACTTTTGTGAGATCCAATACTTCTATTTTAATTCATATATGACAATTTCCTGAGCCTTGAATCCACTGTTTATGAATTTTTCTTCAATAAGATTCATTAGCTTCTTAACAAACAAACACAAACTAAGATTTTTTAACAATCAATCATATTGACTCACTGCATATATTTTCTTCATTTTCGCACTTTACGTTATAAAAATAAACAGCTTTGGTTGTATTAGTAGGTATTTTGCGGAAACATTTATCGTGAACTTCACAGCATCTGCAGAATAAAAAATATTTAGAATAGCACGTACGGCAGTGTTTTTCAACCCTGGGTTGGGACTCAAAAAGTGAGACGCTATTTAATTTTCTTTTACTGAAGTAGTGTACAGAATTTTTCAATTTAATATAAGGTCTACATTGATTTGTTAAGGCCTCCGCTTTTTCGTAGCAAAATAGGCTTCAAGGTTTCGCTTAATTTTCAAAGTCGAAAAGCAGCATTTGGTTTTTTAATTTGACGTGAAAACTTTTTTTTAATCTTCACTTCCCTTTCAGAGATAAAGATGCATTTGGCCAATCAATGATAGAAGCATGCACAAAGCGATTTTTATGAAATCTAGTTTTAAAAATCGAGTTGCCAAAGTTTTAAAATATAGATTGCTTTGATTTTAATTTGGTAGCATAAAAAAAATTTAAAGCACTGATACTCTTTAAAAGAATAAATAGATAATGTACTGATGATGATGATGATGATGATGATTACTTTATTGGGTTTCTAAAGTAGTTGCCAAAGTGTGGATTATATTTTTATTTTACGATTACGTTATAAACTTCAGTTTTAAAAGATAGTCATATAAATGTTTAATAAGCTTGAATACTTCAAGAACTGTATTGCTGTAGTAACATTAGTATTGTGGTTACTAAACTACGACTTGCCGCCTAATGTTGTCACATGAATACTTTCATTAACCTCTAATAGATGGTTATATGTGCCAAAAACAAAAAAATAACACTTATTTTTAAAAAAACGAGTATGTAGGCTACCTATCTAAACCATCAAGAATTTTTCCTTTTTTATTCTCAAATCCGCAGTGACATCCATACCAGAGGAGTCGGTAGGGCTTTTCTACTCCGACACATTTGAGTTGTTGCAAAATATTTAATCCTTGAGGAAACGTACCAGATTGCACCTTTATCTAAATAATTAACATAAATATTCTTTTATAAAATTGATTAACATTGAAAATGCCTAATTAAATGTTACATTGTCCATTTTTAAATATAATTTATTTGTTTATTATATTGTTAACTTATTTACCGTGAGAGTTAGAAGCAAAGAAATATCTCCAATTATAAAAAAGAGTAAATTAAATGGCTTTGACATTGTTAAACTTAGCAAACTTTTTGATTTGGTATATTAGTTATTTGATTTTTAATTTTAATCTTGTTCTGAAAAAAAACCAACAATGTTTTTATAAAAAATTATACTAACAAACGTTTTACAAATAAAAAAATGATTAAAGCTACCTCACAAATAATATTTTTTACCGACTTTAACTTATATTTGTCACCATAAAGCCTATAAATAATCTTAGATTAGCGACTTATCTCAGAGAAAACGCAATAGAAATTATAATACAAGACCTTCTTCACGCAAAAACTTTTTTTCAAAGCATATGCTTCTTCATTACTATTGAAATTTTCCAGCAATGCTTCCTGAGTAGCTGACAGCTATGCATCGTCAATCTATTGAGAACACATTTCATAATGGCATTTATTTTTTAACTCTTTTATTCATAATTTTGAATTAATTCTATCTGACCGGTTGTTTTTAAAACAAAAAGGGAAACGTCGGAGACGTTATGTTAATAATAGAGCAGCCGTCAAACGATCATACTCAACTGCTTTCAAAGATGCCGAAAATGTATTGCTGTCCGGTTGAGATTTTTAAGTTTTTCAGTTATGTACAGATTTGATTAAAATTTAGAGCTGCTTACCAAAACCGCCCCGCAGAAAAAAGTGCATTAAAATTTTTTTCCAAGGACACAAAAGAATGAATTTTTAAGTTTTTCAGTTATGTACAGATTTGATTAAAATTTAGAGCTGCTTACCAAAACCGCCCCGCAGAAAAAAGTGCATTAAAATTTCTTTTCCAAGGACACAAAAGAATGACGGTAGTAGGATATGAAACGGGACTGTGTCAATCACATTCACCATCAATCACGGAGCTTTTACCCACTCGGCCATACTGCTGATTCGTGGGATATAACAAGACATACAAAGTGACAAAAAATTTTTGTAAACAATGATTCGCTTGTTTTTTAATCATACTGCCTGCATAACATATAGTTTCCAAGTTGGTTGAGTTTTGTTTTTTTGCAAAAGTAAATAGTAAGGTTTAACATTCTTTCAAAAGCTTTGAACAATTTCTGGTCCTAACTGAAGAAAAAATTTTTTTAAATATATTTATTATTTAATTTTCTATTTCTTTGCACGGTAAATTATATAAAGAATTAGTCTCGATTTCTTGACAAGTAAAAGTAAAAATTGTAGCGGCTAAAGATAGGGCATCTTTGACCAAAATCAGGTGTGGGCAAACTTTTTAGCTCGAGGGCCACATTCAAGAATTGAATTTGTTTGCGAGCTGCATTGATCACGCGATTTCGAAAAAAAGATTTTCACTTTGGATCTGTCTCGGAATTTTCAATTTTCTCGCCCAAAATGAAGTAATCTCTAAAAAAAAATGTTCACTTTGATTCATTCTCGGATTTCTTAGTTTTCATGCCCAAAATAAAGTGATGTATAAAACAGTCTTCACTTTATATCTGCTTCGGATTTCTTGATTTTTGTACCTAAAACCAATTCTCGCTGAAAGCAATGACCAAGAGTTTGATTGAAGACAAAACAGAAATTTTATAAATTTTTTAATCATTTATTTGAAGCCTTTGGGGGCCGTAAAGATCGTTGCGGGCCGCAGTTTTCCTACCCCTGGCCTAAATCATCAATGGCTTGAAATTATTCAAGGCGCTACCAATTACTGAAATTGACAAATCAGTTTTTTTAATAGCGAATATTGAATTAAATTAGCAAAGTTAAGCGTACTTGTTTTGGTCTTTGATCGTTTTTAAAATTTTAAGCTGTAAAATTTTTTTAAAGTAAAAGCATATATAGCCTACCTCAGTGGCGACTGATCCATGGAGCTGCAGCACCCCCAAGTACAAAGCAGCTGTAAATATTATCGGCAAGGCTTTAAAAAAGTTTTATTAATTTTATTTTAATTTTTCTAAATTTTCTTCACATAAATTTAAGTGCAGATTTTTGAGCCAATTTTTTAAAAATTTTGAATTGGCAGCTTCTTGAGCTGTTCTTATTGGCCAAATCTGATTCAAAGAAAAACCGATCGGAGTGAGAGTAAAAAAGAAAAAAATGTAGGTACTCTAAGACAGCGTGGTCCAACTACGGGCCCGCGGAACAATTTTGCACAAGTCTTGTCGATTACAAGCAGCGGCAACTTTTTTTTTTGAAGAACGCTATGATTTTGGGACGAAAAAGGAACTTCGTAGATCGATTCCAATTGAAGACCTTTTTTTTTTTTAGAGAACACCCTGATTTTGGGACGAAAATAGGTGTTTTTAGCCGGCTGAGGCCCGCAAACTCGAATAATTTTGAAAAGTGGCCCACAAGAGTGCAGAAGTTGGACCACCCTGCTCTAAGAGATAAAAGAGAAAAAAACGCCGCGCAAATTGAACTCGCGGGATCAAAATTTTTAAAGTTTTTTTCAATTTGTTAAGATGTAGTAGTAGTAGAAGTAATTTGTTTTAATTTGCACCCAAAAGAAACAATTAAAAATAATTGAAGACAAAATAGAACAAAAATTGCAAATAGGGAGACGGCAGCTAAACGATTGAAAAGAGCTTAGTTTCTTTTCAACCAACTACTTTCTCTCTAAAACCAACTCTCACTCCAATCGGTTTTTCTTCGAATTAGACTTGACCGTTTTTTTAATTGCAGCTAATTTTAAATTTTTGGTAAAGTGACACAAAATGGGGTAATCCATTGACGCTTTATATGGATGATTCTATCTGGGCCTACGTTGGCGCTGCAGTGACAGCTCATTCATGATTAAATCTGGACTGGCAATGGAATCAAAAATGTTTGGACAAGAATTTGCTTCTTCTGGGTTCTTATTTTTTAGTTTCTTTTGGCTGAAATAGATACTTAGACTTAAACTTTACAAGATTACAGTAACTTAATTTAAGTTTATGATCCTTGTTGTTCACTGTGCAACACAAAAAAAAACTCAAAGACAAAACGAGTTGATTTTGGTAAATTTGGGGGTGCTGAACACGAATATAAAATTTATTTTTTTCTAGCACGTCAGGTTTTTTAGCATTTTACATTTTAATTTGAAAACACAGGCCTGAGTTTTTTCTGCTTGATTTATGAGCCATCATTGGCACTATTGCTGACAGTTGTTAAATCTATACAAAAAAATAGCGATTCTGGTCACCCATGATCCAGTTAGTTAAACAGAAACAGACTGTCACAGTTGCTGCTTACAGGTAGTTAGAAATCAACAGTCCTTGTGATTTAGCTACAGCAGACATTCTTTTATCATAATTTTTGCATTTATGTATGTTGTAAGCAAGCTAAAAGACAAGTATACTCATAGTATTGCACGTATTATACAGTTAGACATTGATTTTGCCCATAAGGAAGCTGAAATGCCAAAAAAGAGACGATCTTGTAAAAATGATTCTGATACATTTTGCTACATTTGTGGAGAATTGAATCTGCTAAAATATCGAAGGAACTTAATTGACAAGATCAAGCGTTTGCAATATGCTTATTTTGGATGTGCGATTGGAGACCAAGATAAAGTTTGGTCTCCACACTATTGTTGCTTAGATTGTAGTGGTAAACTAAGCAAATGGTTTTCGGGGAAAAAAAGTAGATATGGGATTCGCTGTGCTTATGATCTGGCGAGAGCAGAGAGACCACATCACTGATTGCTATTTCTGTTTAATTAAAACAAAAGGCTATAACCAAAGAAACAGGAAAAAAATTTTGTATCCAAACCTACCATCTGCTATCCGTCCTGTCCCATATTCTGCTGATCTATTCGTTCCCATTACTCCACCGTGTTTACCTGAACTAAAGGGCGAGTCTTCAGAGAACTCTGAAAACTCGAGTTGTGATTCTGATGATACCTTTCAACTCAGTCAAAAAGCTACCAAACCACATTTGATCAATCAGAAAGATTTAAATGATCTTGTGCAAGATTTAAGTCTGACCAAGTCAATACCGAACTCTTGGTTTCACGCTTACAACAATGGAATTTGCTTGCTCCAGACACAAGGGTAACTTTCTATCGTCAAAGAAGCCAAGACCTAATTTCCCATTTCTCTAGTGATGGCGAACTGTGCTATTGCAATAATGTTTCTGCATTATTTCAAAGTATTGGCATGATCCACGATCAAACGACTGGAGACTTTTTATAGACAGCTCTAAGGAAAGTATCAAAGCTGTGCTTCTGCATAACGGGAACCGCTATCCATCCGTGCCAGTAGCATATTGAACCACCCTCAAAGAAACATACTACAACTTGCAACTTATTTTGGATAAATTAAATTACCATTCTCATTTGTGGTATGTGTGCACAGACTTAAAAGTCATGGCTTTGTTACGAGGCCTTCAACTTGGCTACACTAAATACTGCTGCTTTCTATGCCTCTGGGATTCCAGAGCTCGTAATAAGCATTACATTGAGAAGACCTGGCGGCAAAAAATAGAAGAAGAGGAAGGTCAACATAACGTGGTAGCTTTGCCTTTGGTCCCTCAAAATAAAATCATTTTGCCACCTATGCACATTAAGCTTGGGTTATTCAAACAATTCCTTAAAGGCTTAAGAAAAGATTCTCCTGCATTTGAATTTTTGCATGAATGTTTTCCCAAATTGTCTGATGCCAAAATAAAAGAAGGTGTGTTTGTCTCAGATACGAAAACTTATCCTGAATGACATGTTTGACAAAACGCTCAATGAAACCGAGTTGGCTGCGTGGAAAAGTTTTAAACAAGTATGTCTAAATTTTCTTGGTTTCACATAAGTCTGATGACTTCAAAGATGTGGTGGCCAACTTGTTGCGCAACTACCACATAATGGGATGCAAGATGTCACTCAAAGTTCTCTTTCTACTTTCACATTTACCATTTTTTCATGAAAACTTGGGAGCAGTTTCAGATGAGCACGGTAAGAGATTTCACCAGGACATTGCTGTTATTGAAAAGAGGTTCAAAGGAAAGTGGTCAACTGGAATGCTCGCCGAATGGTCACTGAAACGAGATAAGCCAGAACAAGAACACAAAAGACGACGACGTCGAACTTCTGTTCAGTTTTTGCACATAGTGTGATTTTCTTGTTGAGTTTTTGTGTTTCTCCATTTTAAAGCTTCATTTTTACATTAGATAATGCTGAAACTTGTAATAGGTGGGAGAGCAAAAAAAAACTATAATAAAGACTAACAATGTTGCTGTAAAACCATAATTAAATTGCTTTGGTAAAATGCTACTAAGTGATTAATACATTTCGGTCGAAATTTGAATATTTTATCACCAACTATGCCAGGTTTTCCTAAACTTGGGGAACTGCATTCTTTACAAATATAATAGACTTGTTGCAACTTATAAAAAGACCTATCAGAAGACATATTAGATAAATTTGTTATGGGCAATAGTGCTTGACAATGTAAAGAATATTCTATCTCAACCAGAAATTCAAATGCTTTTTTCAGAAAATCCTGACGTCTACGTAAAAAAGCAAGTTCAAAGTCGGACTCAGCGCCCGCAAATTACCCTAAAGCACATCTGTTTGTTCTCGAGTTTTGTTCAAACAGAAAATTTGTTGCACAGTATTATTAAAATTAGGAAGTGTACCTTGCAAATATAATACAAAGTTGATAAATAGACATAGCATCAAAAATCATGGTAGCTCAAGAAGGAATAATGACAGTATAACAGTACCTGTATAGTAAAAATTGTCAATTATTACAAACAGTTGTAAATAATAACAATTAATAGCATAAGTTTTATCATTTATAATAAAATAGGGGTTCCCGATTTTTTTCAGTTGCGGACTCCTTTCCAAATATTATACAAGCTACGGACCAATAATTTTGTAGGAGTTCAATAATGTGATGACCTTTTTTTTGGTCTTCACTTTGAGTTCAACCCAACGTAAATTTTAGCGCTGCCTTCTCGAAAATCGATCGGCAATTCAAGTTGAAGACAGAAAAGTTATGGAATGAGCATTCTTCTTAAAATATCATGAAATCAAAGTAAAGACCTTTTTTTCCGCAACTTTCCAAGAAACTACGTAGTAGGCAATTAGAGTTGAAAACCAAAAAAAAGTATTTAGTTTGATTTCTAGAATTTTTTTTTAGTTTTCGGTCGGTGTTTAATTAGAAAAGTGCTCAATAATGTCATGTCATGTCAAAGCGGTTAAATTAATTACATTTCAGACCACAAATTTTAATTTAACATTGATTTTATTTGCCTCAACAGGCGGTTTTGCCTGCCTGTGCTTGTCAGGGGGCGGTGAAAAATCTGAAAAACAAAATAAATGAATAAAAATACAGTTTTAACAAAACGTTGAATGCCGGTGAAAAACAACAAGAAAATAACAGTTTTAATATTAATCGATGAATTGCCAGCAAAGACAAATTAAAGTTTTTTACGTAGCTTGCTCTATTGTTTCAAAATAATGGATAAATTTATAAAGTCTGCATTAAATAAAGCGTTAAAATTTTGATAAAATATACTGCACTGAGAAATCTTTAAAAAAAATGCATTTAAAAATAACAATTACCAGGGTACGAATTAAAATTAAAATAAAAGTTTTTTACAGGGCTTAATTTTAGATTACTGTTAGCTCAATAAGTATGCTTATTGGAAAAATTGTAAATATTTAAGGCTGACCCCAAAAAATTACTAAAGTGAACCCTCAGAGCTGGTCTCAAAATGTCGACATCGAAGTAAATTTAAATTACGACGTTTTTAACCATGCTGGCAGTTAATAAACTTGATTAGCAAATAAAATAATCCAACTCTACATTACATACTTATTGAGCAAATATTAATTTTAAATTAATAAAAATTTTTACAATTGTTTTAATTTTAAATCGCACCCTGAGAATTATTATTTTTACGTAAATGCATTTTTCAAGCATCTTGTTATAGCGAATTTCAACCGTTTAAAATGCGCACCAAAAAAGGGAATTGATTTATCGAATATAATGTCAATGAAAAAGCGTATTAATACAATTGCGATGCTCTGCGTCAAACTGTTTTTACTCAAAAAATACTTTTGGAGCTATAACAAATTAATTCGGAACAGTATACGTCATAACAGTCTTCTACTCTTGAAACAGATAATCACTCACAAACACCAATTCATTCTCTATCTATAATTCACAGTAGTCTTTACAAAAAACGATCTACATTAAACAAGAATAAAAACGTCGCTTTAAGATAACTAATTGAACAAAAGATGCGGCGTGAAAAAGAAAGAATCAAATAAAGTGAACACAAGGATCACTAATAACAGAAAGCGGTTCGAAACTCAAACAAAGTTTGCTGTAACACATCTTTTTCAATATGTCCTAGTGCAGTCCATTTAATCAAAATTTTAACGCATTTTTTAATGCAGACTTTTTAGATTTATCTATGATTTTGAAACAATAGAGCAAGCTACGTAAAAAACTTAGTCTTTGCTGGCAATAATAAACATTCATCGATTAATATTAAAACTGTTATTTTCTTGTTGTTTTTTGTTTTTTCACCGGCATTCAATCGTTTTGTTGAAACTGTATTTTTATTTATTTATTTTGTTTATCAGATTTTTACCCCACCCCCTGGCGAGCCCAGGCAGGCAAAACAATCTGTTGGGGTAAAGAAAATTAATGTTAAATTAAAATTTGTGGTCTGACATTTATTTATCTATTTATTTATTATCTCTATATTTATCCTTCTCCACTTGCAGAAAAACGACGGAAACACTAATGTCTAGAGGCAAACAATTACCCCACCTGTTTCCGGAGATGTCAAGATATTGCTGTCCGGTTGAAATTTTGTATTTTATTTTTATACAAATATAAGTGAAATTTAGAGCTGCTTTCCCAAGGACAATAAGGGGAAAGTGCCGTAAAGTGTTTTTCCTAAGGACACACAATAGAATGGCGCGAGTAGGATTTGAAACCAGACCATCTCGATCACAATCCCGTCGCTCTAACCACTATACCATGCAGCCGACTTAGTTGATTTCTAGATACAGATTTTGAATACAAGAATGCTTGTTGCATAAAATTTTTTTCTTAAACTCGATTGCTGACCAATTTTCGGAAAGACAGCAATAAAATTTACGTTGAAAATGTGCCTTTTTTATTATATTTGCACGGTTGGGAACCACTGATCTAAAACTTATAATTGGGAAAAGATCTAGTAAAATCTGCATGGCCTTTCCGAGGCCTAATAAGCTCAGATAAGATATATTTTTCTAAATTTAGTCAAAACCGGGCTGTATCAAGCAAAACAGCAAAAATTATCTGCTATTTTTTAAATCCCTATTGTCTTGATCTTCTTCTTCTTTCGGCCTTTCCCTTCAATCAGGGGTAGCCACAACGTATCATCTTTCTCCAAACTGTCCTGTTTTCAACGTCCATGTCCCTCGCACCAACTTTCCCCATATCTTCTTTCATTACATCTAAAAATCTTCTTTTTGGTCTCCCTCTTTTCCTCTTTCCCGGTAACTCCATTTCAATCATCTTTCTTCCTACATACTCTTGGCCTCTCCTCATGACAGGTCCATACCACCTCAGCCTGCCCTCCCTCATCTTCATTCCTAATCGTTCTATCTTAACTGTACCCTTGATATACTTGTTTCTAATTTTGTCTTTTCTCATGACTCCCATAGCAAACCTCAACATTTTTATCTCTGCAACTTCCATCTCTTCTACTTGTTTCTGTGTGACTGCCACTGTCTCAAGTCCATACACCATTGCTGGTCTCAACACTGAAATGTACACTTTTCCTTTTACTCTAGCTGGTAACCTTTGGTCGCAGATTACTCTCAATACTTTTCTCCATCCGTTTTATCCTGCCTGCACTTTCTTCTCTTACCTCCCTTTCATAACTACCACTTTCTTGCACTGTTAATCCCAAATACTTAAATTCCTTTACTCTTGGCACTTTTGTATCCTCCATCTTCACTGTTTCTTCGTCATTTCCTCCATTTATGCACAGGTATTCGGTCTTTGACCTACTTACTTTCATCCTTTTTCTTTCCAAAGCTTACCTCCAGCATTCCAGTCTCCGCTCCACTTCTTTCCTGGTCTCTTTGAAAATCACAATATCATTAGCAAACAGCATCGTCCATGGTGGCTATCTCCTTACTTCATCCGTTATCCCGTCCATTATCACTGCAAATAGGAACGGACTTAACGTTGATCCCTGGTGCAGTCCAACCTAAACCTTAAAACTTTCTGTAGTTCCTACTGCACATCTCACCACTGTTTCGCTTTCCTCGTACATATCCTGTACAAGTCGCACATACTTTTCCACTATTCCTGATTTTCTCATACAGTACAACAAATCTTCCCGCAGAACCCTGTCGTAAGCTTTCTCTAGGTCTACGAATACACAACGAAGCTCTCTTTGACCTTCCTCTACTTTTCCATGAACATTTTTAAGGCAAACATGGCATTGGTAGTTCCTTTTCCTGACATAAATCCATATTGCTGTTTACTAATTTCTACTCCATCCTTTAGCCTGGCTTGAATAATTATTTCCCATACCTTCATTGTGTGGCTCATTAACTTTATTCCTCTGTAGTTTCCACAGCGCTGTGCGTCCCTTTGTTTTTATAGATTGGGATAAGCACATTCCTTCTCCATTCTTCTGGCATTCGTTTGCCCACTAGTCTGTTGAATAGTCTGGTCAAAAATTTTATTCCCATCTCTCCCATGCACTTCCAAACTTCTACTGGCAACTCATTTGGCCCAAATGCCTTATCTTTTTTTCATTCTTCTTAGTACATTCTTCACTTCTTCTCTACTGACGCAATTTATCTCTTGGTTAACCACTTTTGCTTCCTCTGTCCTAGGGTCTCTGTTATTTTCCAAGTTCATCAGTTTCGCAAAGTATTCTTTCCATCTCTTTAACACTGCCTCCGAATTTACTATAACATTACCGTTTTTATCCTTTATAATCCTCACATATAGAACATCTTTTCCTGCTCTGTCTCTCTGCCTAGCCAATCTATACAACTCCTTTTCACCTTCTTTTGTGTCCAATTAATCTAGCATAAAAATTGTCATATGCACGTCCTTTTGCCTTCGCAACTGCCTTCTTCGTCTTACTCATCTTTTCTTTGTACATCTTTTTACTTTTTTCATCTCTTATTTTGTCCCATGTTTTCTTTGCCTCTTTCTTTTCTTTTATGCTCTCCTGAACTTCCTCATTCCACCACCATGTCTCCCTGTCTTCTTTTCATTTCCCAAATGTCATTCCCAGCATAGTTTCCGCTGTTTTTCTTAGTATGCATTTCCACTGTTTTGTCCCACTCACCAAGTAACCCATCCTTGCCTCCCAGAGTCCTGGTCACCTCTTGTCTAAACGCTTCTTGACAGCTTGTCTCCTTCAGTTCCAACCATCGTATCTTTGGCTTACTTTCTCTGCTTTTTTCTTTTTCACCATGAGAGCCATTTTGCATACCATCATATGATGTTGGTTTGCGACGCACTCATCGACTATTACCTTACAATCGCACATTTCCTTCAGGTTTCCTCCTTCTGCACATCATATAATCTACTTGGGTACTTTTTCCGCCACTTTTAAACGACCCCCTGTGTTCATCTTTCTTCTTGAAATAAATGCTGACAAACGACAAATCCATACTTTTCGCAAAATCCACAACCATTGATCCTTCCTTATTTCTTGTTCCAGCAACGTACCTTTATTTATTTTTATTTTTTTATTTTTATCTCTATATTTATTTTCCTGACTTGCAGAAAAACGACGGAGGCGCTATAGCGCCTGTATATATGTATATATTCCTGTACATATGTATATATTCCTGTATATATAGTAACGTATATATACATAGGGTAAGCAATTACCCCCACCTGCTTCCGGAGATGCCAAAATATTGCTGTCCGCTAGTAATTTAATAGAGATATTACTGTAATTTAGAACTGCTTGCCAAGATCACCAAGCAGGGGAATGTGGCGTAAAGTGTCTTTCCCAAGGACACAACAGAATGGCGCAAGTGGATTTTGAACCCAGACCATGTTGATCATCAGTTCGGTGCTTTAACCACTCGACCACACTGCCGACCCATTATTTCCTCATCCCTTATGTTTCCTTCGCCCACATGTCCATTTAGATCCTCACCTATCTTCTCCTGTTTTGATACACTTTTTATCAACCCAACCAGGTCTTGCCAAAAATCATTTTTCTCCTCCATGCTGTTGTTAACCTGTGGAGCATATGCGCTTACTATGTTTAGGATCGACCTTTTTACTTTCAGTTTCATGGCCATTAGTCTGTCTGATACCCTCTTCACCTCCAGGACACTTTCAGCCAGCTCCTCCCTCACCACTATCCCTATCCCATTTCTTCTTCCATCAGCTCGGTTGTAAAATAATTTGCATTCACCTCCAATGTTCCTTGCTTTACTCCCTTTCCACTTTGTTTCCTGTAAGCACAGTATGTCTACATTCCTTCGCTCCATTAAGTTCGCCAGCTCTCTCTCTCCCTTCCAGTCATTGTTCCAATATTTAAGGTACCCACCCTTACGAGTGAGCGTCTCCCTTTCCACACTTCCCGCTGTCTCTTCACTCGCTTTTCTCCCCTTGTTTTCACTAATGTTCAGCAGTACCATAATGAGGCGGTTGTTGGTAACCCGGGTTGCGACCGATCCGGTATGGATTTATGATTATAACGCATTTGTATGTTTTGGCAAAAATTTTTTACGCCGGATGCCCTTCCTGCCGCAACCCTCCCCATTTATTCGGGCTTGGGACCGGCATCAAGACACACAGAAATGTGCCTCCGATGGCTGGGTTCCTCATTGTCCTGATAAAGCCAGATTTTATCAGGTTACTTCTAGATCTTATCAAGTTTTTCATAGCTATCTGGGTATAAGCATTTTGTCTCTATCGTAACCAATACATGTATTTGGTAGCCAACTTTAAAGTGCAAAAAGAGAAAAATGCTTTAAAATGGAATATCTGATCAATCCATCTATTTACTGCAGTGAGGCGCCAAGAATATAACATCATTTTACCCAATGAGACGAACTTTCACTGCTTAACCAAAACATTTTATAGCATCAATAGTTGATTAAACTATGCCCCATTTCCCACAGGACACACAAGACAACTTTATAATGAGGTGAAGCAACCATGCTTTTATATGATACAACAGGTCACACTTTTCATCGCTAATTAGCAAGTCACAACGTCAACTCGTTTTGTTGCTTCTTTCTTTTTCTAACCCCATCTTTCAACAAATCACAAACTTTTCAACATTTTGTTCATGTGGCGGAGCAGAAATAAAAGAAACTGAACGGAACTGAAAACTTAAAACTGACGAGTTACGATTCATTACAAACCCTTTTTTCTAGTCTATTGATGTAGAAACTATTACGCTAATCTAAAAACTTACATATACATTGTACGGTCGAAATTATTTGACAAAGACGTATTTTTACCTGCCGGTACATTGCTTGTTTTAAAGCAAAATGTAACATTAACATTAAACAGATCTCTAATGCTTTGAAGATTTTTTTAAGTTACAAAAATCAGTAAAAAATTAAAAATAATTAATTGAATCGAAGATTCCCTGGCTTAGACGAACCTTTTGCAGTGTTGTAGTCAGACTTGTTGGTGCTTATGGTTCAACAAATGTGCAATAATCTTGAAATTCGGAGCTGGTTGAAGACGATATTCTTCAATGTTACACATTATTTCCCATAACAGCAGCTGCTCAATATTATTTTATCATCTCTATTTAGCCTTCCGACTCGTAGGATAACGTCAAACGATTACTATTTAGACCCGCTTTTAGAGATGCCAAGAAATCGTGGTCAGGTTGAAATGTTTTGTTTTTATTTTATAAGGATTAAATTTTGAGAAGGCGAGGGAAGTACCTTAAAGTGTCTTTTTCAATAACACAAAATGCCGCGAGTGGGTTTCGAACCCTAACTGTATTGATCACCTTGTTTCTTTCAACAATAACTGTTGTCTGTTTGGCATGTAAAGTCACTTGGGTTGTACTAAATATTTATTTAATTTTACGACTTACCGGAAATATTATATTAATTAACAACAAAAAAACTTGCAAATCATGCTATCGGAAAAAAACAATTAAAAATCATTGAAAATTCTATGAACTTTTTTGATTTTACTAATAATATTTTAAAATGATTGGCTACCAATAAGCATAGTGCAGTGGAGTGTTTGATTAGCCTTTCTGTTTAAACTTGTTGCAAAGTAATTTCTAGACTGTGCAATGTGCATACTTAGTGGGTGCGTTGCTTCAATTAAAAAATTCCATGTGACAATATAACAAAAATTTATTGACAAAACGTTGCTACCGTAAATTAACGCCAAAACAATAAAAAATGTGTGGAGTTTTCTCCGTTTGTCATTTTGCGGATAACGAAATATTTAAAACGCATGAGGAGCCTTTTAATTAATGCGCGTGTGCACTACTTCCAATTCATCTTCGTGCGCGCACCTACGTTGCTTTAATTTCCCGCCAATTAAGAAAAAGGTTGCAAAAATATGGCATGAGAATGTGCCAACTAATTACTAAGAACTTTTTTGGAGAATTGAAACAATAAATAAAATCCAATCATTAATGATTTTGAAGAATCTACGAGGGTATGCCGACTACTTCTGTGATTTTCGAACGTAGATAAGACATGGTAACTTACTTGACTCTAATTTCCTGATATTTGATTTAGAAAAAGAATCCAAATAGACCACATTGTTTAAAATTATAACACGTCGATGCTTTGTCAGTCACGGACTTACTTCGCATTGTATTTCATGTCGGCGTAAAAAATATTTAAATGACTGCAGGTTATTTTAAACTACTTATTACTATTTGCTCAGGGGTGAAAAAATGGGGTCGCGCAGTCGCACCGCGCGACGTCGTAATAGTAGCTGGCGGTTCATTTTCCACTAGTGTTTTTTAACATAAAAAAAAGCAACGTCACACCAATTTAATGTGAAGACCTCTTTTTTTCGTCTTCATGAGGAGAAAACCAATCGTTTCTGCTTCATTTTTAACTACAAAATCTGGTGTAGACCATAAAAAAAAGGCTTTACTTTTAATCTGTGATATTTTGGCATCTCCATGAAATGCTACAAGATCATGATTCGGACAATCGTGTACAAAATTTGGGCAATGTGTATTGCCCCCTCCCCCTAAACTTTTTAGGCTGGTACGGCTATTTGTAGAACATAAATGATGTACGGCAAAGCTAAAATGCATATGCTACTAAAAATTTCTACGCGCTATCGAACTCCACAAAATTCTTACACCTTGTATTGGCTATTTTTGTAGAAGTCCGGAGAATAAATAAATGATAAAATGATAAGTAAGCCAACAGCCTTAATTCGTTTGGGTCTAAATTAAATACTAAGAACTAATTTTATGGCAAACTAATGCAAAAAACCTAAATTTTATGTATAAATTGAGAGATGTAAAAATAAATTAAAAGTATTCACTAGCAATTGCAATTGCAATCGCCGAAAACTTGCTTTGATGTTTTTATCAAATATCTTACAAATTGAATCAATGCAATGTGAAAACAATTAGTTTATCTACTTTATATCGACAGTTTTTAAATTTTAATAACTGATTCACAGTGCTTTTTTATTAATCAAAGTCAAAGTCAGTGCTTATTTATTACGTTAAAGATGTTTCGAAAAACAGAAAATTCTTATTACCAAGGGAAAACAATACAAGATAATTTTTGGAAAAATTTACAATATTCTTTTAAATAACAATTAAAAGTATAGAGAAATTCTACATTACTTTCTTTCGGCCAAGTAAGTAAAGGAAAATGCAAAGATCCTATCTGCGATAATTACAGAAACGTTATTTAAAGCCATTACAGAAAAAAATAAACAGCGCTATATTTTCCAATGAAAATTATGAACAGTTAATTTTTTTCCAAGCAAGAGTTTGCACATTAGCTCAGCAATGCTGGTTTGGTTTTATATAAAGATCGACAATGCGGGAGGCCTAGACTTGTACCAAGAAAAGATCGCAGCAAGTTTACAAATACAAATAACCAAACTTGCGCTTCATCATCATCATATCGTCTATTTCTAGCGGTAACTTGTCTATAAACACACTGCTCTTAACCAGACTCGTACGAATAAAGCAAAAATTTAAAGAAAATTTTCCATCAACATCAGAGAAAATTGTAATTTCATTTCAATACGAGATCACAGGCGTAATAGAGTCAATGGCTCCTCTGCCGCAGAATATTATCGCGTCAGGTTGCTATTTAATTCAACAAATAGCCTAAATAATTAAATTAAAAAAAAAAAACTAGATATTGCATCATACGTAAAAATTTTTTCAAACAACATCATTGCCATGCAAAAACGATAAAAGCAGAGGTCCTTGACGCTAATTCACAGATTTTTTGCAAAATAAGACTCTTTAATAAATCTTTTAAAATTTCGTCAATTCTCGCAACGACGCAATGCTTTTAAAACAAGTGTTTCCAAATATTAATTGTTCGATTGCAAACGTTTTCGCAAAATGGCACCAAATTTCAATGTGTTTACGTAGCCTATGTCACTGTCAGAAATTGATGCCAAAAAACGCATGTCTACATTAGCTTTACAATCAAAAACAAGAAAACGCACATAGCCTATAGTTCCAAAAACAATTAAAAACAACGAGAATATTTCGCAAATTTTTTTAAAGTGGTCAAAGGCATTCTGATAAGCATTATTCAAACTTTCTTTTTAAAAATTTTTTAAATACAATTGGAAGAATTGACAATACAGCTAAAACAGCCATTACCGCAATACCAGTCCAAGAAATAGCGTCACCTGCCGTTGTCAATTGATACAAAGTTGTCCCACCCTAAAATAATAAAACAGCATAATTCTAAGTATAATTATCATTCGCTGTAAAATCGTCGTTTTTATATAGGAATAATTAAGTTTTATTTGCTGGCGTAATGGTTCAAACGTGTTTAGCAGAGCAATTCGGCTAATATGATAATCAGTATAATAAACAGAAAAATAAGTTATAAACTAGTCTCAGCGTGTCTAAAACCATAACGAAAAAAGCTACTCTAAATCACAAAAACTTGTCTGTAATACTATAGCTAAAAAACAATCAAAAATTAACTTACTTGAATAGCTATAAAAGAAAGAGGTGCGACCCCAAAGAACGTAGCAATAAAAAATAAATTTACGGGGATATCAATTACAGGAGAAACAATGTTGATAAACCAATTAGGAAGAAATGGTGTAATACGTAAAAACAAAAGGTAATTAAGCAGATGTTCCCGATGTCTGTCAACCTAAACGTTTTTCAATACTTTATTTTGATTAATATTTTAACAACTATTTAGACTAACAGCAAATCGTTGAAAGGACAACGATGCCGTTTTATAGGTTAAATCATGTTTTTGTCTTTATTACTGTGCCTTTGGAAAAACACGTCATGTCACTTTCTTCTGCTGGGCGGTCGTAAGTATATGACGATCGCTACAAACAAAAAGAATTCCTCTGGAATGTAATAGGAGGTGTGTTTGAAAAGTGACGAGACTGGTGTTATAAAAACTTTGAAATATACCAAGTCAAATTCCTTCAAAGTAATCCCCTTCCACTTGAAAACACTTGGGCATTCGCCTTTTCCACGATTCAAAACATTCTTGGAAGGCATTTTCTGGGATCTTTTTGAGCTCGGTCGTCGCAGCCATTTTGATGGAATTGATGTCAGAAAAATGGGTTCCCTTCAAAACAGATTTGATCTTAAGGAAGAGAAAAAAGTCACACGGGGCCAGTTCGGGGGAATATGGGGAGTGTTCCAAAGTTGCAATGTTTCTTTCTGCGAGAAAATGACGAATACTCAGGGCTGTGTGAGCAGGAGCGTTATCGTGATGGGGCGCCCATGTGTGGGTTTTCCAAAGCCTCCGCCTCTTGTCACGCACTGATCTTACGAGGCGCGGAAGAATCTCTTTATAGACGGTTTAGTTCACTATTTGACCTTGAGGTAGGAATTCGAAATGAACGATGCCTTGAATATCAAAGAACACAATGAGCACCACTTTTACTTTCGACTTCGACTTCCTTGCTTTCACTGGCCTTGGGGATCCATAACTTTTCCATACACGACTGAAAAAAGTGTCTCTTCGTTTCTGGATCGTACTTGAATACCCTTGTTTCATCCTCAGTTATGACAGAGTTGAACAAGTCTGGTTCAGCCTCCAGACGCTCGGTAATGTCTTGGCAAACAGTGAATCTCGTTGTTTTTGGTATTCGGAGAGAATCTTTGAAACCATTTTCGCACACAACTTGCGCATTTCCAAGTTTTCAGTAAAGATTTTCCACACTGTGTCTCTGCCAATGGAAAGCTCCTCAGAAATCATTGTCACAATCAGTCGACGATCTACACGCACCAGTTGCTTCACTCGGTCGATGTTGTTATCAGTCCTGCTTGTCACCGGCCTGCCAGATCTTTGATCATCCTCACAGTCTTCTCGACTTTCCCGAAATCGTTTGCCATTCAAAAGCACGAGCTCTGGACATTGTTTCTTCTTTGTAAACAACGCAAAACATTCCGAAGGTGTCTTATCAAACTTGGCTAAAAATTTCAAATTAATTCTTTGCTCTACAGTACTGATGTTTGCTGGGTATTCTCACCGACACTCCCTACAATAAAACCTAAAAACTGCGGCGTTTCAAGCAGTGCGACGAAACTTAAGAAACACGAGGCAAACGAAAAGAGACGCTTCAATCAGAATGCGCGTGAAATAAACACCTTTCACCTTGCGACAGTCGTCGTCGTCGTCGTTTGAAGGGCATCCACTTCAGGTCAGACACAAACAGGACTGTGGCCGATGGTTTATCCTTTTACTACCCCAGGCTGCTGCACTGCTCGAATCAGATGCTGGCAGTGGTGTTATTAAGCCAGCATCGAGTTTCGTCATCCAAAACCGTCAGACCTCGGCTCCATGTGGTGCCCGATGTATAGGGCACGCTGTTAGTACATGGTCTGCGGTTTGTTCAGAGGCGCCACACTCGCAATTCGGTGAAGGAGCGAGACCCCATTTGTGCATGGATTAATGGAATCGCCCAACACCAGTCCGCAAGCGGTTGAGCTTAACCCAAGCTGCTCGGGGTAAGCCCATCCCAACAGGCCTGGCACCGGTCTCGGGCACAAAAGCACGGAGCCTCGAAGCATTTTCACAATACTCCGTTTTCCATTTGTGATTTGTCCATTCAGAGGCGCGGATGCCAAGTCTGGCAAGGTTGTCCAAAAGATTCCGCGCAGCTGGCACAAACGGACGTCTGGATCTTAGTCTCACTTGGCGAGTATCTGAGGACTCACTTAAAAGACCATGCAAGATATGATCGGGGTCCAGAAATCTACGGTGAGCCAAGGAGAGTGTCGCTCCCAGTCGGCGAAGCTCAGCTGGATGGATTCCTGAGAGTACAGGTAGGTGGTCCGTTGGAGTGGGACGCAGGCATTTAGTAACTATGCGCAAGGCGTCGTTCAAAACACTGTCGATGAGGCGAGTGTGAGCACTGCGACACCAGAGTGGCGCACAGTACTCAGCTGTTGAGTAGACTAGAGATAAAGTGGCTATGCATAGTGTTTTAGCACCAGCACTCCATCCCGAGCCCACGAGTCGCCTCAGCAGTGTGACGCGCGAGGATAGTTTTTTGCGCAATGCCACTAAATGGCGACGAAATGTGAGCGATCTGTCCAGTTTTACCCCAAGGTAAGTAGGGGTTGGACTGAACGGTAAAAGTCTACCGTTGTTGTAGACCTTTAGCTCACGATGGTCTCTCGGTTATTTAAGGGAAAGGCTGCCGTCACCGTCTTAGTGTGACTGAGCTTCAACCTCCAAGTCTGAAGATACGCTGAAAGTGTAGACATGTCTTGGCTTAATGTCCCTCCAAGTCCTTCCAGTTTTCAGAAGAGTGCAATAATGCTAAATCATCAGCATAAGCAAACTTTCTGGAAATCATGGAAGGAAAATCGTACATATAGATGTTAAATAGGAGGGGAGCCAAGACCGATCCCTGAGGAACGTCTTTTTAAGACGGCGTAGCCTGCTTTGCTTGCTGTCACCGGTGGTAAGGGTGAAACTTCGATTTCGGACAAGCTCCATAATCATTCTGACCATGTGCTTGTCCGGAAGAAGTCTCAGCAGCTTGCAGGTAAGACCACGGTGCCAGACAGTGTCATAAGCGGCTGTCAGATCGATAAATACGGCACCGGCCTTCTTTTTAGCCTCAAAAGAATCCTTGATGTTCTGGGTTAGTAAAACAACTTGATCTACGATTGACTTCCCGCGTCGGAACCCAGCCTGCTCTTTAAGGAGCAGTGGATTAATTAATGGTTCAACGTGGGCGTAGATAAGCCTCTCGAGGATCTTGTAGAGCAGAGATATCGGTCGATAACTCTTTGGGTCCCCCACGGGCTTTCCTGGTTTTGGGATCGCGACCACAAGCGCTCTTCTCCAGATCTTGGGAATTTTGAGTCGGCGCAAACAGGAAGAAAGGAAGTCACGTAACCAGGACTTCAAAGGAGCTCCAGCATGGAGTATAAGCTCCAGGCAGATGAAATCAGGTCCCGGAGATTACCTGGTTTTAAATGTTGGAGGGCAGCAGTAAATTCTCTCTGTGAAAAATTGTCAGAGATATTTACTGCGTCTGTGTTGTGGCCCTCCAAAGGTCAGACACTTCTTGAGAGACAAGTCGAAATGACTTTCGGTCAACAGCCTCGTATTTCCCATTTCTAACCAACTGAGATGCAATAGCATCGGCTGAAACGGGACAGTGACGAGGAGAGTGTCGTGATCTACCAGTAAGGTAAAGTTGTTCAAAATACTCCACGCTTTTCGACTAGAGTGTGAGAAGTCAATGCTCCGAACTGCCTCGGACCATCGATTCCTCGGCTTTCAAGCTTGGAAAGCAGAGCTGTAGCAGCCAAACTTGAGTCGTCTCCCTGAGGAGACTGCAGGAAGGTTTTATAGAGGGAATCACACTCTGCATCCCAACACGGAATATAGTTATTTCGATACCCGCGTGGGATAGTCTTTTTGGCTGCTTTCTTAATGGTGTTACAGAAGTTGTGGTAAGCCGCATCCACATCAAGTGAATCAGGCGGCAACAAAGTCTTTGCGAATTTATTCGTCAAAGCAATGTAGTGATTCCATTTGCGTCAGTGCTGACTTCCGACGCAATAAATTTATCAAAATTCATTGAAGCAAGCAAGCAAGCACCGGTCGCAGCCTAGTTACTTTTCGGACACACCCCGCATGTTGGGATTTTTTGTCATTTTATTTATCCTTATGACTTGCAGAAAAACGTCGGATGTGTTATACTTGGGGTAACCGTAAGTGATTACCCCCTACCTAGAGATGCCAAGATACGTTGTCCAATGGAATGTTTTTTAGTTTTTATTGAGAGATATGACTTTAATTTACAGCTGTTTGCTAAGAACGCCAAAAAAAGAAAAATTTCGTAAAGTGTCTTTCCCAAAACACAACAAAATGAAACGTAGGTTTTGAAGTGCAACCGAATCGATCGCGCTCGTTTGCCATCAACAAAACGCTTTCACCCACTCAGCCACGCTAGGGTTTATTCTAATCAATTGCCCGCCGGGAGGTTAAAGAACATCAATGAATTTAAAAAACATTCTTTAGAAAAGGCGAAAATCTTGATCTATTTGAGCAATCAAACAATTGATAAGACTTTAAAAAAATCAAATACAAAATTTACCGTTTCTTTCCAGCTTTGTACTCGTGCAGAAAGATATCTGTCAAGCAAAGGTTTACCGACGAAATAGGAAATAAAGTAACACCCAGTAGCACCGATTCCAGAGCACTAAAAAAATTAGAAACAAATCACTCAGTCAAAGTCTCAATTTATTTCTGTCGCGAAAAAAAGATAATAAGCGCAAACGTATCAATACGACAAAATATGCTTTCAGTTAACGACAGGGAGGTCAACAAATCTGCATTACGATACGACCACTTGCATACATAAACATACAAAGCAATGCTCCATCACAAACGGAAGCGCAACTATTCGGCAGGAGACAATTCATCGGCGAGCCAATCCGGCGGGAAATTAAGCAGTTTCGATTAACTTCACTAGCGTTTACTAAAATTTATTTTTAATATGCAAAACTTATAATCGTCATTGTTACACAATTAAAAGTAAATTGCGATACCAAAACTTGTTTTTATAATGCGTTCTTCAGCTGATAAGAGTGAAAAATCGCATTTCAAAATTGTTAAATACGTTATATTTAGGGATGTTCCTGGCCGAATATTAATCTATTGGAATTTACAACAGCTTCATTTTAAATACGTAAATTAAACAAAGATACTAAAATAGTTAAAAATTTTTGAACTAAGGTGTTTAAAACATAACATGTTTTTCTTAATTTTTACGAAAAAATACAACAATGTACTACAAAGACGACAGATTTAAAGTTTTGTGAACGTATTAAACTTATGACGTCATAATAAGCATTATATAGTATAGAAACATTTTGCAACAAATCTATTCTGATCGGCGCGTATGGCGCATCACAAAAATACTCCATGACGGTTTACGGCTCGTCTCCACTACGAGCGTGGAATGAAGCATTCTTTCTTTTATTGATTTTTTTGCTTGCAGATGCAGAAAGAAGCAAAAAAATCAATAAAATACATGGCGGTTATGATACAGGGTGTCCATAAATTATCGTTACAATTTTCAAAGTTTGTCAAAATTTTATTTTTTGAGATATTTCCAAGCACAGCGAAACTTTAGTCTAATGTCTGACTTTGTCTCTATAAACCAAGAAACACACTAAGCTTTTTCCTGCGGAGTGCTCATTTTCATAAACTCTACTTTGGCTACTAAATTCAAAAAATATTTTGCTTAATCACTAAATAAATTGTAATTTTAAACCTAATTATTTCCACAAGTACCTGTTAAGAAAGAAAAAACTTGAAGCACTTTCCTTCACTATAAAACAAATCAAATGAAAATATCTCAAAAAAATGAAATTTTGACAAACTTTGAAAATTGTAACGATAATTTATGGACACCCTGTATTAACCCTTTGATTGTTTAAATTGCAAAAATGCGAAAAATAAAACCCTTTAAGCTTTTGATTATTACGTCATTTTTTCCATAATTGTAAAAGTTTTTTTATTTATTTTAATAAAGTAAATTAAACAACTTAATTAATTGTTGTTAATGCTCATTAAACTGCTTTTAACAACTTTTATTTTTTGCCACAAAATTAAATTTTTAAAACAATATAAACCTCACTACATTGAAGCAGTCAAAGGGTTAAACTATCAAACCACAAAATTTGTTTTAACTATTTTTTATTAGCTCCAACTAACCACCAACACTATTTATTAACTTAGCTGTTTCGTCTAATAAGGCTCGTTTCCACTACGAACGTGGAATGGAGTATTCTTTGTTCTTCAGTTGAACTTTTTGCTTCGTTTAACGCTTAAGCGCGGAACTAAAACAAATCAATACAACAAACAAAGAATGCTTTATTCCACGCTCGTAGTAGAAACGAGCCTTTAGACTCGTCAGAAGGCAATCAAAAATCTCAAAAACAAATACAAAAAGGTACGCTTAAAGCGATAAAAAGTCGGCAAAAAAACTTAAAAACAACACAATAAAAGCCGAGCGATTAAAAAGTTTACCCGGTTACAAATGTTTATTGATTAAATTTCAATGTATAATGTTTTTTAGTTGCTTACACTGATGTTTCCAAATCACAAATAAATTTATTGGAACAAACAGAGCACCTTCAAAATGCTATTAAAAAATTTAATAATTTTTGGCGTTCTATTAATCCAACAAGTTAATCTATTATTTTGATACAATAGCGCCAGCATCAAAAGCTTTTCTTGCCGTTTTTTGACCGTTTTCATGAAAACTACAGTTAAATGAAACAAAGCGATTGTGTTTTTTGTATTTGTTTACATATTTTTATTCCCCCCTGACGAGCCTAACCGACCAAACAGAGTGTTTGAGCAAATACATAATGTAAAAATAATTTGTAGTATAATATAGCCTTAGAGCAGCGGTTCTCAAAGTTTTTGCCTCATTCCTCCCTTTCAGGACTCAGGCAGTAATATATTTAGGGGGGGCATTGTGCCCTGCTCCCCTGGGAGATCACTAATACGAGAAATAATCTGAATTCAGTTTATCCGAGCAAATTTAAAAATTAACATTCAAATTTGAATCTGTCTCGGATTTCTCAATTTTCATCCCTAAAAAGTAGTGATCTCTGAAAAAAAAAAATCTTCATTTCCCTTCCTGTCTCTCCGGGCTGATGCGGCTATGATCACGAAAGGTATAACAATTTTGTTTTTGTACGTTGTATTAAAATTCTTAATTCCTCCTTAATTCGTCTCCTAGTGATTTTTTCTCCCTTTAGATTTCAAATTTCTCCTCAGGAAGCAAAGTGGCTCACTTTGAGAAACATTGCCTTAGTGACATATAAAAACTCTTTACTGTCGCTTCAAGGCTGTGAAGTTAAGCAAAATTATTTATTTTCCCGCAGAATTTACTCGCCGACGAATTAATCCAGTCGAATAGTCTTGCTTCGATCACAAACAGTTCTTTATTAGCATGACAATCAATCAAAGATGTACATAAAAATTAGAGGTCGGAGAAGTAACAAATAACAATGTTCAAATTTTAAATTAAATAACATAAAAGTGTTTGAGTTTAAGACAAAAATGCACTAAATATAAAAATAACTTTTCTAACACCCTAAAAATGAAGTTATATAAATGGAAGCAACAAATAATTATACTTTCAAGTACTAAACGAAATTCTTTGATGAACAAGCAAATCAATTATATTTATTATTTAAAAAGCCTCTTACCAAACACACTAAAAACAGGGCGATGTAAAAGGGGTAAAGAAACCCCGATAAGATGCTCAAAAATATTGAACCTGGAATACCAAATGTCTGGAGACTAAAAAAAATTGTTAAGAAAATAAAAAAATAAAATTATTGATAAAAAACGTAACGTTGCTAAGTCAAACGCAACTATCAAAAGATACAATAAAAATGATTTTCAATTTAAACTAATTGAAAAAATTATAAAATATTTTGATACTTAAAACGATTAAATCAATTGAAGTAATTTTTTTTTTTTTTTTTTATTTATTTTCATTTTTACTCACAATCAACTTGAAATTAATCAAAGTGCATATAGAAATAAAGATTGTGAATAAGGAAGCAGCGACTAAACGAAGTACGTTATTACATGCACAACGTCAATTGTGCATGGTCGCCGTACCTTTGAACAAAGCGATGTGATGTTAATAAGAAAAGGAAAGCGAAAAGAAGATAATTAATACACACATCCGAGCCATATTCAGAGAATGTTGTATAATCATGGGTGGGAGAAACAACAAACTCAGAGACCAAAAGGGTCTGGACCAAAAAGGGTCAGGCAGGCAAAGAAACCCACCAAAAGAAATCCTGCCACGGGTCAAAAGGACCATTTCAAAAGCATTTTAAACTGAAATCAATAAATCATCCAAAACCAGATAATGGCAATTTGAATATTTTACCTAAACAGCTATATCCAACTCAATTGCACCACACGTCAAAATTTTTTGGTCAGGACAGAAAGTAAGCATAGCTTAAATACTAAAAAAAAAATATCTGAAAAAATTTATTTGAAAAATTATGTTTATAAAACGATTATCATTTACTTTCTTTATTAGTTACCTCAATGTGACGCTTGCTTTGGAAAGCAGATTAATTAAATGATTTTGTGAGGTTAACAGCAATTTTGTTGTTTAATAGCATTAATTCTAATTTGTTTGTCATAGTTTTCAAGGCCAAACTATTTTAATTTTTTACTACACATTTAGCAACTTGGAAAAGAATGCTTTAAACACAAGTTGTATCCATAGCCACTACAATGCACAAAGCTTTTAGCTTCAGAAAAAATTTACAATTTTTGACTTTAATCAATCCATAACTATGATGTCTTAATATGTATTAGCATTACACTTGATCTTCAAAACTCCGGCAACCAAAAATCTGGATCCTTCAATTTTCCCCACGGATTCGGGAACGCATTTTCATATTTTCCGCGCTGGTGCGCATGCGCACCACTGTCTTCATGAGCTGTCGTTTATATTTAGATGGCGCACTATGCCTAAACGCCATGTTGGTTCATTCTTCCACATGCTGATTTTGCTATGCAGGTGATAATTTTCTTTAAATATTAAAAAAATTATTCACCATAAACTTAATTAACTGATATTAAATTGTGTGTTGGGAAACTTGGGAAAAGCTGGGGGTAGTGATTAAATGAATTTTTGTCCCTTTCTACCCCTACATCATATCTTTATAGTGCATCGTGGTTTAATACAAATTGCTTATTATTATTAATCAACTTGTCTAATTTCACTATATATTGTGTTTGTGTTTTGCTATAACTGCTATATATTTAAAAATTTGAAGCAAATAAAATATCTCTCTCTCTATATATATATATATATACGGCATATATATATATATATATATATATATAGGAGATAGGAGATACATCATACAAAATTATAATCTTCAAAAATCCAGCAGTCCTCAGGTCCCGAGATTCCCGGTTTTTTAAAGGTCAACATGCATTACAATCACGATAAACTGCATTTAATAACGAAGATATAATTAAATATAAAAACAGAACTAGAGTGCTACCATGTTTAGCTTTCATAAGGCTTTTTGAAATGAAACAAGGAAATCGATATAGCAACCGATTTTTAACAATTTTTTCAACAAGATGTGATTGACATTTTCAATAAAATGCTATATATATAATAAGGTCAATGATATCTAGTAAAAAAAAATCTTGACAGTCAATTGCCACATCATGTTTTTTCTTTTTTATTCCAAAGACTAGGGAAAATTTAAAATATTTACACACTTGTTCTGCTTTTATTTTTTATCAATTATATCAGTGTTACTCAACCTTTCTTCCTTGTGGCCCATATTAGAGTGTTAAGAAAATTTCAGGCCCACATAAACAAAAACAAGAGATTCTGTGCAATGGAAAAAGAATTTTTTTTGCAAACGCAAAATGTTTTAGCACGTGTAGATTCCGATTAATGACTCCACTGTGGTTGATGTTTGTGAATCAGCTTATCCAGCTGAACTTCCAAACCTTGGTTCAGCTTCAGGCATAAGTCTTTATTCTGTTTAATTTGTAACAAACTACATTTTTTGTTAGTGTACATCATTTGTAGCAGAAAATCCTGCCTCAACCAACCAGACGGTGGAAAAACTCAGCAAGTATGAAACACTCTTTTCAAAGAGTAAATGCAAGGATTTAACTTTCAGCCATTTAATCACTTCCACACTTTTAATTCTCCCCATCAATATGTTATTCTCTTTCAGTTCAAGAAGTCTACAGCTGTAATAGGATTGATGTCTTGCTGATTTAAGCTATTAAATTGTACCACGTTGGCAGGTTTATCTTGATTATACCTTAAAAACTCCTTTATGCATCTTTCCTTAACTTTTACAAGTGGTCAGTATAGCACAGCTACAAGCACAGTAACCTTTCACCCTTGCTTTTGTTTTCTTGAGTTGGTTTATATGTGCAAATATGTTAGCCAGATAGAAAATCCTTGCTTTTGTATCACTTTGTATTCATTGCTAAAAACAAGACCTCAGCTTTATCTTTTTGCTTCATACTACAGACCTGTAATTTTTATGTCTTGAATAAAAACAAGAACTATATATTTCAGCTATTATAACAAGGGTATTACCCTTCGAAAGCCAACGCACTTCAATATGCATGAGAAGTATTTGATGCTTCTAATTTTTTCATAATATTGCTGAAACAATCTGTCATGCCAAGGATTGGCTTGATAGCAACTTGCAATGCCTTTTTTATATTGCTATTTAAAGCTTCAGCTGCAAGATGTTGTCAATGAATAATGCAGTGAATTTTCAGTATAAGAGGGGCAACTTCTTTCAATTTTGTAATAAATCTATTCTGCTTAACAGTCATAGTGCTAGTACCATCAGTGGCAATCTGCAGTAGATTCAACAAAGTGATTTTTTTCTTATGAAAATAGTTATAAACCTCAGCATATATAGTTTCACTTTGTGTATTTTTCAGATTCATCATAAATAACATTTCTTTGTAAAATGCCATCCCATCAATGTATTGGCCATAGGCAAGCAATAAAGCAGAGTTGTTAATAGTTGTTTCAATTATCTTATTTTTATTTTATCTCTATATTTATTATCCTGACTTGCAGGAAAGCAACGGAGGTGCTAATACATAAATACTTAAGCAATTACCCCAACCTGCTTCCAGAGATGCCAATATATTGCTGTCTGGTTGAAATTTAATAGAGATACTGAAATTGAGAACTGTTTGCCAAGACCACCAAACAAGGGAAAATACTGTAAAGTGCTTTTCCCAAGGACACAACAGAATGGTCCAAGCAGGTTTTGAAGCAACACCACGTCAGTCACTATTGCAGTGCCCTAACCCCTCAACCACACTGCTGACATTTGTTATAAGAATTTCATCGATTTGTTTTGAGAACTTTAAAACCTTCAGTTCATCCACCAGCTTCAGTTCTTCCTCCAGGTTTTATACTATTTTATCCTGCTTTCTTCTCACAGTATCATAGACAAAGAGATTTTCTGTAAAGCATATTTTGCCTTTTAACCCAGCAGTTGCTTAGCACACACTAAGATGGCTGGCTTCACAAGATGTTCTGCAATTTGGTGAAATTTCCTTCCTTAGCAACCAATTCACTAACTGCATAGCTGGCTTCACCAGATGTTCTGCAATTTGGTGAGATTTACCAATCTTAGCAACCAATTCACTAACTGCATAGTTGGCTTTTAGTGCTTTTATACTGTGCTCATTTGCTCTATTTATGTAGAATTCTACTGGCTTTGGTGCATTCTTGTTGCACAACTCCACTTTCTTCTCAAAGTAATTGCACTCTTTTCTCACAGAACCAAGGTGTTTCAGTTGCTGATAGGCTTGTAATTTTGATTTCTTTATGGAAATAATTGTCATTACTAATCCACAGTTCACACATTCTGGCTGATACTTGGTGGCTGAAAGCCAAGTGATAAAATCTCTTGCTGGTAACTGTGCATAGCATTTCTCTTTTTTAAACTTGTTGCTGACATTGTGAAAAAATCAAAGATAATTGTACATTTAAAAAATGTTGCTGCCTGAATTACACACTAACTGAACTACATTAATTAAGCCATGAGTACATGCTCTTAAACATTATTAGTACATTTGTCATAATAATCATTGTTAGCTTTGCTAATTGTTACAATTTTTAAAAAGATGGGAATGAAAGAAAACAAATTAATGAGACATGAAGTCTTGATAACCCAATTTACTTGAACAAAAAATATTTCAATCAATTTGAAAAAAATTAATTGATTAAAAAAAAAGAAAACATTTTTAGTTAACACTAGAAGCAACAAATAATTTCACTACCTAGAAAAATCATAGCTGTCATTTTTAGCTGGCCAAGGCTTCAGTGTTAAAGTAGGTCTGAGGGCTGACATTGAGAAACACCAAATTATATCACTAAATGTATTGATGCAGTTTGTTACAATTACAATATGGATAATGAAGATATACTTTCTTTCCTTTACAAGTAGTATACCACATTTGCTTTGAGAAGATTTTAACTATTAAAACAAAAAAATTTAATCCCATTTTTGAGATGAAACCAAGTACCCAACACTTCAACAAGCTGCAAAATTTTTTTAATCAGGCCACTAACAGGAGCACATACTGGACCAGACACACTACATTATATAAACAAAGAAATAGTACTATGTATATTTACGAATTTAAGCAAGTAAACGAAATGTTATTAATTCAGTAATTGCTTAAAAAAGAGATTAGATGTTTTCAAATGGTTGAACACATTACAACTTAAAGTAAAAACATTTGCAACCAGATTTATAAATCTAAAAAATATATAAAAAATTTAATTCACAAAATCAAGAGAGGAACTTCAATATAACATCAACAATAAGCACAACGTCAAATACAAAAATACTGTAATTAAATTTATAATTAAAAAAAAATTTAAGTTTTTAAAGGATACAAAATATAGGTGATGAAAAAAGCCCCCATCACTTCATAATAATTGCTGTCTTTGTACTTGTACAAAACTTTTCCAAGCTCTTTAGCATCATCCATGCTTGTTGGTAATTTTACTTTCTTCACCTCTTCTCTAAATATTACAAAGCATTTTATGACACTTTTTAATAAAATAAAGCATGCTAATGAAACATTTTTAGTCTATTAAAAATTTTTGCAATCAGCAACTATTTCAATTGGTTAAGTATAAAGAAGTAATTGCCTATATCAAGGTTGGGCAAAGTTTGATGGTCCAAAATTTGCATGTAGCCAGAGCTTTAATAATTATTTTGCAAAAACCAATGCAACTGACATCCACATAAAAAATTTGCTTTAATGCTTTGTAACATACCTTACACTTGATTTTGATAAAAGCAACATTAATTTTTACATGATTTAAGTTATGAAAGGCTTATTATATTAATTTATTTTTAATGAAAATAGCATTACTCTATTGTTAATACAGTATACAAAATGAAAAAATATCATTTTATCTTGCATAACCTAATGGTAGCCTTCCAGCTAATGGTTTTTAAAAATGTGGGCTGTAAAAATAAAATTTTGGATGGCCTGGCCTATAAAGCATTGGAACAGAAAACAAAACAGTCTGATTTTTTTTTATGTGACAAGTAAGCTATTGACAAAGATGTTGCAATAAGTAAAATTTTTTAACATTTAAAATTGCTTACTTTTCCATTTTAGGAAAATTGCTGTAAATAATTGCCATAAAACCAACTGCACACAAAAAAATAATCAAAATGATGAAAACTGACTTTTTAGTAGATTGATTTTCCACATCTAAAATAATATACTACTGTGAACATAAAAGTATCAAATATAATATAACAAATATTGTTCAACTTAAAAGTAAAAGTAGTATTTGATTTTTTTATAGTTATGTAAATGACCTTTTGCGTATTTAGAAATAGGTTTGCAAAACAGATATTTTATCACAAAAAAAATTACTAAATTCTTTTCATAATGAGGTATGTATAACTAACAGAAACAAAATAAAAGTTATCTGCTTACAATTTAATTAAAATTTTAACATTTATTTATATAATACAACAGAATGAAGTTTATATAAAAAACGATGTAATATAAAACATAACTAATTTTTAAAAAATTTAAAAAATAATTAGTAAATACTATTAGTACCTCAGTAAAAATCATGTAACAAGTAAATATTATTTAAAAAAGTTTTACATTACCCCATTAAAATAATTTGTTGCTTTAAAAAGTGAGTATTTTACAATAAAAATTTTTTAAAGAGATGGCTTAAGATACCAATAAAGATTGATTTTATTTTTAGTCTCATATAAATACAATAAGCTTATATTAAAAAAGTCTTTGCTTTTTTTATTAGTTGTGTCAATTTTGTAAATTTACTACAAAAGAAAGTATGTAGACTCTGATTTTTAGATTTATTTTAAAAACATATTGAGATTGTTATTTGAACAAGTTGTAGATAGGTAAAGTTATGGAATTGCTTGATAGTACTGTTATATCGACTAGAAAATGTTCTTATAAAGAGGTTGTAAAGACAAGGTTTTGAAAAATACTTTTAAAAAAATTAGTTAAATTTAACAAGGGATGATTGAATTTTAAAAGCTTTTAAAAATTTAATATTTTACATGTATTCTAAATCACCCAAAATTGATATATAATCATAGATCTAACCACAAACTTAAATTTTAATATATCTGAAACAGTTTGACTCAATTTTACAAAGCAATACGTACATGTAGATGCATTTAGGTTGGAAGATTGTTTGTATGTATGTACTGGGTTATTTGATATGGAAGCATTTTTATTTTCATTAGATGATCTTTGTTTCAATGACGTTGACATAATATTAAAGCTTTAATATGTTTCAGTTAAAATACAGAGACAAGTAACTTTAGTATATAAAACATCTGCAAAAATTTTAGGATCTCGTTCACTATTCGCTGAGCTTAGTATATAAACTTTCAAATTTCGGGGAATCCCAACGCCTGCGAGGCATTAGCGACCAAAGGTAAACGAAACCTGATTTTTTTAAATACGAGCGTATTGTTACGCTATGTAATTAGTTAAAATGATGTAACAATAAAAAAAAGATTGACTGAACAATGCTAAAAGAGCTGTTTTATATAAATATGGACAGATTGTTATGAGTTCCACTAGTATCTGCAGTTAGCTCTTTTATTTATACGGAGTTACAACCACTATCATTCTGGCAGAATTCTGCTAAAATGACACCACTGTGATTCTAGCAGAATAACTCTCATATCTTACAGAAAAAAGAAAAAAAGCGAAAAAACCTTACGCAAATGACGCAAACCTTCATTCATTTCTATGCTACAAAAGAGAGAAACAATCTTCCACTATTCAGAATTAATTTAAAATATGTTCCCTATCGATTCGAATGACAAATTTGATATCACATTGATCAGAATTTAACGTAGATTTCAGATATAAAATCAAATTCCGGCGACACCATATTAGTTTTTGAACAAAATGCACTTGAATGGCCTCCGCTTTACGAGATAATAATTAGCATCAACAGCATTTTGAGTTAAAGTGATTTCGATTCACGCTATTTGAAAGTTAATTTTGACCATGTTCCCTATTGATTCGAATGACAAATTTGATATCACATTAATCAGAATTTCACGTAGATATCAGATATAAATTCAAGTTCCAGCGACACTATATTCACTTTTCCACAAAATGTACTTGAATGACCCCCGCTTTACAAGATAACAATTAGCGTCGACAACATTTTGAGTTAAAGTGATTTCGAGTTACGCTAATTCAAGGTTTATTTTGACCATGTTCCCTATCGATTCGAATGACAAATTTGATATCACATTGATTAACATTTCACGTAGATATCAGATATAAATTCAAGTTTCGGCGACACCATATTCACTTTTCCACAAAATGCACTTGAATGACCCCCGCTTTACGAGATAACAATTAGTGTCTATTACATTTTGAGTTAAACTAAAAATCGGAACAAAACCAAAACAGAGTTTCCAAACAACAAAAAACAAAAGGTTGAATTTTTTTTACTTGTAAAATCAATTGCTTCTTAGCTTTAAGGGCCAAACCAAAAAGCTTTTAAAATGATCTAAATGAACCAAAAAGCTTTTAAAATGATCTAAATGAAAAAATCATTTACCTAAAAAGGAGCAGCAACGAGTCTCACTCGGGGATTTCCCAGCAGAACGCATTGAATTTTGATTTTTAATAGATTTTCGATGTACATTATGACTCCTACCCAAATTAAACTGACTTCTTGCGTTGGGGGCCGATCCAATCAACTTTTAAAATGATCTGGATGATCAATGCATCAAAATATACACGGCCAGCAACGATTGCCACTCGGGGATTTCCCAGCAGAACGCATTGAATTTCGATTTTCTAACGATTTTTGATGTATTTTATGACTCCTACCCGAATTAAACTGACTTCTTGCGTTGGGGGCCAATCCAATCAACTTTTAAAATGATCTGGATGATCAATGCATCAAAATATACACGGCCAGCAACGAGTCCCACTCGGGGATTTCCCAGCAGAACGCTTTGAATTTTGATTTTCTAACGATTTTTGATGTATTTTATGACTCCTACCCGAATTAAACTGACTTCTTGCGTTGGGGGCCAATCCAATCAACTTTTAAACTGATCTGGATGATCAATGCATTAAAATATAGACGGCTGGCAACGAGTCCCACTTGGGGATTTCCCAGCAGAACGCTTTGAATTTCGATTTTCTAAAAACTTTCGATGTATTTTATGACTCCTATACCAATTAAACTGACTTCTTGCGTTGGGGGCCAATCCAATCAACTTTTAAACTGATCTGGATGATCAATGCATCAAAATATACACGGCCAGCAACGAGTCCCACTCGGGGATTTCCCAGCAGAACGCATTGAATTTCGATTTTCCAACAATTTTTGATTTATTTTATGACTCCTACCCGAATTAAACTGACTTCTTGCGTTGGGGGCCAATCCAATCAACTTTTAAACTGATCTGGGTGATAAATGCATCAAAATATAGACGGCTGGCAACGAGTCCCACTCGGGGATTTCCCAGCAGAACGCTTTGAATTTCGATTTTTTAACGATTTTTGATGTATTTTATGACTCCTACCCGAATTAAACTGACTTCTTGCGTTGGGGGCCAATCCAATCAACTTTTAAACTGATCTGGGTAATCAACGCATTAAAATATACACGGCCGGAAACGAGTCCCACTTGGGGATTTCCCAGCAGAACGCTTTGAATTTCGATTTTCCAAAGATTTTCGATGTATTTTATGAATCCTACCCGAATTAAACTGACTTCTTGCGTTGGGGGCCAATCCAATCAACTTTTAAACTGATCTGGATGATCAATGCATCAAAATATACACGGCCAGCAACGAGTCCCACTCGGGGATTTCCCAGCAGAACGCTTTGAATTTCGATTTTTTAACGATTTTCGATGTATTTTATGTATCCTACCCGAATTAAACTGACTTCTTGCGTTGGGGGCCAATCCAATCAACTTTTAAACTGATCTGGATGATCAACGCATCAAAATATACACGGCCAGAAACGAGTCCCATTTGGGGATTTCCCAGCAGAACGCATTGAATTTCGATTTTCTAACGATTTTCGATGTATTTTATAACTACCCGAATTAAACTGACTTCTTGCGTTGGGGGCCGATCCAATCAACTTTTAAACTGATCTGGGTAATCAGTGAATCAAAATATACACGGCCAGCAACGAGTCCCACTCGGGGATTTCCCAGCAGAACGCTTTGAATTTTGATTTTCTAACGATTTTTGATGTATTTTATGATTCCTACCCGAATTAAACTGACTTCTTGCGTTGGGGGCCGATCCAATCAACTTTTAAACTGATCTGGATGATCAATGCATTAAAATATAGACGGCTGGCAACGAGTCCCACTTGGGGATTTCCCAGCAGAACGCTTTGAATTTCGATTTTCTAAAAACTTTCGATGTATTTTATGACTCCTATACCAATTAAACTGACTTCTTGCGTTGGGGGCCAATCCAATCAACTTTTAAACTGATCTGGGTGATCAATGCATCAAAATATACACGGCCAGCAACGAGTCCCACTCGGGGATTTCCCAGCAGAACGCATTGAATTTCGATTTTCCAACAATTTTTGATTTATTTTATGACTCCTACCCGAATTAAACTGACTTCTTGCGTTGGGGGCCAATCCAATCAACTTTTAAACTGATCTGGGTGATAAATGCATCAAAATATAGACGGCTGGCAACGAGTCCCACTTGGGGATTTCCCAGCAGAACGCTTTGAATTTCGATTTTTTAACGATTTTTGATGTATTTTATGACTCCTACCCGAATTAAACTGACTTCTTGCGTTGGGGGCCAATCCAATCAACTTTTAAACTGATCTGGGTAATCAACGCATTAAAATATACACGGCCGGAAACGAGTCCCATTTGGGGATTTCCCAGCAGAACGCTTTGAATTTCGATTTTCCAAAGATTTTCGATGTATTTTATGAATCCTACCCGAATTAAACTGACTTCTTGCGTTGGGGGCCGATCCAATCAACTTTTAAACTGATCTGGATGATCAATGCATCAAAATATACACGGCCAGCAACGAGTCCCACTCGGGGATTTCCCAGCAGAACGCTTTGAATTTCGATTTTTTAACGATTTTCGATGTATTTTATGTATCCTACCCGAATTAAACTGACTTCTTGCGTTGGGGGCCAATCCAATCAACTTTTAAACTGATCTGGATGATCAACGCATCAAAATATACACGGCCAGCAACGAGTCCCACTCGGGGATTTCCCAGCAGAACGCTTTGAATTTCGATTTTCTAACGATTTTCGATGTATTTTATAACTACCCGAATTAAACTGACTTCTTGCGTTGGGGGCCGATCCAATCAACTTTTAAACTGATCTGGGTAATCAGTGCATCAAAATATACACGGCCAGCAACGAGTCCCACTCGGGGATTTCCCAGCAGAACGCTTTGAATTTTGATTTTCTAACGATTTTTGATGTATTTTATGATTCCTACCCGAATTAAACTGACTTCTTGCGTTGGGGGCCGATCCAATCAACTTTTAAACTGATCTGGATGATCAATGCATTAAAATATACACGGCCAGCAACGAGTCTCACTCGGGGATTTCCCAGCAGAACGCTTTGAATTTCGATTTTCTAACGATTTTTGATTTATTTTATGACTCCTATACCAATTAAACTGACTTCTTGCGTTGGGGGCCAATCCAATCAACTTTTAAACTGATCTGGGTGATTAATGCATCAGAATAAACACGGCTGGCAACGAGTCCCATTTGGGGATTTTCCAGCAGAATGCTTTGAATTTCAACGTTTACCAGATTTTTGATTTATTTTATGACTCCTACCCGAATTAAACTGATATTTTGCGTTGGGGGCCATCCAATTAACTTTTAAACTGATCTGGATGATCAAATCATCAAAATAAACACGGCTGGCAACAAGTCCCACTCGGGGATTTCCCAGCAGAACGCTTCGAATTTTAAGTTTGAAATGATTTTCGATGTATATTATGAATCTTTCTAGAATTTTACTGGATTTATATCTTATCACATTGTTTGCGTTAACAATGCTTTCACAAATAAAACAATTAATAAAAAAAATTATTTTTCTTAAATAAGAGTCAAGGTTGATTTCTTCAGATTTTATTTAAAATTTGAGTCATTTTCATACAACATGTTTAATAAAAGTTTTCAAACTCTCTTCATCTTCCCTACCGGTCTACAAATTAGATTTAAGTTAAGTTAAAAGCTTGTTTATATTTTTTATTAACTTTGTTTCAGATGTAATTGCAGCATCACTTTTATTGGCCAACAAGCTTAATCAATTGATTTTTTACATGTATTTATTTATTGTATTCAATCAATCAATCAACTTCAACGCACCGTATTTGCGGAAAAGATAATGAAGAAAACATAAAATGAAATCGATGATGATTAATACTGGATGATGCGTAATATTATATTGCACGTAATGATGTGTAACCTTGTACAGTGGTGCTTGGTTTTTGACTCTTCTAGACGATGGCCACCCTTTGCGCAAGGTCATGCATGACCAACTTTTTGGTAGTAGTGTGATCGATTTTTGATTACTTCTACTTCGAAGTTGTCAATGAAAAATCTTTTAGCTTTGCTTTAAATAGATTGATGAATGTTTTTCAATTTCGATAAAAATGTTCTTCTAAACCTTACCTTCTTGGTACTTTATGCATCTTTGTAATATATTTTGACGCTTGTTGAGTAATTTAAAGAGTTTTTGCGCTCTGTATTTTGTGATAGTTGCTGGGGAACATCTCGAGTCGAAAATGTTCTTTTCTTTGATGCTCTTTGACGTAGGCTAAATTTGGTTAAATATGTGTATGTGTTTTTTTTGTTTGTTTTATTTGCTTTGTGGCTAAAGCCAAAATAAATTTTCCATTTCCCAATTTAAATTAGCTTTACAACGCTTGGCAATGTAATCCCAATTTGGTACTCTTAGGTTTTGTCTGGCATTAAAAATGTTTTATGCCGTTAAATGTATCTTTTTTACTATAAATCGTATATCATTTAGTTTTGCATTCAAGCTTACAGCTTAACACTGCTACAAATTTACGGAAATTTTTCAGTTTTTTGTTGTTGTTTAAGAGCTACTGGGCATTTACTAATGATTTGTTTTACAATTTTAAATAAATAAAAAAATTGGATTTTTAAAATGAGAAAGTGAAAAATAAATTACGAAAGTGGTTGTACTTTTACTTTGACGACAAACCATTTTTACCAAATTGCATTGATGAAAGTCTCGAGACCAGATTGAAGACCGTTTTTTTAATCTCGGTCTCGCTTTCAACCTGGTGTGTGTGGTTTCAATTTTGATCTGGAGGTGATGTGGTCTCGGTCTTGTGTTTTTTTTATTGGTCTCAAGACAAGACATTCTTTTAAATATTTTTGTTACCTGATCTTATTGTGATGATTTTTGCAATTTGCTTAAGAACGACCCTAAATTCACCAGCTTTGCAGCAATATGAAGTGGTAAAAGACTAAGAGTTTATGTAATTTTTTAATCTTATATTTTGGAAGCTTTTTAAAATGTATTTTAATGAAGATTTTTATTGTGATCCGAGTCATCTGTTCCTAGGTAATGTAATTAAGAAAAATTTTATTTTAATTTTTCTTTCGTCCATAAACAAGTCTAGTTGTGCTTTAAAAGTTTGTACTTACACTCTTACCCTTTAAAACTTTCGCAGCAGATTAATTTGATTGTAGAAAAATGAAGAAAGTTGATTACGTAAACATTTTTTAAAGCTAGTACTTTTGTTTAAGTTGGAAAACTAGTTTTAACAGAAGAGCGAAAGAAATGATTAAAAAGACTACATCTACAGCAGCAAGGTAGCTAATGTAGTTTTAAGTTAACCAAATGCAGAAGTAGTCCCGAGAGCAAACATGGATTTTAAAATATTGTTTGTTACATTAATTTCCTTGCCAAAAGTTGCTTTCAAAAATATATTAAAATGCTTATTTAGGACCTTGATTTGAATGTGTGATGTCATAGGCAATATATTAAACTGATATTTGCTTTAAAGCAGATTAATTGTGATAAAAAAATAAATTAAGCGTTAAGTGGAACCTATAACTTTGTTATAATCCAGTTAAAAACTTTGTAAAGTAAAGTTAGATGTAGACTCGAATTGTACGTAATAACGTTATGTTAAGGATAAATTTGTTAAAAATTTGGACAGTAGAATTCAATAGCGTGGTTCAGGCCTTAGAGTAATATAGGCCGCGAATACTTAGAATAGAGGCCACGATATACGTAAATAATAAAATTTTTATTTCGAATTTTTTTAATTTTTAGGCCAAATCACAGGTATCAATTTGGTAGGAGTATAGCCTTACCTGCAGGGGGGCAGGGGGCAATTCCCCCCTCCGAGTTTCAGTACTTTGGGCAAAATCATATTTGGAGCAGCGACAAGAAAATATTTGGAAAAAACCAGAATTTTTTGGCTGCGATAGGAAAAATTTGGGCAAAATGAGGAATTTTTGAAAAGTGACAAAGATCTAAAAAAGGTTTTCCTACTAATGGCAGATTTTCGTCATAAGCTATATTTTATTAAAACTAAAAAATTGCGATAATCACAAATTATTACATTTTCACGCTATTAGCGAGCAACACCATTAATTAATGGTGTTACGGTAGTAGATCAAAGATGTAATGTTTGGGGTTATTATAAACAATTATACATTATAGTTGAGTGCAATAAGCCTTTTTTAAATGTTTTCATTACAGTAAAGTTAGTGCTGCTGTTTTCGGTGCCCTTTACTTAGGAAATAAATCTTATTTGTAATTGTTTTATTTAGAGAAATATTAATTACTAAGTATAAACTTTTTAATTTGTGCGTCGGTAAATTTTTGTAAAACGGCCTTTGAAAGAATAACAAGAATAACAATATTGATTGAGTATTAAGTTTAGTCAATAAAAATGTTTACGACTCAACAGAAACAAGCAGCATTTTGTCGAAAAAGTTGTAAAAACATTATTCAAGAAATAGCCACTTTTATTTTACAATCAAACTACTTATCACTTGAAAGTGAAGAATCAATTTCTACTTTTTTACTTCAATCGAAGAGTTGGCTGAAAAGAAGTGCAACTGTTCGAAAAAACCTACTTGTAAAATTTTATGCCACCAACAAAAAGGAAATATTAAGCTTAGTATCTTCATCATCGTTAACTAAGAGCGAGGACCAATTTAAGTTTTCCTCAAAATTTAATAAAAAGCCGAAAACGTTTTGGAAAAAAAAATTTTTAGTTAAGTCTTTTGACAATTCTTTCACAAAAACCAAACGAAAAAACGAAACAGCAGACATCTTGAAGACTGAAAACTCTGCTCACTCATGGAAAATCAATAATAAAAAAAAACAAATTAGAAAAAAAGAAAAGCCTCTTGGGCAAAAACAGTCAAAGCCTGGACAAAGTTTAAAAGCTGCCTATGAAATTTCATCTAGTAAAACAAAGACTGTCAATGATCGTTTCAATGAAGAAGTAGATGTGAAAGAATTTGTTGATCATTCAGAAATTCAAACAATTGATTCATTTAAATCTAAAATCTATTGCTTGTGTTGTAAACCCGATGATGGCAAGTTTTATGTTCAATGCGAAGAATGCAGTGAATGGTTTCATCCTGATTGCCTATCTAAAAAAGATAATCTTGCGGGCTTATTTTCAAAAATGGAGTGGAAAAACATTACTATTAAATGCCCAAACAAAAACACTGGGTTTATTTATCACCATTTTGCTCCGACTAATAAAAAGTCTTCATATAATGACAGCCATCCAATTTTTAATTATAAAAATATAACTTCTACAAGTCACATTTCTTTAAGGCAAGAAGTTTGCTTGAAGGCAAACAACGTGGAAGCAATTTATAATAACAATGACAGCAGCGTTTATCAGGCTGAAAACCTTCAAAGTACAGCTAATAAAGTTTGCTTTCCCGAAAATGGAGCTAAACATGAAATTGAAAGCAAACCTTTAAAAAATCAAAACTGCACTGCAATTTCGGTAAGTGAAGACGAGATGCCGAAAAAAAAACAACAAAAAACTGTCTGGATTACAAATGACACTTTGCAAAGTTTATCCAAATTCCAAGAAAACATCAGAGATAAAGAATCAAAACGAGTCGATATGATAAATATAAGAAAAAAAAAGTTTATTATTTCTCTTGAAGAATGGAAAAAAATGGTTGCCAATAGGTTTACTCACTCCTTCAACAACAACTTTTATGTACAAATTCTTCTATCTAATTTTAAGCAAATTTATAACCGTTGCGTTCCTTGCATACAGTATCATTATTTAAGACATCCCGACCAAGTTTTGAATATACAAAACAGTGAGTCTTCATATTTTGAAGGATACGTTCAACTTTATTGTATCCATAAAAATTGCTGTGATTGCAACGTAAAAATAAAAATTAAATTATTTTCATATTATAATCGAGTTGAGGGCGTTGTTGAGATCAGCGGCACGCGTCAACACGATCAAGTTTGTATTCGAAGTCGGCCCGTTACGAGCTTTTCTAAAAAAAAAAATTGTTGCTTTGCTGAATAAAGAAAAACCCTCCATTGTATATCGCAATTTACAAGCAGAACTGACAGAAGACGAAATGTTTTATGGAGCTCACACGTTCGCACCGTCTGCTTCAGTTCTTAGAAACTTAAAACATAAAAGTTTAATATCCAAAAGATACTGCAGCAATTGGCTAATTAATATGCATTTATTACAAAAAAATTATGAAAAAGAAAATGACCCATTCATACGTTTTTTTTCTGCTTATCCACCAAGTGTTGTGGTTTACTCGGATGCCCAAGTAAAGGTTTTCAAGGAAATGTGTCGGAAAGACATCCTATATTTTGATGCCACAGGAGGAATTTTAAAACCGACAGAGAGCAATCGAAAATATCAAATCTATACGTTATTGGTTCGTAACCCGTTTGAAGGAGATCCTAACTTACCTTTAGCTAGCTATATAACCACAATGCACGATTCGTCCTCAATAAAAAGGTTTCTAGAAATGTTTTTAATTGATAGTATAAAAATTTGTAATAATCAAAAGAAACCGATAGTTATTATGATCGATGGATCAAAGGCAATTTGGAATGCTGTTTTGGCGGCAATGTGCAATGAATCGAGGTTTGAATACTATATGAGATGCTACAGAATTGTGTCAGGAAAGGCAAAAAGTGGTGATTTTAAACGTTCTCTTGTACGAAATTGCTTGAGCCATGCAATGAAATCCGCCAAAATTTTTGTTTCCAAACATTACAAGCCAAAAGTTAGACACGATATTATGTTTTGGATTGGATTGTTGTTTTCTTGTTCTATATTAAATGAATTAGATTTTGTTGTTAATTGCATCATTGTGCTTACAAATTCAAAACTATATACAGAATCTGTGGGATACCATTTTGACCAGATGCTTCAACTAAAAACTAACCAAGGATTTTTGTCCAAATTTAAAGATGAGATATGTTGCGAAACCCTTAGCAATGACGATTTTCAGTGTGTTAACACAAATGTCGATAATAAACAAGAATTAAATTCTCCTTTCTGCGTGAGATATAAAAACCTATTAGAAAACTACTTGAAATCAAACAAGATAGTTAATCAGATTAACGATCGCCCACTCAATCCATATTATAATCCCAGTTTTTGTACAAAATTAATCAGTTCTGTTTTAAGCAGAATACCAACAACATCTCAAATGCTTTTGGGAGATTTGAGCCGTCACAATAATAAAATTGAATGGAACAACAATTATTTGGAGTTTTCTAAAGAATACAATAATTTGTCGGGACAAACATTTAAAACTATTAGCTACAAAAATTTGACTCAAGGTGTAATTGAAAATCATTTTTACGAACTTAAGCATACCTACTTAAAAGGAAATCGCTTTGTTCGCCTGGACGATTTTGTTCAGCAATACAGAAAAGAAATCAAAATCACCGAAAAGTTGTTTGCCAATTATGTAATGCATCATGATTGTAAGCCTGATGTTAAAGTAAATTTGAAATCTAAACCAAAATCGGATGTTCCGCAGTCTCGTTTTAAAAAAAGAAAAAGAAGAAACTCTGGTTATTATTTTTCAAATGCTGCTCTAAATAAAATAAAGTCTAAAAATATTTTGGATTTCGACAAACATATAAATTTATCAAATAATAAAGTAATTAAAGAAAAAGTAAATACAAAGCACGTCAGAGATGTAATTAGAAGTGATTTTCAGTTTTCTATACCCACATATTGGAACTGTAGTTTTAAAGAAAAAGAAATTGCTCGAGTTTTCGCTAAAAAAGTATGGAATGCCCCGTTAAACAACGGCAACTTAACTGAATCTTGTATAACCATCAGAAATACAACCACATTAACATGGGCAGATGTTCATACTGTTTCCCAGACCCCATCAGAAGCAATACAATCTGCTTTAAATAAATGCTTTTTTGGCCCCAGTGCAGCTGGTTGGTTAAGTCAAAACGTTGTAGATGCCTACGTTTCTTTTGTGGTGCAACGTACAAACCAACAGTTGCAGGAAAAGAAGTTCGGTTGGTTGTGTTGTGACAACACATTGCTTTTATTAAACGAAGAAGATATTACGTTTTTAGAAAATATCTTATCTTGTCTTACTACGAGGTAATACTCAAAGGGTGATCGATATGAAAAGCTTAGGGAAAATTTGTTTTTTCCGATATTGCATAGAAGTCATTTTATGCTTATGTGGTATACTCATGAAGAAATCATACTGATAAATTCCCTTGATCAAGACAATACTTGGCTTCTTGAAAGAATTCAAAAAAATTTAGTCAAGTTTTTAAAAAACTTGGATTGTTGTGTAAGATCAATTGCTATTAAAAAAGAAGCTTTTATTTCTCAAAATGATTTCAGTAGTTGTGGAGTCTGCACATGTATAACAGCGGATGCTATATCTGCTAACGCGCTCAATAAAATTGAAAACACCGACACTAAAGATTATCGATCATGGTTGATTTATTCATTAGTAAAAAATTGTGTCGCTTGCCATCCAGTTCTTAAAAAACATTTAGAAATGACTGAAGAAAAAGAAATTGATAGCGACACCAGTGATACGAGTCCAAAACAAAAAACTGTTGTTAAACGAAAGCGTCGTGTAGCCTACAAAGAGGAAATTGAAGCAAAGACTCATACATTCCTTGAAACACCACGATTTACCTATGTTTTAGATGACGACGTCAAAGCACAATGGAATGATGTTTCTTCTAAACTACTGAGAAAATTAATCGAAAAAATTGTATTTCTTGCTAATTTATCTCTTACTGAAGCCGAGAATGTAAACTTTGGTTATCGCCATGCATTATTCTTAAAAGGAAAAATTAAAACTTTAGAAAGCAGTTATTATTTTGATTGTGACTCAATGAAAATTAGTTCAAAAATGGCTTTCAATCTTAGTATGTACGTAACCAATAATACTTGCCTCCAACGTGTACACAAGACAATTAACTCAGAATCGGGATTTGTTTGCAAGATGCGTCGCTCATTGTTACTGGAGTTTGATAAAAAACTCGTAAAAGATTCGAGTGACTTAAGTTTATTGTTATTGTCGGCAGCATGGTCGAGTGGTTAACGCGCCGGACTGATGATCAACATGGTCTCGGTTCAAAACCCACTTGCGCCATTCTGTTGTGTCCTTGGGAAAGACACTTTACGGCACTTTCCCCTGCTTGGTGGTCTTGACAAGCAGTTCTAAATTACAGTAATATCTCTACTAAATTACTAGCGGACAGCAATATCTTGGCATCTCCGGAAGCAGGTCGGGGTAATTTCTTACCCTATGTATAGCGCCTCCGTCGCTTTCCTGCGAGTCAGGAGGATAAATATAGAGATAAAAAAACCACTCATCCTGCAATCAATACATGCATCTGGTTGTTGATATTGAGTGCGTTGTTTACTATTTCATGTTGCTGAATGATCTTACTTATGAAGAAGCTTCATGCCAATTGGGAATTAAAAGAATTTGTTCGAAGAACAGCAAAGAAACATAAACTCGCGCAGGTACAGTGTGGTTATATATTTTTGAGATATCATAAATTAATCTCAATTATTTCTGTTATAACAAGTTTGAAATAACCACCAAATAAGATTAAATAAATTCATAAACGATATAATTTCTAAAAGTAGTAATAATTTTTCTAATTATTTTGAATGCTTTTTTTATTTAAAAGGGCGTAACGTCGAGTGAGCAACAATATTTCACCACACTCTTAAGCATTATATTGCTATAAAACCATTATTTATCTTTCTTTTTGCACTAAAAAAAGTCATAAAGACGACTTAGGAAAGTCAAAAAATATTTCCAATTGCAGATTGCAATAAACAAAAAAGTAGTCACTGATTGAATGTGTGGTGGACTCATCTTTGGTACCCTGTTTTCAAAGCTTTCAATTGTGTTGCTTTTGTTAAATATTATGCCAAGTTTATCCGCTCGCTGAATCGGGCATTTCATTTATAGCTCAGATTTGTTATTTTTCCCAAGCTAAATTTATTATAAATTTTGATTTCACTTAGATCAATGTTTCCCAAACTTTTTGGCCTATGGACCCCTATTTGCGAAAGGTTTTTTCACAAACCCCAATCTTATTTCACATCAATTTTGCTGAACCAACAAGCAAAGATAATGCAAACCCAAAAATAAATAACACAAAATCCGTTAAAAAAAATTAATCGTTATAAATATGCATACCATATTTCCAAAGGGCCAACAAATTGGGACGCTCATAAATAGAAAATATTCGTCCCTAAAAAGAAGTGTTCTCTAAAAAAAAAGGTTTTCACTTTAAGCCTGTCTCGCATTTCATGGTAATGCATTACTTTATCAAGTATACATGTATAAGTTTGAAAAATTTTGTCATATCGTCGCGGACCCTCTGTGCGGTCATCACGGACCCCAGTTTGGGAAACCCTAGGCTTTGATCTTTTATTTCTACTAACCACACCTGTTGGTCAATCGTAAAATCGCTGATAATGTCATTAGGAATTTATTAGTTTGACTTGAAAGATGCAGTAATACTGATATATAACAATTTTCATAAGAACTTTTAATTCTTAAACTGCTGTAGATAAGAGCTTTCATCCTGTGTAGTTGCAACTATTTAGCAAGTACTCTATATATTTAGATAAGAAATGCTGATGAAAAAAAAATCTTCAACGTGAAAAAATTCAATCACAATTTACAAAGAACAGTTGGAAAGCATCGTGTTGGTTCACATAACAAAAGTGCTTTTTAAGTACTTCAATTATAATCATGTAACGTTTGCAACAATTTAAGGTTTTTCTCATTTAAGACAAAAATCTTCAAAGTACTTTGGACGGGATTTCTGCAATCAACAATTTTCCCGGAACAACGTTCCACATCTTTTCGACTTATTTTTGCTACTGTAAAGGCCACTATACTACCAATGCTAAAGTTTGTATTTCATATTGTGCAATCAGTATTTATGTTTCCTTACTTACAATATCCTTTTATTATACTATTCTATACTCGTGATCGTGTTTTCTTGTTTATATTGTAAATTTCACATATTTTGTTTTAATTGTTATTATTCGTGTTCGTTTGCTTTTTCATTTTTTACAACAGTAGCGTAATTCAATGCATCAAAAAAATTGATTGCTTTTATAATGTTACTGAGAGGATCGATGTATTACTTATCAGAATTAACATTTACAAAAAGCAGCCAAAATTGAAATATTTTCTAAGGTTTTGTAACATATTTTCTATTTAGTACAATTTTGAAATGATTTTGGTAAATAAGTTCATCCAAATTCTCCAGTTAATACAAAGGCAACCGTAAAATATTAATACTAAGGGATCGTTTCCACTAGGAGAGTAGAATGAAGTATTCTTTGTTTGTTACATTGATTTTTTTGCTTTGCTTAACGCTTACTTAAATTTTAAGGGTAGAAAGATCAATAAAAAAAACAAAGAATGCTTCATTACACGCTCGTAGTAAAAACGAGTCTTAAATGTGTAAAACTTTAAATAAAGCAGCCAAACAAAGCGCATGGTAAAAAAATTTGTCGCAAATCCAGAAACCGATTAGTCGACCATTTCCTTTATATCAGTACTTTTTAACTTGGGGATCGCAACTTTAGATGGGCCGTTTTCCTTTTTTCTGGGGGTGGCAAATTTTTCCACCAACAATAAAAAATTAAAATATTTATGTGAAGTAAAGTTCCAAGTTAATACTTTAAAATTTACTTATACTTCTAAAAACTTTGAATCCTCCCCTGATGACAATATCCAACCAAAAATCAGCAAACTTTTTTTATTTGAAGTGACGTTTCGTCGATCACAAATCAACCGACATCTTTAAAGAATAAAATGTTCACAATAACAACAACTGCTAAAAGCTCGGCGTCACTAATTGTAGAAATGCACCCTAGGTCGAACAGCAATAACATTACTTTACTGACTGTTATCGCAACAAAATGAGTAATAAAAAAACAAAGACAGCAATCATTAAAGAAACCGAACAACTTCCAACGCATGCCGCACTCCTGAACAGCAAAAAACAAACCAAAAAACACTTTGAAGTAAAAAAGACAGCAGTTAATTGCACAAGTGCAATATCAAAAACTTACATAAAAATTAATAATAAAAAATCATTATAATTGTTCACATTATACACTTAACAAGCACGCAAAGTAAAATATTCAATTAAGCTATAATTTAATTAATAATTTTGTTATTTTGTTCATGTGGCGGAGCAGAAATAAAAGAAAAAATTAATTCGGGTAGGAGTCATAAAATACATCGAAAATCGTTGGAAAATCGAAATTCAAAGCGTTCTGCTGGGAAATCCCCAAGTGGGACTCGTTGCTGGCCGTGTATATTTCAATGCATTGATCACCCAGATCAGTTTAAACGTTGATTGGATTGGCCCCCAACGCAAGAAGTCAGTTTAATTGGTATAGGAGTCATAAAATACATCGAAAATCTTTAGAAAATCGAAATTCAAAGCGTTCTGCTGGGAAATCCCCGAGTGGGAATCGTTGCCAGCCGTCTATATTTTGATGCATTTATCACCCAGATCAGTTTAAAAGTTGATTGGATTGGCCCCCAACGCAAGAAGTCAGTTTAATTCGGGTAGGAGTCATAAAATACATCAAAAATCGTTAAAAAATCGAAATTCAAAGCGTTCTGCTGGGAAATCCCCGAGTGGGACTCGTTGCCAGCCGTCTATATTTTGATGCATTTATCACCCAGATCAGTTTAAAAGTTGATTGGATTGGCCCCCAACGCAAGAAGTCAGTTTAATTCGGGTAGGAGTCATAAAATACATCAAAAATTGTTGGAAAATCGAAATTCAAAGCGTTCTGCTGGGAAATCCCCGAGTGGGACTCGTTGCTGGCCGTGTATATTTTGATGCATTGATCATCCAGATCAGTTTAAAAGTTGATTGGATTGGCCCCCAACGCAAGAAGTCAGTTTAATTGGTATAGGAGTCATAAAATACATCGAAAGTTTTTAGAAAATCGAAATTCAAAGCGTTCTGCTGGGAAATCCCCAAGTGGGACTCGTTGCCAGCCGTCTATATTTTAATGCATTGATCATCCAGATCAGTTTAAAAGTTGATTGGATCGGCCCCAAACGCAAGAAGTCAGTTTAATTTGTGCAGGATTCATAAAATACATCGAAAATCGTTAGAAAATCAAAATTCAAAGCGTTCTGCTGGGAAATCTCCGAGTGGAACTCGTTGCCAGCCGCTTTTATTTTGATGCATTGATCATCCAGATCAGTTTAAAAGTTGATTGGATCGGCCCCCAACGCAAGAAGTCAGTTTAATTCGGGTAGGAGTCATAAAATACATCGAAAATCGTTAGAAAATCGAAATTCAAAGCGTTCTGCTGGGAAATCCCCGAGTGGGACTCGTTGCCGGCCGTGTATATTTTGATGCATTGATCACTCAAATCTTTTTAAAAGTTGATTGGATCGGCCCCCAACGCAAGAAGTCAGTTTAATTCGGGTAGGAGTCATAAAATACATCAAAAATCGTTAGAAAATCAAAATTCAAAGCGTTCTGCTGGGAAATCCCCAAGTGGGACTCGTTGCTGGCCGTGTATATTTTAATGCATTGATCATTCAGATCAGTTTAAAAGTTGATTGGATTAGCCCCCAACGCAAGAAGTCAGTTTAATTGGTATAGGAGTCATAAAATACATCGAAAGTTTTTAGAAAATCGAAATTCAAAGCGTTCTGCTGGGAAATCCCCGAGTGGAACTCGTTGCTGCTCCTTTTTAGGTCAATGATTTTTTCATTTAGATCATTTTAAAAGCTGTTTGGCTTGGCCGTTAAAGCTAAAAAGCAATTGATTTTACAAGTAAAAAAATTTAACTTTTTGTTTTTGTTGTGTGGAAACTCTGTTTTGGTTTTGTTCCGATTTTTAGTTCCGTCATTTTAGCAGAATTCTGCCAGAATGATAGTGGTGAGTTACACGATAGTTATACGACTGAATCTGTACGTTCACTAGGCAACAAATTTTTGTTTATCTCCTTTTTTTAGTGTTTCTTTATGTTTTCGGAGTCACTGATGACAATTTTGATGTTAGTTTTTGCATAGCGTCAACGGTTTTGAAAATATTTGCAATAAATTAAAATTTGTAATTTACCAAATAATAATTCAACTTTAGCATTAAGTGACATTTATATTACTTTTTAATCTTGTGTTATATCATTTATGACTTTTTTTATTGTTTTCATCACTCTTTAGATGGTGCTAGACAAGTAAATTAGCAAACTGTCATTCACTATCACGTGAATGAACATAATCATGGCAGGGTTTTAATGCACATGTCTGAGCTAGTCCAGTGCTAGCAGTTTAGAGTTGGTTTATGGGAGGTGGATTGTTGAATCTGGTAGCAATACTGTAATTAGTTTAGCAGTTAGACAAATTGCGAGTTAAGCCTACTGCAGTGATGTTGCTTATTTTAGAAATACGCTATATTTTATTCGTTTTTGCAGGTTAAATTTAATGCTATTAATATTTTCAATACTTCAGTAAACATGAGTGTCAAAAGATCTTGCAAAGTTTCTTCTGACTTTTTCTGCAATGTTTGCGGCTATTACATCAATCAACGGCAAAAGAAGCACAAAGTTATACCAGAAACCAAATTCTTCATAGCCTATGAGGCATATTTCGGCATGAAGATGGGTGATCAAGATAAATCTTGGGTCCCGCATTTTTGCTGTGGAAGTTGCAGATCTACATTAGAAGGATGGATGCGCGGAAGTCATAAATGTATGCCATTTGCCATTCCCCGAATCTGGAAAGAACCGACCAATCATCATGATGACTGTTATTTCTGCATGGTGGACATTTCCACATACAAAAAGACAAAGGACAGAAAAAAGATTGTTTATCCAAGTATTCCTTCATTCATTGCGCCTGTCAACCATGGCCCAAAACTGCCTATTCTTCAACCTCCAACAACGCATGCTATATCATTAACCTCATCGGAAGATGACGATGTTGATTTTGAGGTTGACACTCAGAGTTCCAGCAAAGATCCTCATTTTCCGAATCAAAATGAATTGGATGATTTAACTAGAGACTTGGGTCTTACAAAGGCAAAAGCAGAGATACTTTTTTCTCGTCTTAAGGAATGGAATTTGCTTGCTCCTTTGTGCAAGATTTCCAAGCCAAGAAAACGACGTGTGACCTTTGCAAATTTCTATGCAATGTCCTCTGATTTTGATCATTTTTCACTTTGTTATTGTACTAATATACAGGGCTTGTTTCAGGAGATTGGTGTTGCCTACTCAGCTTCGAATCGGCTCTTATTCATTGACAGTTCTAAACGAAGCTTGAAAGCAGTCCTTCTGCATAATGATAATGTGTATCCATCCATTCCAATAGCACATTCTGTTCAGATAAAGGAAGATCGTGAGTCCGTAAAAATATTACTGGAGTTAATTCAATACAATGATCACAATTGGGACGTATGTGGAGATTTTAAAATGATCGCATTTCTTTTGGGATTGCAAGGAGGTTATACAAAGCATTCTTGTTTTCTTTGTTTGTGGAATAGTAGAGCGGATGAGCAGCATTACTTGGTCAAAAAACTGGCCAGCTCGCAAAGATTTCACACCAGGCTCCCACAATGTTCTAAACTAACCTCTTATTGAAAGGAGCAAAATTTTACTTCCTCCATTGCATATTAAACTCGGACTGACCAAGCAGTTTGTTAAGAGTTTGAAACCAACAAGCCGTGCCTTTCACCATATTAGACAGCTGTTCCCGAGCATATCTGAAGCAAAAGTTAGAAGTGGTATATTTGTGGGGCCACAAATAAGAAGAATGTTGGCATCTGAAGAGCTCGAGAAACAAATGTCTGATTTGGAGAGAAATGCTTGGCAAGCTTTTAGAATGATTGTGGAAGGATTTCTTGGAAATCATCGAAGAGACGACTATGCAATGGTGGTGTCAAATTTGATTGAAAGTTATAAAAAGCTTGGTTGCCGTATGTCCTTGAAGTTGCATTTTTTGCATTCTTATTTTAATTTCTTTCTGGACAACTTGGGGACTGTAAGCGAAGAGCATGGTGAAAGGTTTCACCAAGACATCCAAGTGATGAAAAAGCGCTATCAAGGGAGGTGGGACGAAGCCATGATGGGAGACTATGTATGGAATTTGGTGCGGAAATGTAACATCACATACAAGCGAAAAAGTTATTCAAATGTTTATTTTTAGTAAATGTCCTTACAGTGCTTTTTTGACTTGCTCCTATGTAATTTTTTTAAAATTTTGCGTGTAATATTTCAAATTACTAAACCATTATGTGTATTATACAAACTTGAAATCGTAATTTCATAAAATTTTAAATAGCGGCAAAATCATTGACATTACGAAATTTTTAATGTCATTTTTGAAATCAGCGTTCCGAAAAACATAAAAAAACATCATAATATTGTGATAAACACAATTTGTCAAAAAAATTGTTGTCTAGTGAATAATAATTTATAACGCGGTTAACCACAGTTATGAAACCAGAGAGAAGAAGGCAGCGGAGCCGTGCGCTATGACGTCACATACTATAACAACCCCCTTTTAAGAAGCTTTTTAGCGAAAAGGTTGTCTAAGAAAAATATAGTATATTGTACGAGCCCGATTAATAAACATGCACAAACTATATACAATACGGCACAAGCGTTACGAGTTTTACGCTACTTCATACAAAATCCCTAAAATGATTAGGAAAGCGTTTTTGTCTCACGCTTCGCCGCGAGGTTGGAGATGGTGGAAAGACTTCATCTTCAAAATGGACGTGACGTTCGTCTGATGTCATCATTTCCTCTTTGGGATCTTGCCCTTCGGTGGGGAGAGGGCGAATAAAACGTCTATTGCGCCAACAGGCTTGACCGCTCGGTAGTTTTATGTGATAGTCGCGGTTTCTCCCGACGCCGATGATGAGTCCCGATCGCAACCATTTTTTTGTAATATGGTCTTGAATTCGAACATATTGTCCGATTTTTAGTGGGTTGAGGTGTTTCGCTCGTTTATTGTATTCGGTTTCTGCAGCCACTTGTATATTTGATAAAGCTGCGTCTCACTTGTCGAATTTGTTTTGCCAATCTTCCTTGAAATATTTCAGTTTAGCTGGGACGATTGAACGTAGCGGGGCGCCGTATAAAATTTCGGCTGGTGATAATCCGTGGCCTTGGGTGTGTTGACCTATTCAATTAGGCCGCTGCTAAATTCATCGCAGTCGAGACTTCCATGCTCAGCAGTTTTGGCAACAAGGTGTTTCATGGCCTTCACTGCTGCTTCTGCATGTCCGTTTGACTGTGGGTATTGTAGAGTACTTATGGTGGAAATTACTCCCCATTTCTTGAGAAACTGTTGAAACTTGCTTGATGTGAATTGCAGTCCTCCATCGGTTCTGATTCGTACTGGTACACCTGTGTCCACAAAAAATTTTCTTATAGTGCTGATTATCTGATGTGAACTAGGGTCATGAGAGAACTCGCTGAGCCTAATCCATCCCGACAGACGGTCTACATAAACCAGGTATGTCTTACCGGCATAATAAAATAAGTCGGCAGATACGTCTTCAAAAGGTCTTGATGGGAGGGGATCGCGTTGTAATGGCTCTTGTTGCAAGCTTGGCTGGTGCTCTTGGCATTTCGTGCAGGCTTCAATGGTATTTTTGATGTCGCTATTGATTCCTGGCCAATACACTATATGACGCACTCTTTGTTTTGTTCTTTCGATGCCTTGATGTGAGGCATGTAGCTTTGTCAGTATTTCTTTTCTTTTCTCTACCGGCACCACAACGCGATGGCTGTTAAGGAGAATGAATCCATCTTCGAAAGTAAGCTGATCTTTCAGCTTTTTAAAAGGTTGAGCTAATGGATATTCGTTTCCTTTTGAAAAATTGCTTTTATTAGCAGTGATTAATTGTTGTGCTGCTTCGTCCTGCTGAGTACTTTCTTTTAAGTCTTCCAGCATTGGATCGATAAATGTTTCTTTTGTAACTTCTGGGTCTTTTCCTCTCAGAATTGCAGAAACGCTTTTGCGGATCATTCTGGTTGTATCTACATTTATGATATCTTCTGGTTCTGGGTCGCGGCACGGTGCTCGTGACAACGCGTCGGGTATCACATGGTCTTTGCCTTTTCTCCAGGTGGTGTGGAATATAAAAGCACTGAGTTTTTCTTTAAGTCTCTGAATCCTGGGATTATCCACCATGTCGAGTGTCTGGGTATTCAGGATTGACTCTAATGGCTTATGATTTACTATCAGCTCAAACCTGGGTAAGCCTTGCAGATATATTCGGCATTTACGCATAGTCCAAACAACAGCGAGCAATTCCAATTCAACCATAGCATAGTTTGACTCAGTCTCAGTTATAAAACGTGATCCTGCTTGAACCAATTTCCACTTTCTTGATGTTTTTGCAAAAGTGCAAAACCTAGACCTTTTAACATCTGTTTGCAGCATCGTTTGCAGATTGGGGTCGAATGCAACCAAAATATGGGGGCTACAAAGAATTTCTTTTGTCTTTGTAAATGCTTCTTCATGCTGTGGTGACCAAAGAAAAGCATTTTTTTGTTTGAGCAAGTCCCGAAGTGGGCCTGCTGCTTCACTGAGTAAATGAGTAAATCCGCCCAGCTGGTTTGCCATACCCATAAAAGATCGTAATTCAGTTATGTTTGTTGGAGCAGGAAATTTAGAGATTGCTTCAATTTTTGTGGGGTCTGCTTTAATACCGTCGCTGCTCACTATATATCCAACATATCTGACAGCACTTTGTAATAACTGTACTTTCTTCGGATTAAGAGTAATACCGTGTTCTCGATTTCTGTTTAGTACAGCCACTACGGTATTCAAGTGCTCCTTTGCGGTTTCGCCTTGAATAAGAATGTCATCTACCACTTTTTCGACTTGTTCAACGCCTTGCAGAGCTTCATCACCTCTTGCGCAATATTCGTCTTGAGAAGCTAGTCCCATCGGAGCTCGAAGAAATTTAAATCTTGCGAACGGCGTAATGAATGTGGTAAAGTCTTGACTTTCCTTTTCTAAAGGTACTTGCCAGTATCCTTTAGTGGCGTCTGATGTTGAGAAAAATTTAGACGAAGAAGAAATATTCGAAATAGCTTCAGCAGGTCATAATTTAGATAGATGACATGGACGGTGTACGTATTTGTTCAATTTCTGAAAATCAATATAGAGCCGAATTCCACCATTGTGTTTTGGTACAACAACCATAGGGCAGGGTTTCCCAAACTTTTTGGGCCACGGACCCCTATTTGCAATTCTTTTTTTTTCCACGGCCCCCAATCTTAGGTCACATCAATTTTCTGCCCAACCAACAAGCAATTTTTGTCCTAAAAACATGGTGTTCTCTAAAAAAATAAATAAAAAGGTCATCGCTTGAAATCAGTCCCAAATTTTACACTTTTCATTCTAAAATTGAATTGTTCTTTAAAAAAAAGGTCATCGCTTAAAATCAGTCTCTAATTTTATACGTTTTTGTCCTAAAATTGAGGTGTTCTTTAAAAAAAAAGTTTTCAGTTGTAATCAGACCCACATTTTTTATTTTTTTCTCAAAAACTCCTTCTGTTTTGTAAAAAAAGAAGGTCTTCCCCTCAAATCGCCCTCACATTTCTCTAATTTTGTTCCAAAACAGTGCTGTTTTTTATTCGGTTGAAAAATATAGGTCATTGCGCACAAATTCGTTGGTCATGCAAAGCATGACTTGCATGCCTGACCGCACGCCACAGTGTTTGAAAAATTTTGTCATATCGTTGCGGACCCTTTGTGCAGTCATCACGGACCCCAGTCTGGGAAACCCTGCCATAGGTTGCACCCAATCAGTTGCTTCTGTTACTGGTGCAATGACTCCGGCTTGTACAAGTTGGTCAAGCTCTGTCTTCACCATCCTTCTGAAAGCTAAAGGTATTTGGCATGGAACGGGTAAAGCAAATGGAACAGCATCATCTTTCAAAGAAATTTTCATGGGTTTACTGTTCATATCCCGTAATGTTGTATCTTCAGAAAACACATCGCTGTACGATTTTATCAACTTGTTCTCAATTTTACTAATTTCTGCTTCAGTTGGGTTCTCTGATAAAATGAATCTTGTGTTCTCTGCTTTTAATATGCTAGCTAATTTTCGAGGTGTATTTGACGAAGTTATCGGTTGAGGATACGTGTCAGGTAGAATGTTAACCTGTTGACATACGTACCAAGCAAACAAAAAATCTTCTACCTCAGGACAGACGTAAATGGTTTCTTCCACAAATCGGCCACAGTATTCGATAATGCATTGGAAAGTTCCTACGCATGTTACCGTCTGCCGATTTACTGCACTAAGGGTGTCTTGACTTGGCGGCATTAAATTATCAAGATCTATTCCGAGCCGTTGAATGATGTTTACCCCAACAAGACTTGCTTCAGCTCCTGTGTCTGGTGTAGCTTCTGTGGAACCTAACGGGTCACGATGTTTAAGAGAAAAAAGATTAACAGTTATTTTGGGAGCCGCGGCGTTAGCAAAATTTTCGTTAGCATTGCATCTACGCTTTATTTGTTTCGTTAACTTTTTATTTGTTTCTTCGCGTCTGTTAAGCCCAGGTTTGTTGTGAAAGCACACTGATGTAAAGTGACCTTTTTTGCGACATATTAAGCACTCTGTATCCTTTGCGGGACAGTAGGTTTGACCTTTTGGTGGGCAGGTCTTTTTACCGCATTTTGTACAGGGCTTTTTATTGCGTTCTTTAGATTTAGAGAAATTTCGACGAAATTTGCTTTGGTACGCTCTTCTCTCATTCAGCTGTCGGCGTATTTGCGCGTCGTCTAGTTTTGCTAACTCTTCCGATCTGCATAAATCAGTGACAGTCTGAAGATCAGATAATGGGGATATAGCTAGGAGCTTTGTTCGAGTCTCTTTGTCATATATTTCCGACATGATTTTTGTGACTAAACGACAATTTAAACATTCATTGCACAAGTCTGCATCTCTCGCCAAAGTTTTAATCGCGATTAAAAACGAATCGAAATTTTTGCCAGCCGCTTGCTTTCTCTCTTCGTACGCGACGCAGTCTAGCGCTATATTTTTTTGACTTCGGATGTAATTTTTGATTTTATCTAACACTTCGTCTGGTTTAAATGTAGTATCATCCGGGATAAGAAGTACGTGTTCTACCGCCTCTCCCATTTTCATCGAAAAAAAACCTCGAAGCAATGCCAACTGACTGTTCAATGGCAGCTCTGTTGCGAGCGAGACCGTAGCATAATCGTTGTACGATTTACGCCATTTCGTAAATTCAGCTAACGAAATTCCCACCTGCAATGTGGAAGGCTTTTGAGCGTCCGCTTTAGTTCGCCTTGCCTCGTTATTAGAACTGTTGACGTCAGCTGTTTGCTCACGTGATTCGCTTCTTCGCTGTTCGCGCTTTGAGGCAACTGCTGTTGCGAACATCGTTCGATTATTTGTTGCATTTATCGCTGACTGTTCATTGATTTTAAAAATGACGGACCGAAACCGAACCTACCAAAACGGAAGGATATCCACCCATTCCGATGTTCAGTGTGGGTCTGCTAATCGGCAAACGTCCTTTTCAGGACGGGGCAATGACAGGATAAAACTGCTCTTTTCAGGGCACATTGCCAACAAGTTTCGAAAATCCATTATTCTTCAGCTGAACATCGAAGGCCTCACTGCAAGCAAGATGAACGTTCTTCATCACCTCGCTATGCAGTCTGAGGCACTCGTCATCCTACTGCAGGAGACCCACTGCACTGATGCAGAGAAGTTGGTACTTCCAAACTACCAACTAGCTGGGTCTTCTTTAAGCAGGAAGCATGGCCTTGCCACGTTTGTCCACGAGCGACTGAGATACACGCTTTTGGACCAATTTCCACCGACATCGGAGATCGAGCGGTTGTGTGTGGACGTTGATGGCTATAAAATAGTCAACGTCTACAAACCACCGCCAACGCGATTGCGAACCCTGGATGTTTCCTCACCCCTGTCTGTACGCTGGCGATTTTAACTGTTGTCATGCTGACTGAGGTTACGACGACAACAGTCCGGACGGTGAGTGCTTGGCTGGCTGGGCAAGTATTAATTGTCTTGCCCTGCTATATAATGCCAAGGACGCTGCCAGTTTTTATTCCCGCCGCTGGAACACTGGCACCAATCCAGATCTAGCTTTCGCTAGCGTAGGTCCAAACAGTCGCTTACCAGATAGACGTGTCTTTGACAAGTTCCCCAGGTCACAACATAGATCTTCGCTTATTACACCACCAAGGTTTGCTATTGCAATGCCAAGCATGCCTGTTAAGCGATGGAACTTCCACAAGGCCAAATGGAGTCACTACATTGCTTTGACGAATAAATTCGCAAAGACTTTGTTGCCGCCTGATTCACTTGATGTGAATGCGGCTTACCACAACTTCTGTAACACCATTAAGAAAGCAGCCAAAAAGACTATCCCACGCGGGTATCGAAATAACTATATTCCGTGTTGGGATGCAGAGTGTGATTCCCTCTATAAAACCTTCCTGCAGTCTCCTCAGGGAGACGACTCAAGTTTGGCTGCTACAGCTCTGCTTGCCAAGCTTGACAGGAAACGGAGGGATCGATGGTCCGAGGCAGTTCGGAGCATTGACTTCTCACACTCTAGTCGAAAAGCGTGGAGTATTTTGAACAACCTTACTGGTAGATCACGACACTCTCCTCGTCACTGTCCCGTTTCAGCCGATGCTATTGCATCTCAGTTGGTTAGAAATGGGAAATACGAGGCTGTTGACCGAAAGTCATTTCGACTTGTCTCTCAAGAAGTGTCTGACCTTTGGAGGGCCACAACACAGACGCAGTAAATATCTCTGACAATTTTTCACAGAGAGAATTTACTGCTGCCCTCCAACATTTAAAACCAGGTAATCTCCGGGACCTGATTCCATCTGCCTGGAGCTTATACTCCATGCCGGAGCTGCTTTGAAGCCCTGGTTACATGACTTCCTTTCTTGCTGTTTGCGCCGACTCAAAATTCCCAAGATCTGGAGAAGAGCGCTTGTGGTCGCGATCCCAAAACCAGGAAATCCCGTGGGGGACCCAAAGAGTTATCGACCGATATCTCTGCTCTGTGTCCTCTACAAAATCCTCGAGAGGCTTATCTACACCCGCGTTGAACCATTAATCGATCCACTGCTCCCTAAAGAGTAGGCTGGGTTCCGACGCGGGAAGTCAAACGTAGATCAAGTTGTTTTGCTAACCCAGAACATCAAGGATTCTATTGAGGCTAAAAAGAAGGCCGGTGCCGTATTTGTCGATCTGACAGCCGCTTATGACACTGTCTGGCACCGTGGTCTTACCTGCAAGCTGCTGAGACTACTTCCGGATAAGCACATGGTCAGAATGATTATGGAGCTGGAAGGACTTGGAGGGGACATTAAGCCAAGACATGTTTACACTTTTAGCGTATCTCCAGACTTGGAGGTTGAAGCTCAGTAACACTAAGACGGTGACGGCAGCCTTTCACTTAAATAACCGAGAGGCCAAACGTGAGCTAAAGGTCTACAACAACGGTAGACTTTTACCGTTCAGTCCAACCCCTACTTATCTTGGGGTAAAACTGGACAGATCGCTCACATTTCGTCGCCATTTAGTGGCATTGCGCAAAAAACTATCTTCGCGCGTCACACTGCTGAGGCGACTCGTGGGCTCGGGATGGGGTGCTGGTGCTAAAACACTATGCATAGCCACCTTATCTCTAGTCTACTCAACAGCTGAGTACTGTGCGCCACTCTGGTGTCGCAATGCTCACACTCGCCTCATTGACAGTGTCTTGAATGACGCCTTGCGCATAGTTACTGAATGCCTGCGTCCCACTCCAACGGACCACCTACCTGTACTCTCAGGCATCCAGCCAGCTGAGCTTCGCCGACTGGGAGCGACACTCTCCTTGGCTTACCGTGGATCTCTGGACCCCAATCATATCTTGCATGGTCTTTTAAGTGAGTCCTCAGATACTCGCCAAGTGAGACTAAGATCCAGACGTCCGTTTGTGCCAGGTGCGCGGAATCTTTTGGACAACCTTGCCAGACTTGGCATCCGCGCCTCTGAATGGACAAATCACAAATGGAAAACGGAGTATTGTGAAAATGCTTCGAGGCTCCGTGCTTTTGTGCCCGAGACCGATGCCAGGCCTGTTGGGATGGGCTTACCCCGAGCAGCTTGGGTTAAGCTCAACCGCTTGCGGACTGGTGTTGGGCGATTCCATTCGTCCATGCACAAATGGGGTCTCGCTCCTTCACCAAATTGCGAGTGTGGCGCCTCTGAGCAAACCGCAGACCATGTTCTAACAGCGTGCCCTATACATCGGGCACCACATGGAGCACGAGGTCTGACGGTTTTGGATGACGAAACTAGATGCTGGTTTAATGACATCACTGCCAGCATCTGATCCAGGCAGTAAAACAGTCTGGGGTAATAAAAGGATAAACCCTCGGCCCCAGTCCTGTTTGTGTCTGACCTGGAGTGGATACCCTTCAAACGACGACGACGAAGTTGCATTTGTCTCTGATTTTCGACATTCTGTCCTTGTGTTTGTCTTTGCATTAACAATTGTGCTTCTAAAAAAGTTTTTAACCAAGAAGGAGTTTCATCATTATTAGTATTACTATTCGCGTTTTGATTAGATTGAGATAATTTGGCTATACGTTTGTTTGCTGCTTCTGATACTGCTTGCAGCTTCTCGTTTATTTTTCGCCATTTTTCTTTTATCTTCAATCTTTTATAAATCTCCGATCACGAACTTGCAGTATACTTCTATATTGGTTCGTAAGCTTATTTGGTTTAAACAAATTTATAAGTTGAATGTCGACGACGCCATGTTATGAGTTCCACTAGTATTTGCAGTTAGCTCTTTTATTTATACGGAGTTACATGACAGGTATACGACTGAATCTGTACGTTATAATAATAATTTGTCACGCGGTTAACCACAGTTATGAAACCAGAGAGAAGAAGGCAGCGGAGCCATGCGCTATGACGTCACATACTATAACACAGATAGAAAAAATAAAATTTATTAACAAATTCTAACATCTGATATAAACAAAAACAACAATACAGTCAAAGAAAATCTATCATAACAATCACTAAAACATATTTAAAACTATAGAATTTTAAAGATTTCCTTGTGAAATAACAGTATTGTTTTGCTTTAGAGTGCCTAGGTGTATTCTTTTAAGGTTAGAAGGACGGTGGACAGTCATCAAATTTTTTAGATCAAGGGGGGCTTAGTAATTTGTTTTCTTAGGTAAGAGGACCGTGGAGGGTTAATGCCAGTAAAGGCTAAATATTAGGTCAAGTGAAACAGACTTTGAAAGTCAAGTGATAACAACAAAAGGTGTATTCAAGTTAAAAAGTCGTTATCTCAATTTAGAAGACATTTTTTAAAAAATTCATAACTGGACAGGCTAAAAAAGTTGTTAAATGTTTGTAAGACTTAACATTTTATAGGAAGGGCAACAAGTTTTTTGGCATCTGCAGGTCAATTTTTTAAAATTTAAATGCATGTCATTGTTCATTGTTTATATTAACCATTTAATATAATTTTGTCATCCCCACCATTCCAATAGTGGCATCTATCTCTATGCTGATGACACTAAAGTTTTTAGCGTTGATTCTACTGACTTACAAACCAGTTTGAACAGCATTCAGTCATGCATGAACCATCTCTAACTTCAACTTGCTCCAGAAAAATGTAAACATCTACCTATTCACCGAACTCATGATACCAATAACACACATGTATTATGTAACAAAAATATTTCTACTTGTTCTACTGTTTGTGACCTAGGCATTTATATTTCTAGTGATCTCAAATGGCATAGTCACATTTCTAGTATCACTGCTAAAGCCTCAGCCAGAGCTTATCAAATCCTACATTCTTTCAGCAGTAATAATGTTTGGATACTGTTTAAAGCATATACTACTTATGTTAGACCCATTTTGGAGTATAATAGTGTGATCTGGTCTCCTTACCTAAGAAAAGATACAATTAAAATTGAATCTATACAAAAACAGTTTACTAGAATGATTTGCAAGCACTGTAACTTACATTTCTCATTTTACTCTAATTGATTGTATATGCTGAATCCTAAATTTTTGGAATATCGACGACTTGAATTTGATGTTTTTTTTGTATAAAATGTATTATAATATGATTGATTTGGATTTTAATAACTATTTTATAAAAAATGACAATTGTTATGACTTGTGTAGACATACTCATCATATTAGACCTAAAACTAGACCTCCACACTGTTCCATATAATAACTTTTTCATTCATAGAGCTTACAAAATTTGAAACAATCTGCCTGAAAGTATTGTAAATGCTACCAGTATCACCCAGTTTAAATGCAAATTAAAAAAATTTAACCTTCACCAGATTTTTCCCTTGTGTTTGCAAATGATTGAATAGTTACTTATTATTTTATGTATTTATTATTATTATTATTATTATTTTTTTCTTCTTTGTTAATATATGCATTTTTTTTGTGTGTGTTTTTATTATTATTATTATTATTTGGCTTGTTTTGTTTTGTTTTCCTATTGCTTTTCATTTACTAGTATGTATAATTGTTTTAAGCATATTTTGTTACATTTTCTTGCTGTATATCTTGTCTCTCCTCGCTTGTTAGAGTGCTTAGGTGTTGATGTGGGCACCATAGCATTGTATATAAAATACATAAATAAATATATTGTCTGGGATTTTCAGATGAAGACTGAATTTGTCTCAAAATCATAGTGTTCACAAAAAAAAAGCCTTCAATTGTAATCACTCTCAGATTTTTGACTTTTTGTCCCAAAAAGCATAATGTTGTTTAAAAAAAAAGTCTTCACATGAAGTCAGTGTCAGATTTCTGACTTTTCATCCCAAAATCATGGTGTTCTATAAAAAAAAAGGTCTTCACAGATCAGCCTCAGATTTCTCTAATTCTATCCCAAAATTGTGGTGTTTTTCATTAAGTAAAAAATAAGGTCATCACACAAAAATTTGTTGCTCATGCAAAGCATGACTTGCAGGCCCTGACTGCATGCCACAGCTGTAAGTCAATGTAAACCAGGGGTTCTTCAACTTTTTGGGATGCACCTCCCTTTTGTCATGGAAATAAAACTCATGCCCCCCTTGATAATACTAACAAAACAGAATAAGTTGATCTTTTATTTCATACATGCATGCTAACTTGTTAATTAAGAAAATAAAAAGAATTTGGTAAACAGTTTTGTAATTACAACACTTGCTTTAACATAATTGGTGGCTTGTATGATTGTTGCAAACCTGCTTTTCATGGCAATAGGTAAAGTTCTAGAGCTTTGAGCATTTCAGTGAATCATGCAATGAGATCTAACTGCATTGGGGTTTCTCCTGTATCTTTGCAATGAATTCACTTTGAGATCCAAACATTGTCAGATGACCATCAGTGCAGACACTCACAATTTTTTACCAAGGTATACTATTGTTGCAACAAATGTCAAGACCATTTTAAATACATTTTAAGCTCTACATGTGTTCTCTAGGGGTTTGCAAAACAGCATATCTTTTCACTCAAAATGAATGTAGAATAACAACTGTGACAATTGGGAAATATCAGTTGTTTCCTCACATTGAATTGAAAAAAGCTGGTAACTTTTTTGAAAACTTGACACTCGATTTCTTTTGTGAGCTTATCAATGGGTATTTTGATTGCAAAATCTGAGAGTGAAATCTTTGCTATCTTATTGCTGTATGTTTTTTATGACACAAAACCAGCTGCTTTTAATGTGCACAGTTTAATCAATGTTTCACTAATAATGTTGTGAGATTTCTCTTTTACAGCAATCATGTGAGCAATTTCAAATGGTACTTTTACTATTTCTGCAGATGAAGATTAGCAAAAACACTAACTTTAAAATTTTTTCAGACCATCTTTCTTGTTTTGAAAAAAAGCTAAAGGTTTATCTTTATGGCCTGGGTTTTTTTTGTCTAAGGTGATGCTGAAACAGCTTGGTCTCATTGCATAATTGCTGTGATTTTCATAGCATATCACACATTTGGGATCATCAGCTTGTTCTTCTTTCGTTCGATGATGGCAGTGATGTTCTTGAGCCAACGTTTGATATCTAGGATTGACAGATTATAATGTCCTTTTGATGCTTGGTGTGTAGAGCATGCAGAAATGATGTAGTCTAGAGTTTGTTTATGTGCACCACACTCGCAATTACAAGAGGAAGGAAAACTTTATTTATACAAGGATGACCAAAAACGCTCAATGCCAGTTTGCAAGCGGTTGAGTCTTACCTAAGCAGGCCCAGACCAAGAAGCCTCGAGGCAACTCTTGGGATGAAATCATAAAGTTTAGGTGGGCTATTCAATTACTATGTGTTCCATGTAAAGTCTGTCTACTGACCAACACAGATATCTAGTTTAAATGCATTATCTCATAGTTTCTGTGTGGCATGTACAAATGGGCGTCTGGATTTTAATCTCTCTTGCTGCTCATATAATGGCCTGAAAAAATGATTATGCAAGAGGTGCTCAAGGTCTAAAATGCTACGGTTGGCCAAGAGAAGAGTGGCTCCCAGACAATGAAGTTTAGCTGGTTGGATACAGCACGAATGGGAAGGTTGATCGTTAGAATGGGATGCAGGCATCCAGTTACAATCATTAAGAACACTGTCAATAAGACGAGTGTGTACACTACGACATCAAACTGATGCACATGCTCTGCTGTACTGTAGAGTAGACTACAGATAAAATGGCTATGCACAGTGTTTAAGCACCAGACCTCCATTATAAACTGCTAGTTGTCTTAGAAGTGTTACGCATAAACCTGGGTGGACCCATCAGTCTAGAGCATTCATGTCACCCCGATCATCAGTAATCATGAGTAGTCAAAGCCAATCTTGCCAAAATGGAAAATCATCTATATCATGCATTGTGGTAACACTTGACTATTCACCATGAAATCTATAAAACCATACTTTAATAAACCACTGTCATATTTTCTCTTTTTCCATTCGTTTTATATCAATGCAGTTATTGAATCAGCATGTACCCAGTTGCTCATGCCTTCCAGTTTAAAAACCTGGGGTGTAAACAAACATGTTTCAAAACAGATGAATAACACATCACAGTAGCAATAGTGCATGATTTTGTAATAAGCTTTGTATTTGATAAAATGAATTATATCAGCTATCAGGTGTAAGGATCTTATAATAATTTGGTGAAGCTTTGGCTTTGGCAAAAATGACCTTTGGCTTTGGCTGAAGCTGAAGCTTTGGCAAAAATGCCAACATTTGTACAAAAAAGTCCTTAATTAACAGTTTTTTAATCACATTTTTTTGAAAAACGTGGTAGGTTTTCATTGAATTTTCCTAAATTTGCTCTTTTAAATCAAACTTACAGCAGCTTAATGATCTTTCAATTAAAGTATAAAATTGAAATAGATTTTGGCAGACCAGCCGAAAAGTTAAAAGAGATTGGCACCAGTCTGCAGATCAGTGGTGAGAAACAGTGAATTGAAGCATTACTTTTTTGCATAAAAAAAATGCTTTTGTAATCTTATAAGTGTATTACAGGTAGCCCAGATAGCAAAAGAAATATTAATCATAATAGACATGAAAACTCTGCAAAATAATGACTAAATAAATAGAAATGTTTAGCTTCATATCACTATATTCAGTGCAATGAACATACATGTGATGTGACATGGCTCATCCTATTTGGCTTTTATACATGCATATGTCTGTTCCTCAAAAATTGCTTTACTGTTAAAGGGACTGAAAACCCCACTTGAAAACCGCAAGGCTATATCCATACAGATAGCCTAGTGGTTATTGACAGTAAGGAAGTCATAACAAGGTGGCATTTAATTACCAGCTAGTTTTTTGCAAAATTTAAAATGCAGACATTGACTTTCATAGTATTAATTTTTTTTTCAGAAAGTTTGCTTTTTTATTGTAAGTAAGCCAACAGCAATGTAATAGACTATGCATTTCATTGTTTAATATCACAAAAACTTTTTACAATTGTAACCAATTTTAATATCATTTTAAAATGTCCAAGAGCATTTGTGCCTTTTCAAGAAGTCACTGTAAGTGGTTTTTGTTCGTCAAACTAATCTGGATGCCCCTGTGGTTACTATTGCTTTTTGAGAGATCCTTTTTCTCTTGGTTTCTTATTTATTTCACTCCTGTGCTGAAATGAGAATTCCAGGTTAGTTTCACCAAAAATATTGCTTAATTAGTTTCACCAACTTCTTGAATAGACTTGAGTATTTTTGGCTAAATCATTGCCAGGTTTTTAAACAAAATTTTTTTTTTATACTTTTCATGATTCCAAACTGAATAAAAATTTGATAAATACAAAACAGAAGCAGGATCTGTTTTTAAAAATGTAGGATTAGCTCATCTTTATAAGGTATGTCAAACTGCAAAGTTACCAAAAATAAAAGATAAAAATAATTTCTTTTTATGTCAATACTTTAATAATACAAGATTGATAATAAAAATGATAAAAGAGAACCCAGCCATTGGGGGCACATTTCAGTGTTTCCTGATGCCATTCCCAAGCCGGTCTTATAACATGATGAATTACAGAATATCATCATTTGCCATTTTAAAGTTAACTTGGTTGCTGCTTTGAAGTTTTTAGACAAAAATGTTGATGATTGGGATCTCTTTAAGAAGAGACTGTAACTGTTGTTTGTTGGTAAAACTAACCTGGAATCCCCCCCTACAGCACTAAGAGGCGATAAGAAATAAACCAAGAGAAACAGGATCTTTTAAAAAACGATAGTAACCACAGGGTATAAACAAAAATTGCTCATGATCACTTATTGAAGAGACCAGATGATAGACCCTTGAAGTGTAATATCTTATGTGGGCCCCAGGAAAAAACGTTTTTTTCTCCAAAGTAACAACAATTTTTGTTAAAAATAGTGCTCCGTTATTATTTGAGATAATGCAAATAGTGATTTATTGGTTTTTAAATGTAGCATTTTTGTTAATTTCTACCATTCGTATTTATTAATACATAAAAAAATTTATTTTTTATAGCGTAATTTTGTTTTTAGTAGGTAATTTATTGTTATATTTTTTCAAGTTAATTGAACAATTTCATTGTTGCTAAACCAATTATTTTATTTATTGCAAAAAAATGTCTGCTGAGCGACCAAAGCGTTCTCGAAAAATTGTCAATTATGGTGAAGACCATTTACACTGGGTAGAAGAAGCACAGCTGCAAAAAGCTTTGTTGCGTTCATTAGCAGACAATTCTCCAGTCAAAAAATCTCTTGATGAAAACTCTAGTAAAAGTTCTGAAATAGAAAGTATTAGCCCCGAAAATATAAAGAAAGATAAAAATCTGAAAAAAGGCAAAAATGCAAACTTGATTAAAACAAAAGGTTGCAGTGAAAACTCTTTGAAAAATAACAGTTGCAGCAATCACAGTGATCATGGTACCTCACATAGTTTTGAATCTGTCGGCAGTACATGGGAAGACTCATTTGAATTAAGACTTACTAGACTCCAGTCTAAACTACTTGAAGAAGCTGGAATGTTGGATCCTGCTACTGACAAGTCAGATAATCCTGTTACTGAAGCTAACAGTAGTGCAAATGACTCACTTCTGTTGTTTGAAAAAAAAGATGCAAATCAGAATATTAGTCTTGTTAACACTGCAGATTCAGATGCTGATGATAACTTAACATCTTCAAGAGTCAGAGCTCAAAGAAAATTTGCTGCTAACTCTTCACCATCTTCATCACGAGGCAATAGTCCAGTCAAAATGCACAGGCAAAAAATTCATCATGATGCAACCAATAAAAAGTCTGGTAGTCGAAAAGAAAAGCAATCAACAAGAGCTGTTAGAGCTTCATCAACTTCAACATTATCTGATATTGTTGAAGTGGCAAATCAAGACAAAAAGCAAACCAGAAAAAGGCATCAGGATGTTAGTCACGATATAAGCAAAAACTATTCATCATCTTTGTTTAAGGGAGTTCCCAAAACAGACATTTTCTTGGATTATTTGTGCTTTAGAAATACCACTGTGAAAGTTAATTTGCATGATTGTATGAAAAACTAAGCTGCCAGATTTATTGAAATTTCTTGATTTTACTACACTTAACACTTGACCTACTGCTTTTGTTGTTTTTTTAATATTCACATCACATCCAGTTCCGGCCACCTCCAGTCACTGGGGATTAAACTGGATTAAAATTGAATTGATGATGATGATGATGATGATAACATGCAGCTGTATTTACAGTTATATGAGTTGAATGTACAGGGTGATTCAGCAAAGTGTGCACAAATAAAAACTCATCTTTCGGACTTATAATTAGGTCAAATGAAACAAGTTATATGCTGTGAAGATAGTAAATTTAATAAGCTTTCAGAAAATATACAAGTTATTCAATATAACCCCCTTTGTTTTTGATTACTTTCCGAAGTCGTGGCAGAACCTGGGCACATGTGGCACGCACCACTTCTGCGTCAATTTCGTCCCATGCCGATGTCAATTTTCACTTTAGAGAGTCCAGATTTGGATGAGAAGTACGGCAGGCTTTTGTCTCTAAAATAGACCATAACCCAAAATCCATAGGGTTTAAGTCTGCTGAAGACGGCGGCCAAAGCTCTTTCTCCCAAAAACCTTTGAAATTGCATCAACACCAAGCTTGAACTGAGTTGGCCGTGTGGGAGGTTGCACCGTCCTGTTGAAGAGTAACTCCTTGTTCTCCGACTACTTCTTGGACCCAGAGAAGGACTTTCTCCTCCAGCATTCGCCTATCGCCTATATGGTTTATCTTGACCCCTTCTTCAATGAATATGAAAGGAGTTTTCAGCCCTTTTGATGTTGCGCCTGCCCATACCATTACGGAGGTGGGTTTTTGTCTTCTGAAAGAGCTGCGACGCTCAACTGGGACCATGTTTATGTCTGGAAGCCAAATCCTGTCATTTTGATGGTTATGGACAGCTTGAACAGTGAAAAGTTTTTCGTCTGTCCATAAAACTTGAGGCTGCGTGCCATCGACAAGTTTCTTGACCAAAACCTTTGCTCTATTGAGCCTTTTCTTCTTAGTGGCCTCCGACAAGAGATGTCTTTTGGTGAACTTGTATGGGTAGCTCTGGAGGTCATCCTTGAGAATCCTTTGCATGCTGGACACGCTCACAGAGTAGTCTTTAGCAAGTTGTCTGGCATTTCTTGCAGGATTTCTCCTCAACTTCTCTCTGACCTTTTTGATCAGTTTCTTCGTCCTTACGGTTCTTTCAGGGTCACTCCTGATTCTTGGAGCACAAGTCCCAGTGTCTTTGAACCTTTTCACGGCTTTATAAACTCCTCTACGGCTTACAACCTCCTTCATCAACTGGAAAATTTCACTTGGTGGGAGCTTCTTCTTGCAATACTCTTCTATCACGTCATTGATGGTTTTACTCATCGTTTATTTTTACTTCAAATAATACCAGATTTTAAATTTTAACTCTTAAATAATAAGAAACTGAAATGTTAATAATTGAAAGTTAATAATGGACGAAATACATGTACATAAAACTAAGAAAAGTATTTGTGCACACTTCGCTGAATCACCCTGTATATTTTAAAAAAATTGTCAAAAGCGTTTGTTTACTCTAATGAGCATGATTTTGTCATGGTTTCAAAGAAAAAATTTTTCTTTCTCTTTTAACTTTTTCTGGGTTGTAAAATGACAACAAAGTCATTGTCATAGCATTTGTTGAAAAAGTACTAATGAGCTTTTTTGGTGTACTGGATTTATTTTTAAATTGAGCAAAAAAATTTTTTCGACCCCCAACTGGCCACAGTATTGTCCCTGATTACTGAGTTTTTATTTGACATTATTTTTGGTTTTTGTAGGGGAAGAGCAGGTTAGTTGATACAGTTTTTACGTATATGACTATATTGGCAAAACTACTCTTCCTAGAAACACCATTAGTACAACAAACAAAAGAGCATTATCAAGCCTATATTTTCAGCAATTTTCAATATTATCACTATGCAGGTTAACTTTCCACAACTCCCAAAACATACCCTACCCAACTGTAACAACTAACCTGCAAATGCAGGTTAGTTGATACTAAATTTACAGGTATATCTACAAACATAATATATACAAACAGCAATCACAAAAAAACAAGCATCCATAACAAATTTGCAGGTATAAAATCTTTCAGCATCTTTCCCAAAATCTAGTTGGGCTAATATGCCAAATCCCAATCTTTGAAGTCAAATGTGAACTGCAAATATTTACATTGTCAAGTTGAGACACCCAACATCACAGGAAGTGGCAATATTGCTAAAATGTCTTTTGGACTAAATGAATATTCCGATTTTTCATTGACAACAAATGTTATTTCCTCATTCTCAAATGTCTTTGGAACTTTCTCCAAAAAAACACCTTCATAATCACCATCTTCTTCACCAAATCCATCTACCCCCACAATGTATTTCAAGGTATGGGAGCGAATCAACCTGTAAAAAAATCATAAGCCTATTAGCCTAACCATACAACTCAGAGTCTTTAAAATTAATTGTATTTCTATCATTTAAATTTTAAGCTAACAATTTTAACATTTAATCTGCTCATACAAAATATTTGTGACAAAGTGCATGAAACCTTATGCAATGCTAAATACATGCTCACCTTGACAATGACAAACTTCCCAATATTTGCTGTGATTTTTTTATCTGAGAATGAAATGTCAGATTCATCTGCATATTGAATGTTGCTTCCACTATCTTCATCAGAAGTTTCCATTATTTGTTGTTGCTTTCTAGGTTTCTTTTTGAACAATTGTTTTTTGGCTGTGAACTTTTTAACTTTTTCTTGATTTCTTTGAATTTTTTTTTTGAATTTGAGTTTGCTCTCTTTCTGCAACTGCATTTCTAACTGGTGTAAGTGTGTATATTTCAGTTTTTCCTTTTCAGCAAACAGGTTTACTTTTCTTTTTTCTGGGCGTAGCTTTCAGCAAAGTTACAATATCATTAGGTGAAACATATAATGCAGTAGTAGGGCTATCAATCCTGGAAGAAGCTGTATTAGTTTCTGCATTCACTGTTATTGGAGATGAGATGTTTGAAACAGAACTCACCACAGATGTAGATGCAACATCTTTTGAAATATCTGTCACTTGAGGTGAGAGCATTGAAACTGTAGGTGAAGCTTCTGGACAAGTAATGTTTGCAGGGTCACAAATCATTTCTTCAAGTAAACCATTTTCATTTTCCATAGAAACAAAATCTCTATCAGTCACACTTGCTGGGGCAAAATCTAACTCTGTGAAAATGTCAGGATTATATGGCCAGGTTCCAGTGGTTTGAAATCCTGAAAGCACATTTCTCGGAATCATAGCATTAATTTGGGCTTGGCAGACAAGTTGTGGTATGTCGTAAATTGTGACCCTCTTTCCAGGATGTGATCGAATCCAAGCATCCATAGCATTTTTAAATGGACTGAAAATTGACACATCCAAAGGCTGAAGTCGGTGTGATGTTTTTGGAGGGATTGTTAATAAAATAATGCCAAGCTCCTTGCACTTATCTATAGCAGCTAATGATATGTGACTTGCATGATTGTTCAATATCAATAATACCATATTCTGTGGGGAGCAATGAGTATGTTTAGCAAAATGATCCAAATATTTGACAAACAGTTTTTCATTAATCCAACCTGAAGATACTGCTGTACCAGTACAACCTTCTGGTCCACACCATATAAAATAATCACGGTAGTTTTTTCGTGGAAAAATGAACATTGGTGGTACGACACTGCTGCTAGCACAAACTGAATATACCACAGTAACAAGCTCTCCGTGTTCAGCAGAAGTGATGACACCAACTCTTCTTGTGCCTTTTGCAGTTACAACTCGATTTGGAACTTGTACTGTTGTAACTCCTGTTTCATCTGCATTGAAAATTTGCCTTCCCTCAAAATTATATTTGTCAAAAACACTAGCCAAATTATCAAAATAAAGCTTTGAATTGTACTTGTTAAATACAGTTGCACGTCCAAGAGAAGTTGCTTCTGGCATACGTAATGCAAGATGTTGTCTTTTTTTAAAACCTATCTACCAGCCTCTTCCAACCTTTTTGTCCAAAATCCAGGAATCAGGAATTTTAAGTTTGTGTTGAACTGCAAATTCATAAGCCAGTTTAGCTTTGTCCAAAGAAAGCTCATGATATTGATCGGCTAATTTTGCTAAATGGTTGGCCAAATCTTTTTCCATTGCTGGATTAAAAATTGAATGGGCAAGTGACACTAGACCAGGGGTGTGCAACTGTTTATCACAATGGGCCACAACGCATAAGAATAGTGATGCTGAGGGCCAGAACATAATACAAACACTCACACAAAATTTTTATGAATAATTTTTTTTAATGGAAAAGCACATACAATCAAATTATTTATTGAGTGATTAATGAGATGTTTGATATCTTCTTGATCCAGAGATCTTGCCAATGTCAGCTTTGACAGAAGAGGTGGCAACTCGAAGTTGACTTGACAAGTGCTCATCTGTAAGCTGATTCCTGCATTTTGTCTTGAAGAGCTTCATTTTTGAAAAGAACTGCTCACAGCAGTATGTGCTGCCGAAAAGAGAGATCATTTTTCTTGCATGCTTTGCTAGATTTGTGTAATTTGTATACACATAGCTTCTGTAAAAAGTGAGCAAGTCATTTTCATGGTAGGCCCGTTTGAGATCAACGTTTGCTTGCAATTCTATTATTTCTAACTAAAAGCTAGGATATGGAATATTCTCCACAACCAGGTCAAACGGTTGAGCAAAAATCTGAAAATCGGCATTGTGTTTTCTGAAATCTTCAAAGTGAGTTTCAAATGCCAAAGTTAACTTTTCAACCATTCCAACATACTTTTCACAGTTAATAGATTGAATTAAAACTTTTCTACTCTCCAGACAAGGAAAGTGAGTCAGGGATGCTTTGCTCAATTGAGATCGAAAAAGTTGCAATTTTGCTTGGAATGAGGAAACATGTTCGATCATCTTGTTCACTAACTGATCCTTTCCTTGCAGTTTCACGTTTAGTTCTGAAAGGTGGTTGGTGATGTCAGTTAAAAAAGCAAAATCGTTCAGCCATGCATCATCTTTGAGAAAGGAAATATCTTGACCTTTATTTTCTATAAACGTTTGAATAGCCTCCTTGAGATCCCAAAATCTCTTCAAGGTAGCAGCTTTGCTAAGCCATCTTACTGCACAAAAATAAGTTACATCCGGGTAATCGGAGTTAAGCGCTTGCAGAAACGACTGAAACTGCCGATGATTTAATGCTCGCGATCTAATGTAATTAACACACGAAGCAACATTTTTCATGACTTCACCAAAATCCAGTACTTTTGAGCACAAGTTTTCCTGGTGAATGATGCAATGGTTCACCAAAACATCTTCACCTTGAATAACATCCAAAAATCTTTTGACAAATCCATTGTTTTTCCCCACCATTGATGGTGCTCCATCCGTAGTCATACCAACCAACTTAGAAGTATCTATTTCAAATTTTTTCATCATTTTTATCACCTCTTCGCAAATATTTTGACCAGTGGTTGTTGCTTTCATACTTGCCATATCCAAAAGTTCTTCAATTACCTCAAAATTATTTGTCACTCCTCGTATGAAAACAACTAGCTGAGCAGTATCGCTTAAATCTGTACTCTCGTCCAAAGCGATACTCAAAGCAGAGCATTTACTTATCCTGTCTTTTAGAGAAACTTTGATATTTTCCGATAGGTCATCTATTCGGCGAGCCACCGTGAAACGAGACAGACTTATTTGCTCCACTAAGTTTTTCTTCTCCGGAGACACATTTGTGGTGAATATCTCCAAACAATTCTTAATGAATTCACCATCACTGTACGGCTTTCCTTTTTCGGCAATTGCTTCAGATATCTTGAAGCTTAGTTTTGTAACTAACTCAGTGTCCTTCTTGTAACCATGAAATACCTCTTGCTGTTTGCTTAAAGACTTTTTCAACTGATGCATCCTGTCAACCCGTAATTGACCCACAATGCTATCATAACTAGCAGAGTGTTTTGTACAATAGTGTCTCTTTATATTGTACTCTTTCATTACTGCTATAGTGCTTTGACAAATTAGGCAAACTACATCTTGATTGTGCTGAACAACGAAGTATTTTAGACACCACTCATCGTTGAACTTCCGCCTTTCATTATCAACTTTCCTTTTCTTGCTGGTAGACATTTTAACTTTGCTAAGAGTATTTTACAATGCTAGAAGAACATTGCTAGAAGAACAAGGCAGTATTTTACAATGAACTGTGACGCAACAACAGGGGTCGTCACTCGTCACAGAAGAGTAAACGAAATTTAATCGTAGTATGGACGTAAAACAAAGTAAAAAATGCCAGTGTTTGCTTTACAAATCAGAAAACGAATGAGCTACTACTGAGTCTAACGGCCAACGGGCCACTTAAATAGGTACCGCGGGCCGTATGTTGCACATCACTGCACTAAACTATACACTACTTTTGCCTCAGGCCCAGTTTTTTGACTTTATCAATGTATCGTTTAAGAGTCATTTTGTCTAGACCAAACATATCTGCAACTTTGTGCAGTGAAGCTCCTTTTTTCCTTTCTTCAACAGCTAAAGACAAAAGCTCTGGTGTAGATCTGCTGGATCTTTGAGTTTTTTGTTTGTAAAATTGTGGCATCTTATTTGAAGGTGTATGAGTAGGCTACTTTAAGCTCAACCTATTCAAACCAGTATTAAAAAACAAAATACTGCACTAATTAAAATTTGAGAAAACCTTTAAACAATCTGCAAAAGAAATACCTTACAAATTTTAGTGGTAGGCCAAGACCTCTGGATAAAACAGAATTATCAGTAAATTATCGTGATGCAGGTTAGTTGATAGTGTATCAACTATCCTGCAGCGTCCATTTTTTCTAAATGTGCTTCTTCCAATATAAATGCTTGAAAGAAGTTAAGCTATCTATTACTTGCCTTACCTATCCCAACTAACTTTCAATTGCAGTCGAACTTCAAACACTTTTTGAAACATTTACAGTAAACGAGAATGTAATTTTTTTATTTTCTGCTAAATTTCTATGATTTTGCACTTACCAAAATTTTTAACTGTATTTGCAGGATCCTCACCGAACTCACACCAAGTAATTTTTTGGTGTTTTTTGCCATGTAATGGCGGTATTTCCATTCTAACAACTCCGCTTTATCCGCAAACTGAGGTGTATCAATTAACCTGTTCTTCCCCTACCCCCTGTGTAGTTGCACTCCCTCGTGGTTTTTGTTTAAAATTTTAAAAAATATTTGAATTGTTTTTGTCCCTCTTGTTTGTTAGAAAGCTGAAATTTTTCGATTTTTTGTTTCAATTCATTGCTATCGCATGTACGTGAATGTTATTTTTTGTATATCGCAAAATGCAGTTTTACAAAGTGTTTTTAAGTTGTAACATTTTAAGCTTATTATTATTGTTATTAATGTTGTTGTTGTTGGTATAGAATTTCAACTTTTCTGAAAATTTCAATTTGTTAAAATTTTACAGTAAATAATTTTCTTCATTAATCAATTTTAATTTTGTGCCTGCGGTTCGCCCCATATTTTTCAAAATATTTATTACAATGTTAAAAAGTCCTATTTGTCTTGATTGAGTTAACATGCTTACAAAACCAGCAGTTTACAAGCAAACTGATAAAACTAATCTATAAACAAGTTATATGCACTTTGAAGGTTACGCTTTTGGCGGCTGCCTAGTTCGCCAAGTGAATGCCTTGAAACGCAGCGACAATGATGATGAAAAACAGTCGAGCTACAAACCCAACGTAGTTTTCTTAATGTACAGTTAAGCCCCTATTTAGTGAAGAAGCTTATCGTCCTCACCTCTATCGACCAGACTCGCAAGACAGCGTTGGATTCGTTAAACTTAAAGCAACCATCAAGCAATTGACTCGACCTGCTTTTTTATCTCTATGTTTATTCTCCTGACTGGCAGGAAAGCGACGGAGGCGCTAATGCATAGGCTAAGCAATTACCCTGACCTGCTTCCGGAGATGCCAAGATATTGCTGTCCGCTTGTAATTTAATAGAGATATGACTATAATTTAGAACTGCTTGCCAAGACCACCAAGCAGGGGAAAGTGCCGTAAAGTGTGTTTATCAAGGACACAGCAGAATGGCGCGAGTGGGTTTTGAACCGACGCTATGTTGATCATCAACACGGCGCTTTAACCACACGACCACGCTGCCTTTTGAAGATGCAAAGACGTCCGGCAAAAATTGCTATTAATATTTCTTGAGCCGTATAAACTGTCTAAGTTTTTTAAAGATCCAGCTAACTGATAAACATTGAAAATTACGGAGTCGAACATTAATATAGTGACATTTAAACTTTTAGGTTAATTAAAAATAAATTTTATTGAAAACGGACAGATCTTGGAAATAACAAAAAAGCTCAATAGATTGTAAATTCAAAAAGAGAATTTAGCCAATGGTTTAAAACGCTGAGCTGAATTAAGATTTAAAAACCTTGGTTTTTATTTTTTCGCATTCATTCAGTACTGAATTAAACTCAAACTAAAAATTTTATTAAAATGAAAATTTTTTCGTAGCCTAAGCGAAAACCATAATTATTTTCTATACAATTTTACGTTAACGTTTGAACGAGATTTAGGTATACGAGGGTGAGTCAAAAAGTAATGCATTTTTTTTATATTAAAAATATAAATCGCAAAAAAACAAATCATACATCAAAATTAAGCTGCATGTCAGAGCTTAGTTACCATCGCGTAACTATGATGAGTTCAAACGAAAAACTTATATTCCGGTTTTATAAAACTCAGGTGGTTGATTACGAAGTCAATTCTAAACAGCAATTTTCAATTCTTCATCGTTGCCATAATGTTTGCCTCTCAGTGCATCTTTCATTGCACCAAAGAGGTGGTAATTTGAAGAGACTAAATTAGGGAAGTATGGAGAATGTGGCACCATTGTCTACCCAAAAGAAGTGATTGCTTCCCTTGTTCTGATGCTCGTGTGTGGTCGGGAATTGTTATGTTGAAGCAAAACTTCATTCATCTCCAAGTTAGGTCTTACTCATCGGATTCTTGTTTTAAGTTTTTATAGAGTCTCGATATATGCTTCAGAGTTGATTGTTTTTTTTCTTGATAAGATTTCAACAAGAGTAACTCCTTGGGCCTCCCAGAAAATAGTGGTTATGATTTTTCCAGTTGACTTTTGTGGCTTGACTTTTTTGGTTTTGAAGACGTCGTACGGCACCATTCCATTGATTGCCTTTAGAATTTTGGTTCATATTGATGTGCCCGAGCTTCATCACCAGTTATTAGCCTGTCAAAGAATGTGTTGTCTCTTCACTGAGTTCACGGAGTTCCGTGGAGCAGTCAATCTTTTCAGCTTGGTGCTAATTACTGCCCTTTGCTTCATACGGATTTCTAACGGAGTTGCCATTTCGCAGTAAGCTCAGCTAAAATAAGCTTAACAAAAACACAGGAAACACTTGAATCTCACGAATATAAAATGCCTTAATATCTATACCAAATTTCATTAGGAGTTATCAAAAAACCTGTTTCCTGTAACAAAAATTGCATTACTTTTTGACTCCACCTCGTATAAGCTCTTAGCCGCAAATATAGGCCATAGTATCCGTAGTACTGGTTTAGAAATGTCTGTCTTTTTCGACTCCGCATTGTTTACAATTCCGAAGCAAGACCAAAATCAATATCAATATTCTCAGATTAAGTTATCTTAAAAGTGCTTGTGAAAAATTGCAGTAACAACTAGAAACTTAAAATGGATCAGGTCTTTTTGCACCAACCAATTGTTACAAAAAATTTCTATCCTTTCTGTTTTGATCTCGTTTCAATCAATGTAATAATTATAATGAATCTTGTCTAAAAATTCAATCGGCATTTCGTCCCTGCTACGTTTCTGCTGGGCTTGAAATTTGTATTGGTCTACGCCAACGCGTATCACTGGTACAAACTTATTGTAATGTTTATGCCAATAGCATCAACGTAACCTACTAGTGGGATGACTGAAAGTCCTGCTTTATTTGAGCTTTTTGTCCTGTTCTGCGCTACCTAAAGCAGGCCATAAATTTTCTTTACATTTTTTTGGGCTTGGCTAAAAAATCGTGCAGGCTAAATAATTTTACGTAGATCAAACCGTGAAAACTAATTACTCAGGGCGTCAAATCAAACCCCTACAGAAAACCCAATTAATCAATTATTTTTACCAAACCCGAACCGAAACTGAACTGCTAAAAATATAATTTGATGAATCTGAACATTATTCTAATCGATGCAGGTTCGACGACATGAATTAAAATTTGTCTTTTGAAGTTGGTTGTGCAGCAATACACAGACGTCATAAACGATTTTTTCGGATAAGGGGTTACATTAAAAGTAAAAAGAGCTATGTACGCTAAATAAATTGGTATCTGCTCAAAGGGAGGGCAAAAGAGGAGTTTGCCTTTATCAAATTTTACTAAATAATTTTATTGTTGCATTAAAATTGCTTTTTGTTTTTACTTCGTAAGTTATGCATTAATTTTTTTATTAGATATACAATAAAGTTAAATGATTAAAGTTTGCAGAGGCAGTTTGTTGTGCAGAATTTGAAAATAGCAAAATCAAAATTATTCCGAAAGCCTTTCAGTCTGACACTTTTCAGGAAAATTTGTCAGAATGAAAAAGCGAGCCGAACCGACTTATGAAGTAAAGAAGAGAGCTTTTGTTGGTCAGAATGATTGACCAATGAAAAGATAGAAAACTAACAGAGTTTCAGACAATAGACAAAATTTTTTTGTTTACAAAGAATAGAGTTAAGAGATTTCATAAAAACATAGGTGGGCAGTACCGTGTACTAAAGTACCGCGATACTTTTTTAGTACCGGTACCGATACCTTCGGTACTTGGTACCGAGTACCGGTACCGCGCTACTTTTTTCGTAAAGTACCGCGGTACTCCGTCTAATTCTAGGGTCATTAAAAGTTTTTTTGCAAGCATTGCGATATGTTTTTGTTTTTCGTATCGATTGCAATTTCAAAGGAGTTTTTGGATTTACAGTAGTATTATCACAAATTGACATTTGTCATAGTAAAGTGTTTACCAGTACTTTCCCCATCTTTCCGGTACAAGTTACTAGTTAATTTTAAGTAAGGTCAGGTTTAGGAACGTTTTACGCACTTCATAGCCAGTAGCCCTTCTGCTACTTTTCGTTTAGGCTTAGCTTGCTCAGGCTAGTAGGGTAGTCTTGGTAGACTAGCATTTTAGTTATGTCTCAAATAAAAACTAAAAAAGTAAATTAAAAATTCCAACCCATTGCAATATCTTGGTATCTCTAAAAGTATTTATCTGCTAGGTCTTCTGGTTGCTTGCGGGCCCGCATGGCATTAAATAAGCACGTAGGCTACGGTATCGCTTAAAATTTGCCCTTAGTATAACACCTTTAACGTTTTTGTACGAGTCTGGAGGATAAATAGAGTTGAAATAAGATAAAAATCAACAAAAATTTTAAATCTTGAAAACGAATGATGGGTTTGTGCATAAAGCTTATTTTGTCTTATTTTTTTCCATCAATGTTTAAATGTGCATAGAAAAAGAAACAAAATTAAGATTGGTTGAAAAAATATTGTTTTAACATATCGGCTTAAATATCAGGTTTTGTTTTGATTAAATTGAAGAAAGATCGTTAATTACTTATGCGCTTGAAGCTTTACATTATATAATTAATTTTATCATTTGCTATACGCCAGCGTCAGTCTATGTCATTCGACCTTTACATACTCTACATATCCAATATCTGTGTTTTTCTTGAAACTTTATTCAAACTCCAATTTTTGACCAGTTTTAACAGAATAAAAAGAGGTTTCTGAAGTGAAATCAACCAATAAAATTCTAATTACCACAAAAAATAACACAATAATTTTTAAGTGTTAAAATTGAACTTAACGAAAAACGCACCAACAGAAGTTATTTGAATTGTTTTTATTCAAGCAGATCACACATCAAATGTAGCAAAGTTAAAAAATCCCTGCCCAGCTTTTTTCTTATATTTTAGCTTGCAACAAGAGCAAGCAGTGGAAATTATTTTACAACACTACGCACCGGTATTAAAATTTAGCATAAATGACTTGGCGTGAATAACTATTTCATTTTTAAATCTTATTTTCTGTACAGTACAATATCTAGATAGGTGTGTGTTCATTTTTCTCCTTGTAAGTTTATGTTTGAAAAAACTCTAAATAGAATAGCCAACTTTTCTTTGTTTCACTGAGCGTGTAATAAAAATGACCAAAAAATCGAATTGATTCATTTAAAAAGTGAAATATTAAGAAATATTTGTCGCAGTTTGCTTGAGGTAATCGAAAATTATCAAAGGACATCCGTCCTACTTTTGAATTATGCTGGGGACTGATCGAACATTTACGTAAACAAGTCAAAAGACATTCCAATAGGATATATATTGTGCTATACTTGAGTGCAATATCATTAATTGATTGTACCGATGTTTTATTTTTTATTCTAATGTTAAATTCGTACTATAAATTGAATAATTCTGAAAGAAAAAATATCGGTGTCGTAAGTTATGACCAAATCAATATTAAAGTCCAAAATTAATCTCGGTAGAAATTCATTTTGATGATAATGACTGTTTTGGAAAATGTTAGGTTGTTTTATACTCTGACGCAGGGATGCTCGATCTTTTAACCATTCTGGTCCAACTTTTGTCGAAAAGTTTATTGTGGGTTGCAATCGGTGCAGAAATCAAAGTATCTTCTTTTTTGTCTTTACTTAATTTTAATGTGTTGTTTTTGAATGAACCTCCTTGATAACAGGAATTCGGACCATAAATTAAGTTAAAGACCGAACAAAAAAGGTTACCAGTTTGATACACGTACTTGTTTTATTATTATATAAAGCGAAAAACCTCTACTGAGACCAAAATTAGTCTATATATTTCGAATTTTGTGCGCCTCATTAAATTGATTAAAAGCATTACAATAATTTGATCGATTATATAATTACAAATTCTTTGGTGGGCTTCAACAATAGACTTTGCGGGTCTCGGGTTGAACAACTCTACTCTGACGAAATGTAAATAATTCAATGTACGGTAAATATAAAATCAAAAAATATACGCCAGAGCATTAGTCAAGTTCGACTATATTATACGATGTAGGCTAGACTAACCTACTAAAAAAGAAAAAAGCTTGCAAAAATTACAAAAACTTAATTTTATCAAAGTAATCAATCCTAACTAAATTTTTTAAATTAGGCTTATTACAACGTTTTGAAATAATTATAAAAAGTACGATGTGACACTTAAAATTTCAAATTTTTTTGGAATGAATTGCATTTCTTTTTCTTATATGATAAATTTATTTCCAAAATTATTTAAAAGTTCAGTGAATTTTGAAAACATTCGCTGTGGCTAAGATCGAAGTATTTTAATATTGAAATCAGATTTTGCTGAAATAGAGTTTCTTCTTCTATGAACTGCAGTAACCTTTCTAAGAGGATTCCAACTGTGAAATAATTTTACTTTTAATCATAAAATCAATCAAACCGCTGAAGTCGTTAACTTTCTGAAACAAATCTCTGCTTTTCGGCCAATTTACGAAAGTTGACTACTTTTCGAAAACTCGCTTTTTCAATTCAAAATAATATTTTATTAAAATTATTACAACATTTAAGGATCTTTATCGATAGGTTATATGAAAATTCATAGGTTATATGGAAATTAGAACCATTCCTGACAAGCTTTTTTTAACATAAAAAACAAAGCAGAAGACAACGTATTCATTAGGTCTTTCATATATCCAAGGCATAATTTATCCAAAAAATCAAGTTAAAAACATATTAACTGCACGTTTTTTACATCCAAAGCGTAATTAATTTTTGAAAATGAACAGTTGGATACGTAGGATATTGTTTTCCTTTTGTTAAATACAATTTTTAACTGTCAAATGAAATCCAATGTATGACAGAGCTTTAGTCATTACCACTAAATAGTATCATTTAAAAGTACCGAGCACCGGTACCGCGGTACTTCTTAGAAGTACCGTGCCCATCTCTGAATAAAAGTATCTTCTTGAGCGAAAACGTAATAGGTCGTTCTACGTTTTACCTTTCTGCACAAAAAGATACTTTCATTAAATTTTTTAATTCTATTTTTTGAAAACAAAAAGATTTTGTCTAGGCCTAAAACTTTTTTAGCTTTCTTCTCATTGGTAAATTATTCTCGACCAATGAGAGCTTTCTTTACTTTAAAAGTAAGTTTGGCTCGCTTTTTCATTCTAATAATTTCTCCTGCAGAGTGTCAGACGAATGGAAAAGACTCTGATAAAAAAAATTTTTTAATTCACAGAAATACATTCTACGTAGTTTATGTGTCGTATTTATAAAACTACTGTTTAGAACCGCCACTAAAAGATTTTGGAACATTCCTTGTATAGGGGTGTCAGTTGCTAGACGAATTGATGCATACACAGGGGCACCGGAGTTTTTTTCCAGGGGAAGAAACTCAAAAAAAGCCACCTTTTTTTCGAAAAGGCACTCCAACAAAAGCAGATTTTGGCAATTATGCTGCAAAATGAAATTTCGATTGACTTATAGAATCTCGAAAAAGTTTTATTTCGCTAATCTGTTATTTTTGTTGGCAATCAATTTTTCTGCTAATATCAACCGTTCAACCCTTTCTAATAAACCCAGACCTCAAAACTTAAAGGTGTGGTGCATCTTGTAAAAGCCTTTAAGTTGACTCTGCCATGACCAATTATTGCGATAGCCACAATAATAGTCAATTTTACACGGGTTTTTCCCAACAAACCCAACATACCCACAAAAGGATCCAAGTTACTTTTAAAAACATTCAACAATTGTGACGTCCATGCGGCGCAGCCAAAGGCAGATAGACACAGATCAAAAGCATTTTGCTTTGGAGTACAAATAAATTTTTTTCCCACATGCTAATCAGTGAATGGTTTTTAGCTACCCACAACGCAACGCTGGCTGAAACATTTACGTTATCAAAAATGATTACTTAATAAAGAACTTTTAACAATTGCGTAAAAGAAAAAACGTACCGGTAATTACATAGACATGAATGGCTCTTTAGATCAAGGTATGATGTCAACAAGTAAACGCTGCAAAATAATTTATTTGTATTTCGCATGCTTTGGCGAAGTCATTTGGAACGGTTTGTAAATTGATATTGTCCAACAATGTTAATATCATAATCAGCTACTTCCAAGCCACGTTTTGATTCTTTTCACGACATTGAAACTCTTTTCTGCAAAAGCCGAAACAAAATCTATACAGCAATAAATTTGAAACAATTTATGTATTTCCTGAACTGGCTTGTGGGTTTTTTGTTTAAAATTTTGCAAATGTTGCTATCTTTGTTACTTTTTTCAGAGGCGTGGTACTGTCTTTATTAAATAACTTAATATGGGCATAAAGGTCTGCAAATTCTTCTGCACGCACATCAAAACGAACAAGACTCTTAAAATGTTACGTTATAATTGCAATTACGTTATAATCACAATCAAACACATATGTATTATTTTTCCTTAAAGGATGTCACCCGTTTGATCTTGGTGTTTTTATTTTTAGATTTTAATGTCGGGTGTAAATGAGTATTGATTAGCCTAAGTCAGACAGCTTGCGTTGCTTGTTAAAATTAGATTAACGCCCCAATTTCTTTGCTTCTATTAATAAATCAAAATTTTTATAATTATTACTAGAAACTTTTGTTCTTTATTTTTTTTATATTAAAGTATTTGCATACGCATATATGTCCCCCGCTGTTGGAATAAACTTCCATATGATATTAGAAGTTGTAAATTAAAATTCGTTTTCAAAACCAAACTTAAAACTTTCTTTTTTGAACAATTTTTATCAGAATCATAAATAACTTATTGTATTTAAATAAGGATAATATTTATTGAATGTCAGTATTACTGTAGCTTTAGCTTGTGTATATTTACTTTTTTATGTTTTGTTTTCTTTCTTTTGTATATATTTGTACATTTGAATTTTTGATGTTTTGCATGTTTTTGTCTTTATTTGTATCTACCAAACCTAAAGTAGTATATATAATATTTATTTGTATCTACCAAACCTAAACTAGTATATACAGTATTTTATTGACACTTATAATTCTACTACCGCTCTGATGCAACCACTTTTTTGAAGTAATTATTTGCCTGAGAGGGATAGAAACTTGTTTATTATTATTATAAAGTATAACAAATTTTCTGATGTTTCATTCTTCTTTTGAAACGCTTGGCACAGTTGTTGTATCTAGCTATTTGCCATCGGTTAATGAATCGAAAATTGATTATTAATCAAAAAATGCTATTTGTAAAACAACATTTTTGATTAATAGTTAATTTTCAGATAAGATGTAATTCAGTTGACTGATTCAAGTAGAAAAGGCGGCTTGCCAGAAGGATAAGAGTCACTTGAGATATCATTGACTCTATAGTGCATACGTTAAATTTTTGCTTCGACTTTCATTGCTGTTTTTGTAATTTTACAAACATTGTTAGATTAATTTATTGTCAGCGTGGTCGAGTATCAGCAGCGTGGTCGAGTGAATTGTAATCGATACGGTCTCGATTTAAAACTTACTCACGCCATTCTGTCGTGTCCTTGGAAAAGACACTTTACGGCACTTTCCCCTGTTTGGTGGTCTTGACAAGCAATTCTAAATTTTAATCATATCTCTATTAAATTTCTAGCAGACAGAAATATCTTGGCATTTCCGGAAGCAGGTCGGGGTAATTGCTTGTCCTATGTAGCCTATTAATGCCTCCGTCGCTTTCTTGCGAGTCAGGAGAATACATATAGAGATAAAATAAAAATGAAAAAATCGTGATCGAAATTATATAGGTTAATTGTAGAGCAGATCTAAAAAATATTTCTGTAATACAAATTTTAAAGGACGTAACCTGTCCCCTGTGCCCCCTCGTTTTAAGAATACTAAAAGGCAGAAGGGGCAATTGTTCCCCTATTCCGGGCATCACTGCTGCAAACACACACATCTTTTTATAAATGTGATTGATATAAATTGCCCCGAGAAGTTTATATAAAAATAAAATAGCAAAAAACTTTCAGTTTTGGCGCTTGCAAAATCATTGAGCCGACTATGCATTCATTTAACCTTGTTCATGAAATAAATAACAACTCAGAGTAAAAATATATACATATGTTCAAATCAGATTATTGCGAAAACAGTGTGGGAACACCATTTTCCTCCCACTACACCTCCACCTATTTCTATTATAATTTTATGTAGTTACCATTTAAATGTACAGAATCGCAAGAAGGCCTACTTCACTCTGAAGTTGTCTAACCTTATTTTTGAACTAACTAGACTTACAGTTAGTTCTTTAGTCCGGTTTTAAGTCTATGCCGACGGTCTGGCATTGCTGATTGTCAAGAGCTTTGGAAAAGACATTAAGGTCAAGGCATGTCCACACTTCTGGCATATCTCCAAAATTGTAGGCTAAAGCTTATACTCATGTCAAAGCGAGTCTTCTAAACGATGGTGTGCGCACTGGTATTGCATCTTTATGTCGAATTAGATTAGAGAATCAACAATTTTATATTTCTTTCAGATAATTTACTTTGGAGTAAATTTAAATCTTTAGTTCTTTCTAATCTTTGTTTATATTAAATGAAAGCATTTATCAATCAAAATTTATAAACAAAAAGAAGTACAGTATATTAAAGTACATAAATTTTTAAAAGTTTTGATTTGACCTATTGCCATGAAAACATATCTTGCAAAACAACACTTTCAATATGGTGGTGGTAGGCTTACCCAACCCATCCTAAGGATAAGGGCGCGGATTAATTCCGAAGAGTCCAAATAATCGGGCAATCCTTCAAGGAGGAGAGTAGAAGTCCAGCATAGAGAGCAGTGATGGCTTTACAAAAAGGGGGCCCGGTGCAAAAAAAGTAAGGGAGAGCCACTAATTAGTATTCCAAAGCAAAGCAATCTCTAAAAAAAGGTCATTGTTATAGAGGGGATCATTTTTAGTGTATAAAAACAAAGTGATTGCTAAAAAGTCTTCAATTTAGGGGCGGCCACTGTTGAGTGATCCAAAGTATTGTGATCTCTGAAAAAAGTCGTCGTTTGATTTCGAGGGCCACTTCTTAGTGTCTCAAAATAAAGTTCTCTAAAAAAATTTTTTTTATTTTTGACATGCCATCGACGTCCTGGTGCTATTACGAAGAAATAGAGCAATATCTTGCGTAGGGGGGGCACTTTTTGATGTATTTTAAGGAGGCCTCAGTACGGCCGCACCGTTTGCACCCTTTAAAGCCATCACTGATAAAGAGGGAGTGGCCAAAAATGACCAGGCGTACAGAAAGTAACGAGCAGGGCAGTCTAGTACGAGATGAAAGATATGCCGTGGTTCGGGACTACAGTTGCTGCACAAAGAAGTCTCGGCTTAATTAATCCTGTGGAGGTATGTAGCAAGAAGAGTGCTGTTCCAGTTGCAGCGTAAACGATAGAGGGAACAGTGAGGGAGAGTAAGCTTCTCAGAGGATACAGTTGGGATTTTTTGTTGGAAAAACAGATTGGATACCACGTCTCCAACTGGTGTAGACGTTGGGAGGAAATAAAAGTAAGAGAGTGGTAGCGTGGAGGATTTGTGAGTGGCACCAACTTTAGCAAGACTACACGCTTAGTCGTTGCCTGGAAGATAAGAGTGATTAGGTTTTCATTGGAGATGGATTACCTTTGGGTCTGATAAAGAGTGAAGGAGAGATTGAATGTCAGTGAGGATTTTAGTATTTAATATGGTAAAGGAACAGATTAGAGTTGTCAGGACAAATAGGGAATCGAAGAATAAGTGAGGGCTTGATAACCACAGGACAGGAAATGAGATACTCCATTTAAGATCACGAGTCTTAGCATTATAACTTGTGCCCGGGGTCCCGCAGAGAAAGAGAAACGCAATGAAACATTTAGCATTAAAAAAGAATCCCTGCTCCTGCCTTCCCCAGCCAGCCAGGAATCAAGCCATCAATCTAAGTAGTGATGTCGCTGTGTGGGAGAGTAGATACGATAAGAGCGGGTTCATTGAAGTTACCGATTAATTCAATTGAAGCTTTTTACATTTATTTATTTATTCATCTCTATATTTACCCTCCTGACTCGCAGGAAAGCGACGGAGGCGCTAATACACGTGTTAAGCATTTACCCGGACCTGCTTGCGGAGATAGCAAAATATTGCTGTCCGGTTGAAATTGAATTGATTGAAATTTAGAACTGCTTGCCAAGACCACCAAGCAGGGGCAAGTGCCGTGAAGTGTCTTTTCAAAGGACAGAACAGAATGGCACGAGCAGGTTTCGAACCGAGACCATGTCGATCACAATCCCGGAGCTCTAACCACGACAGTCAAGTTTTCCACAACTTCATCAAAACATTTTCCCTACGTTGTTCAGCCGCAGACCATTCAATTTTAATGACGGCAACAGAATTACTTTGGCTTTTTATTTCTTCGTCTCAGTGTGTAAATCCATGTTAGTGGATTAAAATCGTTTAAAAATTCATGGTCCAACGAAAAGAACGAAAACTTAGAATCAAATTTAGTTTAACTATTCTACAGAAGTCAAGCCCACTAACCCAAATCAAATGGCTTCAAACAGCAAACAGAACCCCACTAAAAACATAGTTAAATACAAATAAAATTAATGACTAACGTTTGAAAAAGTTGAAAAATTAAGTTTTAACTTGGAAATTCAAGTCATGTGGAAAAACCACGTGGCAACTTTTGAGAGTTTATTGGTTTACCGAGACGCATATGTAATAAGATAGAGACACTGCGAAATTCACAAAGCGTTGAGAATAAAATATCGATAAATAGTAAATAAATACGCACTTCGGCGAAGTTTACAACTTCAGCAGTACAACAGCATTTCGCTACTTGGTAGTAGCTTCATCGATATTGCTTGGCGTGAATAGTTTAAGCGACTTTGAAGTCTACACTCTAACCCCGTTGAGGGTAGATTTACAAAAGCCTGCGCGAGTTCCATTGCATAGTGGAGCATTTCCTCGTATCTTGGATAAAATTGATTCTTAAATTAGTTCTAAATTGGCCGTACGCTCAAAAAGCATAGGACGTAGTCAAATATTAGCAGTATATAAGACAACATAAACTACAATATTAAGAAATTGAATAAATTGTACAATTCAAACTGTTTGATAATCACAATAACTCGGGCGCAGTTGAAAGTATGGCTTTTCGCCCAAACGCTTACCGAGCAGGGCAAGAAAAAGAAATCGGTTTTAAGAACGCAAAATACTCGAATAAACACTAAACGGTTGCGTTGGCGAGAATTAATTCCAAATGAACCATCAAGTGAAGTTTTTCAAATCGTAATGCCATACTGCCAATGCAAGCAACGAATGTTTAAGTGATGTGCCCGATTTGTACGTGCCATTAAGGTAATTTAGGTCTAATTAATAAAAAAAAGGTAATTGATGATTGAGTCTTTTACTAAAAACCCTGATTAGTTTAACGGCTTTTCATGCGGCGCAACTGGGCAACACTAAACGAACATCCATCGATTCACTCAACACAGGACATAACAAGTGCAAAATCAGATGTAAGTGACGAACAAACAACTTTGGCTTGGCACCTGCAAGAGCGCTCGCCACGGCGGTAGCAGCGTACTTGCACAAGAACAGCACCACGCGTGCATGTTAATCTTTGCGACGTTCTATCAACAGCACCCCGTCACCGTTCTCGAAAGACGTCGCTTTCACGCGGGACCCTGGGGCTGGCGAAGGTCCATTGCGATTCCGGCCCTGAAACGCTGGTTGTTGAAGTGCATCAAGTCGAGGCCGACCAGTTTTGAAAAGCGTTGTTCAGGCTGGCCGGCGTCGAGCCGTTTCCTTTCGTTAAAGTGACAGTTTTCGGAATTTGCGCGCTTAAGTTTTGAGCCGACGACGATGAAAGGGCTGGGGACGATGAACCGAAAGTTTGAATGGACTTGACAGCTTCCGCATGAGATTCGAGTGCAAACATTCCCATCATATCGACTAAATCATCGAGACTAGCCGTTTCGCGCCGTTCTAACAGGTTGAATTCACGAACGAAGAAAATAAAATGCTTGAAAATAATATTGAGGTAGCCGTGCAAGTCCAACTGTCGAATCCGAACAAAATGAGCGTAATACAAATGTGAAAGCACATGGTAAAGAAACCGAAGCATTTTCTTGATTTCGTTGAGAAAGTTTTCCGGGAAGTCTTGCGCTGCCGAAAAAAACAATCGAAATGTGAAAACAAAACAATCAATTCGTTATGTTTGTAAAACCAACTTTTACAAAGTGCTTTAAAAGATTCTTGTTTTGATTATGCGGCAAAACTACCAAGGACAGCATGTTTGTTGCTACAGTGCAATCTATATTAAGTAAAACTTGGCGCCAAGCAGTAATTGCTTACCTGAAACGCGTCAGTTTAAAATAAACAGAATCCGATCTAGTTTTGCTTGAGGTAAACAGCGAATAACAATGATAATTAAAGTCTAAAATTGCAAGTCGCAAAAGGTAGAAGCCGATTTGAAATGCTATGATCAGCCTTTACTTCATAATGAAACTTGCAGCTGAAAGTGGATTTTTGCGTGCCCCACCTTTAACGCCGTTAATTTTAAACACTGAGTATGGCTATTTTGAATTTTGGCTTTCGTAAAATTTTTTTAAAAATCGTACAAAGCCAACGCCCCGAAAGCGTGTCGAACCCATTACTTGGACCACCAAATGGAAGAGATTTGATTATACGTCGAATGACTTAAAAATTGATTTAACGGCTGACTGGTTTTTGGTATTAATGCGACGTGGCTGATTCTTTAAAATCAGAAGCGTCAAACTTGCAGCCCGTGGGTCCTTGCTAGAATTTCAATCCGAAACCTGCAGGTTCAACTGCTGTTTTTCTAATTAATAATTTTTTCTACGGACTTGAACTTTGCGTTATATCATAGTGAATATATAGATAAGAGAGTTCAGTCGGCCTATATTTAATTACACTTTGTAAATGCGGCCCACTGGACCGTTTTAAAGCAGGAGTCTCAATTCATGGTTAAGTCGTAGCGGGAGGCCACATATTGACAATTCTGCTTTAAAACAGTTGCATGACTCTAGAATAACTAACGTAATAATTTAAAAAAAGAAAACTGTTATTACTATATTAGATGAGTAATGCGTTTCTGCTGATGTCGAATCATCAAGTACAAATCGAGTGCACCCCTAATTGATTTGGTGTCACAATACGAGATAATAAAACTATAAAATTGCGACATTCAAATCAAAGCAAACAGCTGACGAGGAAAACCAGCATAAAAACAAATTTCAGTACTGCAATAGTGAATTGCTGAATAACAGAAAACAAAACCATTCAATAATAGAACCAATAACTCGATTTAATGGAATACTTTTATTAAGTTGAAAAATGACAAGGCTTGATATTTGATAGATTGTGCGTTGGTGAGGACCTTCAATCACACGTAGTGATTTCCGGTTAATCAAATTAACAGAACAGTGCAAAATTCGGACGTTCTTTTCCTTTTTTTAACAAATTGTAAAACGTTATTCAATTGTTCAGTGCTAACGTCGGAAAACACTTCGGCAAAACTTTAAATAGAAAAACGCTTGTAAAAGTTTTAGCGGGCAGCAAATGCTTTATAATTCAGTTTTAAAACACTTACAAATTCGCACTAAAGTTTACTGTTTAGAATAAGTCAATGGTTCCCGATCATTAAATTATTATTTAAATATTTGTTTAGTTGTAATTGTTGTAAATCTACAAGGCCGGGTTGGCCAACCAGTGGTCTTCGTGCATATTGATTCACAATGTCAAAATGATTGGCCTGTCGTCTCAGTACTGTACTGTATAAATCAAATTCTGTTTATTGTTATGCATATGCATATGCGAATGCACCAAATATTTCATTGTTAAATGAGTATAGAAGTGCTTCTCAATCGCGGACCAGAAAAGTTGGAAAAAAACTGTTACCGGCCGGGAGTGTTTCTTCGCTTGATTTTAGAAAAAAACATGTAAAATTAAAGTGAAAATGAAAAAAAGTCTTCAGTTTTACAATAGCTAGTTGCAATTCGCATATTAATAATAGCTGGTATTCGCACCTACCAAATCAAAATGGTTCAGCAAAAAGTGCACGCCCCACTTGAAAAAGCCACTAAGCGTTGATGTATGCTGCGAATGAAGAAAAAATGGGAAGATGTTCATGTGTCTCCAAGTGTATGATGTGGGTCTTCGCGGTAACTCAGTAAGAAATGTGATTCTTGGCACTTTTTAAGAGACTAGAAAGGCATTAAAACCAAAGAGTGGGGGAGAACAAGCATAGACGCTTGACTAGCAAAACGTCGGTCACGAGTTAAAATCTGCATTAGGTCCAACTATAGAATGGCATTCAGTACTTTTAAGCATGATATGAACATACAATGCGTGTTTTCGAGGAAATTATAATTATAATTATTGTTTTTCATACCGTATTTAGTCGGAAATAAGTCCTGGTTGCTCACGCACTTTTGGCAAAAAGTCATTACATAATCGATGTACTGGGGTGCGGTGCATTTTAACTTCTTTCCTCTCTCCTCCGTCCATGTATAATGCCTGGAAAAGCAACAAAAATATTTTAAGAATTTTTATGAATCACGAAGTGCCCGATCCCGGATAAAAAAGCCAAGTTGAATCCGATTGGATAAAAACGAGGCTTACAACTGGCAAGGGCTATTGAGAATAAACAAGAAAGTGAAAAAAAAACAGCTCTGGTACAATCGCATTTAATGTAATTGCGACATAAGTCGCTTCAACAAGCATTCTAACATCTAATTGAAATTTTTATGATAAAAAATATGCTAGCCACAGTTACTTGACATTTATATGGTTTTTGCTTGCTAAGGATTTAAATAGTTCACAATAAAGATTTTAAAGAACATTTACTAACAATAAGTCAAAAAGTGAATTTCTGTAATAGAGCTAGCTAAAAGTTATAAAAGGTAAAAATAAATATTACATACTTTCTCTTATAATATGGACGCTTTGTCGTTGAAAGTAGTGCGACAATTGACTTAACTATGTCGGATGTTTTCCAAAACTACCAGCAAGAAACAATCAAAAAAACTCACATTTGGCAAGGTCCCTGCATAAGTGGGCACGTTTCGGCAGTGCAAAATTCCGACACGGTTCCGTACAAATGATTGACGTTGTGAAACAAGGATATAGCTAGAGAACAAAATGCAAAAACTGTATTGCCGCAATCAAAAGATATAAAGGTTTACTTATTGCACCATTATTGGTTACAGAAAAACAGTTTTGCATAAATCATTTCGCAATGTTTCCTTATCGCACTTATCGATTGCTTTTTCAAATCATCAACAAGCACTGGGATGCTGTTAGAAGGTTTGAAGAGACAACGCTTACGTCAGCAACCAATTACGTTAGCGATTTTAATGATGTATGACGTACAAGCAAAGACAACTGTTTAGGTCACTTTCCTTTCAGCTGAAACAACACTCGGTTCATGTCATTGTAAAAAGTTAATTTTATCCTGAAGTTTTTTATGGAATAGTTTACAATAAGATAATGCGTTTAAGTACTGTTTAATAATGTCTTAAAAAACGTGACTCCCGCCAGACAAAAAAGCTAGAACTTAACGATTTTTATTATATAAAAGTTTTAAAAAATTGTTTTAGAGCAAAGCGATAGCATAAATCAAATCATTGACTCTAAAAAACAGCTACAAATTCAAACGATTATTATATGTTTTGCAATTCAACTTATGTAGAATTTCAAATAATCATGAGTATAAAGAATGAATTTATGAAACGGGCATAAAACCACTGTTCTAAAAAAAAGCATCGTTGCAATGCAGCAACAAAAAACATTCGCCCAGTGAAATTTAATATGATTCTGTTCGTTTGAAGATAATCAAATTAAGTATAGATCTATTTATAGATATACACCCAACAGTGACCTTTTGCTACAGAAATGAAATAGTTATAACCAGAAAATTGCAAGCAAAGCAAACATTTTTTGAAACAAATCAACAAAAAATCTATTTTCAGCATTGTATTTAAGTTTTAAAAGGGTTATAAATTGGCCAACTAACATTTTCGCACTACGCAAAAAGATAAATTATTGGCAGGTTTGAATTTATTTTAACACCGTCGATCTGAACACAGAGTCGAGAACAAAAATCAAGTTTTATTTGTTTTCCACATTTGAAAATTTCTCATAGAGTAGAATTTTTTTTATAATCGAATAAAGCAAGAGTCCAAACGAGCTTTGTCAAACGAAAAGCAACTACTGTACTGAAAAAACCTCTGCGCGCCTACGTCAACAATCAGCAAAACAACATGGAAGACTTTCTCTACATTTAATTATTTATCTAAGTTCGCACTCTCGCAATTGCAGTTTTTTCTGGTGTACAACAAAAGAAATTTTTTTAAAATTTAGATTCAAAATTTAATGACAGCTAACCAAAAAGAAAAGGTTGTTACCCAATTCCAGCCAAGGTTCAAAATATTCAACATTTTAACTTGCAGCAACAACCTATCTTGCCGAAAATAAAAACGAAACTAAACACACTTGCAATATTTTTAAACGATTTCTATCAAACATTTTGCAGATTAGTAAGAACAAATGACTAACAAACGGTCGAACTGGTGAATTAAAAAAACATCAGCACCAAACACGTTTAAAACTAAAAGCCTTTAATATATTTATAAAATTTAACAGTAATTTAAATCTCGAAGTTTTCTTTTCTGTCCAGCATAAAGACATGAAAAATAATCGTTTCTTGTTTCTGGTCTAACATATGGGATATACGCTCGGCATACCTTTGTTTGTCTATTAAATTTCGGCGAGTATTTAAACAGAGCGCAAGAAGCTCCTAAGCTAGGAGTTCATGAATGCATTGGTTGCGTAAAACAAACTAACTTAATTACTTCAATTTATCGATCTTCTTTCATAGTTTGTCCAATAGCACCAAGTAATTATTTCAATGCCTTTGTGGCGCAAACAATAAAAGTCTTCTCTGTAAATTTCTTAAGGTGATTACTATTTGTTAGGTGGTTTCACTTTTTTTAAAATCTTTCCTGTGCTTTTTATAATGTATTGCTACTCGTATACAATTAAGAACTAAAATTCAACCATCGGAATACAATTTTACAAAATTTTAGTTTAACCTCATTAGGTTCAGAAGGCTTTATATATACAGTATATTTTAAAAATGATTTGTTTTGAACAAAAGGATAGTTCAGTGCTCAGCAACCAGTGTGCAGCAGAAAAACTGCAATGTAAACAAATTGATTTGAAAGAGAAAAAAGGTTTTAAAGAGCTAAAAATTTCGGACGCCTTTTTTTGAAGGTTTTCATTTAGCGGACAAAAAAGCATAAAAATTCCCATTTAAGCCTCTACAAAAAATGTGAAGAGTTTGTTGTCATCAGTTGTCTTCCAGGTTAGTTTTGTACATGGTTTGTGGAAACTGGTAGCTTCAGATGCAAACAAACCATTCTCACCCTGGTGGAGGTGCCGCGGGTGCGAAAAGGTTGCTGAGCATTGGGTTAGTTGACACTAGATTAAAAAGACCTGCTTTAGCACCACGGCAAATCCAAATAAGCCAACTCGGTTAAGATCCCTTCCACACAAGCAGTAAAAAACCAATTTAACATTTTTGCAAAAACTTATTTTTATTGATATTTGCGTTTTTATTATTTTTCTTTTAATTTGCCATCATAAATTTTTACTTTTGTAAACATAATAAATGTATGTATACAATGCGTTTATTTTATAAAGCAAACTCATGCAACTTTTTCACTTTAAGAAAATTTTCCAATTTTTTACATGTAAATATATGATGTTTTTTAAGGTTATAACATGTAAACATCTCGATTTTTTAAGTTATTTTATACAAAACTTTTTATTTTATATATATATATATATATATATTGTAGAAAAGGCCTATTTTAAAAAATATAAAAATTTCTCTATAATGTATAGATGGGCGAACAACAGTTTTTATCAATCATTCAGGCCAGCCATCAAAACGACAGAAAGGAGCACAAACAAATAATAACAGCGGTATCAGCCCTGCTCGTTAATAATAAATGTGAAATTTATGACTTCAGAAAAATGTTTCCATGAATCATGACGTAATGCGACACATGTCCAACGTAAACGAAACAGACATAACACGCGTCCTGCGAGGTAAGAAACGGAAAGCGTTTCATTATGTGGCAATCCGTTGTTAAAATGTGAAAAGACACCGAGGAGCTATGTGAAATTAAGATGAAAAATAAACGCCAAGATTACAATAAGGGAAAGAAACTTACTGTGTGTGGCAAACCACTCTTTATTATCGACATGAGACGGCTTTCGAATAACTTTAGCAAGATCTAGTCTCGAAGCTCGGTGCTGGCATGCTTCAGGATCAAGATAAGGCTTTTTCTCTTCAACGATCGCTTTTTTTTCTTTTTTTCTATTTCTGCAAGAGAGAAAACGATGAAACGAGTAAAACAACCTTATTAAGAAATGAGTTCTGCGAAAGAAAATTTGAGTCAAGTACGGCATTTATTAGATGCAAATACCAACGGCAGAGTTTTGCCAGTAGTTTACTTTGCGTAGTAAACTTCGGAGGGCATAGCAAAGTTGAAAATACTTATATTGGATAGGGACCAGAGCTAGCTTATGTATTGACCATAATCATTACTTGTCTTTCGTATAGCGTAGTGTAGAACTCAATAAAGAAAAATTTCCTTATAGCTCATACTATTTCCGGAATAGGAATAAAGCAATAATGTGTCTTTTCTATGAGGGCATCAACATTTCACGAGTTTTGCAACAATTAAGACTTGTTTGATTATATACATACACTTGGTTGATTTTACATTACGCGATTGAGCTGAACCGCTACGTTTCAGAAACGAAAAGGGAACAATAGACTTTGAAAAGCCGTATTTAAATAGTTGGTAACGTAAATTATGAAAGGATCTTTCAACTACTTTAAATAGATCGAAAATAAAAAATAACAACCAACTCAATGCTGTTTCCAATAGAAATGACTATAAAAATGATCGTGGTTGCCAAGGACTTAAAACGATTAAATATTTGCCAGGCACAAACGTCTGCTTTCTATTGAAACGGTTAGTAATAATGTTTAAACGATTTTCTTTTTCGAAATTAAAATATGCAGAATCATTTGTCACTGAAACACAAAACAGAACCGACAACCAAAATGGTCGAATCGATATTTAACAAAGTGAAAGTAACAACTGAGAAAATCGGGTAAATAATAAAAAATTCATACAGCTGAGCTACGTATATCCATAGAAATAACAAAAATTTTGCAATACCCAACGATTTGAACAACGACCGAACAAAAAACTTAGTTTGCTCTTTTTCATATATTGCATAATATGATAAAAAGCATTAAATTTAACTTTTTACTAAGGATTGAGAAAAACATGAAACAATAAAAACTGGTCAATGGCGATTCGTTTTACTCGATTGTTCAACGAAAGCTCTTGAGCAAAATTAAGAACTAAACAGGGCGAAAAGTCTTTACAACTTTAAAAAACACGATATCTATAAGCAGCAAACTATAAAAAAAATACGAGAATTTTCGTTCAACTCAAATCAAACGACAGATACCTGATAATATAATTGATCATTTCCATTTCAGCGCGCCCGTTTTGGGCTTAAACCATTATGCAACTTTGAAGATAAAAAGTAATATTGGAACGATAATAAACGGACAGCACTTAACTATAGATTTGATTAATGCTAGTCAATAAACAGAATCCTGCTATTAAACTCGTTCCATGCACTAGCTTTGTATTGCTTTTTTGACTGCTGCAAAGTTCGTGTTTAAACTTCCTGCTGCGTGTTTACACGATTCGAATAAAGCAGCATCAATGAACCGATGCAGTTCTGCATGAATAAAAACGATATTACGTAACAACAGCGGATGTGGCGTAGCAACCAAGACGCAACACGAAAAATATGTTTCTTCGCTTTCATAAAAGTTGGAAGTTAAACTCAAGTTGTTATGAGTAAGCCATATATTAAACACCTGAAAATAAAGTCGGAAGAATCACAAGTAAAGGAATTTTTCATGAACTCAAAACGCAATAAAAAGTATTATCTAATGACGCATTTTTCGATACCTTAATTTTTAATATAGCAATACTTGAAATATCGTTTCCTAAGAGCTGAAGCATTTTTGAAATATTTAATCAATCTATACCTGGGACCTTTCCATGCAACTGCCATTCAGTATTTAAGAATTTTCAACATGCTACTAGTAAGCTAATTTTAGAAAAAAAAACGACAGACTAAATGGCGTTTATAAAAATACTTATCAAAAAAAAACTTTATTCCTTGGAACGCAGAGCCGATATTTCGGATCGGAAAAAATGTGCCGTGAGGACAAACTGCCGATATATCGCACGTCCCTAAATAAACGTGCTAAAAAGACTTAAGCTAAAGACTTATAGGCATTGAGTTGTTCGATTTGATAATAGATTTACATATTTTTGATGGATTAATGATCATAATAAAGACTTTAAAAAGCTCTCTGAAATAAAATTAAAGTACAGAATTGTATAGGACAGAGGTGGAAAACCTTTTTGTTATTGGAGGCCAGATTTTAAAACTTTTAACAAAGAAGTACGCATGCGTTGAAATAACCTAAGAAAATAGCGTACCGGTAATCACTTTGAATCTTTCTAGATTTTCGTCGCCAAAAAGTAGTGAAAAAAAAAGTCATCACTTTGAAAGTAACTCAAATTTCTTGATTTTCGTGCCCAAAACGAGGTGATCTAAAAAAAAGTCATCACTTTGAATCTGACTCAAATTTCCTAATTTTTCATGCCCAAAATAAAGCGATCTCTAAAAAAAGGCTTTCTCTTATCAGCAGTAGTTATTGACACATAACTATTGTCATGGAGGCCGCACGTTTTCCACTTCTGGTATAGGGCATGTTTAAAATTTTCGAAAATTCAATAATAAAAACACAATTTTTTTCAAATTTCAGCCATCCTGTAGATAAAAATAGCAACATATCAATTTTTTTTAACAAAATTAAAAGAATATGTATAAATGAATATTTAGAAGCAATTAAAAATTTTTGCCCACTTTTGCGTACTAAGGCAAAAATAAAATTTTGACACTTGTGCAGCCAAAGGGTTAAAAAGATGAGCTTTCTGCACGATCAAAAGGGAATTAGATGTCTAAACCGATTTGTTCAATAAAAGAAAATTTTTTTGGAGTCTAAAGTCGAAAGCTATCTAAACTGGTTAATATTTAACTGGAACAAAAATCAATCTTAACATTCACACAATTCATTGAAGCGTAATATCTATATTTAAATTCAAAAAAGTAAATCTGCTTTTCAATTGGTTCAAAGTTGTACAGTGACACGCTAAGTAAATTCTTTTCGATTTTGGTTAAATACAGTCGACCTCGGTTAATCCGGATTTGGTTAATGCGGAATTTCGCTTAACTCGGATAAAACTAAAAGTACAAATGATTTCCTATATACTCTGTAATTCTTAATAAAAAGCTTCGGATTATCCCGACTTCGCCTAATTCGGATTATTTTGTCTGTCAAAACCGAATCCGGATTCTACTGCACTCGTGGATAAAAAAATAAAAATGTCATTAATAAATCTATGACTTGCTTTAAAAAATCTTTCCATCTTGATCAAAAATTGTTTCTACAGGATGAATCTGAGCCGAAAAAAAAAAAAAACAATCATTGCAACAAACCAAAAATGATTTAGAATTTGCTATTTGTAAAACAGCGGATCTTGTCAAAGACCATATTAACTTTTCCTATAAACAAACATACAGTATAATTAGGCAGACAGTAAACACTGTTTTAATATCTCAACTCCATTAATGCCAGCAAGCGGATCCAAATGTATATAAAATATATGCTGTTGAAAATAGATACTTCAACGAAGTTTAACCGCGACGTTTACAAAATAATCGTTTACTTTGTTTTAATGAACAAAAAAGAATGTTCTGCTTTTAAATAAAACGAATTTTGTGTTATGTTTATTTTCTCAAAGCATTTTCTGGTAAATTTACCTAATTCAAAAATATTCAAACTTATTACTATTTTAAAGTAGAGAGAAATAAGTTCTCTTTTAAACGCAGGTTTTTTATTTTTTAAATATTTCGGATCATGGGATTTCCCAGAAATTGAATTTAAAAAAAAAAGATACCGGAATAATTAAATTTCAGAAAATCAAAACCTCTAGCAGGAACCTAGCTCAAAAAAAAAACAAAACAGTTTTCAATAAACTTTTTTGAAGGTTAATATTTAAAAATAAGTACTAAAGCTGCAATATAAAATTTATTGTCGAATAGTACAGAACTATGGTTAAAATCATCTTTTAACAGAAACGACGCAAATGCGCTAACAGATTTTTATGCGGTCCACGGGCGTTCGGCGTGCGACCTGTGATTTCTATTGATGCAACTGAAAATTTGTATGACTTTATTGATTTAAAGGGTTGAATGATAACCCAACATCAGCACAAAATTATACAATAAAAAATTTGCTATCGATTGTTTGAAATAGTTAACGTTTGCTCCGCGAATATTATTACTCAAAGGGTAAAAGCTAATATTAAATGGCGGATAAACGAATTATTTAACAAAACAATTTATAAACAATTTTCAAATAATTCCACAATACTACCACACACAATAAAGGAATTTCTTTGAGGCATTACAATTTACACCCAGATTACAATATGAAAAAAGTGTATATTTGTTTGTACCTTTTTTAAGTTACTTGTGTTTATTTTACCGTTTTCACGACGTGTTCTTGGCGCCGAATTTTCACGACCTGATATTTGTGATTTACCTTCCTTTAACAACCTTTTATACCTGATTCCATACAGCAAAGCGCATAATGAGTTAGCGGTGCCTATCTTCGCAACACTATGCCTGGGTACTTTCGCAACGAAGATGAGCCAATGGCTACTGAGGAGCGCCAAATTTGGCCGGCCTGAGAATCGGGCCCAGATCTGTTGCGCCCGTGGCAGAAATGATAACCACAACACTAACCAGTATTTTTGTTATTTAATACAATGAAATATATGAACTTTATAAACAAACTAAGTTTATTTTAGATATCCAGCAGGACAACTATTTATTTACAATGTTAGTTGCTAGTGAAAAGACTGTAAATAAAATACATATTTAATTGCAAGAAAACTAAAATTTCTAGGGCCTATTTACAGCGATTAAGCCAACCTATTTATCACTGTTTTGCAATGTGCCAAAAAAAATCCACAATTAAAAGATGCAATAATCAAGTAGTTCATAAGCTCGCTGTGCATACCGTACCACGAAACTATATGTAAAAAAAACTGCAAATACTCACCAAAAAAACTTGGTTAATCTGTTATATTGAAATCGATAATTAAAAACAGTTTTAAATTTTACATTATAAGATTCAACGTGACAAGACATCAAAATTTTTTAAATTTTGAGATATGGATAAATTAGCTTTTCAATACTTGTCATCATTAAACAACTACTAACCCATAAAACAGGCAGTAAAAAGCATCAAAACCACAATTGGTATCTTTCATTATTAATCACTATCTGTTTTTGTTTTTACACGGCTAAATCTATCCACGTTATGATCGCACATTGAACAGCGTCAGCAACGCTGATAAACTGGAGTTCGTATTCTGTAAAGTGCCACAGTTCGTCTTACCAAAATATAGGCTTTGGCTAAAGAAACAAATAAGAATGGAGCAGTGATTAAAATGTTAACAAAAATGACAAAACTTCTCCAAAGGTCCGCAAACGCAATCTGACGTAAATTCTGAAAAATGTATAATGCACAAGGACCAACAAGTTGCAACTAATGACATAATGCACGATTTTTACTTTCACTACCAAGAAGAGAATTTGAGAAATGAAATAATTCCTCGCTAGAAGTTTCTAGTAAACAGTTAACAACAGAAGAATTATCGGTTCTTTTGTACGATGAGAATTGACGGTCCACGTACAATTTATAAAACAGCGGCACACAATTGCCGACAACGAACAAAATTACAAAAAAGATCCTTTAATTGTTAACTGTAGAAGTTCGAAAAAGGAACTGGGAGCAATTACAATAGAATCTAAAAATGAAAAGCATCGAAACCCAAGAAGCGCAACGGAATACGCCTTCTGACATTCCAACCACAACAAAGAACTATGAATGAAGCGCTTTCCCTAATGACGTAAAAAAGCATCAATAAAGAACTTCACATCCTCAGTAATCTACACCCGGCAGACCTTACCACTGCCGCAGAGCGCACACAGTTTTGATTGATCGTCGGCTTGTAAAAACATTGTGATCGCAGCGTCGAGTATAACAGAAAAAGGCTGACTTTTAACTTATTTTGCACTTTTATCTTGAAGAAAACGTAAATAAATAGTGTCTTGTTTGAGTCTAAATTGAGTAACTTACAGACACTTTCTAAAAAAATAAATTTCGCCAAATCTTTTATCTTTACATGAAAATTACAATGAAAATTAGTCACATTTGAATTCTTTTCTAAATAAAATGAAACACTGACAACAAGTCTAAACTTTATTCATTAATCTATTATTAAAAGCACAATAAGGTATCACTTTTAAGTTATGTAATTTGTTACAATTTTCTATTATTGTTCGCAACAAATTAACTGAATTTTTCAAAACTTTTCAACGTTTAAACAAGGTTTTTATCATAAAAATTTAGACACAGTAACATTGTAAAAGATTAACTGACTTAAAACTTGTATACAGTAGAAGATCGAACACAAGACCAAAAAAAATTTTTAAATTTAATTTGCATGAGAACAGCAAATAGTAGTAAAAAGAAATCAAAGATGTTAATGACACATAATTACTGTAGTAAACTGACACAAATTTGATACTTAATTATCATATCATTTCCATGCTCTGTGCACTAAATGCACAAATTAAAGTTAGTTTAAAAAATTTTGAAGCACACATGGTTTTAACCGCTCTGACGTAATATTCATTCAAATAACTTTGAATAACATTAGCTATTCAAAGGTACTACAGGTATATTAAACGCACAATTGTTTAGTTAGTGAAAAAAGTGTTTTCTGTAAAATTTTATTGAATATACTTCTGGTTCACAAAGTGCAATTTAAAAAAAAGTAAAACATTTGGGCAGGAACCAATTCTTTCCTCTTCATTAACAATTCATTTCAATTAATTACGGTGGTAATTAAAAAATAATTTAAGAATAATTCCAAGCCTAAAAGTAAAACTGTAAAATACAATGCTAATAAATTACGAGATAACTGAATTATTCTGATATGTAGTTGAAATTTGATTTTAGATTCAAGTTTTAATATAAATATCAATTTAAAATTTGCTTGCACACTTATGTTGAATTTATAACATGTTTTTCAGAGCAAAGTTTGTTTATGTCATAATTTCATGATTAACTATAGATATACATATATGATTAATCATGAAATTATGACATGAATCTTTATAAAGACTAACCACTAAAAATGCAAAAAATAATTACATTTTAAAAGCAACAAACTTCTGTTTAGAGACTGCTGAGGGTTTTCTTTTGGGTTTGGTAATGTCCTTTTGGGGCGAAAAAATCTGGCGGATTTGATCCAACATGGTCTACAGATTCTTTTTACAATACAAGCTTCTTTTTACAATAAAGTATTTCTGTATTTGGAAAACAAGTTAAACTAACTTTGACTCGAATTAGGACACATAAAAGAACAAAAATAGACTACTAATTTAAACTGTTTTTAAAACTATAGCTTTTCTAGGTTTCAATTACAATACCAAAACCGATGAAACCTCTGCATACTAATTATTTTTAATCGATTGAAAAGAATATATAGAAGATGTAACTGCTCAGCGCTAAATCAATGACTAGTCGAACGCCAGGTCAAACCAACAAGCGAATCCTTTTGACCATTGCGAGAGCAGCTTACAAGATGCCTTTTTCCTTTATTTCAATTCTATTTTAACACCGAATTGATTTACCTAAAGGGTCTGACGTCATGTTGGACGTCTAAATAAACCGAGTTTCTGTGCTGTTCAGGAAACCACAACCTTAGGAAATCTTTTAAGATTAACAAAAAAATTTGAATATTAATAAATACAAATGAGTGTCAGTTCAATAAATAGTTAAAAACAAAAACTGCAGAAATTTGGATAGTATATTTTACGTTATCTTAAACAACCACAAACCAGCAAACGAAATTTAAGAATAGACAGCAATTTCTCGTCTTAAAAAACGCGCGGCTATCGTTTAAATTTAGAACAAAAGTTGAAAACTTTTTAGCCCAAAAATCCTTTTTTTGTTATTTGAAAAGACGGCTCCGATGAATCAACACATTTTATTTATTAACTTACTTTAAATCAGTGTTTCATAAACTTTTTTTTCGGCGACCCAAAATCGCTAAAAACAACGATTTGCAAAGATGACTGCGACCCAAGTAAATTTGACTGAGCGTGGTGAAAACATAGTGATCTCTAAAGAAAAAAAAAAGTCTTCACCTAGAATCTGATTCCGATTTTCTTCATTTTCGTCTTAAATACGTAATGACACCTCCAGAACGTTCTTCACTTCTCGAATCTTCTGCGGACAGATTTTTTTCTTTTACGCGCGATAATTTCCAAGCCTTCGCGACCCATATATAATTTAAGAAGCACTGCTTTAAATTCAACGTCAAGGACGGTTTAATTTTTTTTAGCCTGCAGATCACTTGTCACAGACAATTTGTCAAAAATGTCCAATTGGATCAACTAAAATTAAAAAGGACGCCACTTAGAACTGAAAGTCTAAAACTGTTGAATTAGGTCAGTGACAACTAAAAAACTCAGTTAACACTTCAACTAATTTAATCAAGAACCTGACCAGCGGGCTAAAGTTGAAATCACGCAGACGTAACAATTAGAAAAAAGTGTGGCGGGCCCGAGTAATGAGTAAAATGGGGCGAATCTGACCTGGGTACCAATTTTCCCATTCTAGATTTTTAAAACTCGATCGAACCTAGACTTCTGTATAAAAATAAAAATGAACCCTTGATAAAACTGTGTTTCTTTAACCACACAAAATAATAATCAAAAATATAAAATAGATAAACATGCCTATTCTATCTAGATCGGTATACAAAAAGGCAGTTTTCATGGTTAGAAATAAATTTTAATGGGATCGGAAACCAGTCATAAACAAAGGCGTAAACTTATTGAGGAACCTCATCAAATTTATCAATAGAACTAAAAGAATAAATTAAACCAAACGAAACAGAAGAAATACAATGAAAGTAGCGTTTACGTCACAAAACTATTTATACCGGTTCTTACATTACTAGTTGCCTCGATCAAAAAAACACAATGTATTAAAATACGATTGAATATCTATCTGAAGTAAAAACCGACTTTATTTGCGAGATGAAATCATGACAGCAATGCATAGAGACCATAGGTGGGGAACCTGCAGCCTTCATGACAATTTAAAAAGTAATAGAAGTACGTGTCATTGGCTACTACTGATAATAGAAAACCTTTTTTTAAAGATCGTTACATTTAGAGACGAAAATCAAGAAATTCGAAACACTTTCAAAGTGATAACTTTTTTTTAGAGATCACTACTTTTTTAGAACAAAAATCAAGAAAACCGAGACAGATTTAAAGTGATGACGCTATTTTCTCGAGTAATTCAACTTATGCGGCCCCCTTTGTAATCTAATGACTGACTAATCTAATGTCGCCTCTGGTTCCCCACCTCTGGTAGACTATAGATGATATATCATCATCGTTTCTGTTTGTCCTCCTGACTCGCAACAATCAATGGGCAGGGCGAAATGGAATAGATGGAAAATTTCAGTATGGAATATGGAATTGTTAAAGTATGGAAATGGAAGATTTCATTAATGGAATGGAAAGAATTTTCCACACTTCCATACTTGCTCATTTTAATATTGTTTTCATACCAAGTGCAATCAATGACGCCGCTTTTGATTATACACAAAAAATGATAAAAGAAAAAAAGTACTACCCAATGGTCTATTCAAATAAATAGGATAGGAAAAAAGAATGGAAATAACAACCAGGTTAGTGATATTTCAACATTGGCATTTCAACAGTTTGCAAAATTCAATATAAGGCCAGTTTTAACGTTTTTGAGTGCCTAGTTTGCTTGCGGTGTGTGTCTCCCTTAGGAAATGCAAAGATGGATAACTTGCTTGGTTGCCCCTTTAAAGTATTTGCAATTTAAATTTTAATAATAATAAGATGTATTTATAAACCACTCTATACTTAAAAAGTTCATATAGTCTCAAAGCAGTTAAACATAAATGAAAAACATAGCAACAAAAAAAAATTTTTTTAGGTCTACTCAAATATTGATCCGGGTAATCTACACATTCAAATGCACATAATCAAAATAAAGACTAAAATTATAGATTTATCACTCGGATAACTTAGACCAGGGGCGGGGAAACTACGGTCCGTAACGATCTTTTGTGCAGTCCACGAAAGCCCCAAACAAGTAATTAAAAAAATTATTAATTTCTATTCGTCTTCAACCAAACTCTAGGTCCTTTTTTTGCGATCATTGATTTTTAGGTACAAAAATCAAGAAAATCGAGACAAATTCAAAGTGAAGAAGACCTTTTTGAGATCACTACTTTTTAGGAAGGAAAATCAAAAAAAAATTCGAGACAGATTCACTACTGTTTGGGTACAAAAATCAAGAAAATTGGGACCAACTCGCAATGAAGACTGTAATGAGGCCCTCAAACAAAATCAACTTCTCAATGTGGTCCACAAGCTAAAAAGTTTGCCCTGCCCTGAGTTAGACTTATAAAAAAACACTTATTAAAATTTACATGGTATGAAATTTATGGGTTTTAATATACAGGGTGTCCATAAAGTCTCGTTAAAATTAAAAAAAATTATTACAAAGTGAAATGATGAGATATCGCAATGAAGGTTGTTTTATGTTAATCAGTATTTCATAAAGTTTTTATTGACATTAAAATTTATTGTTTCAGATAAAATTTCGTAATTAAAATTTCTTATGTTTAATGATTGAGTTATATGAACTAAACCCCCATAAAATGACTACTCCTCAAGAAAAAGCGCAATGTGTATCCTGGTTCATTGAGACAAAATCAGATGTTCAGACCCAGCGAAACTACAGAAGTAAGTATGGAAGAGACCCTGTGCACTATTGAACGTGGTAGTTCCAATTATCTGGCACCAGTACGGATGAACTTCATAGGAGAACGTTGAAAGGCTTGTCTTACACGCTCGATGTTTCTTCAGATGTTCTTGGTCGCCCACTCCTCCTTGTATCGAACACTGTCTCTGTCTCCATAAATTTCTTGTGCCATAAACGAATTGAAGGATGTGATGGTGGGTCTCTTCCATACTTACTTCTGTAGTTTTGCTGGGTCTGAACATCTGATTTTGTCTCAATGAACCAGGATACACATTGCGCTTTTTCTTGAGGAGTAGTTATTTTATGGCGGTTCAGTTCATATAACTCAATCATTAAACATAAGAAATTTTAATTAAGAAATTTTATCTGAAACAATAAATTTTAGTGTCAATAAAACTTTATGAAATACTGATTAACATAAAACAACCCTCATTGCGATATCTCATCATTTCACTTTGTAATAATTTTTTTAAATTGTAAAGAGACTTTATGGACACCCTGCAATACAAAGTATGGAAAATGGAATGGAAAAATTTTCAGTATGGAATGAAATGGAAGATTTCGATGGATATGGAATATGGAAAATTTCTATTCTATTTCATTCCATAGTGTGCCCTGTCAGTGGGATTAAACTCTGAGCAACTATCAAATCATTACCTTGACCTATTTTCTAATACTGTAGATGTCAAGATATAGTTGTCCGGTTGAAAGTTCTTTATTCGGTTTTTTAATATTATTTATTCACATGACTAAAATTAGAATTGCTGCCAAGACCATTGCAAAGAAGTATCTTTCTCAAGGACAAAACAGAATGAAGGGCCGTGTCCATCGTGTCCACCGCGTTCGCACCACTACGAAGCACCTGCTGCTGGCTAATATATTATGAAGTCCTTTAAAACAAAAACTGTGGCAAGTTTAAAAATTCAATGAATTGACATTAAATCAATTGAATGTCATCTTAATGCATTTTCAGACGTTAGTATGAAAAGAAGTGTTGCTTTTATAAAGTCTTAGTCAAATTAAATTCCTACACAATTAGTTTTGTTTACAAAAACATAAAATACACGAACGCCCAAGAACGTAAACGGTGAGATGAATTAACAGCAGGAATGGATAACAAGCTTATTGAAGCGAAAAAAAAAAAAAAAAACCTTTACAATGCAGTAGACTATAATTACATTAAACATCTGTAGAACCCATTTTTATTTTGAACAAAGACTTTTTTTAGTTAATTATTATTTGAGTTTTAACATTATTTTGATTAACGTTTTGGCCTATTATTGAAGTTTTGATGTACAGATTTTAACTAAAATTCTTCGGAAAAGGAAATTTATATTAGTTTAGAGAATGAATAATTGGTATTTTGTGGGCAGGGCATTTATACATCACCAGAAAGAATAGAGACAAAAATTTTTCTAAAAAACACACACACCCAAAATGGCACATTTCCAGTTAAATTAAACTTTTTCTAGAAACGAAAGCTTAACAAATGTTGACTATGTTTTGACTTGTAAAACTCATCGAAAAAAAATGCTGAGCAACCGAAATCAAAACTAGTATTAGCATACCCGTACCAGCCAAAAAATTTTGGGGGCAATGAAGTTTTGCCCAAATCTTGTGACGTTTGCCCAAATTATGATTTTCTAGTACTTTATGGATAGGACAAAAAAATTGTCTGAGATTCTTGGACGGAGAAGAAATTTTATCGTGAAATGATGGTGATCTCTAAAAAAAAAAAGTCTTCACTTGGATTCAGTCACATTTTTTTCAGTTTTCGTCCCAAAATCAAGGTGTTCTCTAAAAAAAAAAAAAAAGGTCTTCACCTAAATTTGGTAACTAATTTTTGCAGTTGATCAATGTCAATGCCCTGAAACTCCTGACTTTGCCCAAATTTTTCATATCGCTGCCCGAAAAATTATGCTCTTGCCCAAATATTTTCTTGTCACTGCTCGAAAAAATTTCAATTTTGCCCAAATTTTGGGAAACTTGGGGGGGCAATTGCCTCCCCAGCAGGTACGGCTATGAGTGTGTAAATGATATAACAAAGCCCTAAAGTAGTTTTGATTAAATTGACTTGAAAGGGTTTCAAATATAAGGAAACTAATATAATAAGAAAGATACTGAATTGTTGCCAAAAATTTAACCATACACTCAATTATTAAATAATTCAGCTTAATTGCTATTAAAAAGCCATATTTTAGTTAAAAAACAAAACAAAATTGGATATTTTAATAACAATATCATCCATTAAATAGTGATAAAATTTCAAGCATGCAAAAATACGATTTCAAATCGTTTAGCAATTAAAATGCATTATTTTTCTTAATACCGAAGAAAACCAAAAAGAAAACGAACTATCAGCCATTTTTAAGTGGTGGAAATATGCAGCAGCAAACCTGTTTCGTGTAGAAAATAAAATCATAAAAAAGGTGGGCTCTAATTTGCCGTGGTACGTAGTACTCAACTTAAATAAAGCAAATTCTAATACGACAAACAGATTTCAAGTTTAAAACAAAAGAATGATTTAAAATTCCTTCACGGTTGGTGACATTGTGTCAACGCAATTACTATGGCTACACAATCAAGCAATCAAAGCCAACTTCGCCGTCTATTTGTCTGACAATACGGTTTTAGTTTAAAAACGCGATTGGCAATAAAAAAACAGCACTTTCGACGGTAACACCAATACCAATCAATCCTTTTCGACATTCAGTTTATTTATTTCGTTACCCGGTGGATTGATTTATTCGAAAAACGACAGATAGAAGACGGAAGCTTATTAATACATCGTCAAGCTCACCTACAGATGTTTGGCTGAAAAAAAAGATGACACATAATTTTTTGTGATTGTAATCTGCGAATCACGGAACCAAGTTGATGATTTGCAACCATCGCTAGTCTGTTACGGTTTTTGCAATTATTACGCTAATCGTTGGTGAACTTAATTCAACTCTCAAGCGAGGTAGAAAGTAAAAAAAATTGAGCCACAAGTACGAAACTATGAACTTTAATGTTTATGCATACGTAGACCAGTACAATTCATTAAAAATTATACGAAAACCAAAAAAAATTTAATGATAAACTATGAAATTAATATCAACAAGCAAAAATACAAAAAATAAGCAAAAAATTTTAAATATAACTATATAGACCTCTCAGGGGTTCGTGGACAAGTTTTACGGGGGCCGTGAAGACCGAATGGAAATGTTCTATACAGTGACGGTAAAAAATCTTTATAATTTAAGCAGTTTGGTTTTTACTAAAAAATCTTTATAATTATTCGGCATAAAATTTTACAAGAAATATCCACACGTGTATTTAACTGTACCAGCCAAAAACATTGCGTTAAGAAAGAAAATATAGTTACGACTAGTGACGTCAACCACGCAGGGTACGCTGCCGCGTTCCTTCCCATTCAGTTATTATTATTATATTAGTTCTTTCCAAATACGCACTCTTTCCATTCAGTTTGCAGCTGGACGAAAGTTCAGATATTTCTAATTGCTGTCAACTGCTAGTTTTTATTCGCTATGTTCATGCTGATACCATCAAAGAAGAGTTTTTATTTTGTGAATCACTTCCACAACATGCAAAAGCTACTGACGTCTTAGAAATGCTTAACAATTTCTCGGCTAATCAAAATTTTGAATGGAAGAAAAAAATTGAAAGTTTGTGCACAGTTGGAGCACCTGCAATGCTTGGTAAAACATCTGGGTTTGCTGCTTTGGTGAAAAAAAGAAGCTCCTCAAATCAATGTTACTCATTGTTTTTTACATCGCTATGCATTAGCATCGAAGACTCTACCTGAAAATTTGCGACAAATTTTGTCTGATAGCGTGAAAATTGTTAACTTAATCAGAGTTCGTGCCTTAAATCATCGAATATTTAAGAAATGCCAAGAAATGGGAGCAGAACACGAGGTTCTCCTCTATCACACAGAGGTTCGCTGGCTGTCAAGGGGACAAGTTTTGAAGCGCTTGTTTGAACTCCAAAAAGAAGTTTCTGGTTTTCAAAAAAACAAAAATCTTAAATACTCAAATCGGTTTGATAATGAAAAGTTTTTTCTCAGTTTAGCTTACTTGGTAGACATTTTTTCTCATTTGAATGAGATGAATCTTTCAATTCAAGGCTTTGGCGTTACAGTGATGGAAGCTTCTAAAAAAATTAAAGGTTTTCACGACAAGCTATCTCTGTGGAAAAAAAGATTAGAGACTGAAAACTATTCCAACTTCTCGATGTTTGAAGAAATGTTGCTTGACATTAGAACTGGAATTTGCCAACCTCTGCCCATTTCTCTGCGCATAGACATGTGTAGACATTTGGAAGCATTGCAAAATTTTTTCTAAAGTTACTGCTTCGCCACAGAGGATCTTAAAAATAAATCTTGGATCCGTAATCCTTTCCTCGCGGAACTGAAGTCCATCAGTGATCACGACCTTGCCAAATATGAGCTTATGGAATTGAAGGCAATGGAATCAATCGGAATGTTTTTCCATTCAAAAGTATTGGCGATTTTTGGATTTTATTGAGCAAGCATATCCTCGCTAGCCATGGTTGCTATTATACCTTTCGCTACAACATATTTATGCAAGTCAGGATGTTCGTCTTTGGTTGCTATCAAAACCAAAAGTCGAAACCGGTTAAATGTAAAAGATGACATGCGCGTTGCCCTGTCAAAGACGAAACCATAGTTTGATGTTCTTATTGAAGACAAACAGTAGCATCCATCCCAATAAAAGAAAATTGGCGTGAAAAATTGTTTGAAAAATTTTGCATTTCTATTTGTCATACTTAACTCTTTGACAGTCTAAGGCAGGGGTGGAGAACCTGCGGTCTTTGCATGATCCGAACTGAAGAACTTTTTTTTTTTTTTTTTAGAGAACACTATAATTTTGGGAGGAAAAGAGACGGCTTTTTAGAGATCACTATCTTTTTGGGGTGAAACCAAACTTTTGAGCGGCTTTTACCAACCTTTAATTTTTGAAAGTGGCCTGCGAGTGCAAAAAGGTTCCCTACCCCTGGTCTAAGGGGTTTTCAAGACGTCTGAGTTAAATGCCCTGTGTATCACATGTGATGCACGGGACTGCCAAAGAGTTAATAAAACATCAATTTTGTTCATATATTCATTCAATTTTATAACGTTGTGTCCAATTTTTGGATGTAGAAAAAGCTACTTAGACTAACCGAAAAAAAGGGGGTTTGCGCAAACGAAAAAAATTGATTTAGGGGTACGTGTTAAAAAAAGTTTAAGAACTCCTAATCTATGACTGGAGGGATCTTTTGTAGAAAGCCCCCGCCAGAAAGCCCCGCAATCTGCAGCTTAAAACGTGGCGGGGGCTTTCTACAAAAGATCCCGCAAACAAAGTAGGTGAGAAAAACATCCCACCACATTTTAAGTACTGCAAATTGCGCTGGCGGGGGCTTCTACAAAAGATCCGACTGGGGTTCTTAAACTGGGGGCGTGAAAGGTTTTTCAAGGGGGTGCAAGCAACTGGGTGTAAATTTTTTAGTCTACACCTTCAATTTGGGACGAAATCAGAGATACGCTAATGGAAAGTGAAGACCTTTTTTTTGGTCTTCACCTTAATATATCATGAAAAGGCTAGGCTTTTGCTTTTGGTTTGTGTCGTCAAGGAGGTGGGCGAGGGGGCGCGAGTTTTCTTTGCAGGAAAAAGAGGGTGCGTCTCAAAAGTTTTAAGAACCACTGCTCTATGATATGTTAAACGTACATTTTGAAAATAACCTTTTTTAAACCAGTACCAATGCGATAACTATCAAAACTTCAAAAACAAAGCAACGCGATACAAAAAATTGAAGTTAATGCGAATACTACAATGCAATAGAAATAATATTGCCTAAAAATATAAAGCTGACATTCAAATGTTTTTTTAATTTGCCCTTATTCATAAAAGGTAGTTCAAAGAATTACAAATAACTAAATTTATTTTCAAAAAAAGTCGAACAGATCGCTAATGGCCTAATAACTGCAGAAACTTAACCAATGAGTAGAGGAACCAGTATAGAAAGCAGTTTTTTATTTATTTATCTGCTGAATAATAAATTTCGAACATTGATGACGTGGACGACTTCAAACGTTTCGGAACAGAAATTAGTTTATGTTTTCTACTAACAAATACGATGGAGTCGCACAATGCGGTCGTTAATTTATCGAATAGTTTACGCAGGTTGAACGTGATTTTTGCTCTTGTAGAGTTTTGCAAACCTTTGAAATATTTGTTTTAACAAAATTTCGAGCAATTCGTAGTTGACTTTTCAAGACGGTCGTCTGACAATTACGCAATATTTCGACACTTAAAAAAATTGCCCGCAGCAACTGATTCAAAAATCAGTGCAACTAAAACAATTAGATGGGTTTTGGCACGCTTTACAAGATTTTAATCCTTTCCCAGAACATATCTTTTATAAATAAACGAGATAGCTTTTCTTAAAAAGTTTTTTTCTGATTTTACTGTCAAGCAGAAACTCTTAATAAAATTTCGATTACCAACAGAAAATAGTGCTTTTGCACACCGTGAAATAAGAAATTAAAAGCTGGTCTACATTTGACATGTGTTCAATGTTTCTTTGTTTGTTTGTTTATTGAATTTTGGCCAGCGTTTCGCTGAGAGCAGCCAAGCCAGCAAACTTTAATAATAAACAAAGCAACAACCAATAACGCAAGATAGACCATTGACGAATTAGCCAAAAATAAACTGTAGAAAAAATAAAACCTTTTTGTAAGGTTCCACACAAACGTGAATTACTCAGGTTGTGGGGCGCACAACATGCGGATTACACCTTTACCGATTTTCAAAAAAGCAACGAAGAAATCCAGCTTGGCAAATTTCGCGCGCGAAAACTAAACTCAGTAAAGACTGCGATCAGCTATTTTGAAATTTTTTGTCATTTTTAGTCATTCTCGTCCCTTTCGATCTTGTTCTACCTTTCGAACGGAAACAATGATACAATTTTATGATGAAAATTTCAGTATCAAGCGTCGTAGAACGCCAGTCTCGGGTTCCGTTTGTTTGAAACACAAGTACGTTTCTTAAGACAATCATGCACTGACTTCAATAGGATGGCTAAACAGGATTTGGTAAATTAAGTATTTGATTTCCAATTTGTTGATTACAGATTTAATAGCTTTTCTATGTGAATATTCGTTTTAAAACTATTTTTGATTTGTGTCATGTATGAGAATACAGATTTATTTGGGCAAGGCTAAACTAAGGCAAGATGACGTTACACTAATGATTTTTTTTTATTTTTATATCCTTACATGCTCTGTTTTTTCAGCAGATAACATAAGCGATTCAGTATGTTTGCCTCTTGATGGATAATGTCTGAAAAACTGCCGTTGTTAAAGATTTTGACCATTTATTTTTCAAAAGTGTTTAAATACGGGTCTAATTTTCAAAAACAACAGCCATAGCGTTTAGTGTTATTCTGTTAAGGCAGTGCTTCTCAACCCTTGGGTTGCCGACAACTGTAGTTGTGTAAAAATTAAATCATTTTTGTGGTATTTCGATAAGGGTTTCACTGATTTAAAAATCCGAGACAGATTTAAAGTGAAGACCTTTTTTTAGAGATCACTGCTTTTTAGGGACGAAAATAGAGAAATTTGAAATAGAAGGTTAAATTGTCTTGTGTTGAGTTCACTTTTTATGCTTACAATAAAGTCTGTAAAAAAGATTGGGTCAGCAAATCTTTTCTCTCTGTTTCCTCTTAGCACTTGGGTGGGTCGCCATAAAAAAAAGTTAAGAAGCACGGTGTTAAGCAATGCATTTTTACAATTGTCTTAAAATTGAATAACAAATTAACAAACAAGATCGTAGATAATTTTACCTATTACACTTTATGGGCAACAAAATAAAAAAGCAACTCCCCACTTCATAGAATAAGCTATGCTCTGTTCTTCTGTTAGAAGGCATTTATAACTAGGTGTTCTATGTAAAATACGTTCTAGAATAGGGTGAAAAACTTTTTAAACACAATGTAAAAAGAAATTCACAAAAAGACGATAATGAAGAAGATAAGTATATGGAGTTTGGATGAGTTGAAATAAAAATCGTTAATATGTGGTACATGTGTCGGCAGATGAATTAACAAAAAAAAAGGAGAGCAATAACGACTCAGATACATGGTTGATCGAGAAAGTTCCAACAGCTGTCCAGCACACTTACAGCTGCTGCAAAATGACTTGAGATCTGGATCATTTTCGCACGTTCTAAATGCTACGGATTATTAAAGCCATTCTTACAGCAACAAAACCTTTTTTCGCTTACAGTAGTTCAATTATGATTTTTAATGCGTAGACAATGTGCTATTATTAAGAAATAAAACTGCTTCAGGGTTTTTGTGTGAAATAGTAGTAATGAAAATACATAGTCAGGTAAGCAAAAATTATAGCAGATTTGAAGTCAAAAGAATCAAAAATGGAAGTTTAAGGGCGGGAGTTTTGAATATTTGTAGTTAATCAATATGCCTGGAAAGTGCCCTAGTGATTAGGGATGTACCGATACCACATTTTAAGCCGATACCGATACTACTACCGATACCAGCATTTAGAGCCGATACCGATACTGCCGATACCACCGATACTTTTTTATCTATTGAGCACCATTAGTAAAAGCTTTTGTAAGTAACACCAAAGAATGTATTTACTAAATCTAGCTTGTTATTGGATTTTGAATTTTTTCCAGGTATATATCTATCGTTATCATTACAATATTATTACAAATCTTTAAAAAGAAATCATTAATTATGTTAGAAATCCAATCCAGTTCTAGGGGGCAACAAAAATTTTTTATATTTATACAACAAAAAAAATAAAAAATTTTTATATTTATTTTGTGCTTAAAAAGTATCGGCAGGTATCGGCTATATTTACCGATACCGATACTACTAGCCGATACCACAAAAATAGGCCGATACCACCGATACCGATACTAAAGTATCGGTACATCCCTACTAGTGATAAAGAAAAAGCTCGTATTCTTGCATGGAGGCAGGAAAAGGTGACGATAACAGTCATATGTGAGTGGAGTGGAAGAGGGAAAGCAACGATCACGAGGCTCTTGGCAGCAGCCAAAGAGCTTCCAAATGGCACTGTTCCCAAGCATAAGTTTGGTGGAGGAAGGAGAAGACATCTTAACTGACTGACACCATCATGAAATGAGAACTCCAAAAGAACTCTTGTTTGACAGCCTTGGAGCAGCAAAATCTCTACTCAGAGCTGCTGCAACAAGTAAAAATCCGAACAGTCCAGCATTGCCTTCAGAAAGATTTGGATCTTCCTTGTCGTAAAGTAGCCAAAAAGCCTCTGATTAATAAGAGAATGAAAAAACAGCATATTGTTTTTGCAAAGAAACATGCACATTGAACAACTGAACAGTGGAGGAAAGTGATATTTTCCCATGAGAGGAATTTCCACGTCTTTAAGATGGGTCTGTCACTGTGTGGCATCCAAGATCATCTGATCGCTTTGACCCTCGATATACAGTGCCAACTGTTAAACATTTGCATTCAGTAATGGTATGGGAATGTTTTTCAGGAGAGAAAGGAAGGGAAAGTCTGTACTTTCTCCCAAAGAACAAAAAAATGAATGCCGATCTCTATCTGCAAGTCTTGAAAGACCACATGCTCAACTTTTACAACATTCATGGCTCTGAGGTGTTTACGCACGACAGTGCACCCTGCACAAGACCAGGAAGGTGACAAGATACCTTGAACAAAAACAAATACATATTCTTGAATGGCCTGGAAACAGCCCATTGAAAACTGCTGGCACAAGATAAAAAAAACTATGTCAGAAAAGAAAACAAACCTTGGAGCACTAAAGAGCTGAAAAAAGCGTGGTGCCAGGAGATGACAACAGAATATTTCAGAAATTTGAATGATTCTATGCCCAAGCATTTGCAAATGCTAATCGAAAATAAGGGCAACATGACTAAGTATTAAAGTATGTGGTTATGGTTTTAATAAAAGCAAGAATACAAACAAATTTTGTTTTTTTTTAAAAAAACTAGGTAAGTCTCAAGTTATTTTGCAGCAGCTGTAGATAAACTTTCAAAATTATACAAATATAGCCAAGTTTATAAATTAGTACTGATTTTCGCATACAAATTAAAAGTTGGAGTATAAAGACATATGAAAAAACCGTTACAAATTTTTAATTTTTTGTGTAACCAACAAATCTGCAAGGTGCTGGTTATAAATAAACATTTTTAGTTTTTCTAAACATTTAATAAATAAGCACGAACTAGTACTTCAAAATATTTTAGCTTCTAGAATAGACAATATATGTTGTTTCTAATTAAAATTAATGTAAGTAAAAATATTTGTAACTGACCCACAACAGCAAAAGCGATACATAACTGCTTCAACTGATACGCTCATTTTCAGTCAAACTTTTTTTATGCGATATAAATAAGTTCATCCATCGACATCAAAAAGATCAAAAGCACCTGACCAATCTGAGGCGGTAAAATGAGCGATTACAATCTCACCATAATTTTTTGATTTTTATCTGTTATGATTTAAATTTTTTCTAACAAAACCAACCGAACGATCTTTCGAAGACGAAATCTAAATGACTATACAAATAAAACATTTAAATTTACTGTTTAAGGGTCGGAAAGCAGTTTTATGGACTTTCATGGCGACAAAACCTTATTAACAATAACAATGACGTTATTCAATTTCATCACAAAGTAACTTTCTCAAAACCGAAGAAAAGCGACCAAAACAAACCTAACTGGGAAATGAAAATGTTTGAATATGAAATTAAAACGAGCTTTCAGAGAATCTGATAACATACGTTTCACCATAAGTGTTTCGGCGCAGCGTAAACAGAAACATTTTGGAATCAGGTGACGCCGCGCTTTTAAGATTTTCTCCATATCGCAACATTGAAGCGATTGAAATAACCATTACAGCGTCATAATCGTGGTTCGATATCAGAACGGTTATTTTAAAAAGAACAATCTTTGTACACATGATGAAGATCGAAAAATAGGAAAAAAAGAAAGTGGAAATGTGTTTTTAACTTTTTAAACTTTGATTTTTGTGCCAATTAATTAACAAATTTTATTAATTTACATTGTTGGGAATACAAAATTAATTAATCTGACTAAAAAAATAACATAATTTATTTCATACCAAAACAAACATTCTATAAGTTGGGACTTATACAAATTTAACAAATAATTTGCTTAGCAATTTCAAAAAATTATTTATGTAAAAAATTGAAATCACTTTACATAGTGCTGTAGCCTAAATGGAAAGAAATTTTATGCAGCAGCTGATGCACAAAACATCGACAATCTTTGGAGTAATTTGGTAACAACCAGTTACAGCGTACAGCCGTGCACTTTGCACATTTACCATGCAACAACCATAAAATTAGTTTCTAGTGTGCATTTAGGTATTTAAAGGGCTATTGAAATGATATCTGCTATTGTTAAAAAATAACATATACGCATTTTAATGACAAGTCGATTTTACAAGAGGTAAGCCAACTTATACAAGGAAAGCAAAATTAATAGACCGTGCGAAATTTTTGGGTCGAGAACACGCTCGCGATTTGTAATCGCACGCGACTAGTCTCCACCTAGATTTTGAACCATAACGATCACAAATAAGTTTGTTAACCAATGCCGAATTTACTAAATTTGCAAACTTACAGGAATTAAATTAGGACGACCGAATGAACATAACATACACAACATATGGATGATTCTTTAACGGGCAATGGCTTCATGTGTTTTTCTGAATAGAAGAATAGCGTAATAAAACTAGAAGAAATCGTTATGTAATTATTACGACTAAATCCGGAACATATCAAGCTATAGCTGTGTGCTTGATCTTTTGCTAGGTAAAAAAAAAGATTAACTTAATGAACCATTAGATTCATTTGCAAATAAAAAAGTAAATTTTGGAATTAAACCTGAAAATTTTTATTGTCTTTAAAGTTTAAATTAAATAGTTTCTATGCGCTATCGTATGTCAAAACCACTATATAGCCAAACTTGTCATTCTTTTGCCCCTTCGCAATCACAAGCACCTTGAACGCGGGTTGCACTTGACATGCTATCGTATGTCAAAACCACTATATAGCCAAACTTGTCGTTCTTTTGCCCCTTCGCAATCACAAGCACCTTGAACGCGGGTTGCACTTGCAATCTAGCCACAACTTCAAGCAAGCAGTTCGAGTGGTTATTGCGGGACATTACTTAAACGGATAAAGCACAACATTCCAAAGAACAGCCCGCCCAAAAAAAACAGTCTTTACTAAATTTTGACCAATTACCTTAACAATACAATAAGACCCTTAACAACAATACTGGATTTGCTACTGAGCTGGTATTGACACAGCCAAAATATTTCCCTCCTCGAACCAATTAAATATTAATTCTCGAAGTAAGAGATTTTTTTGTTTATGCTTTTTTATTAAAATATATGAAGATTGAAATAATTGTCGAAATCAAGCAAACTGCTATACTTCTGACAACAGATAGATACAAAAGTCTCAAAAGCAAAAAGTTAAGCTAAACCAAGATAAAATTCTCGAATCGAATGCGCTCTTGCACCACACACTATATTGTGTGAATCATTATTATAACAGACAGAATTAGCAGTGATCGGTAAAATTTGTCTGCTACTTGTTCCGCTGCAATTAAGACATCGGTGTAATTATGTAGCACCACCCAGCGGAAAAGGTCGCCAGCTTTAAAGCACCGTTGGGGGTCGTAAAGACGAACACGTACTTTTAATGAGTTTCCGATACCAGATTGTGTTCATGCCAAAATACTTCGAAACAGTCAGAAGTTTTTGCGTGATTAACGCGTTGACTTTGGCAGACACTACTTCTGCATGACTTTCTTCAATAAGAGCTGGAATCTTAATCGACAAACATCAACAGCCTCATTACTCGACAAATTTAATTATAAATATGACAGGGCTCTGTTCATGTATCGACATGCGCATTTAAAGCAATATTTCAAAAAGTCTTAAATATTGTTATCGTACACAAGTGCGCCGCAACTTTTTGATTCAACTAATGTCAGAACAAAATCAACAATTTAAATATGATTAATGTTAACACTGTTACTAGGGATAATACTTAATTTAAAATTCATAAGTTCTTCTGGTATAGAGGTCAGTTCAACTTCAATAAATACAATAAAAGGCGTGTGTACAAGTTTTGCTTTAAGAAATACATATACACGCCTTTTATTGTATACATGTACATATACACGCCTTTTATTGTATTTATTGAAGTTGAACTGACCTCTAATTTATACCAGAAGAACTTATGAATTTTATATTTAAATATAATCAAATAAAAAAGGTTAAATAAGTTTTCAATTTCTTCTATGGCTGCTCCAAGTAATTGCAAAGAAATAATTGGGGCAAAAATTTAAGCAGCTAAATTAACAAAAAATCAAAATAGTCAATGTTTAAAACTAAATGAAATTTAAATCCACAGCCAGCTTTTCAAAATATTGCGTTAAATTCTTATTGAAATAGTTTGTTAAGTTTCATTCCCAGCATTAGCGCAAAGCGAATACGAATTCTATTAAACTGTATACTCTGTTTATTGATATACCAAAATCATAACCAAAATAGATTATAACGTTAAAAATAACTACAAAGTTGTTTTTTGCAGTTTTTCGTTTATTAAACGAGTTTGCTTAAGGTAAAGTCAACAACGTTTGTTGTAGTGGTAACCCGGCTCATGTATTAGAAATAGGAGCTCTCATGCCTCAAAACGACTCAAGGAAATCATTTTCAACAATCCCGGGAGAGTATCAGGTTGAAATGTGAATTAGTCTGACAGAAACACCACTCTCAAGTCTTAATTACTTGAGCGAGGTGAAAATGCCCATACCCATGACTCTAAAGACTCATTTCCACTACGAGCGTGGAATGGAGTATTCTGTTTCTTTTACTGGATTTTTTGCTTCGCTTAATGTTTAAGCACAAAAAGAAATAAAAAAATTAATAAAACAAAGAATACTCCATTACATGCTCGTAGTGCGAACAGGCTATAAAAGATATGTAGAGCTATCTTTAGCAAAATTTCGTAGACTTAGAATGAGCGACAAGTAGATTGTTATTTCGGTTTGTATAAAAACGCAGGATCCACCCATCACCATGGATAGTAATGCAATCATTAGTGAGACTTTTATAGAAAGGCAGTCAGAGACATAAACCAATATCAGACAAAAACATTGCATTTCTTCACCATAAATATCAACGGTACAACATCAAGTTAATGAACTCGTAGCATCATATCCGGAACGTAGTTCGGTGGTTATAAGCGCCGTTTTTATAACGACCACCGCCATCGAGACAGTATCGATTTAACGTTTATCTGGTCGTGTTGTCCAGCCTCTGGGAAAGACATTTAACTCCGCCTAACAATAAAAACGAACAAAAACTTTAATCAAACAGCAAATATCTTGGCATTTACAAAAGCAAGCTGAAATAAGTGCTGACGTTAGTCCAGAGAATAAATGGTCGAGACGATACACAATGCTGTCAACCTCAATTTTATGACAACGTTCTTTATCGATTTTTTATGTAAATAATGATGAGATCGATCACAGGAAATTCTTCAATAAGCCAACTTCGGCAAACAAAAGATTATTACATTTTGCCACTATATATAATTTTATTTTAGTGTACAATGCAGCGCAGTTAACTTATGCAACAAAAAAAATTGAAAACAAAATTGTAATTTTGACAAATACAATCTAGTAGTAAGCAAAACGAAACTAGAATAATTTTCAATCACTTCGTACTTCAACATTGCCTTACCCCATAAACCAATCCATCCTCTTCATGGGATTCGAAGTAAACTTTCTAAAAAACACACATATAAAATGTATCAAGTAGTAAATAGTAACACTTATAAAAATACCAATGCAGTATATTATCTAAATCGAACACTTTTAAGCAAAACTAAGTTAACTAATTTTTCATTACCTTACATATTGGCGCGACAACAATTTAGAAGTTTTAGTATTTTTAATTTTAGTCTCAAGTAAATTTATTTCAGCTACACTTTTTTAAGACATAACAAATTATTATAGTGACCTTAAAAAGAAAAAAAACATCAAAAATGATAGAAGTATTTCTTGCATTTAAACAAAAATTTTTTTGAGATTTTGATCGTGTTTTGACTGCTAAATGATCATCACATATTAATATCAGTTAGGTAATGCTTTTGAAATAAATATTCTTGCTGGAACTTATTGCATCGTCAAGTAATTTTTTTATCTGTTTAATATCAAAAAATACAGTAGGCGCCGCTTTATAAGCCCACGGTTAATAAGCCCAGCCGCTTATAAAGCCCAATTCAGCCCGGTCCCGATTTACTTCATTTGTTCCTGTAGTAAAATACTCCGCTTTATAAGCCCAAAACTCCGTTTAATAAGCCCATTTTCAGAGCGATTTCGCATAATATGAGCGCGACCACATGGGGCATGATGGTTTTAGTACAATATACTGTACTGTATTTCCTGTTAAATGCAGCCAAGCAACGTATTGTTTCTTCACACCCTCGATCTGGGAGGAGACAGAACTCATGCAAGAAATTGTTGCAAACGGTTCTGCTAGCGGTCCTGAGGTTGCGGAGCTTGAAGAAGCCGAAAACGATGAAGCTGCAGCAGAAGAACCAACACCATCCACTGCAGAGATGAGGTCCATCCTGCACCATTTGTAAATTGGGCTGGAACATAGGGGCTTCGAACAAATGCAGACATTTGAGGCATTTGACGCCAATGTTCGGAGTCTACTTCGCCAGACTCCGCTGAAGCAAATGACGCTGGATGCGTTTTTGTAAATGTGTTACTGTAACTAGATTAACTGCTTAGCTAATAAATTTTTAATAAAGTTGTTACATACACTGTACAACAATAAACTTGCTTGTTGTGCGCAGGTACAGTATTGTGCTCAGTCATTTATATGTTCTAGAATGACAAAAAAAGGACAATCCGCTTTATAAGCCCAGCCGCTTAATAAGCCCAAAAAGGTCCGGTCCCGAGGTGGGCTTATAAAGTGGCGCCTACTGTACTTGATTTTTTGGTTTATAGATTTAAATTAGATTTAATTAAAATTGAATCTTTGAAATGGTGTTAACTACAGCAGGGCTTCTCAAACTTTTTTGTTCTGCGACCCCATTTTTAAAAATAAATTTTTGTGTGACCCCAATATGTGTAAGCTAATTTTAAGTTAATTTTTTCTTATGGAAAACCACGCATGTGCATGAAAAACCATGTATTAACAATGATAAATGGAAATAGTAACCTAAAGCGAATTAACAAAATGGAAAAAAACCAGGTGTTCTCTAAAAAAAAGGTCTTCCCTCTGATTCAGGCTTAATTTGTCGATTAAATATCTTAAATGCTTACAAAGGACGCAACAATGGTGTAATGACACTTTATTATTTCTAGTTTTTGATTATCAATAAATATTATTGTAAAAAAGCCAATTCAAAAGCACAAAAAGCTAATTTGTTTGGTGACCCCATTTGGGGTTGCAACGCACAGTTTGAGAAGCCCTGAACTACAGTAATCTAAAAAAAATTTAGAAAAGTTAATTCTACAATACGTAATAAAATATAATAAAATATTAAAGACAATAATTAATTTGGACCTTAAATTTGTGTAATGAAATAACTTATTCAAAAAGTTTGCTTTTATATGTCATAAATCCAAAGATATTTAGTTTACTTTTGAGGGTACTAATGCACCTTATAATGGCTTGATAACAACTTTGAAAAATAGGTAACAAAAGGACAAAAAGTACAATCTAAACTGTGATTTGATGAAAAGACAACCAGGACCTTGTTTCTGGACCAAAAAAAAAACAACAAAAAACAAATGGTTGCCAAGTCTGTCCTTTATTAAATAATTACAAATAATAAAAATTAGTATCATAAAAATTATGTTGGAAGTGTGGTTAAATGCTGTTTTAATGACAACCACAATTGACATTGGTCTCAGTTCAACTACTCTACTCTTGTCACTCTATTTACTTTCAGACATTTTACAGCACTTTCTTTTTTTTCGGTGGTCTCAGAAAGGAGCTAGAAACAACATTTAGATTATTATAAAAAACTGTTCAATAGGACAGCAATAACTGGAAATCTCTAGTATCAGGTCATGGTAATTGCTTGAAAGTTGCTCAAGTTTAATGGTCCCAATACGGTTTGGAGATTCAGCATGATAAAAAATAGTTAAAAATATAAATGATTGGTATATAAATAATTTTAAACTTACAAAGGTGTCACAAAATAATCTGAAATAGATACGACAAACAAAAGCAGAAAAGTTTTTGTCAACAGCATAAGGTTTATAGCATCATTATCATCATCATCTCTATTTGTTCTCCTGACTTGCAGGACAACATCAAAGGCGTTAAATTAATTCATTCATCAAGCAATTACCTTGACCTACTTTTGTAGATGCCAAGTAGGGTTATCAATTATTTTTTGGTTTTATGTTTGATGATATGACTGAAATATAGAAATGCTTTCCAATACTGACAAGATAAGTGGCGTAGTGTCCTTTCTAAAAACATAACAAAATGATAAGACAAGAGTTAAAAAAATTATGTGAAAATTGAGTTTGTCATAAATAAGGTGTTTTGAATATTAGGCCATATTGGTGACCAATTCTATTTCTGGCAAGTAAACAAAGCCTTAATGCATAACCAAACTTTTTTTGTCATTATATCAATGTTTTGTTGTTCCACACTTAAAAGCAAAGTTTGACAAATATACTTTTTTTAAGTAGTTATGCAACACTAAATTAGAGTTGCAAAACCTATGTATCAACATGTCATATTGATTGTTTATCCTCCTGACTTGTAGAACAATGTCAAAGGCATTAATCTTAGAGAAACCATCAAGTAATTACTCCAATCCGCTATAAGAAATGCCAAGGTATTGCTGTACCATTCATAAGTTTCTTACTTGATTTTTTAGTTTTTTACAACTATAACTGCAATTTAAAGCTGCTTGCTAAGACCACCAATATTCTTCCAGGCTACGTGTTTCCGTGCCCAGGACAAGTGCCAGGCCTGTTGGATGGGCTTACCCTGAGTAGCTCGGGTTAAACTCAACCACTTGAGAACTGGTGTTGGGCGATTCCATTTATCCATGCACAAATGTGGTCTCGCTCCTTCACTGAATTGCAAGTGTGGCGCCACTGAACAAACCGCAGACCACGTTCTAATAGCGTGCCCCATACATCAGACACCACATGGAGCATGAGTACTGACGGTTTTGGATGACAAAACTCAATGCTGGCTTAACAACATCACTGCCAGCATCTGATCCAAGCATTACAGCAGCCTGGGGTAGTAAAAGGATAAACCCCCGGCCCCAGTCCTGTTTGTGCCTGGAGTGGATGCTCTTCCAAACGACGAGGACAACCACCAAGCAGAAAAAGTGCCATAGAATGCTTTTTTCAAGGAAACAATAGAGTGATGAGAGTAAAAGTATAATTAAAATTAAGTTGATTGTGGCCACTATAAATATGACACATCAAATTCTTTAGCTTTAAATTAACAGAAATTTTTAACAACATTGAAAGACATAATGCCATAATGTTTTGGTTATATTACTATCTTATTTTTTTAGAAGGTGAGGCACTATCACCAAAGACTTTTTATCTCTGGTCTACTCAACTGCTGAGTACTGCACCCCATTCTGGTGTCACAGTCAGAGGCACAACCAGGGGGCTGATTTGGAGGTCATGTCAGCCCCCTTTTCACATGATGTCAGTCCCCTTTGCACGCTGATATGTAACAAGATAAAACTTTAGTGCTAATAAGTGATGTTTTGTGCCAATTTAACTATAGTGACTGGTTCCCATTTTTCTCACCTCGAAGAATCAAGATGAGCGTGTTTTCACTATGCTCCTTTAGTGTTTTTTTCGAATGTTGTTCAAATTTTTAGCAAACTATCAAAAAATTTTAAGCAATTTCGGCAAGATGTCAAAAATTTTAATAGTTTGCTCTAAAGCTTGATCTTTAGTTGTTTGCTGTGTTTAGTAACTACAACATTGAACAAAAATTTCAAGTGATGCTTTAACTATACACTAAACATTGTTCACTCCATATTTGACTTCCCATTCGAAACATACCGAATGATTTCTTAATTGCCAAAACGATGGCGAAAAACGTTATTTACATTTTACCGCATATAAAAAGAAACTCAAAACCTTGAAGCTTTTGTCAAATTTGCTGCTTGTGTGCAATGTTGATATGGCACTAGATGCCTTTGTTGAGGCCTGGGCAACAGCCATTAATTAAAATTTTTTACCTATGAAATATCTAGTTATTTTAGCTTTTATTATGACATCATACTCATCTTTGGTGACATAGTTTGTTTTGAGAAAATTATCCAGGATATTGTAGTTTTGTCTTAGCTTAATTGCATTATTTAATAAAGTAGAAAAACGCTCATACAAGTCAAATTTTACTAACGCAAATTATTAATTGTGATTTAACAGTTTATCTTACACTTTAAGATAGTCTTGAACTTAGAAACTTTTAGTACTGTGTTTTTTCTGTGGTAACAATTTTTATGATGTAATATTTGTATCGTTTACTTTATATTATCCAAACTTGAAGTTATATCTATACAAACAAAATTTTTGGGCAACTTAAAATTGCGTTTCTGTAAAATTTTAGGCAGCCCACAATTCTTTGGTGTTGTTCCCGTCTAGACTCGTTTTGTGAAATAAAATAGCAGAGAAAGCTAATGCAAAAACAAAACTTAAGTTTTTAGTTACCTTTTTAAAACAATGCTTGAATGATTGGCAAGCACTGCTTGGCTTTTAGATATTGAGCCTAGGACTTGTTTCCACTACGAGCGTAAAATGAAGCATTATTTGTGTGTTTTATTAATTTTTTCGTTCCGTGCTTAAATCTAAGTGAAGCAAAAAGAATCGATAAAACAAACAAAGAATGCTCCTTTTCACGCTTGTAGCGGAAACAAGCCCTTAAAGCTGTAGAAATAATGCCACCAATGAGACACATGACGCCATCATGCAAGGTTGAAAAACGCAATGACGGAAAGCATAACTTGCAGAGCTGACCAAACTAAGCAGTTGTTAAGAAAAAGTCAAGGGGAGTGCAGGGGGGCAAAGCCCTGCCGCACTTAAAAAGATGTTGGAATTGTGTCATCTCCCTTTTTTGATGCTGGTTGCACCCCTGGTAGCAGTACACACACTCAGGGGCGGATTAGCAAATTGAACTGACCCAAGAATTTAAAAATAAAAACGGTCCACTTTTTCCTTTCAATTTTGAATGAAAAAAATATTAGCCTAGAATGTTTAATTTACGAACTATCTAGTGTTATTATTAACTGAGCTATTAAAAAATATTGTGTATGCTACCAACAATATCTTAGGTAAAACTAAACATTGCATCTATTTATATGAAGAATGCTTTGATTTGTAACTCATATCATGGTCAATATTACTTGATAATTACTTAATATTATAATAAAACTCATACGAATTATTGATACTTGATAACTCATACCACTTGTGTAACAGAAAGAGTAAGGATTACTTGTATGCCTGATACAGAAGGGGATAACTCTTACAGTACATTCTAAATCTCTGAATTGCAGTATAACGCCCTCCAGCATCATCAGGTTGAAAATATACATTTTTGCTAATGAATTTGGTTGTTTCTGGTTGATGAGGGTGAAATTTGAAATATTTTCTTAGTTTTTCTTGCTTAGGTTTTACAAACCAAGAGTGGTTTGAGGTTTCTGATACCAACGCAGCAGTATTTACAGATTGATGTTGAATAGTTTTTTGATACTGATGTCGGGGCAACAGTTATTGATACTGATGGCAAGGCAGTAGTTTCTAATACTGATGGTGGTGCAATAGTTTTAAAACTAGAAGAATCTTGACTGCCTAATATTAGTCCAGTATCAATACTAAAATTTGCAGACTGATCTTTATCTAATTCATGCATGGCAAAATTTACTGACTTTGTTTGACTTCTTACAGGGGAGCTCACTTTTGCAAATACTTCCTGAATATTCATGCACTTAGCAGCTATATCATGCAGTTTCTTTCTGTTTTTCTCATGTTCTTTCTCAGCACCACCTTTTCTCTTCTTTTCTTTTTCCATTTTTCAAGACTTACTAACCCTAATTTAAGTTTTTTACTTTATACTGTAGCCTACTTTATTTTCCTTACATTTAACCTGGACAACAATATGCACATATGCAGTATTATTGAGATTTGTGCTGTCGATGTTTTGTTTATGTCACATCTAAGTATTTTTATTGTAACCTAGCCTTAGTTTATATTTTATAGTAACAGGTTCCACACAGTTTGTCAGTAGAAATAGGTCATGAGCTGAAATAGGTTAGAAACTACTGATTTAAGAGAACAAATTTCTGATTTTGTTAAACCTAGGCCACTGTATAAGCACTATACAGGGAAACACAGAATCATTTATTAGTTATCATGTCGATAGTGATGTTGCAATGCTAATTGTCACAAACCAAACCTATAAACACAAATTTCTCTTGTAGTAGAGAAATATAGGTGGCAGTGAAGCCTATAACTTTAACTGACTAATTCAGTTATATCATTCTTTAGTAGGACATAGTTTCAACTATTGTTTTCCAAAATAAACTTTTCCTTTATAATTATTCATAATATAAAAAAGTTATTATTCATAATATAAAAAAGTTACAAGTGACTACAAATGCACTGGAGGACTACAAAAGTGACTACAAAAGACTACAAGAAAAATTCCTGAACTCCCAGTGGGCTAATCCGCTTCTGCTCACACTCATCTCATAAACAATGTCCTGAATGACACCTTGTACATAATCACTGGATGCCTCATCCCACTCTAACAGACCACTTACCCATACTTTCAGGCATTAAGCCAGTTGAGCTTTACTGACTAGGAGTGACACTTCCTTGGCTTACCATTGATCTCTGGACTCTGACCATATGTTGTATTTGTCTTTTAAGTGGATCCTCAGATGCTCACAAAGAGAGACTAAGATCCAGATGCCCAGTTGTGCCACTTAAGTGGAATTTATTAATATAACCTTGCCAGACTAGGCATCCACATTTCTCAGTGGACAATTCATAGATGGAACATGGAGTACTGTGAGAGAACATCCAGGCTCCATGCTTTCCTACACAGGATAAATGCCAGGCCTGTTAGATTGAGCTTGCCCTGAAGAGCTTAGGTTAAGTTCAATTGCCTACAGACTGGTGTTGGGCAATTCCACTCATTCATGTACAAATGGGGTCTTGCTCCCTCACCAAATTGGTGCCCTTGAGCAAACTGCAGACCACATCTTAATAGTGCACCCCATACATCAAGCACCACATGGAGCACAAGGTTGGACAGTTTTGGATATATAAACCTGATGCTTGCTCAACACCATCACTGCCAGCATCTCATCCAGGAAGTACAGCTACCCAGAGTGGACTGTTGATTGCAGCTGTTATTCAACCTTATCAATATTTGCTGGAAGGGGTGGAGTATAAACTTTGTCTTTAACATACCCCCGCAAGAATAAGTCACACACAGTGAGGTCTGGGGATCTGGCAGGCCAATCAACATCTGTCAAGGTCAACCAATGCAGTGAACCACGACATGCTGAGGCACATTTGAGATGAATTCTCATATTAGTTTGATGTCATGTGTACTGCTGGTGGTGGCCACATTGAGCATTTGTAAAACATGAAATAAAACTTGAAGGTAGGTACAACACATGTTTGAGCTACAGTTTTTTATTGGTTTTTGTTTTTGACATATTATATGATAATTTTTGGCATATTCTTTTTGAAACAACCAGCATATTACTCATTAAATGATTTAAATAAATTGTTATTAAAAAAGAAAAAAGATAAAAATTTACAAATTTTTATTGTTATTGTAGCAATATATTGGCAAATATGTTTGGTAATCCTGTACTTTAGCATGGTAAAGAAATTCACAAATGCTTTTCGTTCTAAGCAATAATAATCACAGGAGGGATCCGGATCCAGGTAGTTTACCAGGGTTAGTGAAAAAAATGGAATTACCCGATTTTTGATAGTAAAACTTATCCGGATCCCCCCTGTGGTTACTATTGCTTAGAATAAAAAGCATTCATAAATTTATTTACCACACTAAAGGGGTTCCTTTAAAATGTACAGGTTGGCATGGTTGACGTGGTTGGTGCAGTCAGCAACGGGGGGCTAGGTTGGCGTGGTTGACTGGGTTAGTTGAAAAAAATATTTATTTATTGTTGAAACTGGTTGTATTTGTAACGCAAATAGCTATACTTAATCATTCAGTTTTGAGAAGTTGGCTAGTTTGGCTATATTGTAGATTGTAGAAGATGTTAAAATTTTGTTGAAACCGACTGTATTTGTAATGTAAATAGATATGAAAAGCATAATCATTTAGCAAGGTTTGCCTGGACGAAGTTGTTGAGGTTGACATGCTTTGACATGTGAGGACTGGGCTATGTTGGTTAGATTAACTAGTTCAGCACACTGTACTAAGTTAATAAGTTTTTTCAAAAGTGAAAAATTCATTATTTCTTGTTCGTACATTAATTTAGATTAGGTCTACAAATACAGTTGGGTCAACAGAATTTAAACATTCCAAATTAACCTTTCCAATCTAACCGACCATGTTGACTACATTGACCAGTGACCACGCCGACCTGTATGTTTTAAAGATACCACGCTAAAGTACAGGATTACCATATGTTTTTCACAATTTTTACAAAATCAAAAAATTATTGACTTACTTGAGCAGTACTTGAAAAACAAATTGTATTCTTCAAATACTGATATAATTGTAAAATAAATAGAAACAAGAAACTAAATAATTAAAAACAGAACCTGCAATAGATCAACCAATAACAAAATAGAATTTTTTGAAATCTTGTTAAAAACTTTTATTTTAATTAAAACTCAAAAAAAAATTGCAACAAATCAAGAATAAAAAACAATTTAACATTATATCAGCAACAGAACAAACTTTGGGTCTCTTCAAAAAGTGACCATAAGCAATTTTTTTCAGTGAAACTAACCCAGTTCCCTTTTCAGCACTTGGATAAAATAAAGAAGAAACCAAGAGAAAAAGAATCTTTCAAGAAGCAATAGTAACTGCAGGGGGAATCCGGGTTAATTTCACAAACAAAAATCGCTTGTGGTGACTTCTTGAAGAGACCCAGAACTTTCAGGTCTCATTCACTGTTTGCCATCCACACTAGCCTTGCACACTTTGACGATTTTCCAAAATTTTTAAAATATTGAATGCCAAACAATAAATGAGATCCAAACTTTCTATAAAACAAAAAATTTCAACTTTTATTTGAATCCACTTAAGAAGTTGATTTAGCATTTTTTAAATAAATTTTGAATACTTTTTATAAGTTGGCAGCATGGTCGAGTATAACACCACTGCCAGCATCTGATTCAGGCAGTGCAGCAGTCTGGGGTAGTAAAAGGATAAACCTTTGGCCCCAGTCCTGCTTGTGTCTGACCTGGAATGGATGCCCTTCAAACGATGACAACGACAACAACAACGAGCTGGTAAGTGGTTAAAGTGCCATGCTCATAACAACATGATCTCGGTTCAAAACCTACTCACACTATTCTGTTGTGTCCTTGGGAAAGACACTTTACAGCATTTTCCCCTGCTTGGTGATCTTGGCAAGCAGTTCTAAATTTCAATCATATCTCTATTAAATTACAAGTGGACAGCAATATCTTGGCATCGCCAAAAGCAGGTCGGGGTAATTGCCTACCCTATGTATTAGTGCCTCTGTCACTTTCCTACAAGTCAGGAGGACAAATACAGAGATAAAAATAAAAAATAAAAATAAATGTGCCATGCAACTGTATAATATGGTATATACCAGTACCCGAAATGCTACAACTTATTTTTGAAAATAATTACAGTTTGATATTAACAACAAAGATTAGCATGAGTAAATATACTAACTCTTCGTTATATCATTTTGGATCATTGAAAATGAAAGTAAGCGAGTAAAATGTTAAATAAGATTTGTTAAAACCATTAAATAACTTGAATACTTCAAACACTGTTTTCCAATAAACTTTTTTTTGAAATATTTGCTGTTTTTCAATCTTATTGTTACGCTTTTATCTATTTCTTTTACAATAATTTCAATTGAGCACCAAAAACTACCGGTACATGAATTTTGGAATGTAATAGACTTTTAACAATCGGTTAGAATTTCTTCGTAAAAAAAATTAAAAAGTTTTTAAAGTTTAAAGTACAAGGAAATTGGGGAAAACAAATTTATTACTGTCTCACTTCAGAAAAGATAACAAAAAAATATTTTATAGACAAATGTATTTGGAATACTAGTTTTAATTTACTTAATTGTTGATTTTTTGCAAACCCATATCGATTTCGGTCACAATCGGACACCATCGGAAACTATTCGTATTACACAGGCTACAGGAGATGAAAGAATTAAAGAATATATGGGAAAGAATTAACTGCTTTTTTCGCGTTCAATTTTGCAATTCAATAGTGAAAGGAACTGAAACTAGCTCAAAGTCATAAATTAATCCAATGGTTAAATTGTTATTGCTTTAAACTTATTGAGAAACAAATGAAATCGGCGCGAGAGCCAGATTCACAGACGTCTGTTCAAGTGTTTATCTTTATCAAAATAAAAAAAATTGTTTTTGATTGATTTGGCAAGTTGGCGACCTTGATATTTAAGTTTAAACAAAATGTCATGGTTTGGTAGGCCCTATGAGATGAAGTAATTATTCGATTTCAAATTTTTAATTATTTATGCACTTACGCAATGGAGACAGCAGAAATGACTATACGGTATACAGTGTTCAACTTTCACTGCCAGTAGCAACTACGTTAAAAAGTCCACCTCTGGTGAAATTATGTTTTTTAAGTTTACAAAATTTCAGCAAAGTTTAATTTTAAAAATATTACGGCTATACCACGTCAGGTTGTTTTATTGAAATAAAGGAACTTTGATTAGTAAACTTTGTCTTGTTTACTGCTAATATCCCACAGTCTAAAATAGGGCTTCTCAAACTGTGGGTCGCGACCCTAAATGAGGTCCCGTAAAAAAATTTAGGGTTCGCGTAATAAATTGGCTTTTTGTGTTTTGCGCTGCGAAACTTTAAAAAAAATTAGTCTTGCGATGTCCGTAGGGTTGCCAACTTTGTGTTTAACCATTCCGGGACACCTTAATGCTTAGAATTTGAAAACTGATGCAACAAAAGCTTACGACACACAAATGACATCAAAAGCAACAGTGCGTGCTGCGCGTAATAGAGTGATAATCGAGCAGCGTTATTAACCAACTCCCAGCCTCTAAATAATTTTATCATAATCAAAGAAACGTGTGAAATAGTGAATCTTTGAAGCATAAATGCAAAAACACTAAAACAGAAAAAATGTACTCCATTTGTTCTAACTCTAACAAAAAACAAGGGGCGGTATACCGCTCAACTTTTGTTGCACTTAACGCAATGCGTTAACTTTGTTTGTTATTATCTCTATGATGCGTTGAGCGCGACAAAAAAATTGAGCAGTATGCCGCCCAAGAAGTTGTAAGAACTCTAACAAAAAATCAGTCCTGGCATTTAAATTTGTATTTTTTTTGTGATTTCGCCGCTTTAAGAAGATCTTTGTCTTTGCTGATGAAGTCATAAAACTCATTGCATGACATATGAAAGTTCATTTTCATCATCAGTTCAGCTTTGACGAGGTTAAAGTTTAGTTTGTTTCTACTGTTGGTCCAAAGCGCATTCATAATACTGAACACTCTTTCACAATTCGCGTTTGACACTGGAATTGACAGGACAAATGACACAAGACGTAACAGTTGTGTATCGTCTGGCTGCTGAGTGGCAAAGAACTTCACCCATCTGCTTGAAACGTCACCAGTTAATCGTGAAAGTTCACTACGAACCTTTCTCAGCGCACACAGTTCTTCATACAATTTATCGCAGTCGATACTTATGCCCACGCGTTCAACAAGTGATAACAAGCTTGACCATTCAATGTCATTATCAAGAGCAAGTGGAGCTATGTCCTTAAAAAACGAATGCTCATAATCATACCATTTATGTAAGTATGACAAACTGCGTTGAAAAAACTGGTCAACTTCTCGGGTAAATTTTTGCTTGTCAGAGAAATTGACTTTGACAGACTGAAGAAGTTCTGTAGCATTACTTCCATAAAACTTGTCTGCACGTCGCTGCTGTAACATTTCCCCAACATTCACCATTATTCCATGCAGTTCTGTGGCAGTAGTGGCATTTGATTCGAGCCGTTTAATGGCTTTTTCAAAAATACTCAGTACATTATGTACAAAATTTAAAATACAATGTGGCAGAATGCTAAGGCTTTCTTCACAAGAAAACCCTCTCCATATAATGTCAGCGACATTGTCTTCTTCTTGCGATATAAAATATGATTTCAGCGCTGGCCAACACAATAGCAGTCTGTAGATAGCAGGTAGTAGACTCAGCCACCTGGTAGGTACATGTCTTAATAACTCTTTATATTCTACATCGACGAAATCACAAAAGTCTCTGAGAGCTTCAGATTTCTTTGCCGATGATGAAAACGAATTATAAGTCTTAATAACAAATGATTCCACATCAAAGGAAAAAGCCTTTAAAGCGTATTTCACACAGTTGTTGAGAACATGGCAATTGCAATTCGCCTGTACAATATGCGAATTAATTAATTTTAGTTTCTGGTAAACTGAAGAATGTTTACCGTAATTAACTGAGGCATTATCGGCACTGTATGACGAAACTGAAGATAGACTAAGGTTATTTTTTTCGATAACACTCAATATGCGATGAGCAATCGCTTCCGAAGATTCATTACTATCATTGTACAAGTCTAATACAGCATCAACAACACCACAGGTTTTGGAAAAATATCGAACAACTATAGGGTACAATTTTTTGTTGCCTTTATTTGAAGCATCAGTTCCGATGCTGAAAAAGAACACATTTTTCAAATCTTTAATGCACATTTCCTGCGCTTTGGGCCCCAAAACACTTTCTAAATAGCTGCCTGCCTTAGTGCGGCCACATGATAACTTGGAAGCTACCGCAGAGTCAGGACACAGTTTTTTGAGTAGTTTATTGCCACAGTCTTGACTGGCATAGCTATGATGATGAATAACGCCATGATAAGTAGAAACCAGTTCGGCCAAAATCACAAGCTGTTCTTCGTTACTGTTTGTCTTAACAAAAAACGCAGACAATGTCGTGTTTTCTTTCTGCAAAGTTATATTCCTTTTGTGTTTTTGTGATTTAGCATGGCTAGAAACTGCGAATTTACCGTCATACTTAACAGAAAAGGACTGTCGGCAGAGAGTGCAGTTTCCAGTAAAATCATCAACTTTAGATAGCCATGACATGCCTTCTTCTTTTAACCATTCTGAACGGAAAACACAATATCGTTTGGCAAGTTTCACTTTCTTTTTTGGCGGAGTTTGTGCCAATGTGTCCTCATCATTACTTTCTGCACTAGGATCACTTAGTTCAACTAACTCGGTTTGTGAAGATGACATGGGCTTATAAATTTTATAAAAAATAATGAAGAACTTCCAGAACACCTGTAAAGCAAAAAAAACATAAATCTTTGGTATCGTTCACTGCAACAGTGAGTTAAGGGTGATTTCCATTAGTAAATTTTTATTTAAATTTTCTGCCAAAAGTTTATGTTAAAATTCGTAGCCTAATCTTCTTTACGGAAATATAATAATCAATGAACTCTGGTTAAGACTAAGACAAATAGTTGTCAGCAAGGCGTCCTATTAGAAGGCCATATAAGCCTGAAAACTGAATGAACAATGAAAACCTGCTCATAAAAAAGCCTCACACTAACAGTGCAATATAGGCCTATAAACTAAATAGGCCAATTAACTAACTTTATACAAACTAATCAATCTAGTCATATCTTCACCTTTACTTTTAAACTGCCCTCTTTACTTGCCTTTGACGCTTACAGCTACAAAACCGTTTTAAAATGTACCTGCGTTTTTTTCAATCGATAAACGAAGTCGAATGATCGTCTCAAATTAAGGTGACTAGTGATTTATCCTCCATTTGCAATTGTTTAACTTATTTGATTGTTATGTCATCAGGACGTCACAGTTGACGAAACGTCTTGTCCACAACATTACTTTCAACTCATTCTTATTTGATTGACGCATACAGAATGATGTGAACTGCTTTTATTTACAAAAATATTCGCGTGAATTACATCCGTTTTCAGTTTTGAACGAAGCCGACATGCTTGCGGGGCCTTTTATGTTAGAACGCTTTGGTTGTCAGTAAATTCCGGGACACGGGACGCCAGACGTCAATTCCGGGACTGTCCCGGGCATTCCGGGACGGTTGGCAACCCTAGATGTCCGACCTGCGGCGGTTATTGCACATGTAATCGACAAATCAGGAAATTTGGGGACAAAAATCGACAAATCGGAGCTCGATTCTGAGTGAAGACCTTTTCTTTTTTTTAGAAAACATCTAAATTTGGGGACGAAAATCAAGAAATCTTGTCTAAATGCCCCACAAATTTCGAAAAAGTCCTAAAGTTTGCCGCAGGTTTAAAATGGGGTTGCAGGACAAAAAAGTTTGAGAAGCCCTGGCCTAGACTATAAGATAGTTAAGACAAAGTGATTTGCACGCAGGGACGTATAATTTTCACTTGAATAACTTGCTTCAAATGGCATAGAAAAAACCTGAGTTATAACAAGCCCAGCATTTAAAGAACTTGAATCAATTTTAGTTTTACAACAGTAGAATTTGAATTGCCTGCTAAGATCCACAGTCGAGTCCGAGTTCGAGTGCACAAAAGCTTGAATCTTTTTAAGTCCAAGTCTACTTAATGTAGACTCCTTCGTTTCAAGCCTATTGAATTTTTTTTTCGAGTTTAAACCTTTTACCAAGTTTAGTTTAAAATTGGGGTCTCAAGCAGTGATGGGATTCAAAATTTTAAGAATAGGTTCTCTTTTGTATCGAACTCGCTAAAAACATTTCAGTGTTGGGATTTAAAGTTTTAAGAACAGGTTCAAAATTAGGTTGTTCTCTAAAAAAAAAAAAAAAAAAAGGTCTTCACTTCGATTTCATCTCTAATTTTCCTATTTTGCTCCCAAAATTAGGGTGTTCTCTAAAAAAAAAAGGGGCTTCACTCAGAATCATTCTTTACACTCTGAACAAACATCTGCAGCAGATTGAAACTGTTACATTAAACACAGAGATATTGAAATACATAGATTACATAAAGTTAAAACCTGGTTCGCTAAACGTGCTGAAATTCCAAGAACGGGTTCGCTGAACGTGCCGAAATTCCAAGAACGGGTTCGCGCGAACCCGTGCGAACCCCCTGAATCCCGTCACTGGTCTCAAGTCGAGTCAAGTTTAGGTTAAAATTATGGGGAATCAAGTCGAATCCGAGTCCCTTATATTGAGAACTTGAATCAAGTCTGAGTTCATTTAAAATTTTTGCAAGAGAACTTCAGTCCGATTCTTGATAGACTCAAGTCATTATAGAATTCAGAAAAGATATAACCTAACAACTTGTATCAAGTGCCCTTATTATGCTTAAATAGACTAAAGTCCTAAATGCATGTAACAAAAAGCTTTAAAGAAAAATTTTGCAACTTTTGAAAGATTTTTATAAGTAAAAAAATTCAAGGAATGCAAAGATTTGCTAGGATCAGTGATGGCTTTACAAAAAGGGGGGCTCGGTACCAGAAACGTTAGGAGGGCCACTATTTAGTGTACTAAAGAAAGGTAGCTGAAGACATTTTTAATATATGATAGCAAAGTGTTCTCTAAAAAAAAGGTCTTCAATTTAGGAGGGGCCGCCATTGAGTGATCCAAAGCAGGGTGAGACAAAGTGATCACTTAAAAAAAAGAAGTCAACAGCCTAGAAAGCTGTTTTTTTCAAAAGTTTTTTATTTTCTTTTTGACATGCCATCGACGTCCTCGTGCATGGTGCCACAATAAAGAAATAGGGCAATTTCTTGTATATGGGGCAACTTTTTAATGTATTTTAGGGGGCTTGGTGCGGCCACACCGTTCGCACCCACATCATTGGATAGGATGGAAACACAGAAAGCATAAGGCCTATTATCGGTAGGCCTACGGTTTGACGTAGATTATAATCTACCAAATTCAGCAGGCCATAACAATTACAGTAGAAAACTCTTAAAAGCTTTATATTTTTTATTTAATTCTATTGCAGCGTTTCTCAACCTGGGGGTCGCGACCCATTGAGATTCGCCAAGTATTTTTATAGGAGGTCGCAAGAATGCTTTATACCAGGGGTCGGCAACCCCTGGCACGCGTGCCAATCTTGGCACGCGAGGTGATTTTATACGGCACGCGGCGTCGTGAATATTTTTCAAAAACACGTTTACGGACCTTTTTTTTTTAGAGATCACCCTGATTTTGGGAGAAAAGTAGAGAAATCGGAGATGAAATCAAAGTGAAGACATCGGAACGAAACGTATATTTTGACATCGAATTTCACAACTTGGCACACTGGATGGCACACTGCGTTGAAAAGTTTGCCGACCCCTGCTTTATACAATGCTTTTCAAAGGTATATCCACAGAAAAAAGAACAAAAAGAGATTGCAAGCTATATGAAAACCGTTTATGGGTTCACAGAGCAGAAGGTTCAGAAACACTGTGGATTAGGGGGGATCGGGGCAAGTTGTAACATGGGGTAAGTTGTAACATTCGTATTTGTCGAAATCTAACATCAACCAACAAAATTTTAAATAGCCCCAAATAACAATCATGTTAAGACCGATTGCTAGCAAATAACATTGTTTAGTTTCAATGACTAAAAATAGGCTTACTGTTAAAACAAGCTTTTTGAGTAGGCAAAGTAAATTTTTTGAAATTTAATTTTTGTCTTTTGGAGAAATAGCGGGTGTGGTTTTATTGAAATGTTTTATCTCAGTCGAAACACAAAGCAATAAGCTATTAAATGCCTAACAAGGTTTAGCAACTAAAACTTAACTCTTTGAGATATTAACAAAAACTTGACAAAGTATGAGATGGGGTAAATTGTAACATAGGCTGATGGGGTAAGTTGTAACACATATTTTTTGGGCATAGGTTTAACTAGCTTACATTAAAAGTTACTTCGGGAACAACATTTGTGAATAATATGAGAATTTACAAAAGAAAGACTAACAGGAACACCAGCTCATCATCACAAGACAACAACAGCTGCTGCAGCAGTTGCTATAATTGAAAAAAGAGATCAATAAGGGGAGTAGCAAAACATTGGTGTTTACCATGTAAAATTCTTCAGAGTGCTAAAAAAAACTTAAAGATAGGCCAAGTCCTTAATGTAAAACAAGAAAAAGGTCTAAAAAATGTGCTATGTTAACAGACACACCAGAAAAGGACAATCTGTTACAGCTCCAAACAAAGAAAAACCAATTTTTGAAAAAATACTAAAAGCAAAAGAGTAGTTTTGCAATACATTTCTTGAGCTCTATTTTAACAGTTGTCCTAATGTGGAGTGGGTGGTACAATGCTACGGTTACCTAAAGAGGTCACATTTAGCTTGTACCGAAAATTTGAATACATATTTTTGTCACAAATGTGATTCTAAAATTTATGATTAGGCTAATCCAGCAGTGAAGAAACCTGTTTTAACATTTTTAGACAACGGCTAAATACTTCATTTTTTGTGCTTGATACTCATGTCTATGACTAGGCTATGTGTGATTTCGTTGTGTTTACTTTTTCATATTGTTATTTTCTTCAAGTTACATTTATATTTAAACATTTATTAGTGGTTTTTGTTGCTGTTACAACTTACCCCATTGACGGGGCACATTGTAACGCTTTTTTTAAATATCATGTAACGATGTCGGCAGCGTGGCCGAGTGGTTAGAGCGTCGGGCTTGTGAACAACACGGTCTCGGTTCAAAATTTACTCGAGCCATTCTATTGTGTCTTGGGAAAGACACTTTACGGCACATTCCCCTGCTTGGTGGTCTTGGCAAGCAGTTCTAAATTATAGTCATATCTCTATTAATTTACAAGCGGACAGCAATATCTTGGTATCTCCAGAAGCAGGTCGGGTTAATTGCTTACCCTATGTATTAGCGTCTCCGTCGCGTTCCTGCAAGTCAGAAGGATAAATATAGAGATAAAATAAAATAATAAATAATAAAATAAATATTTAAATCGTAATTTTAACCACTAAGCTTAAAAAATTATTAATTTATTTTTTTGATATTAGTTAAACAGAGACCTAAATTTTTCATATTAAACAAGAATTTTGAAAAAAAACATTTATTATGGGAGAAATAACAAAAAGGAAAAAAATGTTACTACGTGCCCCGGTCTCCCCAACTTTAAAAATTCACTCAAACCGAGTAGGGCGTCAAATCGTTTAAAATAATGTTCCAGTTTAGGTTCAAAAAATTTTATTTTTAGTGATACTACAATTCCGGTTCAGCAAATTTCATTTTTGAATGTTTGTTCCCGGCTTAGGTTCAGCAAATTTTATTTTTAGGTGCTCCAGTTCCGGTTCGGGTTCAAAGAAGATCAAAAGCGGCTAGTACGTATTTTTGATTCGAGTTGGGTTCAATTCCTAATTACTGTATATAAAATATTTTTCTGTTTATTTTGCAAGCGTATAAACTAAGCACATAACTCGTTGATCATGGCCATTGATGTACCAGACATAGAGATTCAGGAAAGGAGGGCAAAACAATTTTTCCCGAATTATGGTTTTTGAATAAATTCTTGGTTACACACCGTGGTGGGATTCGGCCGGTTCGCAACTGTTCGCACGAACCGTTGGTTAAAATATTATGAGTTCGCCGAACCGGTTGTTAAAATTATGTAAACCGCCATTCAAATCTATTTTAATTATAATTTTTAATGTATCAATAATCTCGAAGCCCCATGGGGTTTAATATTTTAAAAAGTAGCGAAAATAATATGTTAAATATTAAAAAACAAATAGAAATGTTTATTTTTTTATTAAAAATTTTAGTTAATACTTATTTAATGATATTATGTTCTATAATGATATTATATTCTATATTTATTTGTCGATTCAAAATTTTGGTAAAATAGGAGTAAAAAATTGTAAACAAACAATTTATTGATTCTGTAAACGTTTATATTTTATAGGTGTTGCAAATTTTTTAAAATTTGTTAAAGTTTTTGAATTTTTTGTTACTTCCACAAATTTAGTTTTTTGAAATTTTGTAGAAGTTGATTTAAATTTTTGTAGAACTTAATTCGGTAACTCAGTACATTTTATCTTATAACCTTTCGATGCCTGTTAAGAAAGCCTCACCGATAACGCAAACTTGGCCGCCTACCAAAAGACAAAATTCTTAAATCTTCTTACAGGACCTGCCCTAGGAACCAGTAACAGCAAAAATATAGTCTAGCTAAACCACAGCTCAGACTACCACAATAACTTCTTTATTAAAAAATATGCTTCAATCCACTTAGGAGCCCAAAATAGTATAAATTAACAGCAAATACAGATTCAGTAGCTTAATTCTTCACAATAACGTAGGCAACCAGAGACTTGCGACCAAAAAACTATGAATTTACGCAGCTAACAATTTTCCAATTCTAAGTTACCACAACGAATCATCGAATCATAATGAAGCTTCCGAGCGAGCCTTATTTATATCACTCGGTCGTGAGTATCTCGAACGTTCTGAAAGTTACTAAATTTAAGTTAATCATACAATCAGCATTATTGCGTCACATGTGTCACAATAGCGAATCAGTCAGGCGTATCGTCTAGATCTTTCTCCAAGACTCAAGAAACTAAGCGGTGTTGCCATTTTTTTATAACTAAATGTAAAATATTTAAATTGCTTATAAAACCGTTATTTCTTAGGCTATTTGAGCCGGACCAAAGCGAAATCAAAGAGATTTTTTATGAGATTGTGAATATACATAATGTGGGCGATTTTTAGGAACGGAACAATAGGGTTTTTCAAGTTATAACTGTGTTTTTTGTTTTCTTTTTATATTTTGTTTTGATCTAATTAGTCTATTACCGTTAAAAAATTGTTAGCCTCATACAAGAAACAACTTGAATTCTGACTACGAAGAATCGGAATCGAAAAATGTAGTTGAAATCGGCATCAGAGACGAAAAAAAAATTGGCATCATCCCATCACTAATTTAAACACTCAATGATTAAGAGTAAATAAATATCCAAATTTTATATGACTAAAACATAATGTAGCCGTGAGAATTGGATAACTTAAATTTTTTATTTGGTTCAATTTTCGCATGATTGTTACGTCATAAATTTATCTCTTAAATTGTCGGCAGCGTGGTCGAGTGGTTAAAGCACCGGACTGATGATCAACATGGTCTTGGTTCAAAACCCACTTCCACCATTCTGTTGTGTCCTTGGGAAAGAAACTTTACGGCACTTTTTCCCTGCTTGGTGGTCTTGACAAGCAGTTCTAAATTACAGTAATATCTCTACTAAATTACTAGCGGACAGCAATATCTTGGCATCTCCGGAAGCAGGTCGGGATAATTGCTTACCCTATGCATAGCGCCTCTGTCGCTTTCCTGCGAGTCAGGAGGATAAATATAGAGATATAAAAAAAAAAGTAAAGTGAAGATTTGGCTGACTCAATCTTTTTTATTGCCTTAATGTTTCGTCACAAACGTTCTCGCTTATTACCTCGTGATTTAAGTCTCTTGGGAGTTTTCTGTTTCGCACACATGTGCTTCTAAAGTTTTTCACTAAAGAGATGAAGTGTAGCTGTTTGTCAGTGCGGAGTTTACAATTCATAATAGTTATAATTTAACCTTTTCATTGTTTAGATTTAGTAAAAGGATAAATCCTCGGGCCGCAGTCCTGCTTGTGTCTGACCTGGAGTGAATACCCTTCAAACGACGACGATTATTTAGATAACGCCCCAATTGATTTTCATTTAGTCATATTTCTTGGTACTCGCTTTCAGATTAGATTAATATAATTGTAAAGATCAGAAGTCGCTATTCTTGTTCGAATAGAATAGTTTATTGCAAAAAAGATTTAAACACTAAATGATAAACTACTTGTTTATTAAAGAGCTGGAGAGCCGGAGCTGGGGAGCTGGAGCCAGAGCTAGTGGATAAGCGCTTGATAGCTCCGGAGATGGAGCCAGAACTAGTGCTCTTCTACAGTGGCTCCCTAGCCGTGGTTATAAAATTATATTAGATCCATCCTTGAGTTATTGACAATATTTGATATGTAGATCTAGTTTTCGGTCAACTGGGCAGAAGGCTTAGAAATATGTCAAAAATTTTTAAAAATCTAGTGATTTAGATCAAGAATCTAAATGTAGTTTAGTTAATTATTCATACATTATATAACACATGAAAAACTGAATGTGAATCTATTGTGTTTTTGGGTTGGTTTTAGACAGAATATTATTGAATTTTTTTTTATTCCAGGATTCGGGTCTAAAATGAAGAGGCAACAAAGTTTACTTGGGCTTGGGTTTGCGAAAAAAATCTCTAGAGTCGAAATTTCAGAACAACAGTCAATTAAAGATAAAATGTCCGTATCCAATGCCGTCATAGATGCGGAAAACGCTGGTGCAACAAATGCCTGCAATGTTGTGATAAGGCAGATGCTATTCCAGACTGCTGGAGCAATAAACTATATGACTATTTCAGAAAAAAATATGATGGATTAATTGTTCGTAATAAAAAGCTCGGCTGTAATCACTGTGCAAAACTAGACTCTTTACACAAAAAGGGATATCATGTGTCACTAGAATGGAAAAACTGCAGCATTTTAGCTTCGAGAAAAGATACAACAGTCCAGCAAGCATCTCTTCGAAAAAAAATGAAAGACCATTTTTCTTCAAAAACACATCGTATTTGCTTAGAGCAACTGCAACATCGTGCAAATGATCAGATTACAAAATGCATGGATGCATTAAATCAGAAACGTATTCAATCCACATGCAGGGTTCTTAATACAGTGTACAGTTTGGTAAAGCAAAACCGGCCATTTTCCGATATTGAGGATGCGGTTGAGCCACAAATAAAAAATGGGGTAAACATGGGTCATGGACTTTATTCTCGTAAAACTGCGGTCAAAATAGTTGATCACATTACCAAAAAAATAAAAAGTGAAGTATTTGCAAAATCACTGAACAAAATAAAAAAATATGTATTATTATAGATGAAGCATCAACCATTTCTAGCAAGTCTGTACTTATAATTTTTGTAAAGACTGAAAATGAAGATTTTTCACCAACAATTTTTTTGGCCTTGGTGGAGTTAGAAAGTCAGGGAGCTGAACAAATTTATAATACCATGTTAGATAGCTTAAATTCTGCTGGATTTAGTAATGAATATCTAAAACAAAATTTAATTGGTTTCTGTTCCGATGGAGCAAGTGTCATGCTTGGCAGGAATTCTGGAGTAGGCACAAGGCTTCAAAAAAATTTTCCTAAAATAGTTGTCTGGCATTGCCTTAATCATCGATTACAGCTGGTGTTGGATGATTCTGTGAATGACATCAAGCAGGTGAACCACTTTAAAATATTTATGGACAAAATGTACACAATTTTTCACAAGTCAAATAAAAATCAAGCGGAACTCTGTAATATTTCTCAGGAACTCGGGCAACAAATGTTAAAAATTGGTAGAGTATTGGGCCCGAGATGGGCATCATGCAGCTTAAGGTCGGATCTAGCTGTGTGGCGTACATATCCGGCCCTATACAGATATTTCACATCTAGCACAAAATTTTCAGGAAGAGCTGCCCGTCTTTGCAACAAAAATTTTCTGAGAGACCTAGCTTTAATAATAATTGATATTTTACATGAAATTTCATTGCTCAGTAATGCCCTCCAAACAAGAGGCACAGGTTTGTTCAGAGCAGAAAACCTCATAAAGAGGTCTATTAAAGCATTTGATTCTATTTGAATAAGGTTGATGGAATAAGGGTTTGTGTTTTTGTGCTAGTTAATATTATTTAATAATAAAATTTTTTTGTAAATCATTTTCATTCTGAAAAAAAAAAATCTTAAAACTAATGAAAGATTTTAAAAAGATAACTGAAGAAATGGAAACAATAAAGGTACGTTTAGACAAATATCAGAATGATTTTATAAATGGTTCAAATGGTAGTTGCTCTGTTTCTGCTGCTGTGCCTTCTTCTTTAGGTAACCCAAACCATAAGGAAGCCCAAAGAAAAGAGCTGGATTCTATGCAGCTGGCTTTTACCAAGATGAAAAATCTTGTTGATTCAGCAATGGTAAGGTTGGCATCTGCTGAGAAAAAAATAGATGATCTTGAGCAATATGGCAGATCAAACTGCCTTATTGTTCATGGATGTAAAGAAGTGCCTAAATCAGGAAAGTATTTAGAAACTGAAAATTATATATGTAAGACTTTAAATACCCACCTCAGTTTGGATAATCCTTTGCAGGTCAAGGACTTAGATGTCGCCCATGCCCTTCCTGCAAAAAAACGCACCCCTATAATTGTAAAATTTCTTAGAAGGTACCAAAGAAATGAAATCTATGCAAAAAAAAGATCTTTGAAAAACAGTGGACTAGTCAACACGGAGTCATTAACAAAACGCCGTCTGCAGCTACTTGAAGCTGCAAGAACAGCTTTTGGCTTACGTTCAACATGGACACTAAAAGGTGAGGTGTATGTATTCTTTAACAATAAAAAGCTTCATATTAATGACTTCAAGGACATAGCTAAATTTAAAAATCTATCCACATATGCAGCTGTTGCAAATAGCAAAGTATAAAAAGTTCTAAAAATTAAAAAATCTAATTCAGAAATAACATGACTGGCACAGTTAGTTGAGTTGAAACCCAGTGTACAAATGCTTGATAGTTCGTACTATTACGTAACAATGGGGTTTGTTGTACAGTTGTGTTTTGCCTTGTCATTTGCCTGTACAGTTGTGTTCAGACTTAGTAAGCTTAGTAGTGTTTAGCTTTGAGTCGTGTTATTTATTTATTTCTTTTATTTGCAGACGAACGATTTCGTCATTTTCGTTTTGTTATTAAATTTTATATCACTTCGAAAATGAGTCACGTTCTTTTATGACGAAATTGTTAAGGCTAGTTAATTTTTGTTAAAATGGTTGTTATAGATTGTGCGTACCCGGGTTGCGCTTTTCAATCCGAAGACGCACCAGAAGCTGTAGCTTGCGCTATTTTACAGAGCCATGCATTTAGTCATGCTACTCCTGGGCCTAATTCCATTCGCGCTCCCTCAGAGGGACCAAAACTAACAAGACCCAGCATTGACGTAGGCGTGTCTTTAGAAGCGTGGAACGTATTCACTCGCCGCTGGCAAATGTTTAGGCAAGGATCAGGCATCAACGAAGCTTCAGCCACCGCGCAACTCTTTCAGTGTGCCAGTCAGAGCTTAGGAGATAGTTTGTTAAAATCAGATGCAGAGATTGTCTCTAAGCCTTTGCAGGAGTTACTATCCGCCATGCGTCGACTTGCAGTTATCCCAGTAGCTACTGGCGTCTTGCGATCCGATCTCATGCAGATGCGCCAACTGAGAGACGAACCTTTTCGCGCATTTGCAGCGAGAGTGCGCGGCAAAGCAGACACATGTGCATTCACAATTGATTGTACTTGTGGTTTAAAAATCAATTATACGGACCACATGATTCGGGATACTTTGCTGAATGGCATTGCTGACGATGAGATTCGCCGGGAAATTCTTGGCGGCGCGGATATACTCACACGCGCCGTCAACGAGATCGTTGCCCTTGTTGAAAGCAAAGAAATGGCTCGCAACGCCGTCCCCCCGACCGAGGTCACATCTGTGTCAGCCGTTCGCCGCCTACATGACGCAGACCACAGAGCATGTCGTAATGCAACCCCATGCAGGGAATCCCACAATTTACCTGATCGGTCAAAACAGTCGCGTTGTCCTCTCTGCCAGCAACTTTTTCAGCTCTACAAAAAAGGACCTCGTGGTTGGAATACCAAACCTTATACCTTGTGTATTGAATGCTACCGGTCACAGAAACGCCGAAGACGCCAACTCACTCATAAAGTGGGTCCTTCACCACCGGAACCAGGTCTACAAACTCTTGAAGTTACGTCGCCTGCTGACCCTCAGTTGAGTTCGATAAGAACAAATCACAGGCCAGTCTCGAGGCACAGGCCAAACAAGTGCAACACGCCTCTGTCTGCAGTACATAGAAATGCCACCATGCAAGGCCCCCATTATATATTCAAAGATGGACAGTGGGCAACAGCACGTATGAGAGAGCACCCCAAGGTCCACGTAACGATTTCAGTCGATCGCGCTCAGGCTCATGGCGAATCTACATCAGTCCGTGCTACTAATGTTACCGCCATCGCTGACACCGGCGCCCAAGTGAATGTATGGTCTCTGGACGAATTTGTAAAGTATGGCTTCCCATCTGACATCCTGACCCCTGCATCCAACCTGGTGGCCGCCAATCATTCCTCCATATCAATTGTGGGAGCGTTTTTCGCCATCATTGAAGGACTGTCGTGTCACGGTTATGTTGTGCAATGCCGGGCCATGGTCTACATTAGCGCCGACATTCAGACCCTCCTTTTATCGCACGGAACACTGTCGACCCTGGGGGTCCTATCACCCAGTTTTCCATCATTGGGAGAACATGCTTATGCTGAGACGCAGGAATGCGCTGGTGAACCTGCTGCCATCACTAATGCGCACCTCACGCGCACTGTTACTGGTGGCTGCGCCTCACCGGGCGATCAAAATCATTCTTGCACCTGCCCTCAACGTACTGCATCGCGACACCCAGCCACATCAGAATTTTTTGCTACCATTTCGGGTGCCGAGCGTGATTCTATAGACTCTCTCAAAGAAGCCCTTCTTGCTTCGGTGCGGCAAAATACGCGTGATCAGTTGACTTTAAACTGGGATGAAATTGCCCGGCACACTGCCAGTGACGCTGCACTCAATGACCTACTGTCTGCCATACAATCAAACTTTGATGTAAACTTACCGCCGGAAGGAGGTATTCGTCAATACCTCCCATATCGCGATGGGTTTTATATATCTGACGGCGTTATTTTATACAATGATCGTGTTGTGATTCCGCCGCAACTCCGCTATCAAGTATTACGCACATTGCACGCCGCCCATCAAGGGGTGTCGGCCATGGAACGGCGTGCGCGAGCAACCGTTTTCTGGCCGGGGATGACTCAAGATATTCACAATATTCGCGATTCTTGTGCTCATTGCAACCGAAATGCGCCGTCGCAAGCCGCAACCCCCCCGTTGCCCTCCCACCCACCTACCACGCCCTTCGAAAAAATTTTTGCGGATTATTTTGATTACGCAGGACGGCACTTCTTGGTCGTTGGAGACAGATTGTCCGGTTGGTCAGATGTGTTTGGTACACCAGCTGGGACCACCGTCACTGGCGCAAATGCACTTGTTCGCCTCCTTCGATCATACTTTGCCACTTTTGGAGTGCCTGAAGAAATTTCCTCAGATGGTGGCCCAGAGTTTACTGCCTTTGTCACACAAGATTTTATGCGCAAGTGGGACATTAAACACCGTGTTTCTTCCGCCTACTTCCCCCAATCTAACGGCCGCGCGGAGGTTGCAGTCAAAGCCGCTAAAAGACTTCTCATGTCCAATATTAGCCCTAATGGGGATTTGAACAATGATTCGTTTCTGCGCGCCCTGTTGCAACTGCGTAATACCCCGGATCCTGACTGCGATTTATCCCCAGCTGAAATCGTCTTTGGTCACCCTTTGCGAGACGCTATTTCGTTCGTTAATCGGCTTGCTACTTTTTCTAATCGCTTTATTCGTCGTACTTGGCGCGAAGCATGGCGAGCTAAAGAAGATGCCCTTCGAGTTCGAGCCAAACGGACCAATGAAGCATTGAGCGCGCGTACACGCTCATTGCGCCCGCTGCGGTGTGGTGATCGCGTGTTCATCCAAAATCAAGGAGGCACACACCCACGTAAATGGGACAAAGTCGGCACCGTGGTCGAAGCATTGGACTTCGACCAATATAATGTTAAAGTGGGAGGATCCGGTCGTATAACCAGGCGCAATCGACGATTCCTTCGTATAATACCTGATGTTGCCGAGTCCCAGCAAACTTCTTCACCACCAACAGTGCCCCCACAACATGAAACGCACGTTCAATACCCACCCTCCACGTCCACCCACGTTGCTGATGCAACTTCATCTGAGGCCATAGATCATGGGCAACCACAAGACGTCCATGATGTCGTACCTACAACCACACACTCCACATTTGTGACGGACACTAATTCGCAGGAGACTGACCCTGACACCCACGAAAACAACAAATCAATGATCCCTAGACGGTCCTCTCGCCTACGACGACCTGCTGTCGAATTGGATCCGACCTCTGGTCAATGGGTGATCAAGGGATCAACTACATAACTATACCTGGCCGGAATAGTACGAACTTGGGGGGGATGTACAAATGCTTGATAGTTCGTACTATTACGTAACAATGGGGTTTGTTGTACAGTTGTGTTTTGCCTTGTCATTTGCCTGTACAGTTGTGTTCAGACTTAGTAAGCTTAGTAGTGTTTAGCTTTGAGTCGTGTTATTTATTTATTTCTTTTATTTGCAGACGAACAATTTCGTCATTTTCGTTTTGTTATTAAATTTTATATCACTTCGAAAATGAGTCACGTTCTTTTACCCAGCTTAAACTTTAAGAGCTAATTTTGGCCATAGAACCCTTCTATTTGTTTATTTTTTGTTTATTAGCTTTTTTGCATTTACTTTTTTATTTTATTTTTATTTTTTTATCTTCTTAATTTAGTTTAACTTAAATACTGAAGTGTTCTTTTCATAATTTGCAATGTCCAAAACAAAAATAATAATCTGTTCTATATGCAATTTAAAAGTTTCTGCTAAGCTGCCATATCTTACTTGCTCTTATTGCAATTTATATCATCATCCAAGTTGTGTAAATATTAATATTAACTCAAATGCCTTTATAAATTTTTATTCTAAACAGTGGATATGTCATTCTTGTGTAAATTCGTCTTTCCTTTTTATTCTATTGATAATGAAGAGTTTTCTGATTTATATAAAAATTGTTATTTAAAAAATTTTTGTTCTGATGAGCTGAATGCAATTTTTCATGATGACAGCCTGGATATTTACTCAAATGATTTTGAAAATCAGAAAATTTTTCAACAGCCATTAAAGGATTTATATTTCACACCTCGTGAACTGGATCAGTTAACACAAAATCACAATAATTATTTTTCAACTATGTGTATAAATGTTAGATCATTGGTAAATTCTCGCAATTTTAACAAATTTGAAAGCGTAATTACTGTCCTAGCTAACAAACCAGATATAATAGCAATAAATGAAACTTAGGAAAAACACGATTTATTTGGAGAATATAGAAACCTAAGTAGATATACTTATATTTCTAATCCTCGATTAAAAAGTAAAGGAGGTGGAGTTGGTTTATATATAAAAGACAAGCTAGTTTTTTCCCTCAATTCTGATTTAACAATAATGAACGAAAAATACTTTGAATCTATCTTCATTACTATACAGTTTAAAAACAAGTCAATCATTTATGGAACGATTTACAGATCCCCTCGAAATGATAAACTCTCTTTTGATATTTTTAATAATTATCTTCTTCAGACTTTAAACGCAATTAACAAGACCAAACATAAATGTTTTATTATGGGTGATTTTAATATTAGTTTATTAAACTTAACTGATCAACAAACAGAATTGTTCACCAACACCATGTTCAGTTTCACCTATTATCCACTCATAAATAAACCGACGCGATTGGGTGAAACTAGCTCCACCCCATTGACCACATTTGGACAAACATTACTAATACCGAAGTGAAAAGTGGTATTATTGTTCACAATATTGCAGATCATTTTCCTGTTGTTCAATGCTCTGCATTAGGAGACCCGATCCTTCAAAAGCAACATGCTTTAAGATATTTTACACCTAATTGTCTTGAAAAATTTCATTCAACTCTAAAAAAGATTGACTTATCACCTGTTTTGCAAAAACTTGATTTAGAAAAATCTTATGCAACTTTTAATGAACTATTACATAATTAATTTAAAATATTTTTTCCGTTAAAGCCACCTAAAAAAAAGCGCCTGGTTCTAAATGGTTCAGCAAGGAGCTCCGCTCTTTGCTTCACAAAAAAGACAGACTACACAAAAAATTTATGGCTACTGGATGTACAGAGATTAAATCAAAGTATCAAAAAGCAAGAAATCTATATTTCCATCTGGTAAACCTTAAAAAAACTGAATATTATCAGTCAAAATTTCATCAATATAAATGGAATATCAAAAAAACTTGGCAATGCATAAATTATTTACTTGGAAAATCCCAAACTTCAAAATCTAACTCGTTTAATATCAATTACAATAAAATATTAGTAAATGATCCTGTTGAGATTTCTAACATATTCAATGATTACTTTTCCAACATTTCATCATCCTTAGAAAAATTGCCTCCTTCAGCCAGCACTAAATTTTCTAATTATTTAAACTCTGCAAATCCCTCCTCAATGTTCTTTTTTCCTACTACACCGTATGAAATCTCACTTATTATCTCTAAAACTATTTCCAAATTCAGTGCTGGTTGGGATAATATTCCTTCATTTGTCTTGAAGTACTTGCCTTCTAATTTTTTGTCAGCTCTCAGTTACATCTTTAATTTGTCTTTATCTCAGGAAAAATTTCCTTCATATTTCAAACACTCTAGAGTTATTCCTCTTTTTAAAAAAAAGGTAGTACCAACAATATTTCGAACTATCGTCCCATTAGCCTACTCTCCAACCTTTCAAAAATTCTTGAAAAAATTGTGTACAATCGAGTTTACTCTTTTTTTACACGCTTTAACCTATTTTCAGATCACCAATTCGGTTTCAGACAGGGTCATTCAACTTCACATGTAATTACTTTGTTAATTGAAAACATTACTGCTGCTTTTGAGAAAAAACAATCAATTTTGGGTATTTTCCTAGATTTATCCAAAGCTTTTGATACCATCGATCACAATATCTTATTAAGCAAACTTAAACATTATGGTGTTCGAGGCAATGTTTTAAAATAGTTTGAAACTTACCTTATTGGAAGGACTCAGCAGACCGAGTGTTGTAGTGCTAGATCAACTACCATAAACAAATTAACTTCTGGTGTTCCTCAAGGCTCTGTACTCGGCCCACTTCTCTTTATTATCTATGTGAACGATTTTCCTCGTTGCTTAAATCAGAGCTCTTGCCTGTCCTTTGCAGATGATCCACTATCCTACTGTCTGACAAAAATACTAAATGCTTATTTAAAAAGGGTAGCAACGAACTCCTCAATATTGATAACTGGCTAATTGCCAATAAACTTTTTCTAAATTCTGACAAGACCAAATATATATTGTTCAGAACGCCTAACTCAAAAACACCTCTAATTAACCTATTTTTAACCTTTAGAGGATGCAATATAGAAAAGGTATCATCAATAAAACTTCTAGGCATTATTGTTAATGAACATTTATCGTGGAAAGAACACATCATGTTTATATACAAAAGATTACGACAAATTTTTTGCATAATAGTAAAAATAAAACCTAATCTAAATAAAAAACATTGTTAATGCTCTACCATTCTCTCTTCATGAGCCACATACGCTACTGTATATCAAATTGGTGCTTTGGAAATGAAACATTAATTGACAAATTACAAAGACTGTGCAACAAATTCATAAGAATAATTTTAAATCTTTCTCACAGAAAAAATGTTAGTCACACGATGTCAGAACACAACTTAATTACTATAAAACATATGTACAAAGCGGAAATTGGTATTCTTATGTTCAAATATCATAAAAACCTACTGCCTCGATCTTTCAACAAAATATTCATCCAAAAATCGTTTCATATGAAAACCAGAAGCAGCAGTAATGTTGTTACCAGCTTTTGCCGATCTACTGTTATTCAACAATCATTAAAATTTATTGGACCAAAAGTTTGGAATAATATTCCTTTTATGATTAGAGACTCTAAAACAAACAATGTTTTTAAACAAAAATTAAACCAATTCTTCTTAAATTCTTAACATTTTTGATCAATTTTCTTATATTTTATAAACTTAAAAATTCTCGCTTCTGGTGCTTGCTTTTGTTGCTTTTTTTTTCAGAAAATTTGTACCCTATAAGATGACGCACCCACTTCTACTTTCCTTGTATTACGATGAATAGAAGACATTATCACAAAGCAGATTCAAATATCGCTTTTATTCTATTATAAACTTTGTATTATTTCTAAAATATTTTCGCATTGCATCTTGTGTTTTCCTTTTATTTGTTTGTTTGTTTTTTTTTTGTGTGTGTGTGTTTGTAATTCTTAATTTTAAATTTTTTTCCTTGTCATATGAGTGAAATGGTCCTTTTGACCCGCGACAGGATTACTTTGGGTGGGTTTCTTTGCCTGTCAGCCTTTTTTGCCAGCGACCTGTTGTGTATCCCATCACATTTTCCGCCGACACAATAGCGTCTATATATGACTCGGATTACGCTTTTTTCTTTTTATTTTATTTTTTTCTTTCATTTCATTTCTTTTTTCTTTATTTTTTGTTTTCTCTTTAAAGGTGCTGCAACCATGCACACTTGTTCTTAAAAATCTCTTCTTATCTTGATTGCATGCCACAACGTTCATCGTTTTGTTGCCTCTTCCTTTTTCTGTTCTGCTTTTTACTACTTATAAATTTCCTGTTTCACTATGTTTTTTATGGCGGAACTGAAATAAAAGATAATGATACTCAGTGGCGGCTCGTACATAGGGGCCACAGGGGCCGGGCCCCACTAAAAATTTGACTTAATTTTATTTATTTATTTATTTATCTCAGACGCAAAAAACGTCCATAAATATGTAAATTTCTAAAGAGAAACCCTATATTAAATATCAAAATGTTTACATGCGTGCCAAGATAACAGTTAACCGAAAAACAACGAGAAATATTTTCAAACATTTTCTGAAGTCTCTTCAAAACGATCCAGAGGGGCCCACATATTCTGGCCCGTTTACTCCTATACATTTACATCTAATGCCAACCAACTCACGCGCCGCGCTTTGTGAAGATTTCACTATGCAAGTCAATACCACAAAATTGAGGCCAGCGATGTCTGGCCCAAACAGACGTAACTTATAAGCGGACGTTAGCTGCGCCTGCGCCTGCGCCTGTCCGTGTGCAGCCTTAAAGAATTAGTTATTATTCAGTTGATATTGGGTAATGTTGTGCATTATTTTGTGAGATAGCAGTTTCTGCTTTTCAGCGCATGTTTTTCACAGCTGTGGTTGTTTATCAGTTATGTTCATTTTCATTTATAAATAACATGCTTAGTTGATTTATATTTTGTGTAATTTTAGTATTTCCAGATCAAAATAATTTAACTTCAAACAAGCTATTCCAGTAAATGGTGTCAAATTACTCACTAGCGAATACTACAATATCGATATCGCGATAGCGAATATCGCATTTTTTGCTAAAAATTTATTTATCCCACCTTTAAATTTAGGTAGTCTACGAATGGAACTTTTTGACATTTCAATAATTGTTTTGCTGGCCCCACCATTAATGAAAGCCACGAGCCACCACTGCTGATACTGATACTGATTTGAATTACTTAAGGAGAACATGGGAATATATGAAAAAGAAATTGAAAAAAGGGTTGCTTCTGATGCATTCAAAGAGATCCAATTTATTGAAAATCACAGATTTGCTAGCCTACCTCGTCAAATGTTACTAGATGCAATAATAAAAAATATGAAAAAAAGACTGGTTGCCGATGATCATGTTAAAGCTATAAGCACGGAGCAAGAAAACGTGCTTGAATTATTTAACTTGTTGGATCAAAACACCTGGAATTTGGAAGAAGCCGTTGTACCGTGGGTTGCAGCAGAAAATAAAATTGGAAAACTTAATGAATTTCTACATTATGAAGTGAGTATTAATGATTTCAGAGATTTTGTAGAAAATGTGCTTAATAGCAGTTTACATGTTTTAATTCCACAGAGTGTACAGAGAGCCAAAAACATTATCAATACAATATCAATGCAATCAGCTCTGCAGAAGCAGAACGAGGTTTTTCATTAATGAATCTTATTTACACAGACAAAAGTGGTAGTCTCTTGGTAAAAAAAGTATCAAATTTAATGATAATAAATCTCCTCGGTCTTTCATTAGATTTATGGAATCCAACAACTCTTTCAGTGAAAACATGGCTCAGAAAAAATCACAGTGCTGATGACAACAGGGTAAAAAAAACAACCTAAAGACTATGATGCAAACCAGGTGGCAATTTGGAAATTTTTTGAAGTGACAAAATGAAAGACTGTTTATATTTTTTCAATTAAATGATTAAAAAAAAAAGTATTCTTGTTATATTTTTTAATTTTTTATAATGTCTGCAGCAAGTAATTTATTATTAAAACAAAATGCTTATTTTATTTATTTAAAAACACTTTATTATATACAAACTATTAGTGCATTCACTTTGCACAAATGAATTAAAAAAGCATAATAGAAAGTTTTTCTATTGTGGTACTTCATTAGGTAATAACTTAATTGTTTAATTTTATCATATATATATACGATCTGAAGTTTGCAGTCCCTTAGAACCTGTTTTTAAAAAATTTGAATTCCACCCCTGGTTACGCAAAACTTTGAATAACCAATGGAATGCACGGAACCATAACTCTTTTAATTTTTCAATGATCTTTAAAAAGACTGCTTATTTGAGAATTCTTTCGGCCAAGACTTATTAGAAGAACTTGCTGGCAAATCACGAACCGTAAGAAAACCGTGGTTTATACAGCATTAAAAGACATCGAAAGCAACGGCGCCTCTGATTGGTTGGAGAAAGCGAGCACGCGATTGATTGATTGCGCACTCACTTGCGCTGCAAACGAGAAAGCTTCAATCCGTAGACCGGTGGTTTTCAACCTTTTCGTACCGTGGCCTACTTTCCAACCCAAGGTAACTTTACGACTAACTTCGATGAACAATAAGGGAGACTGGGGCTAATCGGGACATGGCGTAAGTTGGTCCAACCTATGTACTGCTTAAACTGTTGGTTGAAATAATCTGTAGCGCCAACATTGGCTACATGTTGCATTAGCAACGATACGAGTTATGCGATACGGTCGTTAGCAAGTACTTATTTAAGCTGATAAGAAAAAATTCAATTTTTTGCAAAAAAAGTTAATCTTAAAGAAGCAGGTATTTGCTTACTATTTCTGTATGTATATGGTTATAGAATGTTCAATAAGCGTAATAAAGAAAAATGTTCAATAACCTTTGAGCTATTTACATGTAAGTTTATGTGATAATATAACCTTTCAATCTATCTAATCAGAAAGTTTACGTGTTCAAATCTTATTAAAAGCAAGAAATATAACCTACCGGTAAAAAGCTATTAATTATGATGTTATCTACAAGTAGAACCAAAACAAATAATAAAAATAATGCTCATTTCAAATTGTTTATATCGTCTTTTCTAGGTGGAAGAGTGATATAGCCTATGCCTCGAAAATATACAAGAAAGACCAACAGAGGACAGACTCCAATAGATGTCCTGAAAAGGGCAGCAGGTGCCTTACGCCAAAGTGGTAAGCTGCGGCAGTCTGCTCGTGAGTTTAACGTGAGTAAAACCACACTGAAATGCTTTGTCGATCAGATGTCAATTGATGAGGATACAGCAAAAAAGGCAGGCTACAAGCGTGTGGGTGACAGACATCGCATTTTTTCTACAAAAATGGAAGAAGACTCGCAAACCATATCTAATCATTAAGTAACATGTTTTATGGACTCTCAACAAACAAATGTCGCCGACTAGCTTTCGAATTCGCAATCCAAATTAAATCACGATACCGGACAACTGGGAAAAAAGAGAATAGCAGGAATTGACTGGTTCTTATCATTTAAGTTTAAATATGGACTATCTGTGCGAACTGCGAAAGCCTGAAGCAACATCTCTGGCACGTGCAACAACGTTCAATCGCCACACTGTTGGCAAATTTTTTGATCAATCAGGCAATTTGTATGATCGCTACAAATTTAAAATGCACGATATTTACAACTTAGACTAAACAGGTTGCACAACTGCGCAACAACCGGGGGGGGGGCGTGGTTGCACCCACAGAAAAAAAGCGCATTGTGTCAGTTTGACTAGTGGAGAGCGTGGAGAACTAGTCACTGTCTTATACACAGTGGGAGCATCTGGAGTTGTAGTGCCACCAATGTTTGTCTTTCCAAGGTTAATTTTTGAAATAATTTTATTGTTGGTGGGCCATTAGGATGTATAGGAGGTGCTAACAAGTCAAGTTGGATGAATGAAGACTTGTATGTCAACTTCATTAAGCACTTCAGTCATCATGTGCGTAGAAGCAAAGAGCGACCAATGCTACTGATTTTGGACAACGTGGATGCACATATAAGTCCTACAACAATTGATCTGGCACGTAAAAATGGTGTAGTTATGTTAACTATAACTCCACATACCTCACATTACCTCCAACCGTTAGATCGAACATGTTATGGACCCTTCAAAACTGCCTTTGGTGTGGCAATGGATGGGTGGATGCTCTCTCACCCAGGTCGTATTGTTACAATATATGACGTACCATCTCTAGTTGCTGAAGCTCAGCTTCATTCACTTACTATTTGGAATATTCAGAAAGACTTCGTGCCCGGGGATACATCCATATAAAAAATGTCTTTGCAGATGAGGAATTTGCGCCAGCCGAAGTCACTGATTGCCCTGATATGGGGATTGTCAATTGTGCAAGTGACTTAAATGATCAACAAGATCTTAGAATCCAAAATATATCAGATCCAGATGAATTATGTGAACTAGCAATTCAACTGGGCAAAAATTTGCAAATTTCAAACAACCAAGTACCTCAAGTGCAGGTTCATATGAAAGTCCACTGCGTAGACTTGGAGAAGCACTTTACAGAGAAACGTATGTCTCACCTTCACAGATATTGCCTATCCCAAAAGCTGCAACAAGAAAAAATACACGAAAAGGCGGAAAAAAAAGAGCATCATCACGGGTGCTGACAAGCACTCCTGTCAGAGATGGAATTGTAGTTAATAAAACAAATCGTCAAACAAAAATTAAGAAAACAAAAAAAACAAGAAAGTCCCTCTTTTGTAAAGTTAATTCTGATAGTGAAAATGAAGTAGAATTAGTGCTGGAAAGTGATACATGCACTGAAGAGAGTGATGACGAAGTTATCGAAAGCGATTGTGTGGTTGTAAAAGTGGAAGGAAAATCTCGAGAAGTACGGTATATTGTCCAAGTGGATACTGCTGACAAAGATGAGTTTGAAGGTACTTTTCTTAAAAAAGTGCCTCAAATTGTAGGACATGTGCCAGTGTTTATACTTAACAAAACTGACATCGAAGCATTTCAACGGAATGATGTGATTGCAAAGTTACCGCAACACTGAAAGCACCAGAAAATGTAATCAATTGGTGTTTCCTATTGATATAACACATTGGTTGAATTAATTTTTTGCTGAAAATTGGTCACTGGAAAAAAGAAGTGTTGTTCTTCTTGTCCGCAATGTACAGTTGCATGCATGTATAATAGTAGCCTACAGTTGAATGTACAATTGATTGCTTTTAAATTCTTTTTCTAATAAAACGGCCTTTATGCATGCTTGTGTAATAAATGTTGCAGCTGTCCCAATTTGCCCCATAGCTCGTCCCGACTTACCCCATGTATGGGGTAAGTCAGGACGTTTGAGTGCGTCATTTCAAACCCTGCTTTCGGCTGTTTCTCGATTTTAAAACAAATGGTACTGCTCATGTTAATCTATTAGTTTTTAAAGTTTTCTATCCAAAGTTTTATTTTTAAATAGCTCATGTAGTTTCCGATTTATGGTCCAAAAACTGAAATTTTTCCCGACTTACCCCAGTCTCCCCTATAATTTTTGTCGCAAAAATAGATCTGGTGATCTCTAAAAAAAAGAACTTCAAATGGAATTTGTTTTCGATTTCTCGATCATGATAACATCATTACACAAGTCTCATAATGCTTTCATTCTGATTTATGCTCTATACCAGGGGTGGGTAAATATTTTAGTTCAAGGGCCACATTCGAAAGTTGAATTTATTTGCGGGCCGCATTATAATAATCTCTAAAAATATTGATCTTCTTTATCAGTGGTGGATATTCAAACTCAGGGGCCTGAGGAAAAAATTTCCAAAAATTGGTGTTTCTAAAAAAACGGGCTTTGATTTCGTCTTTCACTTTTTTCTCCCAAAAATATAGTGATCTCTAAAAAAAAGGTCTTCACTTCCATTCCGTCTCCAATTTCACTATAATTCTCCCAAAATCATGGCGATCTCTAAAAAAAAGGTCTTCACTTCGGTTTTGACTTCATTTTCGCTTTTTTTCAAAATCATTGTGATTATACTCAGGTGCCGATAATACTTATGATAATACCGATAATTTTAGCCAACGATTCCTTTATTTTCATCAATATTTTCAACGGAAATCTATATTCACACAAACTATACTTGTAGTTTCGGTAGGCACAAGTGGGCCGGATGAAACCCTGCGGTGGGCTGGATCCGGCCCGGTTGAAACTACTGCCATAGACGAACTCTTTCTGGCGACAAAAAAAGCGTTTATGAGACTCTATGAAAGTGGCTGCGAGCGTTGCCAGATAAAAAGACGATCGTCATATAGCTAAAATAGAGAACCAGTTAGTATCAATTTTTTTCTTCGAAGATTTTGCTGTCTAACAGATGCTGACCAATAGCCAAATGTAGAACAGATGCGTTTTGAGTGGATTTACATCGATGTCTCGGAAGATCTTTTTCAGGTTTAATTTTATTTTTAATAAATTTTGGAACATGTTATCGAATTCGCTCTTCCAATTGTTGGAACGTTAATTCTACTTACGTACACACTATCACAGCGGAACAAGTATTTGTATATAATAGTACTTTACTGATGAGCAGGCAAAACGTCCTTCAGAAAAGAGGGCAACATCTTTTTTAAAGAGAAAACTACCTTGCCGACTCTGATCCAAAGTAATTGTTGACTGCTGACTTTGTTTGTTTTTCATGTTTAAGGGAAACGTTTCCAATCCAAGGTGATTTGAGATATACCAGGCACTTTTCAGGGCCGAGCCGCTGGATTTTTGAAAATTTGAAATTTTTTTCTTAATTCCGACAAGAGAAAAACTAATCTTATTGGTACTCTTGTTTACAGAATTCTTAAAATTTGCTCTCCTGAAAAGTTCTCAAGTGAAGTCGACGAAATCAAAAATATCTTGCAACAGAATGGATACCTGGAAGAAGTGATTATTTTGCACGTTTATTTGCAATTTTTTTGCAGAAACCAAAGTTGATATCATCTACTAGAAACTAAAATTCATACCTCAAATTCATATAAAGACAAAAAAAAGGTCACCACTTTAATCCAACCGACATTTAATGCCAAAACTGTTTTACAAATCAAAGTTCTAATCTTTTTTTTGTTGTTCAAGAAAATTTGAAGTATGAATTTTGTTCTCAGATAGGTAATATCAAAAATCTTTTGTTGACTGTCCAGCAATGGCACAATAAGAAGTTACGCATCAACGGAAAAAATGCTTAACGTAAAGAAAAATTGGAATGTTACTATGATTGCTTTCCTAATAGCTTAAAGGTTTAGGAGAACCCGTGTGCATTCCAAATCAAATTTCAAAGTCGTGGGATCGATATGGTAAAATATCAGAAAGTTATGAACAAGCAAGACGCTATTTAATTAAGCTAGAATATGGCATGATTATCCGTCGCGATAGAGGCCAGTTGTGTAAACTGTTAAGTGATTTGAATTTTAGAACTAAAAGTGATTCAGATACTGTAAATAGAAATGATGTTGGTGTACTAAGCTATTCTAATGCTCCTTGTAATGTTAAATCACAACCCCTAACTAATATGTCAAGTGAAATAATGCTTTAACTGCGCCGCTCAACTCGAGAACGTCGGCAACCCCAAAAAATTTGATGATAGTAGTCTGGTATAGCTGATCTTCTTTCACACCTCCAAGCCAGTGTGTTGTTGTTGTGCTTACCCGGCTCACACCTAGGGATTGGAGCCTCTGGCATTTCTCAACAGAATGCAAGAAAATCATTCTTGGTACATGAGCATTGAGCAAGACCCTACTGTAACACCTAAGAATAGCCAGACATAAACATCTCCTCCAATTTCTTAAACGAAGTACCAATGCCCGGACACCCCCAGAGGTGAAATGTCACACTTCGTAGTTTATTCCCGTTAAAAGTAATTCGTAGTTTTATTATAAGATAAGTAATTCGTAGTTTTATTATAAGATAACAATCGCATCGCCTAGGAGCGCTGCTCTCTTACTATGTGATATAACGTCCGATTTGCTTTCTATTGCGCGATGCATATATCCTTTTTCTCTTTTCGCCACACAGTAATGACGTAATATGTTTTTGATCAGCGTCACTGTAGTAAAATGTTCGCGTATATACTATGTGGTTCTAGCATAAGCGTATTCTCTAGAGAGTTGAAGAATGATCTGGTTTATTCGAGTGAGTTTGCCGTCACGTGGTGTTTGTCTATATATACGCTTGCTAAATCGCAATGACACAGACGAAAAAGAGAAAACGGACAACCACCACGAGAGAGAGGCGAAAAGGAGAGAGACGCCTAAAGCGCAAAGTGTTGCTTTGAGAGAAAGTAGAATTTGGGGCGAGTGTTGAATTTATTTTGCGCCAGTGTTTTGGAGTTGGGTTCTACGGAGATAGAATCATTTGCGTTGATTGAATCAAGTTATAGCATTGATTTTGCTTTGCAGTTTGGCAAGCGTGGAATAGAAATTTCGTCGGTCGTGATTTTTGTAATACATTCGTTTTTATTAAAGATAGTAGTCTCTGTTTGTTGTGAAGAAGAGTCTTCAACGGATCAATCCGAGCTTTCGTTCAAACCAACTGTATAAAAGCTTCAGGCTCATAGCAGGCTACTTCTCGAGCCAGAATAAAATAAAATTTAGACACAGCTTTGTTTCAGCGCAGGTATTTGGGTTACCTAGTTTAACTGGTTTTTTAGGATTCCCCAACAAAGTCTGTGACATGAAGCAAGAATCATGTTTGGCAAAATATCACTGACATAGAATGATCCGGGAAGTTGATGGTCATTTCGATCTCTGTAAAAATACAGGGCCCACCCACCACCACTGGCGACGATCCATTGTTGGTGGGATTTAATTTAATATGCAGTCAGATGCATAAGCCGGGATTAAAGAAAAGTAACATTGCTTCTCTTAACTACAAACATCAATAGCCAAGAACCGATGCAACATCAAGTTAATATTGCCTGATAAGATATCTCCAGTATATGTAATACAAGAAGAAAGCCTCAGTAATGTAGATTTGCGACTGTTATGCCATGACTTGTTTGTGTTTTGTTGGCTATTGTTCATTATTTTCTTGTAAGTGAGAGGAAACCAGGTTATGGATTGGTTGGATTCTCAAAAAGGTCTCCTCCAGTAGGAATTTTTCTTGCCATGATTGTTTCCATTTTTTTAAAGGTTAAAATCGTTTATTTGCGTGGAGTAGAAGGGTCGTCTCTATTTTAATCTAGTGGTTGTCGAAGCTTCATTCATTATTTGTTTCAATGGAGTATCATCTTCTATCGAATTTAACCAATTATGCTCTCGCTGAGTAGCCTGTTCTCTTCTGAGATGTGGTGGTGCAATGGAGCTTAGAGTTGGAAACCAAAGAAGTACAATGGATTTCAGAGTGCCTGTTAAGGTTTGCATAGTCTGGCCTAGTAGAACGTCAATTTTTGGTGTGTTTGAGCTGCGACTCCAGACAGGAGCATTGTATTCAGCAACGCTATAGTGCTAGAGCGGAAATTTTTATTACAGATGGTGAACCGCCCCAAGATCTTCTGAAAACTTTTGTATTAGGGAGTTTTTCTTTTTTAGTTTGTCAGCAGTTTTTTCTAAATGTTTCCGCTAGGTTAAAGTTCTATCAGGCAAACTCCAAGCTATTTAGGGGTTATGTTAGGCTTACCATACGTCCCAGTTTAGCCGGGAAAGTCCCGTTTTTTAGGCCTTGTCCCGGCGTCCCTCCCAGTTGACTAAAATGTCCCGGTTTTTCCAATTTTAAGTGAAGATCTTTTTTTTTTAGAGAACGCTACTTTTCAGCGACCAAAGTTAAGAAACCCGAGACAGATTTAAAGCTAAGACCTTTTTTTTTTATAGAGAACACTGACGAATTTTTTTCTTTTAACGAGCGTCCCAACTTGCCACTTCGTAAATATGGTATGCCCAGGTTATGTCATATTCCAGTTTCGAATTGTTCACTTTAATATTAAAGGTTTTATTATCTTCATGATTGTTTAGATGAAAGAGATTGGCTACTCCCTTTATTGTACTCAATTCCAGGTACCATTTATCGAAGTAGTAACATATTGTCTGGCAATTGGCCTCCAGTAATTTTTTAATTTTCTCTGTATCTCGATTCTCGAGCCAGGCATGGTACACCTAGGTCGTCAGCATAGGTAAATTTTCTGGAGATTGTGTCTGGGATGTCAGCAGTGTATACATTGAAGAATGTAGGTGCTAAAACTGATCTTTGTGGGGCAGCATTTTTAATCATTCTCGTCTTGCTTGGGTCACCTCGCAGTAGTAAGTAAAATTTCTTTGTCATTCATGTGCTTCAGCAGTTTTATAGTTTTTTTGCATTTAATAATTTTGATTAGTTTAAGCAGTAGTCCGTTGTACCAACAATGTCGTAGGCGGCAGACAGATAGAAAAAAACGATGCCTGTTTTTAGTCGTTTTTCAAAGCCAATTTCAACAAAAAAGTAGCCTAAGTGCCAAGAATTATTCCATGGTATTTCTGCCAGTTCTAAAGCCTGCCTGGCAGCCTTTTGTCCATTATTGGGCCAATGCGATAAATTAACATCTTGTTGCGGTGTGGAGGCTTGAAATACCACAAATCATTTGTGGAAAACTAAGAGTAATCCAAAGCACGGCGTCCAAACTAGAACCTTTTACTCCCGGACCCACTATTCAAATAAATTTGATGATTATGAAATATAATTATAACGATTATAAACATGAGGTATATAGAATAATATATATATATATATAATAATAAAAGTGGCAAGACTGTCAGTAAAGAGCTCAATGAAAACTCAGAGCATTAAATTAAATTACAAAAGCCACAAAATCTCTTTTGTGGCTTTTGTAATTTAATATATATATATGTTTAATATATATTTGTGGCTTTTGTAATTTAATATAAAACAAACAGATCAATTCAGCTCAACCTCAAAAAACCGATCAAGAAACAGAACAAGAAAAATTATTTGGTTCAACCCTCCTTTCAATGATGAAGTCACCACTAACATTGGCAAAGAATTTTTTACCCTTCTCAATAAACACTTTCCACGAAGCAATAAATACCACAAAATTTTTAACAAAAACAACATAAAACTGAGCTATAGTTGCATGCCAAATATGAAATCTATGATAAATAAGCAAAACACTTCACGCCTAAACAACTCGGACAACAAAGTAGACGCCAAACAATGCAATTGCAGATCAGATAAAAACTGCCCACTTAACGGAAAATGTTGCAGAAACTCAGTAGTTTATAAAGCCTCCCTAAAAACTGATGAAACTGACAAGTTTTATTACGGCAGCTGCGAAACATCATTTAAACTCCGATACAATAACCATAACCAATCTTTTAAAGACAGTAGAAAAATTAACTCCACCGAACTATCTAAAGCCGTTTGGAAATTAAAACAATCAGGACTATCGCCAGAAATAAGATGGAAAATTGTGCAACACGCAACTCCATACCAATGTGGTTCAAAAACATGCAACTTATGCTTATCAGAAAAATTACAAATATTCCAGGCTGACCCAAATAAATTACTAAATAAACGCTCGGAGTTGGTCTCAAAATGTCGACATCGAAGTAAATTTAAATTACGAAGTTTTAATTACGCTGGCAGTTAATAAATATATTTACAAACTCGGTTTACCTTATTTTTACATCGCAACTTTGTCCACTTACTTGATCAGCAAATAAATCAATCCATCTCTACACCACATACTTATCGAACTAAAAATACTCTTAAATTATACCCTGTAAAAAAATTTACTGTTTTAATTTTTAATTCATATCCTAGTAATTGTCATTTTGAGCGCGTTTCTTTAGCATCTTTTTATCGTATTTCCAATGTGCAGACTATTTAATTTAATTTTAACGCATTTTTAATGCAAACTTTTTATATTTACCTATTATTTCCAAACAATAGAACAAGCTACGTAAAAAACACTTTTTCTTTGGCAATAAAATTCATTTACCGATTAACCTGACAACCGTAGTTTTCCTCTTGTTTTTTCTTGTTGTTGTTTTACGCTTTTTCGCCGGAATTCAAGCGCTTCGTTTAAACTGTATTTTTTTATTTATTTATTTATTTTGTTTTTCAGATTTTTAACCGCCCCCTGACGAGCCCAGGCAGGCGAAACAGTCTGTTGGGGCAAATAAAATTAATGTTAAATTAAAAAAAATTTTGTGGTCTGTAAGTTAATTATATATATATATATATATATATATTGCAGGAGTGAATCGATCTTCCCCGCAGAGTGCTCAATGAAAAAAATCAGAGCAATTTAATACAAAATTTATTTAATCACTGTTTAAAAACCACAACGGTCCGTTTCATCCTAAGATTCGTCAGGTGGTTACTAGAAAAATAAAAAAATAAAAAATATAGTTATTAGTGGTAAGAAAATGCGTATGGAATAAATGATATGTAATTAAATTAAGCAAACAATACGGTTCCTATGACGTCATACAAGAAAAAACAACTCAAAATATAGTAAATGCAAATATAGAGGTTTGCATTCATTTGAAGCTGAGGGAAGGCGAGTTGGGTATGCAGTGAAAGATATAAAAGGAAAGAAAATAATCTGCAAAGGAATAAAAAATAACGAGAAAAATCGCATAAGATGAAAAAGTAAAGTGAGTAAAAAATGGCGTGAACGACAGTAGAAAATACAAGCGGATTTAATGACGGACAAGAAAGCACATATGCACAAAAATAATGGCAATTTAAGCACACGAAATCAAGTGGGTAATTTATTTAATTTAAATTTGTTTTTGTGACGACATTTTCCTGTAAGTTCCGATCGTTTGTTGAGGATTGTTGGTTGTTTTGCTTGTAGTATTTCTAGTTTTTCGGTTAAGCATAGGTTGCAGCATTTTTGTCCTGGTTTATATGGGATGACTTGATTGATTATTTTCGAGTTATCGATGACTTGATCCAGTATCGCGACCCGCACCAACCATTACCACCCAGGAGCTAAATGGTGCAATCTCTGCTTATCAGAGAAACTCGTCATTCTCCGAGCGGACTCAAACACTTCTCTGAACAAAAAATCTGAGCTAAATGGAAAATGCCGGGATACAAAAAAATTTAAATTAAAAATTTTTTCCTAGTTTTCGGTAGTTTAAAAATTTTGGCAGATTTTGTATTTTCTGTATATTTTTTGTAATTTTTGTATTCTAATTTCATATTAAACTCCCACTCTCATCCAGTTTTTGCACCCAACTTTCAAAATATTCCACTATAATCATCATCTCGCCTTTTCACTGCTCATTGCTTTGTCACAGGACAATTTCAGCATTTTCTCGCATTTCACGCCTTATAAATTGTTGTCAGATTTTGGAAGACCTGGGAGATAGTGGATAACGTGCAGCCATACCCACTTTACTACTGCTTTATTAATTCACCTTGTTTCCTTGTAATTGTGTTTATTTTACTGTATTTCCTGCACACCACCTGACGGCCCTTAATTGCGGTGAAGCATATTGTTGAGGTTTTGGTTGATTTTTGTAATGTTACAATCCAAACCGCTCTGACCTGCATGCCGAGCGCTACACCAACATTGTGCGACAATTCGATTATATATATACTATACGTACATAAAAATTTTTGGTCGGTGCTCTTCAAAGAAAAGTGCTCTATGACGTGAGGTCGAAGCAATTTCATTGAATTTTAGACCACACTTTTACATTATTTTATTTACCACCACAGACTGTTTTGCCTGTCTGGGTCCGTCAGGGGGCAGTTAGAAATCTTGTTCAAATGGAATTTTTATTTTTTATTTTTATTTGAATAAGATTTTTAATTACAAACTAACAAACGATATATGCCGCCACTAAAACAAATTCAGTTTTAATTTAAATTAAATAAATGACCTATCTAATTTTGTACACTTGAATCGGCCCTTTCTTTTGTATACTTTCTTGTCCGTCTTAATCCGCTCATACTTCTCACTATCGTTCGCACTGTCTTTCACTTACTTTACCTTTTAACCTTATAAAGCTGACAGTGTTCCCCTTTTACTTTTATTGCTTTATAGAGTTTTTTCCTTTTATGCGTTTTTCAACACACTAAACTCGCCTTCCCTCATTTTTAAATGAATGCAAACCTCCATACTTGCATTTTATATTTTTTTTTCTTCTATGACGTCACAGGAATTGTATTATTTGCTTGACTAATTTAACTACGTATTATTTTTCACTAAAACTAATTGTATTTTTAATTTTCTAGTAACCACCTGACAATTCTATAAGACGAAACAGGCTGTCGTGGTTTCAACTTTTTTGTTGTAATGTTTTTAAACTAAGACACTTTAAATTGGAAGCAACAGACTCTAGTTTGCACTTGTTAGAGCTCGTCAATGATCTATATTCTACTGAGATTCGAGCCAATTAGATATTGTCTTACGCACAGTACTTAGACAACATTACTCGACCACACAACCGGACAACAGCTAAACTTTAAGTAATCTAGAAGTTTACTTTTACCTTATGTTTATAATTATATATCTTTCTTTTGCTCGTCAAGCTTTAGAAAAGTAATCGCGATGCTTAACGTTTGTCAGGTAAGTCCGGTAATGAGGTGCGGCCTTGGTCTTACATCATAGTGAATGATATGTTTTCCTTGCGCGGCAAAGCCGGGAAAACTTGTAAGTTTTAGGTTGAGGTTCAGGTTTTGCAAATTTTATTTCAGCGGGTATAGTGCTGGTTTAGGTTGAGTAAATTTTAGTTTTTCGGGTTCAGTTCCAGTTCAAGTTCAAAGAATATTAACTGTTAATACGGATTTACGAATCTGGTTCGAGTTCGGTTCAACACTATGCTAAATAGTTAATCGCTTATTGTTGAAAAATAATAATAATAAAAATTCCTTTTTGCGTTTTAATTTTCCCCTCAGCTAAAAACTTCTATTTTAGGCAACTTTCGTATGATTTTATTACATATTCTCAAGAAATAATTTTGATTCCTGCATCTCTGCTTTTCTTGATTTTTCCACCATCCACACCCCAGAATTGTCTGTCAGTAATACTGGCTTTTCTTCTTTCAGGTTTGCTTCGTCTTTACAAATGTCACCGACTTTTTTATTTTTCAAATTTGCGACATTCTCCGCTTCTTCAACCCATTTTTCTAAATTTAGTTTCGCAGCTACTTCCATCGGATGACAACTGGGAAAAATTTTTGAAAGGGTTTCATAACACTTGATTACAACCATTGAATAAAAATTAACTTGCTGATTTGGTATTTCTTTTTCTTGCTGTCGATCCATCATAGGCACGATCGGAAAATTCATTTGTTTCCGACGATCTCCTTCCATCCAAAATTCTAAGTAAAGATTTTTTAAACTTCTACTGGTATCTTCAAATTCCTTGGTAGTTGTACTGATGTCAGATGCTGTCATCAATAATTTTATAGTGGCTGATCTAAAAAGCAAAAGTTTTTAATATAAATGTAATTACTAACTAAAAAAAACCAAAAAATTATAAAAAGTTGTAAAAATTGATGGGCAAAAAGTTTGTCATTATTGTAATATACAGACAAAAAATTGTCAGACCACTTATATTTACTATGGAGTCCGAAAATACGAAAGAACGCTTCGATTATCGACATGGTCTCTTATCAACTTCTGTCTTCGTCATACCTGTGAAGCCTTAAATAAATTATGAAAATTTTTTCTGCTTGGCTGTCTTGACAAGCAAACCCAAATGATAATTACAAAACTCCAAATAAAATTAGAAATTCAAACAAATATTGCTTAAGAAAAACAAAAATATCTTGGGATCTCTATAGCAATGCATGGCGCTAAATTAGGGGTTTCCAAACTGGGATACATGTACCCACAGGGGCACATTTTTTTACTGACCGTTGATGACACTTTTGCCATTTTTAGTAATGAAACGGAATGCAACTAGTTTCTTCATAAACTCAATAATCTATACCCATTCTTGGTTTTTACTCACGAAAAAGAAATTAACAATTCATTGTCGTTTCTTAATGTGTTGGTCAAAAAATCTAAAAAAAGTTAATGAAAAACCCACATTCACAGGGAAGTATACACGCTGAGATTTATTTGGACCAAAGAAGAGGAAGACTAATGTTATTGGCACTCTTGTCCACAGAGCTCTTGAAATTTGCTCTCAAGAAAAGTTCTCAAGTGAAGTCAGCAAAATGAAAAATATCTCACGACAGAACGGTATCCAGAAGAAATCATTATTTCCGGAAATAAAAAGATTTCAAATTCTTAAACATCCAAGCGATTCGGCCCAGAACAGTGTCCGGTGTATTTAAAATTACCTTAGATTGTATTCCCCTTAAATACGAATAACAAACAAAGTCAACAGTCAACAATTGTTTTGGTTCAGTGTCAGCAAGATTAATTTTCTCTTCAAAAAAGATGTTACCTTCTTTTTAAAGGAATATTTTACCTGCTCATAAGTGAAGTAATATTGTATACAAATACTCGTGCCACGGCGATAGTGTGTACGTAGTAGGTAGAAAGTCCCAGCAACTGGAAGAACAAATTCGACAACACGTTTCAAAATTTATTAGAAATTAAGTTAAACATCAAAAAGATCTCCCTAAACGCCAATGTAAATCCACTCAAAATGCACCTATCTCCGAATTGGCTATTGGTCAACATTTGCAGGATAACAAAATTTGCGCGAAATAGTTTGATGTTAACTGGCTTTCAATATTAGCTGTGGGTCGATCATCTTTTTATCTAGCAACGCTGGAAACCACCTTCATAGAGTCTCTTGAACCCTCTTTTTGTCGCCAGAAAGAGTTCGTCTATGGACTGAAGCTTTCTCGTTTGCGGCGCAAGTGAGCGCACAACTGATCGCGTGCTCTCTTTTTTCAATCAATTAGTGACGCCATTATTTTCGATGTCTTCCAATCCTATATAAACCACGTTTTTTATGCAGTTCGTCATTTGCCAACTATTTCTTCTGACAAAAGTTAGCCGAAAGAATTCTTAGAAAAAAAACACTTTTTTTAAAGACTACCAAAAAAAAAGAAAAAAAAGAAAGAATCAACGGTTGCGTCAGTACCATTGGTATTTTTAGTAGTTAACTTTCTGAGCTTAAACTGCCGCAATAAAACTTAAAAATAACGCTCTTAATCACTATAACTAACGATTTTAAAGTTTTTTAAAAGGTTGCAAGAGATTTTTTAGCTATAAAAAATAATATGCATAAAAATAAGTCATTCAATAATATGGGTGCTACGACAATTGATCGAACGACACTTAATCGAAACGACATTTGATCGAAACGACACTTGATCGAAATGACAGTTGATAAAAAAAGTTTCCTTTTGTATATTTCTGCAATTAAACAATGTCTTTGTTACTATAAATTAGATTCATAAAAAGCAAAGGCTATCGGTAAGAAGACAGTTTATTTTTATTTTTTATAATTTTTTTCCTATGTCAAGGTCAGGGTTTCTCAACAAGGTCCCTGGGCAAAGCATTTTTAGGGGGCAACATCTTTTGTTTGGTTATGTTTCGTTTAAATGCCTATTGCTGCCATTTTTTTCATTCTTTTTACATTGTAGTCGGTAGCGTATTTGGAGGGAGGGGGAATTGTGCCATGGCCTCACCCTTGGAGAACCCTTGGAGAAATCAGAGACAGATTTAAAAAGAAGACCTTTTTTTAAAGATTACTATGTTTTGGGATGAAAACTCGACAAAACTAGGACAGATTCAAAGTGAGAATCTTTTTTTAGAGATCACTATGTTTTTGGAACAAAAAATTGATAAAACCGGGACAAATTCAAAGTTCTAAATTTTCTCTTTCATTATTCGATCAAGTGTTGTCTCAATCAAATGTCGTTTCGATCAAGTGTCGTTCGATCAAGTGTCGTTCGATCAAGTGCCGTTCAATCAACTGTCAGGTCACTAATAACATGATATTGCTTAGCTATAAAAAATAATATCCCAAAAAATTGGGAGTACATGCAAACGTATTAAGTGTCCAAAGTGAATGTGGGAACCCCTGCGCTAAATGGTTATTCTTAATGCGTCCATAGTTTTCCTGTTAGTCTTGAGAATATATAAGCCTATAATAGTGGTTTTCAACCTTTTTCATACCGTGGCCCACTTTCCAACCAACCCAAGGTAATTTAACGACCCACTTTGATGAACAGAATTTAATTTTCATCGAAAAAATCTGGTGACCCTAAAAAAAAGTCTTAACTTGGAATTTCATTGCAACTTTTCAATTTTCGTCCCAAAAACATCGTGAAAAAAATTCTTCACTTGGATTTGTCTGCGATTTCTCAATTTTTGTCTCAAAAACATAATGAAAAAAAAGTCTTTACTTGGAATTTATTTCCGATTTCTCGATCGTAATGACATCATTATACTAGGGTTGCCATACGTCAGGATTTTCCAGACATGTCCGGGATTTTAGATCTTCGTCAGAGAGAAATATTAAAAATTGTTAATATGTCAGGGATTTTCGAATTACGCCCAGTGATGGCTTTAGCACGGTGCGAACGGAGCGGCCGCAACCTCAGGTTTAGGACGTAACTTTAGTAGTGATAATGCATTCGAATGACAGTGGTGACCTTTTTTCTAGAAAACACCATGATTTTGGGACGAAAATTGAAAAATCGGAGACTGATCCCAAGTGATGACCATTTTTTTGGTCTTCATCTTAGAATCTCAGACAATTTTTCGTCCTATCCCTAAAGTACTAGAAAATCGTGATTCGGGCAAATGTCACAAAATTTGGTCAAAACTTCATCGCCCTTCTAATTTTTTTGGGATGGTACGCCTATGTCTGTCAGGGATTTCGCCTATTCAGATATGGCAACACTGCATTATACAAGTTTTATATTGCTTTCATTCTGATTTATGCTCTGTGGCCCACTAAAAACAGCGCCCCATGGCTCACCGGTTGAAAACTACTGGCCTATAATATAGTACTGAGCATTATTGAATTGTGGAATTGCTAATTACTTTGTTTTTAAGCCCAAAGTAAAAGCGTTTTCTGCTGCTGCCCATGCATTTAGATGCTAAATGGCCTAGTTCAAGAATTCATTCGACTTTTGAAAACAAAAAAGAGCGTTTTGGTGTTGAATTTAAACAATTTGTTTTCTTTTTTTCATAACAACATACCTATGTTTTGGATTTTTTAAGTCGATTTCGTTCTTTGCAAGCAATCCATCCAAATAAACTTGGTTTTCAAAATACGATGCTAAATCGGTAGCAATGATACAATCTCGAATAAGCCCTGATATTGTATCTTTTTCCTTGTTTGAACAAGACTGCAGCAGATCATGGTTTTTTCTGCTCAGTATATCTAAAGTCAACTGTATGTGATGATGTTCCATGTACGAATTTTGATACAGTTTAACCATTGGGTGATCAATCAGCTTTAGAAACTGGTTTGACATAGAACGGTGATCAATGTCGTGACAGAGACACGCGATCAAAAAAGAAAAACGTTCTATCAAATTAAAAACATCCTTATTCCTATTGAGGATGCAAAACATTGCGTGGCATACAGTCACCGCGTGATGCCAGTTGTGATATGGAAGATTTCTATAGTTGTTTCGAACCGTTAATACAAAGTTTGCTATGACTTGATTAGGAATTTCCATATTTTCACTTTCATCGTTGGTTAAATTGCGCAGCATTTTGATGAAAAACAAAGAAAGCTCTTCTTGATATTGATGAAAGCTGAAGTGAAATCTGTAACATAATACAAAAAGCTATTTCATGTTACAGATAGGCCAAGTAAATATTTTTAATGAATAATAAAAAAGTCAAATACATGTGACTGACTGAGTAACATGGCAGCTTGGTTCGAAGTAACTTTATATTGATGGCTTTGATCGACAATTGCCTTTTTAATTTCTGGCCTTGGACAAGACATTTAACTAAAAAAATTCATAAAATTGTCGGCAACTTCACCCAGTCAGCAAAGTGGTTATAAATTCCCACTATATGAGTGGTTAAATGCAGGATTTGATTTCGTATTCTTTAAAAAATTATTTATAAAAACGTATTAACCAAACAGCAATATCTTGGCATCTTCGGAAGCAGGTCAGGGTAATTGCTTGCTTTATGTATAGCGCCTCTGACCCTTTTCTGCGAGTCGGAAGGATAAATAGAGAAGAAATAAAAAATATTTTGTTTGATAGTTTTGTAGTGTTTTTGTAGTGCATTTATATATTTTGTTTTGCTTGATTTTTCATGTCTTGGTCGTCGACAAAAAATAAATAAATAAATAAATGATAGGATTTACATGCAAATAAATATTACCGCAGCGGTTCCCTAACTTTATACCCCCACGGACCTCCTGTGGATGTCAGAGGTCTCCACGAACCCCCAAGTTTTCAAAACAGGATCTGAGCCCAAATTATACAATAAAACGCATACCATTGTTTCATAAAGGCATAGTGTAATATTGCAATGAAAAAATAAAGATGAACAAACAATCATTCGGAAACCGCGGAAACCTCAAAACACGAATTCTATCACTCATCGATCATCTATCACTGATAGGCTAACAATCACACACGGTGAGAGGGATGCTCTTGTTTGTTCTCCACGAGGCGTTTGATCCTCGGAGTTGTTTTGGAAATGGCCACCCTCATGTCAGAGCCGGCGTCAAGACGTGCCCGCAGCTTAGTTTTCATGACGACCAACGCGGAGAATCCGGCTTCGCAGAGGTAGGTCGTGACAAAAGGGAGTGTCACTCGGAGCGCTTAAATTGCCACGCCAATGCAGTAAAATATTTTCCAGGCCGATGTGGTAAAATATCACAACAATGTTTGACCATCAACCTATCAAAACATTTTATTTTATTTTATTTTATCTTTTTCTTGGTCATTCACTTTAACTTAGTATTAATTTCTAAACTAACCTTTACGCCTGCTTTTACGACTAAAACGATTTTATAAGTGATAAATGTTGAATTAACTGTGTACACTACATAAGCTTCATTGTGACGTCCACCACCCGCAAGCTTTATCAATACATTCGTTTTTGCTGATCAGTTGAAATACAGTTTTTGCTTAAGCCAGACGCGTGTTACGAAATCGTTACAATCGCATCGCCGTGGTAATTTTTTTGCTTCAATGTTACATATTCGGCCGTATTCTTAAGTAGGCCGTGCCTAAACTGATTTTAAACATTTCTAGTTTTGACTTTCGGAAACGTCTCGTGAACCACCTGGGATGGACTCACGCACCCCTGGGGGTTCATGCACCCCAGTTAGGGAACCCTTGTATTACAGTATTATCTTAAAAAATCAAAATAAAATCAAGATGAATATTTTGGCATAACAGAGAGCAGATCGGAGCTGACACTTAATGAGGTTGCATTACGTTTAGTCACTTTTACGTTGCCCCACGAAACAGAACAAAGATTCACAATTTATCTTCCTAACTGCTGGAAAATGTCGGAGATGCTTAGCGCATACCAGTCGGCAAGTGATTACCGCAATCTGCCTTTTGTTTATATATGTTTATCCTCCTGATTCGCGGAAAGCATCGGAGGCGCTATACATAGGGCAAACAATTACCCCGACCTGCTTCTGGAGATGCTGAGATATAGCCGTCCGGTTGAAATATTTTACTTAAGGTATGACAGAAACATAATGAATAATCATTAAAAATTTTTTTGAAACTCAAAAATGCTCATCACTAAAATGGTTGAAACTTGGGTGACCGGTAAATTCTACCCCGGTATGTTCCATCATAGTTAAATTCTAACGCAGTATATTCTTTCACGGGCATTTATTAGGTTTAGGGCGTTGGGGTTAGAGTTAAGGTTAGGGGTTAGATTAAAGTTAGGGTTAGAGTTAGGGTAATAAATGTACTTGTCAACTGCTGTACTCTGTACTTGACAACTTATAGCGTGATAAATCAACAACAATCAACAAATAAAATGAACAATCAACATGGTGTAATATCGTGGTGGAATATACCGTTATGAAATATAGACTACAGTGGTGGAATTTACCGTAGTGGAATACACCTAGAACCGAAACTTCATTCAAATATTTGATTAGCTTGGTTATTTGTGTTGGTGTTATCTGTTGTATTTGTTGGCTATCTTTGATTTACATAGAATAGAACTATTCTAATTAATCACCTAAAAAAGATTAGAAATAAGGACAAATTTTACAAACGAGTAAAAGCTGTTTAACAACTTTCTAGTTTTTCTTTTTACATTACCCCTGTTTATTTTATGTCTACAGTATCTTCGGGTAAGTTAATCAAAGTAGTTTTTAGTCGTCTTATTAGCAATTTGGTAATTTGTTTTAAGCAATTATAGATTCATACAATGGCGTTTGCAGAAATTTGTTATGAGGGCGGTTAAGAGCCGAAAACACGATCACTATAATTCGTGATGTCTTTTACAAAAGGGAAGCCTGGAGCAACAAAAAAAGAGCCACTTTCAAATATTCCCTTAAAAAAACAATTAAATTATTTATTTCTCTTTGATATTATTATTTATCTTTATTTTCGTACTCCTGACTCCCTGCTCACAGGAGATTGTCGGTGCCATTATACATAGAGAAACTGTCAAGCTATTACATTGACCTGCTTTTAGATGCCAAGATATTGCTATCCAGTTGAAATATTTTTTAGATATTTTTTAGTTTTATAATCAAAATTTAGGACTGCTTAATAAGGCCACAAGCACGGGAAAGTGCCGTAAAGTGTTTTTCTCAAGGCCACAACAGAATGGGGAGAGTAGGCTTTAAATTGTGATGGTTTTAATCACATTCGCCATCAATCACAGCGCTATTAGCCACTCAAACACGCTCTCGACAAACGTAAATTAAGGTAAAAATCTTTTTTTACTCTTCATTTTTTCTAGCCCTAATTCTCTTTCAATTAAATAAATTATTAATGAATTTTAATGAATATCCTGCTTTTTTAACTTTGTTAACAAGCATGTCTTGCGTGTTTTGTCTTTCTTCTGCTTTAGCTGATTTTTTTAAAAGAGAATTGTTCAATGATGTAACCACACAGATCAAAGCGTTTTCCAACATGTTAAAGATGCTTGTTTATATACTGTACAATAAAATGTAATCTTAAACTATTTTTTTTAAATTTATTCTTTTTGAAATAGTTTGAAATGGACAATAGTTTTGTAAACATTTTTGGTCTCGGTCTCGGTCTTGGTTTCAATAGTTTCTGGTCTCGAAATTTGCCGGTTTCGATCTCGGTCTTGGTCTCGGAAAAACTATCGGGTCTTGGTCTCGGTCTCGACTACTTTACTGGTCGAAACGGAGTTTTAAAAATGTCGTTTTAGAAGTCATTTTAAAAATGTCGCAGTGGAGCTGGAACTGGAGCCATAAATTTTATTGCTATTGCTCCGCACCCTGATTCCAATAGTTACAATTTTCTGTAAAATTCGTAGATTCAGTTGGCTTTGGTTGCAAAAAAGAATCTTTTCATATCATCCACTAAGGCCTGATATTTACTAGTAGCATTTGCGGCATACACCTAAAGTAGGCTTTACAATCCTGTTTTTTACTTGAAGTTTTAACACGCAGATCTGTTGTTACAAAAGAATTCATTCTCATATAGTCTGACTGTTCAGGGTTTAAAAGTACAACTACAGTACACCAGCTTAAACAGACATTAGATCAACACCACAATTGAAGATCTTCCGCTCCTTTTCCAGATATAAAATTTTCTATTTATTCCTCTTGTAGAAGAAATTCTCACCAAATCCCAATAATACTGTTTTATTTTCATCTACCAACTTGATCTTGTTTCCTGTCGAGTATGAATTTTCTAATTTAAAAAAATAGTGCAGACAGTTTAAATGTAAATTTGCATTGTTGTTAGAGCTGCCAGTATATCTTAATTAAAATGAAGGTACGCTTTTATCGAGTTCCTCTGACTATAACACAAAAATTGACCTTCATATTTTGCAGCATATCCGAGATAGCCTGAATAACTTTTTATGCACTATGACCCACGACAGTATTTTCTGTGGTCCATAGAAAAACTTTAATTACTTTACATCTTCTAGACCAGATGCAGCATCAGTATCCAAAGTAATTTGGAAAGAAAAATAAAGTAAAAAAGGTCTTCTTTTCCCGTCCAAAGAACCCAGTTTACTTTTAAAATCAAGTGAAGATCAAAAAAAATCTGAACAAGCGTTTTTCGCATTTTGAGAAAGTTTTGAACTAACTATGGCCCACAAGTTTTACAAAATTTTGAAAAGTGGCCTGTAGGAGCGTTGAGCTTGGACCACGCTGATGTAGAACATGGTGCAACTTCAAAGAATTCGTATAACCAGGGCTGGGGAGCCAGCCTTATTTAGGTTAGGCTCCGGCTCCAGCTCCAGAGCCAATGCTTGACTCTAGCTCAGCTCCGGCTTCGGCTCCGGCTCCAGCTCCAGCTCCAACTTAATAATACCTATACCGGTATAAATATTGGCCAATAAGAGATAACTAGATGATATATCAATTATCAAAAATTTACTAATTTGCACTTTGCTACAACTCTAAAATTAATTATATATTATCCAGGGGCTTAATATTACCCAACACTCCAATGGGTAGAATTATATATTACCCAAGGGTTCTATCAATTATATATCTCAAACAAAATAAGAATCGATATATCCAGCACATTTACAAACAAATAAAATCGTCCAAACACAATCATCAACGCAGATGTCAATGCTACTAGCAATTATGGTATGCACCAACCAAAGGCCATAGAGGAAAACATTGAATTACTCAAATCACATCACATTAAGCACAAACAGTTAACACTTTGACCAACCAATTAAACACCACAGCCTACTTCACCAGACATTACCACTTCAGCAGACTTGCTTGATTGCATTAGTTGGAAGACCATATCCTCACCCTCACATTAGATCATTTATTATTACTCTCCACCCTCAGTATGCATCACAAGACCAAAGAAACTCCATCTCACTTCACTAAAACCATAACAAACTACCAAAAATTCAATTGGACATTATTTAAACATCATGTTGAAAATCTCATCTTCTACTGACCCCATTCCACAAATGTCTATAAGGCGTCCATGAGGCAAACAAACATCTTATTGAGGCAATACTGAATGCCGACAAACTCTTCATTCTTAAAGAAAATCGAAACATCATAAACTTCACTCGCTTGCCTAGGCATATCCGCAAGCTCATTCAACAACATAATCACACTTGCAAACGAAACAGATCACCCCAAATTATTACTTTAATAATCACATAAACAAACAAATACATGAACACAAAACAAACATCTGAAATTAACCGTGGTAAAATTTACCTACGGTGGAATTTACTGGTCACCCCTGAAACACCTAGAGTCACTTTTTATCATATACCTCACAAATATGTACAACATAGCCCCCAACACTAACACAATATTACATCTTGGAAAATGCCCCAAACATTTTCATTTTAAAACTAAATAAGGACCACAACATTGGCACAAGCTACCGGTCCATATCACTTTTATCACTCATTGCCAAAGCCCTAGAGAAAGTGCTATTACCATAAATAACAGAAAACATTCCAATTATTTCTTATCAATACAGATTCAAATATAAACACTCAACATACACTGCTTTGCATAACAACTGCCACCAAATCACAAAAGGTTTCACAATCCAAGGCAACATCACACTGTACCAGTAGCTTTGGACATGAGCAAATGAGGCGTTTGATACAGTGAACAAAAACAAACTTATATTAACAAAATTCCAAACACCATCATTAAGTTCATACCCAACTATCAATACATTTAAAGGACAGCAAGCGTGCACTCAATGCAATGGCACTTTCTCAAAATTCAAATAAATTAACATCTAGAGTACCACAAGGTAAAATTTAGTTTCCAACAATATTTAAAATTTACATCTCTGAGATTACTCTTCTCTCAAAAGAGGTATCAATCTCAACATAAGCCGATGACATAATAATTACTGCACCTCACACCAATCGCCATTTAAGCCCCAACAACTCATTCAACAATATTTTTACAAAATATTACACTTTTTACACCAGACCCAGCTGAGTATGGCACAACTCTATCAATTAAATTAAACAATATAACACTCCCAACGACAAAACACCAATATATAAATTTCACCGTCATTAAAGCAAAACAAACGTTTAACATTCTTAAAGCACTTACTTATAATAAATGGGTTAAACAAAACGAACTATTAGCGCTTCTACTGTACATCTAAAGCTATCATTTGCTTATATTGGAATATGCAAACACAATATGGAGCCCTATTGTATCAAACACCAACATCAAGAAACTGCAAACCATTCAGAACACAGCTTTGTTCATTGCTACTGGTTATACACGAGACACAAACATTCAAGGCCTGCAAGACGAAAGCAGTGTCCTACCAATGGGCGCCCATCTCAAACTCCATGCTACCCATCTTTAACAAATGATTCAAACACAAACACATCCTTTAAATTATCTTAATGCACATTTAGATCCACGAATTAATTAAGTGACTTTCAAAGGTAATAAAATATATTGTTAGGAGCTGGAGCCAACAAAAATTTTGATTGCTCCGGCTCCAACACAATATCGGAACTTGGCTCCGGCCCAGCTCCGGCTCCTTCAAAGTTGGCCGGCTCCATGGCTCCGAGCTCCGGCTTCGGCTCCCCAGCCCTGCGGATAACAAAGTTTTTTTCAAGGTTATTTGCAAGCCATAGCTTACAAACATAGCCTGTGTGGGTTTCTCGTTTTTTATCATGAAAAGTTAAACTGCATTTTTTCTGGTCTCTAACTGAACAGTCAATACCTTTCTAACGGTATTAAGACAGTTGATCAAACGATAGTTTATCGAACGAAACTTAATTGAAACGACACTTGATCGAAACGACAGTTGATAAAAAAAGACTTACTTTTGTACATTTCTGCGATTAAACAATCTTTTTGTTACTATAAAGTACATCAGTAGATGGCCTCTGCTTTTATGAAATATGGCAATATATAAGTATTGTTGTCGATATACGTGTTATCTCGCCCTTAAACTTTTAATTGTCACCGATTTTATTTGGCAACACGGTGGCGTAATTTCTTCTTTGTCTTAATTAAGCACATGGCGACGTGCTAGTTGAGATATACTTAATGTTCTATATGTATCAATTCTAATCTATTAATTTGGAAGATAATTAACCGATGTTCTATTTGCTAAATTAACTTTATATTTTAATCTCATATTGTACTTGTTTTCAAACTGTGAAGTATTAGTCTAAAACCGCCGGACCAGTTACGATAACATTATTAAATTACAATATTAATATAAACTGTGACGGGTAACCTCTACTGTACGAGAGAAGTTTAGCTGGCTCCATACCCTCACGGTCGGTTGTCAAATAGAACCAGAGAGAGAGAAAGATCTAGCGAGTTTCTGTGTCTCTTATATCTTTCAATTTGTCTGTCTGTCACTTTCTCTGTTTTCAAGTATCTACTGATGGCCTCTGCTTTTTATAGAAGACACTTTATTTTTATTTTTTATAATTTTTTGCCAATGTTAAGGTCAGGATTTCTTAACAAGATCCCTGGGCAACTCATTTTTAGGGGGGCAACAAGTAGGCTAGATTTTTATTCATGGTTATGTTTCATTAGATACCTATTGCTGCCATTGTAATCAGTAGCGTATTTAGGGGAGGCATTGTGTCATGGCCTCATTCTTGGAGACCCGTTGGAGAAATCAGAGACAGATTCAAAGGGAAAACTTTTATTTGGAGATGACTATGTTTTTGGGACAAAAAATTAACAAAACCGGGACAGATTCAAAGTTGTAAATTTTCTCTTTTATTATTCGATCAAGTGTTGTTTCGATCTAATGTCGTTTCGATCAAATATCGTTTTGATCAAGTGTTGTTTTGACCAAGTGTCGTTTTGATCAAATGTCGTTCGATCAAGCATCTTTCGATCAACCGTCGGGTCACGTTTTCTAACAACTCATTCAAAACAAGTCTGCCATCAATGCAGTTTTCTAGCAAAAACATGCAAAATTTTTCACTTCAAAAATTAAAAATTCATAAGAAAGGATTTTATGTAATTTAAATTATTTAATTTTTTGAAACCTTTTTAATCAAAAAATAAAAAATTTGTTGAATTTATTAATTTTAAAAAGTTAATTACATTAAGCTAAAACTTTCATAAAAGTCTTATTTTAAACTATAATATAAGTACCTTTGCAATTCTGCCAATTTTTTTTCCATAAAAGAAGGTTTTTCTACATTTTCTATTATGTAGTTATAATTTTTTTCATCATGTCTGGTATGATATAAATATTGTTCTTTAACTACTTCATATCTGTTTTTGTCTTTTAAAAGTTGTGTATGTACCTAAACACCAAAAAAATTATTTATCAGAATTTTTTTTATTTCTTGGTTGGTCTCGGAACAGGCGTCTCCTCGCGCCCGGGATTTAATCTTCTGATTTCTATTCACACGAAGTCCAGATAAAATTTCGGAACTCGAGTGTTGCCGAATCGCGATTGTGTCAAGTTTAACAAAATTTCTCATTTTTTTAATATGCACATTGCGAAAAATTGTCATAAACTTGCAATTCAGTGTAATTGATTACTATAACCGGTTTTTGCAGGCATCCAGGTTGCTAAGCTTCTCTCTCGGAATAGTGCTCCATTTCACAACTTTACAACTTTACTCGTCAATCCAAAAGGACCAGATGAACTAGGTAACCCGAGTATCTGCGCTGAAGTAAAGCTGTTTTTATTTTTTTATCTATGCAGGCTCTAGAAATAGTTTGCCGAGAGTTTGGAGTTTTTAATACAATAAGTTTTGGTTAAGTACGGTAAATTTTCTGTAACCACAGTTTCTAACTATAAAAAATATATTATTCACCAATCAAATGAATTTGATTAACTCTCGTAAAACTTGACTCTCAAGCTTTACAAAAGTTCAAAGCAATTTATAGTGCAAACAACTAATTACTCAACAACTTTCTACTGACTAACTTTAATAGTAAATAAGCACCCCGATGGCTAATACTAACTCAATAGTTTGTCCAAACAATTTTATCTCACTATAGAATTAACTTCCAAGGCGTTAATACTAAGCCTTATATAACTTAAGCACTTAAATAATACCACGCCGGCAACAATAACACAAATAATTTTCCACTGCAGTAAGCTAGAATGACTGAATGTTGAAAATTACAGCGCTATACATGTATATATAAATCAACCAAAGATACCAGATAAAAACGGAAGACACTGGAATAAATGTTAAAATTTGTAACGCTATACGTATAAATCAGTCAAAGATACCAGATAAAAATCAAAGACACTGGAACGAACAAGGATTCTAAGATAAATTATTATTGTAATTGGATACAGCATTTTATGACGTAATAAATACAATCATTTGACAAAGTACAAAACTGGTTATGTAACTTATAAAAAAGAATTTGCTTCACACTAGTATATTACACTAGACCAGGGGTTCTTAAACTTTTTTTTAACACGTACCCCTAAATCAATTTTTTTCGTTTGCGCGGACCCCCTTTTCAGTTAAGTCTAAGTAATTTTTTCTACATCAAAAAATTGGACACAAGGTTATAAAATTAAATGAATGTATGAACAAAATCGATGTTTTATTAAATATAACGAATAGAAATGCAAAAATTTTCAATCAAATTTTCACGCCCATTTTCTTTTAATGTGAAGGATGCTCCTGTTTGTCTTCAATAAGAACATCAAACTGTGGTTTCGTCTTTGACAAGGCAACACGCATGTCATCTTTTACATTCAACCGGTTTCGACTTTTGGTTTTGATAGCAACCAAGGATGAAAATCCTGACTCACATAAATATGTTGTAGCGAAAGGTATAATAGCAGCCATGGCTTGCTTTACCAAAAGAGGATATGCTTGCCCCAATGAAATCCAAAAATCGCCAATACTTTTTGAATTGAAGGACATTCTGATTGATTCCATTGCCTTCAATTCAATGAGCTCATCTTTAGCAAGGTCGTCATCACTGATGCACTCCAATTCCGCGAGGAAAGGATTACGGATCCAAGATTTATTTTTAAGATCCTCTGTGGCTAAGCAGTAACTTTTGAAAGAATTTTGCAATGCTTCCAAATGTCTACACATGTCTATGCGCAGAGAAATGGGCAGAGGTTGGCAAATTCCAATTCTAATGTTCAGCAACATTTCTTCCAACATCGAGAAGTTGGAATAGTTTTCAGTCTCTAATCTTCTTTTCCACAGAGATAGCTTGTCGTGAAAACCTTTAATTTTTTCAGAAGCTTCCATCACTGTAACGCCATAGCCTTGAATGGAAAGATTAATCTCATTCAAATGAGAAAAAATGTCTGCCAAATAAACTAAACCGAGAAGGAACTCTTCGTTATCAAAACGATTTGAGTATTCCAGATTTTTGTATTTTAAAAAAGTAGAAACTTCTTTTCGGAGTTCAAACAAGCGCTTCAAAACTTGTCCCCTTGACAGCCAGCGAACCTCTGTGTGATAGAGGAGAACCTCATGTTCTGCTCCCATTTCTTGGCATAACGTCTTAAATATTCGATGATTTAAGGCACGAGCTCTGATTAAATTAACAATTTTCACACTATCAGACAAAACTTGTCTCAAATTTTCAGGGAGAGACCTCGATGCTAATGCAAAGCGATGTAAAAAGCAATGAGTAATACTGACTTGAGGAGCTTCTTTTTTCACCAAAGTAGCAAACCCAGATGTTTTACCAAGCATTGCAGGTGCTCCATCTGTGCACAAACTTCCAATTTTTTTCTTCCATTCAAAATTTTGATCAGCAAAGAAATTGTTAAGCATTTCTAAGACGTCAGTGGCTTTTGCATGTTGTGGAAGTGATTCACAAAATAAAAACTTTTCTTTGATAGTATCAGCATGAACATAGCGAATAAAAACTAGCAGTTGACAGCAATTAGAAATATCTGAACTTTCGTCCAGCTGCAAACTGAATGGAAAGGGTGTGGTTTTCAATTCTTCCATTACTTGTTTTAAAATGTTGGCAGAAATGTCAGCAATTCTGGACTGGATTGTGTCATTTGACAAAGGCACTGATTCGAGTGCCTTTCTTTCTTTTGTGCCACATACTATTTCAACCATTTCCAGAACACATGGTTTTATTAAGGTTTCCCCAATCGTATGTGGTTTCTTTTGCTTGGCAATACGGTAAGCAACCTTATATGATGCTTCGACAAAAGGTTTTTGCGTTGTGATAAATCCTAACTTTGGTAAAGTTCCAGCTTTCTCAAATCGAGCTTTCTTCGTGCGTAATTCATCAATGCTGTCAGATAAATTATTGGGATGGAATGACTTGAGATGATCTTTTAACTTTGAAGGCTTCATACTTCCATTGGCAAGAGCCTTTCCACATAAAAAACACTGTGGCTTTTGTGTTCCATCACGTTCAGTCATGAAAGTGAAACCCAAGGAAATATATTGATCACTGTACATTCTTTTCTTTGACATTTCTTGATATGAGGTATTTAGTGTCTGAGATAAATTTTGCAAAACCTAAAAATTCCAAGAAAATAAAAAATATTGTCAGATACCACGTGCCCACTACAGTGAGAATAAATTTAACAAAACTACTAAATACTAACTAACTAACTAACTAACTAACTAACTAACTACTTTTTTGGAAAAGGATTTTTCAAAGCTAATTCTACAGTTCTATGTCAGATTTTACAATCTGATTTTTTGTTTTGCTTAAATAAGTATTTCCTGTATAAAAAAGCAGTGGCGTTTAAAAGTTTTAGGCGATTTTTTACTAAGTAACACAGTAGGCTAATTTTGTAATTTGCAAAGATTCATGAAGCTAAGTAACAATAATTGGTTCTCGTTCGCTATTAGCCGAGTTTAGTTGATCACTTTTTAAATTTTGGGAAATCCCCAAAAGCTGCAAGGTTAGTAACGGCGAACAGTGAAAAAAACCCTAAAAAATGATCAGATAAAACCTAAGACTTTGTCTTGGCATTCAATAATCGGTTAAAAGGTTTAAAATAATGCAAATGCTAAGTTGATTAAAAAAGTGGGGAAGCTTCACATATTGTAATTTAAGTTTATCTTTGAAATTCACATTGCTTATTCTCTCTTAATAATATTTTTTATAAGCTTTCTCTGCTGTCAGTTAGATTCCATTGCTTTCTTTAGGTTTAAGAGCAGTTCACGTTTCTCTTTATTGATTAAAGTTTCTCTCATATTTCTTTTTTCTTTTTTGCTGCTTTACGTTCTATTTACATTATTTAATTACCAGTACTATGAAAAGAGACTATTCCGTTGATTACGCACCTGACACTTTGCTCTCTGCGATTGGATTAATGAAGGGGAAGCAACTAAATCGGCAACCCAAGCAATAGCATTATGCAAAATAAGATTTGCTTAAAATTTAAATGTAAACTTTTCATAATTTGCACGCGGCGGGGCGCGGTACGCGGCAATATCCTCCAAAAAAGGTTACTACGCTGCACTGCGAGGTTGACATCATTAGTCGTAACTATATTTTCTTTGTTAAGGCAATGTTTTTGGCTGGTACAGTTAAATACACGTGTGGACATTTCTTATAAATTTTTATGCCGAATAATTATAAAGATTTTTTACCGTCACTGTGTAGAACATTTCCATTCGGTCTTCACGGACCCCTTGAAACTTGTCCACGGACCCCTTGGGGGTCCGTGGACCCCGGTTTAAGAACCCCTGCACTAGACAAAAATACGTCTCACTGCCGCAAAAAACTTTGCAATGACTGAAAACTTTAGTCAATCAATGTGCCTCGAATAAAATACTGTAGTAAAACAACTCTGTAAAATACACTTATAAGAACAACTTGCAAACAAAATAAATTAAGTGGGGTGATCGCGTACCGATTACGCAATCACTATGTAACAATGGAAAAGTTGACATTATAATCAAACCATCAGACCTCGTGCTGCAATGTATGGGGCACGCTATTAGAATGTGGTCTGCGGTTTATTCAGAGGCGCCGCACTCGCAATTCGGTGAAGGAGCGAGATCCCATTTGTGCAATGTGCATGGACAAAAGGAATCGCCTAGCACCAGTCCGCAGCGATCTGCATTTGTCCATGCACATTGCACAAATGGAATCGCCCAGTACCAATTCGCAGGCGATCAAACTTAACCCAAGCTGTTTGGGACAAGCTCATTTTAACAGGTCTGGCACTGGTCCAAGGTAGGAAAACACGGAGCCTGGATGTATTCTCGCTTTACTCTGGGTTCCATCTATAGTTTGTCCACTCAGAAGCGCGGATGCCAAGTCCGGCAAGGTTATTCAAAAGATTCCGCACAGCTGGCACAAACGGGCGTCTAGATCTTAGTCTCTCTTGGCAAACATCTAAGAACCCAGTTAAAAGACGATACGAGATATGATCAGGGTCCAGAATTCACGGTAAACCAAGGAAGGTGTCGCCCCTAGTCGGCAAAGCTCAGCTAACTGGATGCCTGAAAGTATGGGTAAGTGGTCCATTGGAGTGGGATGCAGGCATCCAGTGACTATGCGGAAGGCGTCATTCAAGACACTGTCTATGAAGCAAGTGTGAGCGTTGCGATATCAGATTGGGGTGCAGTACTCAGCTGTTGAGTAGACAAGAGATAGGGCAACTGTGCACACTGTTTTAGCACCAGCGCCCCATCCAGAGCCTGCAAGTCGCCTCAGCAGTGTGACGCGCGAAGATAGTTATTTTCGCAATGCCACTAAATGGTGACGAAACGTGAGCGATCTGCCCAGTTTTACTCCAAGATAAGTAGGGGTTGAACAGAACGTAAAGGTCTATTAAATTTTAGCTCACATTTGGCCTCTCAGTTATTTAAGTGAAAGGCTGCCGTCACTATCTTAGTGTGACAGAGCTTCAACCTCCAAGTCTGGAGATATGCTGAAAGTATGGTCATATCTTGACTTCCCTCCAAGTCCTTCCAATTTCCAGAAGAGTGTATAATATTGCTAAATCGTCAGCATAAACATAATTGCTTATGCTGACGATTTAGCATTATTACATTCTTCAAACTCAAACTCGAAAGTTAAACCAAAGTTCAAACTCAGAAGCTTAACCACTAATTTGATTCTATGTACATTTATTTATTTGTTCAAATAGAAATACGTACAAACAAAACAATTACAATATTTCAGAAAGCTTATTTTATTATAATTAAAACCAACGTTTAATGTTACGTAAATGATGTCTGCCAGAGAGTAACTTTATACTCTATATTACTTTCTGTGATAAAGCCAGATCACCGCATGAAAGTGGACCTAATATTACGTAATCATGATGTGGAATGAAAAGATGTGAAATTTAAAGATGTAGAGAAATAGAGCATAAGAAATTTAAATTCTAGGTTTGAAACAAAATTTTATAACTAATATAATAAGTAAAGTTGGATTTCGTGTGAAAATTAATCGCTACAGTATTAGTTACTAAAATTTAATTTAACATAAAAAATGTAAATATTATTAATTTAATTTAATTTTAAATAAACAAAATAATAAAAAGCACGCAAAATCTTTTAGAACTACGTACGTAATACAAGTTTAAATAAACAATACAATCAAGCTAACAATTCAATGTAAATAAGCCAGCAATAGGCCTATTAGGTTGGTGGATGAGCCTGCTTTTTAGCGAAAAGCTCATAGATATGAGGTGAAACATTAACAGCAACACAACAAAGATCATGTTCTGATGTTTTGAGTTAATTTCGATTTAATTTCTACCAGCATTAAAGATGTCGATTCATGGAACGGTGATGATGGAAGCAACAGCAATGCTTGAGTAACAAGTGAGCAATCTTTTTTTATAAGTTGCCCATCATAAACCAAAAATTCACAAAAATTTTTCTCAGAATAATCATCCCGTCCGAAACCATCATGTTGGGGTTCAATCGGTTCCTCTTGCGTACCTGTTCTAGCCTGCAGCATCTGAGGGTTTGCAGTAAAAGGATTTCTAATGTATATGCAAACTCATCTTTATCTAGACTTAAAAAATATCCATTAATTTTATTCTTTTACTTTATAAGATATTCAGTGATCAGTTCTATGAAGCTTTTGATCTCAAAACGGGGATTTTAATTCAGAAATTTTTCCAAAGAGGACCTCTTGGCGGACCACTTAGAATCCTATTAGTCTATTCCAATTTTGATAAATCATTGAAAACTAGCGAAAATGAACGAAAAATATACTAGATTCAAATTTAATCAATTAACCTCACAACAAAAAATTAAGATAAGAATTCACATATAATGTATCCCTTGAAAAATCAAAATGTGCCCCAATTTGGAAACCCCTGGTATAGAGAAATAGAAACAGAATTAAAATGACCAAGCAAAAATTTTTGTCCAAAATAAGTTTTAAAAATTTTGCACAAAGTTTTCTCTTTTTGTTTTGGTCAGGTTTTTTTCGACCAATCAGACTTTGCCCTTCAATTGAATCAACATGCGATCTTACAAATTTTTCTTCATTCGGACAAGTGTATAGAACAAAACACTTTGATATTAATATTGACTGTAATATCGTCCTATTTTCAGAAAGAAGTGCCTCGACTTGTGCCTTTAAAAACACTTAACCAATAATCTTTTAGAAATAGGAATCAAGATTACATCACAGGTAGTTTCATTCTTGCTAGATCAATAAATAGCAAAAATAATTAACAAATTAATCGAAGTTATTGTCTATCACGCATATTTGTAGTGGATTAAAGTAGCGAGATGGTAAGTTTTTTAGTTCAAATTTTTTAAAAGTTTTTAAATTTTATGTTTATTTTTACTTGTCCACAAAAATAAATAAAATTTATAATGATGCAACTTCCACTAGGCTTACCAAATAGCTGTAACAAAAGTAACTAACCTTAGCGTATCTCAAAGCAAAAGCACAAAAAAGAGTAAATGTCCGAAAATAATCTTGGTCTATATTTGTAAATGCTCCACCTCCTTTTTTGTTGATCATCTCGACAACACCATAAACTTCATTTTCACCCATTATAGGAATACACAGAACACTGTTAGTTGTGTATCCTACACATTCAATAAATCTGTCACTCATTAAAAAAAATACCATACCTAAAACAAAGCGATGTGATATTTGTCACATTTTTGAAAAAATTTATAAAAAATCACCATTAAACCAACCAGTTATTTTGTCGATTTCTCTGTTAAATCTTTTGTCTGCATATGCGTTCGAAACGTTGATGATTTGTCTTGTTGTAGCGGCACAACCAACTATTCCTTTTGAAACTGGAAACCTGATAGATTTTACTGATCATTGTTAACCAATAATTTTCACAAAATAAAATCTTTTTGTAGACTATACAAAAGAATACATAGATTTTATAAAAAATAACATAGAAAAAATTAATCGTATAATATTTTTACTCAAAATGTGAAGTAAAAAAAATGCTGTAATTGTAAATAGGTTTGTAGAGTGTGAGTGGTATGCTTTTAGGGAGGAGTCGGAATTGCTTTTTTTTGATTTGGTGGAGTCAAAGTTGGTAGTCATTTTTGTTTTTCAAGGCTCTGTTTTACCCTAAATTAGGCCACCACGGTCAAGTTTAATTCGAAGAAAACCGATTGGAATGAGAGTGAAAAAGAAACAAAACTAGTTGCTCTAAGAGATAAAAAGAGAAAAAACGCCGCACAAATTGTTCTCGCGGGCCAAAGCGGGCTCAAAATTTTTGGAATTTTTTTAAATTTGTTAAAATGCTCAAGAAGAACTTAGTTTCTTTTGAACCAACTACTTTCTCTCTAAAACTAACTCTGTTTCTCCCTAAAAGTAACTCTCATTCCAATGGGTTTTCTTTGAATTAGACTCGATCGGCCTCCACGTTTCAGAGTCGGAGTCGCCGGAGTCGAACGTTAGAGGGTTGAATCGGAAGTCGGAGTCGTTTTTTCAGACACGCTAAAGTTGGAAATGGAGTCATTTTTTTAGATGTTCTAGAATTGGAGTCGGAGTTGTAAAATTTTAACGGAGGCAGAATTTTACATGAAGTCGGAGTTGGAGTTGGAATCGGTAAAATTTTTTTAACCCTGGTGGTAACCTACAATTTTAAAATATGATTTTACCTTATAGGATAATGACGGAGATTGCATTCAAAATAGATAGAAGCGTTGAGCAATCATTCTGACTTGGTTTCTTGATTGTCAACAAATATTGTTCATAGCTTTTAACAGCAAATGCTTCATTTAAAGCTCTTTTGTTAATTGAGTAGCCTTAAAAAAGGCTGTTTTGAAAACTCGAACGTTTTCGTCTAGCTCTCTTCAGGAGGTTTCCCTAGAATGAATTGCAGAACTAAATGTAGTATTTCAAAAGTTTTAAGACCGATTCTGATTGGCTAAAAATTAAGGTTAATAATAGTTATCATATTAATTGAAAAGTATTAATAAATAAAATCACGTTTCGTCAGCGTAAAAAATTTTTTGGCAAAAAAAAAACAAAATTATGCAAGCTTTGTGTTAAAATTTGGAACTAAAAAGAAAATTTTTACAATTATGCTAACAATTTATGTTTGTAAACAAACTCTTTCTGTCTACACAAATTAGGTTTTCGTTTGTAAACAAACTCTTTCTGTCTACACAAATAAAAGTAGAATGAAATTTCAAAACCTACCGTATACTGTCGTTACGTTGATAATACTTTTTCTCTTTTTCACAAAGAAACTGAATTCCAAAAATTTTAAAATTGTCTTAACTCGCTTCACCCCTCCTTAAAATTTACCAATGAAATTGAAAACAATAATTCTCTGCCTTTTTTGGATGTAGCTACTTGTTACCAAATCTAATAATAAATTCATCACTTCAGTCTATCGAAAGCCCACTTTCACAGGTCAATATATTCAGTGGAATTCCTTTGGACCAAAACAACGTAAAACAAATCTCATTGACACTTTAACACATCGAGCCTTAAAAATCTGCTCTAAATTTACATTAAAACATGAACTAGACAATATTCGCTCTATTCTTGTACAAAATGGTTATCCAGAATTCCTTATTGATTCGAGAATTTCTAAAAAACTTTACGTTTCCAACAAAGTACTAAAGAAGGCTCAAAAAAATGTCCTGTCTATGTAAAACTGCCTTGGATTGGCGAAAATTCCCTGAAATTTGAAAGAAAAATAAAATTATCTATTAATAATTGTTTTGGAGCGGTCCAACCACGAGTGGTCTTTTCCACCAGACGAATTTTACCTGCTATACATAAAGACGTTCTTCCCACTTTTCAACAAAGTAACGTCGTATATGAATACGTGTGCCACTATGATAGTCGGTACGTGGGTTGAACGTCTCAACGTTTACAGGACAGAATCCGCCAGCATGTGCCAAAGTCTATTCGGAACAGAACCAGTAAAGAACGTAAACAACCAGAACGTTCAAGAAAACTAGCTAATTCAATACCGCACTGTGACTCAGCGATTGGAAACCATTTGTTACATAACCAAAAATGTGCATCTCACTATAAGGACAATCAATTTTTTATTATTTCTACAGCACGATCCGATTTCCATTTATCAGTCTTAGAATCAATTTTCATTACTCTTCGAAAACCTAATTTGTGTAGACAGAAAGAGTTTGTTTACAAACATAAATTGTTAGCATAATTGCAAAAAAATTTTCTTTTTAGTTCCAAATTTTAACACAAAGCTTGCATAATTTTGTTCTTTTTTTGCCAAAAAATTTTTTACGCTGACGAAACGTGATTTTATTTATTAATACTTTTCAATTAATATGATAACTATTATTAACCTTAATTTTTAGCCAATCAGAATCGGTCTTAAAACTTTTGAAATACTACATTTAATTCTGCAATTATTTCTAGGGAAACCTCCTGAAGAGAGCTAGACGAAAACGTTCGAGTTTTCAAAACAGCCTTTTTTAAGGCTACTCAATTAGCAAAAGAGCTTTAAATGAAGCATTTGCTGTTAAAAGCTATTTTAAAGTTTTGTACCAATAAAAAACTTTTCAAAATTGTTCAGTAAATTTTTTATTTATATTTTTTTAATCATGTGTCTGCAACAAGTCAAAGCAGAACTGCCGGTCAAGGCAGACGAAATCGTATTAGGTTTTAAACAGGCGTTAAAAACGAAATACGTATTGAGATATGGAGTCAAATTAATATAATATTAATAAATTTGTAATGTAGAGCAAGGTCACTTATCAAAATTTAAACAATTCGGTTAAATTGAACCTAAGAAAAAACTGCTGACAAAATAAAATTTTTTGATACATTTTGAGTTTTTTGAATTTATGTAGCTGGCATTTTTCTAGGCAAATGGTCCAGTTTAGGCATGTACTATCAAGCAACCATAATTTTCCAATATCTACCGCATTTCAGCGTGTTTGATGAAAACGTTTTCCCCCTCATTTTCTTTTCCAGCATCATAGAAATTTGAATATAGTTCGCCCGTTTCTTTTTCGTAAAGAAATAAAGAACATCGTTCGGCTGACACCAAATTTTTTGCAAATCTAGAAAAAACAATTAGGCCTACATTTATTTTTCTACGTAAAAAACGATGATTAGTAATTAAAAGAATTACCTCATAATATGCTGAACAATACTGTCAATACTTGTAATATCATCAAGGTAAGTTTTTGAAACATCCAAAAGAAACTTGCTCATTTCAGTTTGTTGCATTAAAACTTTATTTATCTCAGTTTTGTAAACAGCCAACATCATCCAATTAATAAAGTTCTAAAAAATGGTAAAATTTTTAAAAAATCAGTATTATACAGTTGATCTACTCTTTCATATTCTCCTAGCAAAATTTGTTATGTAACTTTTTAAAGTAATATTTCAATTTATAAAAGTAGGTTTCACTCAAATAGGTTGCTTGTAAGTGGCAATTAATACTAGTTATTTGTTTTTTTAAGAGTGCACGAAACAAAATTGAAAGGAAAATGTCTCCTTAGCCCTCTTGCAAATAGGTTCCTGAATGCAGAGTTAATCCAAAAAACTTCGTATCCTGTAGATTTCAATTTTTCATTTGCGGTTAGAGTCAAGCAAAAATGTAGCCTGTACTGTATTTTTATATTTTTACAATGCTAAAAACTTTTTTCAATGCAAAAAAGCGAACTCCCGCAATGCCGACTAATTTACAACAAAGACACAATTCAGATTCGATCAGAAACATGAAACACAAAATCAGTAATATAGGCTATGCAGTAGTAATCAAGCATGAGCTTTGAATATCATTCTTAATATCATGCTATGCAGTTTGAACGTAATTGTGTCATTATAGCTATTTGCTATGAGTAAGTTTTTTTATGTGAGATGCCTAGTTTGCTTTTTATGCTTAGCTTATTTCTTATTTTATTTTATGTTATTGACTCGCGAGAAAACGGTTTATAAACTTAAAACATTGTAAAAAAAAGTTAATTTGCTTTTATTAATTATTAGGTTTCTACAAATTCATGTTAAATTCAGAATACCCAATCCATTTAACAAAATGTAGCACTTAAAAGACTCCTCTGTTGATATTTTAAGCTTTTATGCAAAGCGACATTTGATTTGCTAGGCTAGTTTTTGTTTATGGTTTGATTTATTTTCTTTTTCTTTAGCTAAGCGTAGGCTTATTCGTGCGTTGTTTTCTTTTTTACTTTCTCAAGTGATTCGACAATATTTTGTTAGTCGGCAACAGGCTTAACTCAACATTTCTTTGATGAGTTTGATTCTCCCTTCTTTCTGTTGTGGAATGCTTTTGTAAATAAATAGGCCAGCGCTTCTGTCTCCGGCGCGGGACATTCAGGTTGAATTCCCTAGCTAAACATAGTTTTTCGAATGTTTTGCTACTTTGCCAAAGCACCGCGCCAGTGAATTTTGCAGAAATAAGCTCCGCAAACTCATGACACGCTTTCGACGTAAAAATTAGTATAAAAAAAGTTAATTATTTTTTAAATGCCACTAAACAATTGGTGGATATAAAAGAAGTCTGACTCTCTGATTATTATACAGTACCGGTCAAAAGTATTAGGATAAATTTACTATTTTGTACAAAAATATTTGGTTCTCTTTAGGAAGTCACCGTAAGTTTGAAGTTTATAGTCGGTATCATGCTAATTTGACATAAGCAAAAAAATTAGTTTCACGGACAAAAATCGCTTATAGTGACTTCTTAAAGAGTTCCAAATATTTTGTTATGTAAGTCTATTTTGCTACACAAAATATTAATATTAATAATTTAGAGCAGGGCTTTTCAAAGGGGTCATGTGGCCCCTTAAGGGGACCATGGAGGCATTTACAAGGGGGCACATACAGAATCTTTTTTGCTTTTCACTTGAATTTTGGATGAAAAAAAAATAAGAGACAGTTTCAACGTGAAGACTTTTTTTTTATTATTTTTGGTCTGCACAATATTCTAAGCAAAAAGCCATGGGTGTTAGAAAGTTTCCCAAAAAGGGGCCATAAATCCCCAAAGTTTGACAATCCTTGATTTATAGTAAAAGTTTAAATTAAATAAATTTTTTGTTATTAAATTAAATAAATAAAAATGAAAAAAATTGAAGTTAATTTTTTTTTATTAAAATTTAGGATATAGTTAAAATTAAAAAAAGTGTCTTGTCCTAATACTTTTGACCGGTACTATAGTTTCAATTAAACGCTGTCTGTTAAGATATCAAACTTCAAAAATTAAATTACTGTCGAACATAAAAAAGACATTTACTGACTTGTGCTATTTCCAATGTTTTGACCGTATAGGTAGCATCATTCCAATTTCGATAAAGTTCAAGTACACCCAGTAAATTACCAGAAGGCAAAACCAAAGGTAGGCACATGACGCTGATCGCCACTACAAGCATATTTTCAAAATTTTTTAAAATTTATGTCCGAGATTATCATCATCAACAAGCAGTGGTGGATATTGGGTGAGGCGAGTGAGGCAGTCGCCTCAGGCCCCTCCTCGAAAATAGCACATACAGTTTCAATCCGCTGCAGATGTTTGTTCAGAGTATAAAGAACGATTCTGAGTGAAGACCTTTTTTTTTTTTTTTTGGAGAACACCCTGATTTTGGGACGAAAATGGGAAAACTGAGAGCAAATGGACCTTTTTTTAGAGGACACCATGAGTTTCGGAGAAAAATATGCAAGCCAAGATCAAAGCTCTTTTTTTTCTCAGACAACATCAATTTTTGAAAATTCTTGCCTCGGGCCCCTAAATTGAAATATCCACCACTGTCAACAAGACCCGACAGTTTATCAAACGACAGTTCATCGAAAGACAATTGATCAAAACTGCAAAATATAGGTATATGGCACCACAGTTTTTATAGCTGTTTTCTGATGTTAATAAATCTAGACAACAATTGTGAAAAGCGGCCATAATGGATTCAGCATTCTTCATTTTATTACACAAACATTAAAAATTATATATAAAAACGAACATTTTCGGCTTACTTCAGCCCTCATCAGGTTTCTAGAATTTTAGCTATGTTAATTAGTTTTAAATTTACACACACACATAAAAAACAACAACAGCAAAAAACAATGTTTACTTTTAAAAACACAGGCTGTACTTTTGACAAATAAGGCTAATTTTAAATCAAAACGAGTGAAAGACTAAATTGATACAAATTAAATTTCAGATTATGATGTCATAGAAGAAAAAAAATTTATCATCGAAGAAAAGGATAACCAGATAATAATTGAAAAAAGCAGCCATAATGGATTCAGCATTTATTAAACAAACATTAAAAAATTATTATTTAAAGACGAACGTTTTCGGCTTACTTCAGCCCTCATCAGGTTTCTACAATTTTAGTAATATTAATTAACTTTAAATTTACACACACACATAAAAAATTAACAACAACAAAAAACAATGTATATTTTTTAAAAAAGGCTGTACTTTTGACTAACAGGCTAAATTTTAAATCAAAACGAGAGAGAAACTAAATTGATACAAATTAAATTTCAGATTATGATGTCATTGAAGAAAAAAAAGAAAAATATTACAATAAAAATATATTCAATAAATATGAAGCTCCATTTGCGAACATTTGTCGATTTAATTTTGGACTTAACTTTTTTATGAGTAGAGCTTCGTGAATCTTGGAACAAAATTCTAATTTACATTTACGTATTATTACAAAATTTTATATTTGAAGAATTATGGAATTAATTTTTAAACAAGCTGCATAAACATGAGAAACACCAGACTCGAGTTTCGCTCTTATTAGAGCTCGTCAGTGATGCTTATCTCACCGCGAATCGAACCTGGGGCCTGTAGTCTTCCACGCAGGTTACTATACCACTAGACTACAGATCCCGGACGACAGATGGACTCAAAGCAGCTGTTATAATTTATTCCCGGATTTACTGAACAAGGAATACATAGAATCCACTATGTTGTAATTCCAAGGCCGTACCTCATGAGGTTCAGTAAATCCGGGAATAAATTATAACAGCTGCTTTGAGTCCATCTGTCGTCCGGGATCTGTAGTCTAGTGGTATAGTAACCTGCGTGGAAGACTACAGGTCCCAGGTTCGATTCGCGGTGAGATAAGCATCACTGACGAGCTCTAATAAGAGCGAAACTCGAGTCTGGTGTTTCTCATCTTTATGCAGCTTTTGTTTAAAAAAATAAATATTACAAAATTGTTTTCATCAAACCGATTATTAGAACACTTTTCACACAATCCGGAAATTTACGGCGTTGAAAAAAAAAATTAAAAAAAGAATTTAAGTAGTAGAAATTTAACAATTGAAGAAGAAGACGCTCTACGGTTTGGTCTTGATAACCATATTTTACCAAAAAAACTACGAACAGATGATATCAAAGCGCAGATAGAAAAACTGTTTTATTTTATCAACAAGGAGAATAAACTTATTGACAACAACTTTAAAGACGAAGTCAAATTTATGTTCAAGAAATTCGTTAATGCCGGTAAGAAAATTTGTACTCACCCCAAAAATGCAGCTCTTCATAATACCTTAAAAAAACTGGGCGATAACTCCAGAATTAAAGTTTGTAAATTCGATAAAAGAAAAGGGGTAGTCATTTTGGACAGCCATGACTACTATGCAAAACTGGATTGCATAATCAATGATAGCTCAAAATTTTATGAAATTAATCAAGACACCAAAGTTCATCCGATAATTAAAAAAAAAAAAATCCATTAATTATTATGTCAATAAATATCTAAAATCATATGGAAGTGAAACAGTAAAAAACCTCATTCCGAAAGGCAGTTGTCCAGGAAAAATGTACGGTCTCATCAAAGTCCACAAAAATAATAACCCAGCAAGACCAGTGATATCGATGATTGGCACCCCAGAATATCAACTTGCCAAATTTCTTGATTCAATAATCAAAAGTTACATACCAGATTCATATATGCTACATTCTACTGATCACTTTCTTGATGAATTAAATAACTTCCAATTTAAAGCGGATCACACTCTTGTTAGCTTTGACGTTCAATCTCTGTTTACAAATGTTCCTCTGGATGAAACCATTAATATAATTGCTGACTACATCTACTCAAAAGATAACCAGATTAAGGACAATCTACCTTCAATGAAAAAAGAAGTATTTATAAAATTGCTGCGTTTGGCCAACCAAGGAATGTTTTTATATAAAGACAAATTATATCAACAACATGATGGTGTCAGTATGGGTTCTTCACTGGCTCCGACTTTAGCCAATTTTTTTCTTGCCCACATAGAAAATAAGTTATTAGGGAAACAATTAGACTTTCATCCAAAATTGTATTCTAGATACGTAGATGACATATTTGCTGTATTTGATAATTCTGATCACTGCACTAAATTTCTCGATTTGCTTAATTCTCAACATAATAATATTAAATTCACAGTAGAGCTCCCTTCTGACACCATACCATTTCTTGACGTTGAAATTAGGCTTAATGAAACAGGGATTGATACTTGGGTATACAGAAAACCTACAAACAACAATCTAATTTTGAATTTTAACGCGCTGTGTCCCACTAAATGGAAGTCTGGATTAATTCTATGTTTTTTAAATCAAGCCAAGCGTATTTGTTCCTCCGATTTTTTGTTTGATAAAAAATTAGTATGTTAAAAAAGATGTTTTTGAATAATGGTTATCCTTCATCGTTTTTTGATAAAATTCTTGCGAGCTTTCAATCTTCTAATAAATTTTTTCAAAACATTAGCTTTGAAAATTGTTTTTGTATACCGTATTTGGGTAAGGAATCACATCACTTTGCAAATCGTCTTTCTGCATTAATAAAAAACAAGTACAATTTAAAAATATCTCCTATCTATAAAACTTTTAAAGTAGTCAATTATTTTCAGTTGAAATCTAAAACTCCTGTGGCTCTTTGCTCAAATGTTGTCTGTAAATTCTCGTGTTCGTGCGATACGAACAAGACATACATCGGTATGTCCTCCAGACATTTGATCACTAAAGTCCGGGAGCATCGGAATTTCAAAAGTCTACAAGATAGTGCAATTAAAGATCATATTTTGTCGTGTGAAAAGTGTTCTAATAATCGGTTTGATGAAAACAATTTTGTAATAATACGTAAATGTAAATTAGAATTTTGTTCCAAGATTCACGAAGCTCTACTCATAAAAAAGTTAAGTCCAAAATTAAATCGACAAATGTTCGCAAACGGAGCTTCATATTTATTGAATATATTTTGATTATAATATTTTTTCTTTTTTTTTTTTCTTTGATGACATCATAATCTGAAATTTAATTTGTATCAATTTAGTTTCTCTCTCGTTTTGATTTAAAATTTAGCCTGTTAGTCAAAAGTACAGCCTTTTTTAAAAAATATAGACTACATTGTTTTTTGTTGTTGTTAATTTTTTATGTGTGTGTGTAAATTTAAAGTTAATTAATATTACTAAAATTGTAGAAACCTGATGAGGGCTGAAGTTTGTTTGTTTAATAAATGTTGAATCCAATATGGCTGCTTTTTTCAATTGTTATCTGGTTGAAAAAAACAACCTCTTTACCGAAACTTTACTTTAGAAAAAGGATAACCATTATTGAAAAACATCTTTTTTAACCTACTAACTTCTTTATCAAACAAAAAATCGGAGAAACAAATAATCGGAGGAACAAATTTTAAATCGAACCAAGCGTATTTGTTCCTTTGATTTGTTGTTTGATGAAGAATTTTTTCAATAATGGTTATCCTTCATCGTTTTTTGATAAAATTCTTACGAGCTTTCAATCTTCTAACAAATTTTTTCAAAACATTAGCTTTGAAAATTGTTTTTGTATACTGTATTTGGGTAAGAAATGACATCACTTTGCAAATCGTCTTTCTGCATTAATAAAAACTAGTACAATTTTAAAATATCTCCCATCTATAAAACTTTTAAAGTAGTCAATTGTTTCCGGTTAAAATCCAAAACTAAGAATATTAAAAGGCAGGAAGGGCAATTGCCCCCCTGCCTTTTAATATTCTTAAAACGCGGGGGCAGAGGGAGCAGATTGTGCTCTTTAAAATTAGTATTACAGATTAATTTTTTTAGTTATGCTCTACAATTAACCTATATAATCTTGATCATTATTAAATCCAACAATGTTTGTAAAATTACAAAGACAACTGTGACTCATGGTACAGTAATAAAGGCAAGATAAAAGTTTTAACGTATGCAATATAAAGTTATTGATATCGTATGGAACCTAAACTTCTGGTAAATATCTTATTCTACTTTAATCAGTAAACTGAATTATATCTTAGCCGAAAATCAATTTTTGATTCATTAACTGATGGCAAATAGCCATATACAGAATAAAAACTACCAGGATGGTAGTTTAGGTATTTCTAACAACAATTATACCAAGCGTTCTAAAAAAAGAATAAAGCAGCAAAAAATTTCTAAGTGCTCACAAAGAGCAAAAGTTTCTACTAATAAAAAAATTTTTGATTTAGAAGCAAAGAAATTGTGGCGTTAATCTAATTTTAACAAGCAACACAAGCTGTCTGACTGGGGTAATCAATACTCACTTATGGCCGACATTAAAGTCTAAAAATAAAAACACCAAGACTAAACGCGTGACATTCTTAGCCCTTTTGAAGAACTGTGGTACATATGTGTGTCATAATTGTGATTATAACGTAAAATTTTAAGATTCTTGTTTGTTTTGATGTATTTACAGAAGAACTCGCAGACCTACATGCTCATATTAAGTTATTTGACAAAGAAAGTACCACGCCTCGGAAAAAAGTAACAAAGATATCAACAGTTTGCAAAGTTTCAAGCAAAAAGCCGACAAGCAAGAAATGCTTTTAGGAAATACATAAATTGCTTTAAATTTACTGCGGCATAGCTCTCGTTTCGGCTTTTGCAGAAAGGTTCAGTTCAGTTCAGTTCAGTTTTCTTTTATTTCTGCACCGCCACATGAACAAAATAACAAAATGTTGAAAAGTTTGTGTGTTGTTAAAGACGGGTTAGAAAAAGGAAGAAGCAACAAAACGAGTTGACGTTGTGCAGCAGTCAACTCGTTTAGAAGCAACAAAAGGTGTTTCAATGTCATGAGAAGAATCAAAACATGGCTTAAAAGCACTATGACAGACAACAGTATCAATAATCGAATGTTCGCAAGTATTTATTTAAACTTGTTGGACAATATCAATTTACAAGCCGTTGCAGATGACTTTGCCAGCAAGCGAAACACAAATAAATTATTTTGAGTTACAATTACATTAATTGTGCAGCGTTTAATAATTGACATCAAACCTCAATTTAAAGGCCCATTCATCCTCGTGTAATTACGTTTTTTCTTTTACCCAATTGTTCATAGCTCTTTAAGTTTTTTATTGTTTTATCCATTTTAACCTTCGGTATTCTTGATAGCGTAAATGTTCTAGCCAGCGTTCTGTTGTGGGTAACTGAAGACTATTTACTGATTAGCATGTGAAGAACATTTTGTGATATTCCCAAGCAAAATGCATTCGATCTGTATCTATCTGCTTTGGCTGCCGTGCATGGACGTGGCAATTGTTAAACGCTGTTTTCGAAATTAGCTTGGGTGCTTTTGACAAAAGTTAAGCTGTGGGTAGCCTATGTTGGATAGCTTTTGGTTTAGTAACCAGTTAATAGAGTAGTATTTTTTTAATGTCTTGCGTAATTGAGAAAAACTTGTGTAAAATTGGCTACTACTGCGGCTATGGCAGTGAGTGGTCATGGCAGAGTCAACTTAAAGGCTTTTGCAAGATGCAGCACACCTGAAGATTAAGGTTTTGAACTCTAGGTTTATTAAAAATAATTGACATTGACCGAAAAATTGAAAAACTTTTCCGAGATACCGGTCTGTCTTGTGCAAACTGAAATTCTGTCATGTCAACCAAAATTTTAAATTGCAGCATGGCTACCAAAATTTGCTTTATTTGGCAGTGCCTTTTCAACAAAAAAAGTGCCCTTTTTTAAATTTTGCCCCCCTGGCAAAAAAAATCCGGCGCCCCTGCTCCTGTGGCTCTTTGCTCAAATGTCGTTTATAAATTCTCGTGTTCGTGCGATACGAACAAGACATACATCGGTATGTCCTCCAGACATTTGATCACTAAAGTCCGGGAGCATCGGAATTTCAAAAGTCTACAAGATAGTGCAATTAAAGATCATATTTTATTGTGTAGAAAATGTTCTAATAATCGGTTTGATGAAAACAATTTTGTAATAATACGTAAATGTAAATTAGAATTTTGTTCCAAGATTCACGAAGCTCTACTCATAAAAAAGTTAAGTCCAAAATTAAATCGACAAATGTTCGCAAACGGAGCTTCATATTTATTGAATATATTTTGATTATAATATTTTTTCTTTTTTTTTTTTCTTTGATGATATCATAATCTGGAATTTAATTTGTATCAATTTAGTCTTTCACTCGTTTTGATTTAAAATTAGCTTAGTTAGTCAGTCAAAAGCAAAGTTCCTATAAAATACTTTCAATCAAGAAACCAAGTATTTTATAGGAATTTTGGTCAAAAGTACAGCCTGTGTTTTTGAAAGTAAACATTGTTTTTTGCTGTTGTTGCTTTTTTATGTGTGTGTGTAAATTTAAACCTAATAATCATTGCTAAAATTGTAGAAACCTGATGAGGGCTGAAGTAAGCCGAAAGTGTTCGTCTTTATATATAGTTTTTAATGTTTGTGTAATAAAATGAAGAATGCTGAATCCATTATGACTGCTTTTCACAATTGTTGTCTGGTTAAAAAAACAACCTCTTTATCGGAGTTTTTTCACTTAATGTATCAGGTACATTAAGTAGAAAATAATAAAATTTCAAAATGCGTTTAGTCCAGGTTAATGTACCATGATACATTAAGTGGAAACGCACATTAAGTGCTAAAGTTAAAAAATTTTGCCAATACAAGTTTGTTCTAAAATTTATCACGTCAGAATGCTGGAATAATGCCCCCTTAAAACACCTCATACGCATGTTTTTATCACGAACATTACATGCGTTAATCATGCAGGAACTGTTTTGTTACAATGGCTTTTGTGACAAAAACCTTTTAATAGACATTCAAACAAAACAAAACTTTGGCGCCTATTAATGTACCATGGTACATTAACTGGAACCTGTTTCCAGTTAATATACCCATACTACATTCACTGGGAGGGTACATTAAGTGGAAAACTCCGTTACCGAAACTTAATAAATCTAATTTATGATAGCCAAAAAATGATTCAATCATAGAAACTTTTACAGTTAAATCTATAGTTGTTCGATAAAATGTCATTCAATAAAGTGTCGTTCGATAATTGTTGTTGTAGGCTACCTATTATCATAAATCCTATTATGTTTTTGAATTTCAAAATGGTCCTTTTCTTGGGAGTTTTAAGAATGTGCCTTTTGATTATAACTATATAAATGAATGACCAAAAAAGCAAACCAAAACTATTCTCCGGACAGCAATATTGGTTCTAGGTATATTTCACCGCCGTAAATTCCTCCCCGGTCACATACATTCCAAAGTTCCATCGGAAACTGTGGAGTTTATCTTCGTCGACAAAAACCACGACCCTAACCCTTTTTCCTGGTAGAATTAACCGGAGTAGAATTAACCTGGGTGAAATTTACCCGTGTGGAATATACAGGTTACCGCAATATCTAGGGATCTCGAAAAACAAGTCAGGAAAATCGCCGACGAAAACCTGCTTTTAAATAGAAAACCATTACAGTCCGGTGGAATTTTTTAAATTTAATTCATAGTTTTTAAAAATTGGTATGACAAACATAATTTAAACATTTATTTTTAAACCATCAAGCAGAAGATTTAAACAAAAAGTAAAAAAAAATAAAAGCCAAAGCAAAACTATTAAGTTAACTGTAACTTTAATTAAAATATCTATATATACTGTATATCTAGTCTTAGTGTTTTCGTTAGAATATATATATATATATAGTTAAATTTCAGACCACCTAATTTTTTTAAATTTAACATTAATTTTATTTTATTTGCCCCAACAGATTGATTTGCCTGCCTGGGCTCGTCATGGGGCGGTTATAAATTTTATTCAAATAGAATAATATTTATAACCGCCCCCTGACGAGCCCAGGCAGGCGAAACAGGCTGTTGGGACAAACAAAATAAAATTAAATAAAAATTAAATTAAAAAAAAAATTAAAATTTAAAAAAATTTTGTGATTTGAAATTTAATTATCTAACCGCTCTAACTCGACATCATTGAGCACTTTCCTGATGAACACCAACCAAAAATTTTGAAAACTTCTGTATATATATATATATTAATATATACATTTACTTTTGCTTTAAAAAAATTTTTTTTAATTTAAGTAAAAAGAATATAGGCTTAAATATAACTAAAGTTAAACTGAAATCACTTTTTTTCTAAACTTTGCTGTTGCCAAAAGTTCAGAAATTTTTGTTTAAAAATCTAAAGCCTTAAGGACCTTTTTTTTGCTCACAAAACTTCTTGAGCGCGGATAGATAAATTCTACGTACTTGAAGTATTTGTTGCTATTCCTTTCGGAAATCTTTCATCCATTATTAAATCGTCGACAATGAGAGGTTGACAAGTGAAGGCAACATGAGCAGCTACTGTTGTTTTATAACCGATGGGGTATTTAGAAATTGAGCTTTTGCATCTGTAAAACATTCCAAAATACTTTACGGTTAGCATAAGAAAATTTATTTTGTATACAGTACGTACTATGCTGTTAACATAAGAAAATGTATATTTATTTTGTAACTTGCAGAATAACAGTAGAAACGTTTGTTGCAATTACTGTAACATCGCAATTCGCTCTGTCGGCAATCCGTAATTTTAAATAACTCGCTTTGTTTTAGCGACGTTCTAAAACGGTCGCCTAGTAAACGGTTCGTTGATTTCGAAGACAAAGGAATTAACTGCAACCAGTGAAAGTTATAGACAATGCGTACGAGCAGTAAAGTTTGACGAAGATTGTGTTGAATTGAGTATATATTGTAGCGTCAAATATTTAGAGTATAAAGAATTGCCAGTGAAGAAAATTCAGGTGAAATTTTATCGTAATGAAGTTAAATGCTTATTTTAATAATTTTAGCTGGTAATTAATTCGGTACAGATACAGTATTTAAAATTAAATTGTAATTAAATTAAATTCTAATTTCACTATATCGTTTAATTTTGTAAATCTGCTTTACTGCTTAATGGTGTGCACTTGTTGGTTTATCGTTATTTCATATGCTGGTTATTTGGTAATTGTTTGTTGTTGTTTTATTCTAAATTTTCTCTCCAACTCTGTCTTTTCTGTTAACAGAAAACCGCAGCGTTGGACCGTTTTGTAATAAAGAATTTGATAGAAGAACTTTGCTGCGCGTTTTCCCTTGTGTATGTCTCGCGTATCACTGGGCGCGTTTTAAGACATTACAATTACGGACAACAATCATTCAAACCTGCTTATAATAAGAAGTCAAGATATTGAAAAATAAAGAATGCTAAAAAAGTGTTAAAAATTAATTAATTAAGTAAAATCTTCAACGTTTTGAAAGTAGAGTGTTTTAAAAACACAGTAGCAACATGCTAATTTTGTCAATAAGTGGTTAAATGTAAATAGTAAAAGGGGCTGTAACACCATAGCCGTACCTGCCGGGGGGCAGGGGGGCAATTGCCCCCCCAATTTTCTAAGATTTGGGCAAAATTAAAATTTTTCGGGCAGTGAGAAGAAAATATTTGGGCAAAGTCAGGAAATTTAGGAGGATCTGCAAAAAAATAATGACTGAAATTTTAAATTTTTTTTTTTTTTAGAGAACACCTTGATTTTGGGACATAAATTGAAAATTATGAGATTGAATTTAAGTGAAGACCTTTTTTTTTTTTTTTAGAGATCATTATGATTTTAGGACCAAATTGGTTTTTCGTCTGAGAATCTCAGACAATTTTTTCGTCATATCCATAAAATCATGATTTGGGCAAACGTCACAAAATTTGGGCAAAACTTCATTGCCCCCCCAAATTTTTTTGGGCTGGTACGGCTATGTGTAACACAGAGGCAAGTCAGAATAAAAAGTAAAGGTAATATACTTCGGAGCATAGTTTATTGAAAACGTTTCGAAATTCTAACTCATCCCATCATCAACTGCGTTAAACTAATTTGATGCCCTGAGAGGCAAGTCAGTTATTAAATAATTATAGAAAAGCTGCAAATATTAACCTCGGAGACATCGAGTCAAATTTTTAAACATTTTGGCTTTTACTCACTGGTGTATTTAGGGGGGCATTGTGCCATGGTCCTCCCTCTTGGGAATCACTAATACTTTAAGGCAGAAATCCCGTCAAAAAACAAAGACAGATTCCATGTACTGTACAGAACCCCTCTTTTGGTTTTTTCAGAGATCATTAATCTTCAGAGCGAAAGTGAAGAGTTTTTTTGGAGGGGAACACTTTATTTTTTGGACAAAAATCATGAAATCCGATATTGATTCAAAGTGAAGATTTTTTTATCTATTACTTGAAAAAACTTTTCCACTCAGCATACTTGATTGATGTTGTATAGTCCCCTCTTTCAAAAATCCTCGGTATGCCATTGCTTCTACTATTGCAATAAAAGCTTTTAAGATTTCTTTTGGCTCTACCACGTAGGCTTACAATATAGGCATATTCAGTATAAAACTTTAAATTGGTTTAGGTAAGTCAACTTTAAGTACTAAATCACGAATACTCGATTAATGGCCTACTTGCTTCTACCGGTTTTCAGAAGCTCCGTCAAGCTTCCAATAGGTGATATCCGGATTATATAATTGAAGAAAATCACCAGCGCCGTTCGCTACGTAAAAACCAAATCCAGATGACATGGTCAACTCCTGCAGGTAAGAACTCATCTTGAAAAGTGGTCGAAAATAATCACCCGACTCGATCTAAATCAAAAGATAGAAAAAAAATTAAAGTGATTAATTTTATATCGATAAGCAAATAAATCTATTAACAAAATATTTAATTTTATTTAAAGTTTTTAATCTATTTGAATACTGTCTTGCATAGTTGCACAAAGCGGGGGACAACCCCAAGACACAAATAATTTGGGGAGAATATTCGGATATACAGTAGGGCATGCACTTTATGGGCATGAAGGAAGTCATTATATGCTTATTTTTTGGAAGAATTACTTTGTCCTATTTCGAAAGAACCATACAAATTTAGTGTCTAAAGACAACTAAAATTTTATATGAAGACTTTTTTTGGTTTTCAAAATGTCTTTAGAGCAAAAATCTGTTTTCACGTTCAAATTAACGTGTTTGTCTGTTATCCAGTCGACAGCGTGGTCGAGTCGTTAAAATGTTGTGTTTGTGATCAACATGGTCTCGGTTCAGAACCTACTCGTATCATTCTGTTGTGTCCTTGGGAAAGACACTTTACGGCACTTTCCCCTGCTTGGATGTCTTGGCAAGCAGTTTTAAATTTAAGTCATGTATTTATGAAACTAAAAAAACAAAATAAAAAATTTGAACGGGACAGCAATATCTTGGCATCTCCGGAAGCAGGTCTGGATAATTGCTTGTCCTATATATTAGGGCCTTTGCTGCTTTTTTGAGAGTCAAGAGGATAAATCGAAAGAACGAATGAAAATGATAAAATGAATGAAAAACTAATACTAATTTGCACATTTCCGTAGAATGATGCAAAATCATGATTAGGGCATAGGGCAATATGAACAATATCGCTCATAAAATTTGGGCAAAGTTGTTTCAACCCCAAAAATGTTTTGGTCAAGTGATCCACTTACTTAGCCTTGAAATTATTTTCATATAAGATCCTACTTTTTTGCTAGCAGCATTTGTCTATCTGTAGAATAAAAATGTATTCGATATTTTTCTCTAAATAAAGTTTTTTATGTTCAAAACTTTTGGTTGGTTTATGAAATTTATTGGTCAATTTGTCGCTACAGCTGCATATGATTTTTATACGGCTAGAGTTAAAGTTTTTTTTTACTTAAAACTAAAAAAGTAAGTATTTTATCCAGGAAACCTCGTAGGACTTAACAAAAAGTTATACCTGCTTTGCTAGGGTATTTATCATCCCATTTTTTAAATTTCTTGCTTCGGGTGGCTTGTCGTCTTCTTGCAGCAATGATTTTTTTTTTGTTATCCATTTATTGAGAGTTTCAAGTCGAGTATTTTTAAGAATATAAGTTTCCCAGTCGCTTGGATTTTGCAAAGCAAAGTTGCTGACACGTTTGGTGAAGTCTTGTAAGGTTAGCGTGCTTGATAACGCAGGCATTAATTTACTGCGTTTGTCAAGCAATTCCGGCGTGGAATGCGTATACATTTCCGGGGTTCCTACGCGTAGTTGCTGACCTGGAAGAGGTAATCTTGGTTGAGAGTGCATGCGTCTGAAAGCCCATTGATCTTCCATAATAATAGTTATAAGTTTAAAATTTACAAGTTTAGGAGGTGTTTCCTTGCAACTCGGTTTTCATTCCTATGACGTTTGAATGTTTATGTTGTCACAATTTGACAATACTATAAGCATAGATGATATTTTTGATACCATAGTATAACACACAGCGTTTTAAGCATTTTTCTCTGATTTGATGTCTTTCTCAACATTGCTATTTGACATACATAGGCCTTGGAATCTTTTAAAGTGGTTGTGGAATTGGGACAAAAAAAGTTGACTGAAAAATTTTATGAGAATTCAGCATATTTTGTTAACATTATGATAATGCTTTAACGGGCGAGAACATAAGTGCTACAGTCAAGTGCTGCTTTAAACTGCAGTCTGCTCCTCTCCACAATCACAGGCCGCAAAAAGAGCTAAATCCAACTCGTACATATTTGAATAGAACCGTCCGACGCCAGTTCCCTGGCGGTTAAACCTGACCCAAGCTGATCTTGGTAGCTTAATGGTTCTCAGTGGTATAGGGGAGACGTCAGTAATACATGTGTAAAGTTTGGTGATTTTATCTTTTCACTGTTTGTTCCATGCGTAGTCCGACCAGTCTGCCTCACTGATTGAAATTATTACTAGTTTTTAGCAGATTTGTGCAGCAGGAACAAACGAGTGTCTAGATTTAAGTCGCCGTCGGGTACCAGTGAAAGAGCATGTCAGTTTGGAACGAAGCAGATGTTGGGGCTCTAAGGAAAACGGGCAAGTGCTAGAGTTGCTCCTTCGCGGCGAAGTTCAGCAGGTTGGATGCCATCCAAAACAGGTAAGTTGTCCGTTGAAGTTGGACGTTGGCATCCAGTGACTATGCGCAACGCATCGTTAATGGTATAATCAATCAGGCGGGTATGAGCACTACAACACCAGACAGGTGCGAAGTACTCAGCAGTAGAGTGAACCGGGGCCAGGGTAGTCACACGGAATTTGTCAGAATCGGCTCCCCAGCCTGAACCTGCCAGTCGCCTCAAGTGCAACACAAGATATTAGCTTTTTGCGTAGTGATTCCATGAGTTGGCGGTAGGTAAGAGCTTTGTCCATGGTTATGCCGAGATAGTTAAGTTCGACAAGAAAGACCCAAAATTTTTCATCGACTTAGAGGTAAAGCTCATGACATGCGCCCCAGTTGTTAAGATGAAAACATGCTGATACGGTTTTGTTTGTGCTAAGCTTCAATTCCCATTTCTGGAAGTAATTTAATATTGTATTTAGGTAGTAATTTAATGTCTCCTCTAACGAAAATCATTCTCTAGCTGAGCGCATGATCGTCAGGTCATCTGCATAGGCATACTTTCTGGAGATCGTGTGAGGTAAGTCATACGCGTAGATGTTGAATAAAAGAGGAGCGAGAACAGATTCCTGGGCACGCCGTTTTTGTGGCGTCGTAGCCTGCTTTTTGAATCATTACTAGTCCTAAAGGTAAAGCTGCGATCGCGTACAAGTTCTATAATCATGTTGACCATGTACCTGTCCGGCAGCAGCCACAATAGTTTATAGGTGAGGTGTATGGTACCAGGGTGCCAAACAGTGTCATAGGCTGCTGTAAGAATAGCAAATACAGCTTCGGCCTTCTTTTTTTACCAAAAAGCTCTCCTTGATGTCCTGGGTCAAGAGTGTGACCTGGTCCATAGTTGATCTCTCGCGTCGAAAATCAGCTTGCTCTTGAGGGAGTGAGGGGTCTATGATGGGCTCTACCGGGGTGTAGATTAATCTCTCGAGGAGTTTGAAGGAGACACAGAGCAAGGAGATGGGACGATAGCTTTTGGGGTCTTTAGGTGGCTTCTTGGGTTTAGAGATAGCAACTACAAAAGTTCTTCTCCAGATTTGAGGAATTTTGACCTATTGCAAGAAGGAGGAGAGGAAGCTGCGCAACCAGGATTTAAAGCATTTCCGACATGGATGATTAGCTCGAGGCAGATAGCATCAGGACCTGAAGCTTTACCTGGCTTTAAGTATTAGAGGGCAACGAGAAATTCCTCGTCAGAGAAACTGCCGGAGATGCTATCGGCGTCATATGTTATAACCCTTTAAAAGTCACAAATCTCCATGGCCACGAGTCTAGCAAACTTGCGGTCTCTCATCCTATGTGTCCCGTTCATCACAAGTTGTGAAGCAATGACATTGGCCAAGGTGAGGCAATTTCAATGGGATTGACTTGACCTGGCATTGTATTTTATTGATGCTATTCCACGCCAGGCGGCTGGAGTGCGTGAAGTCGTTGGAATGGACAATCTCTAGCCAGCGTTTCTTTCGTTTTGCATCAAGCTTTTTGTGAGCAAGACTGTAGCTTTTTACGTATCAAGTTCATGTCGTATCAATAAACAAAACATATCAATAAACCAATAAACAAAATAATAAAACAGGCCATGGGGGTATCAGCCAAAAAAATTTGGGGCGCAATACGGTTCCGCCCAAATTTTATGATTTTGCCCAAATCATGATTTTTAGTATTTTACAGAAATAAGAAAAAATTTTGTCTCAAATTTAGAGTGAAAACCAAAAAAAATATCTTCACTTGGGATCTGTCTCAGATTTTTTGATTTCAATCCCAAAAAAAGTAGTGATCTTTAAATAAAATCTTCATCTTAAACGGCAGTCTTTGTTCTGAATTTGGAAAATTTGTTCTGCAAAAGTAATTGGTTTTCTGTGCGCAGAAATTTTTTTGTTTCTCAATATTTTCCTGCGCTGTCTAAAAAATTCTGACATTCCCCAAATATTTTCTACTGTAAGTGAAATACAGTTGCATTTGAAATTTAACAATTTAATACCAAAGTAAAATTTCAAATATTATTTATTCTCTTTTCAAAACTTTTCAGTTAACGAATTCAAATTTGATTACATGTTTTTTGCATTTCAGTTTAAATTCGAGTTCAGCAATTTTTATTTTTCGAGTTCAAATTCAAGTTCGAGTTGGGCAAAAAAGACCGAGTTTTTCGAATTCAAGTTTGAGTTCGCAACCCTGCCTTGAACGTACCAAAATCACAATTATTTGCTATTAATCGAAATTCAGTTAACCATTTTTACTTTTAATTCCGTTAATCAACTCGCAGGAAAGCGACGGAGGCACTATACAAAGAGCAAGCAATTACCCCGACCTGCTTCCGGAGATACCAAGGATGCGGCAAATCGATGTTGGTGGAGAGGAGATGTTAGAAGAGTTGCAGAAGTAGTGGGATGTATTCGGATACCTCCGATTAAACCGGATTAAAATAGGATTGATGATTTAGGAGGTCAGCCTGCAGGTGCTACGACAGTTGATCGAATGACAGTTGATTGATACGACAGTTGATCGAAACGAGACTTGATCAAAATGGCAGTTGATAAAAAAAAAAGATTTACTTTTATATGTTTCTGGGATTAAACAATCTCTTTTTTACTGTAAATTAGATTCATAAAACGCAGAGATCAATAAGAAGACAGTTTGTTTTTACAGTATTTTTTATAATTTTTTATCAATATCAAGATAAAGGTTTTTTAACAAGGTCTCTGGGCAAAGCATTTTTGGGAGCAACAAGTAGATTTCTTTTCATGGTTATGTTTCGTTAAATGCCTATTGCTGACATTTTTTTGCATTCTTTTTACATTATAGTCAATTATTTAGGGGGGCATTGTGCTATGGCCCCCACCCTTGCAGACCCCTTGCAGAAATCAGAGACAGATTAAAAATTTATTTTTTTAGAGATTACTGTTTTTGGGACAAAAAATCGACAAAACTGGGACAGATTGAAAGTGAAGACCTTTTTTTTTTAGAGATCACTATGTTTTTGGGACAAAAAATTAACAAAATTGGAATTGATTTTCTCTTTCACTATTCGATCAAGTGTCATTTTGATCAAATGTTGTTTCGATCAATTGTCGTTCGATCAACTGTTGGGTCATGCAACCTGCAGGGGTGCAAGTTGTTTATTTTTGACCATGTTTAAAGTTTTATTACTTCCAAGCTACATTAACTAACAACCAAATTTTTTATAGATGAGAACAACTCAGGCAAATTTTAAAAAAAAAGGCGTCAGCAACAATTTTACTTTAAAAAAGTGGTTCTCAAAAGTTTTTGCTACATTCCTCCCTTTCAGGACTTGGGTACCATCTGTTACGTAATGCAAATCGCTTCTTCGGAGAAAATTGGATTATTTTTTGTGACCTATCGAAATACAATGAGTCGTAGCTGCAACAGCGGGAAATGTGATATATTTGACGCCTTTAACAGATCAATCTACTTATAAACTTTTTTAAATTAAATGTAATAACCTGTATCCGTTCTAAATGACCTAAATGCATCGTCCTAATTAAATAATCTCAATGTCCTCGCTTTCGCAGTAATCTGTAAGGGCATAAAATTGATTTTTATTGTTAATTTTGTCGTCCGAGCCACGTGGCCCAATTCGGCTTTATTATAAATAAAGAGAGATCGCTATCATCGGACAGTAACCAGAATTTCGGTCTGAGAACGGTGACCATTGTATTGTTTTATGCTGTATCGTGTTCAGTAGCTGCGCGCGTGAAACCGCAGATAAAAAATAAATTCAATCCTCTCCTTCATATTCAAGTTACAGCTATATTTTTCTGAATCGGGCGTCATAGAGTCACGCATATCAAATAAGGGTAGTTTGTAACTGGGAGGGATTTCGCTGACCTTATTTAAACAAGTTCAGCACTAGACGGATAGAGCTATTGAATTACGTAAATCGTCGGACACGTCAGCATTCTCTCAACGAAGAGAGAATTCAAGAATCGCGAGTCTTTCCTTCATCAACAAAAAAATTTAATTTAATCTTTTTCTTCTTATCCACCATCATTTCTCCCTTCTAAAAAAGAATACCTCAATGATCAAAGTGAAGAATTTTTTTGTCTTCATCCAAATTTGTGACCCAAATTCCAGTTATCAAAGAAAAAGTTCAAAAATTAACATTCAATTTTGAATCTTTCTCAGATTTCTCAATTTTTATTTATTTTATTTCATCTCTATATTTATCTTCCTGACTCGCAGAAAGCATCACAACGCAATAGATAGGGCAAGCAAATAACCCAACCTGCTTCTGGAGATGCCCAGATTTGCTGTCTGGTTAAAATTTTTTTATTTTGTTTTTTTAGTTATATAGAGATATGACTGAAATTTGAAATTGCTTGCCAAGACTGCCAAGCAAAGGAAAGTGCCGTAAAGTGTCTTTTCCAAGAACACAACGGAATGGCGCGAGTAGGTTTTGAACTGAGACCATGTTGATCACAATCACAGTGTTTTAACCACTCGACCACATTGCTGATATTTTCATCCCTAAAAAGTAGTAATTCCAAAAAAAATTTTCACTTTGAAGTACCAATTTTTTGCCTCACTTGCATTGTAGTAAAATTTTCAAATTCCTCCCTGATTCTAGTGATTTTTCCTCCTTGGAGATTTCAAATTTCTCCTTAGGGAGCGAAGTGACTCACTTTGAGAAACACTGCTTTAAAAGGTCAAAGGTCATGAGCATCCAAAAATGGCCAACTCTGGCTTTGGAAACCAAGTTTTAAAAACTTTGAAAGTTTGTTAAATTCTTTTTAAATATTTTTGCCTTAAATTTGAAGAAAATGTTGTTGATAAGATTTTGTATGATCTTAAAAAAATTTTAACACAAAATAAGAAAAGGTGTGAGAGATATTTAAAGTTAAACAGGTATAAAACAAAAAAATTCTAAAAGTGGTGTTCCGTTCCTAAAAATTGCGCACACTATGTATATTCACAATCTTATAAAAAATCTCTTTGATTTCGCCTTGGTCCGGCTCAAATAGCCGAAGAAATAACGGTTCTATGAGCAATTTAAATATTTTACATTTAGTTATAAAAAAATGGCAACACTGCTAAATCTCTTGAGTCTTGGAGAAAAATTCAGAACTATCCGCTTGACCTGTTTTGACTATGACGTAATAGTGATTGTTTGTGATTAACTTGATTTAGTAGCTTTCAGAACGTTCGAGATACTTACAACCGAGTAATATAAATAAGGCTCGCTCGGAAAGCAGTATTATGATTCGATGATTCGATGATTCGTTGTGGTAACTTAATTTTGGAAATTTGTTAACTGTGTGAATTCATAGTTTTTTGGTCGCAAGTCTTTGGTTGTCTACGTGATTGTGAAGAATTAAGCTATTGAGCTTTAACCTGCTGCTTTTATTGTATACTATTGTGGGCTCCTAAGTGGATTGGAGCATATTTTTTTAATAAAGAAGATATTGTGGTAGTCTGAGCTGTGGTTTAGCTAGACTATATTTTTGCTGTCGCTGGTTCGAAGGTCAGATCCAGCAAGAAGATTTAAGAATTTTATCTTTTAGTAGACACCGAGATTGCGTTATCGGCGAGGCCTTCTTTACAGGCGCCGAAAAGGTAGACGATTAAATAACGTGCTAAGTTACCGAATTAACTTCTACAAAATTTAAAAAACTTTTTACCAGCGGAACATAAATTTCAAAAACTCTCCAAATTTTAAAAAACTAAAATTTGTGGAAGTAACAAGTGGGTTACTTTATATGCCTTGATTACCCATGACCCCAATAAAAATTTACCATAAAATTTTGTCCTCACATTTACTATAGCATAACTTAATTACCTTGCGAAATTTATTCATGGTTTTTAATGTTTTCATGTAAAAACATGCGTCAAGTTTTGAGCAAAAATGCAAAAAATTAGAGCAAAATTTGTTAATTTCTGACATGGAATAGTTTCGTTCAGAAAAGTTAAACATAAACACAATTAGTTCTTTAGCCAAAAGTTGATCTATTGTTAACAATTTATTTTCTTTCATGTTATCACAAACAGTTGAGCTACTGTGAAAACTAAAAACTAATTTAACAAACTTATAGCACAGTCCTTGTAATCTTTAAACCAAAGTTTTATTGCCAAAACACCAATTTAAAATACAATACGAAAGCTGACTATTTATAAGAGAGTGATAAAGTAGGAGAAGAGATCTTTTGTTTAACAGTGATTTCACTTTAATAACAGTTCCAAGAACACTACGTAGTTTAGATATTAGGTGATTTATATGTCTTGACCATGATAAGTGCTCTTGTATATAAACACCAAGAAATTTAATACATTCAACTTGTTCAATATTATTTTGTCGCAATGTAAGAGTTTGCTTTTTTGTTGTTAATTTGGATTGAGCAAAATAAAACGTCTTTAGTTTTAGATACATTAAATCTGTTTGCAATCAACCGCTGGTCAACCAGTTGAAGTTCTTTATTACCAGCATCAAATAGCTCCTTGATGTCTTTATTTTGTAAAAAAATGCTTGTATCATCAGCAAACATCAAAGAATCACTATCATTCAGACAATTTTTGAAATCATTGACATATATCAAAAAGAGAAGTGGTCCTAGATTAGAGCCCTGAGGTACACCACTTGTAACTTCAAGAGTAGTTGTAGAAAGAATTCCTGCATATTTTACTTGTTGTGTACGTCCTGTTAAGTAACTAGTAAACCACTTTAATGCATTGCCTCTAACTCCATAATGATTATGTTTGGAAAGTAATATTGTATGATCAATTGTATCAAATGCTTTAGATAAATCCAAAAAAATTCCTAGGGTTGCCTTTTTACAGGCAAATGACTGAGATATTTTTTCCACTAAACTTGAAATTGCATGAGTAGTAGAATGATTTTTTTTAAAACCAAATTGATAATTGTAAAAAAAATTTTGCTTTTCTAAAAATGAGTACAATCTATTATACATAACTTTTTCAAGAATTTCGAAATATTTGATAATAAACTAACTGGTCGATAATTGTTAAAGTTCAAGTGCCCTGCAGACACCATATTCTACCTAAGATTAACTCCTGATAATTTTTAAGTTATAACATTAATTAAGTTTTGTGTAATAGGTCTGATGGACATAAAAAAATGACGCAAGTAATTTCTCCCAATTTTTGTTTTCTAACATACGTTTACATTTTTAAAACGTAGCAAAAACAGAAAAAAATTTGACCTAGTTAGACCTTTAACATAATCAAAAGAAAATAATCAGTATGTTAAAATCATTGTGGGGCAATAAATAAAATCTCAAATTTTTACTTAAACACAGAGCACAGGCTGCCTTCAGTGTTCAAGTCGACGGTATTTGTAAGTTGAAGGCCAGATAATGGCACAAAAACGCTAGTCTACTATCCACAGCTTTTTCAATAGAAAAAGAAATTGTTTTATAGAAAGTGAGCTAGCTCCGGAAGATAAAAGCGTGCCTCAAAGCGCGTCAAGTGAAGTTCAAATTCGAGATATCGCTACTTTTGAAAGTCAACAGTTACACACGTAGGCTATCCTAGCCTAGCATTGCCCCGTCCTGAAAAGGACGTTTGCCGATTAGCCAAGCTTGACAGAAAGCGGAGGGATAGATGGTCCGAAGCAGTTCGGAGCATTGACTTCTCACCCTCTAGTCGAAAAGCGTGGAGTATTTTGAACAACCTTACTGGTAGGTCACGACACTCTCCTCGTCACTGTCCCGTTTCAACCGATGCTATTGCATCTCAGTTGGTTAGAAATGGGAAATACGAGGCTTGTTACGGTGAGATTCATTATAATTTCTATTTGGGAATTACCCTATCTTTATTCGACTTTATTACGTATGCGCCTTCTCTATTAGACATGCGGAAACTTTAAAACTTTGATTACGTCATAATGTCTCGGATTAAGTCATTCGCAAAACGTGGTCAGTTGAGTTTAGCCAACTTAGGTTTAGGGAATGTTTTCTTATGTTTAAATATGCTGTTGCTTAGTTAGAGTAGGGTTAGATTGTTTCGTAATTAAAGTAATCTGATTTTGGTAAGTCATACCTGTTATCGTTATCTTTATTTTGACTTATTTGGATAGTTAAATTAATATGGTTTATTGCAGAATACGCATAACTTACCCTTAACATTTTCAAGAATTAATGTTTAAATAATATTGAAACAACATTGTGGCGATTAACTGATGTCGATGGTCTGTGTTCCCGTAATAAATATTCATTTGTGAAGTTATTTAGTGCGACACCCCGCATCAGGCGTTCAATGGGTCGTGGGACTTGTTCAAATAGAATTATGTTAGGTGCATTACAGGAAAGCGTATCGCACCATCCTCATCACTACAAGACTGTTGACCGCAAGTCATCTCGACTTGTCTTTCAAGAAGTGTCTGACCTTTGGAGGGCTACAACATCAGACGCAGTAAATATCTCTGACAATTTTTCACAGAGAGAATTTGCTGTTGCCCTTCAACATTTAAAACCAGGTAAAGCTCCGGGACCTGATTCCATCTGCCCCGAGTTTATACTCCATGCTGGAGCTGCTTTGAAGTCCTGGTTACGTGACTTTCTTTCTTCCTGTTTGTGCCGACTCAAAATTTCCAAGATCTGGAGAAAGGCGCTTGTGGTCGCGATCCCAAAACTAGCAAAGCCCGTGGGAGACCCAAAGAGTTATCGACCGATATCTCTGTTCTGTGTCCCCTACAAGATCCTCGAGAGACTTATCTACGCCCGCGTTGAGCCATTAGTCGATCCACTGCTCCCTAAAGAGCAGGCTGGGTTCCGACGCGGAAAGTCAACCGTAGATCAAGTTATTCTGCTAACCCAGAACATCAAGGATTCTTTTGAGGCTAAAAAGAAGGCCGGCGCCGTATTTATCGATCTGACAGCCGCTTATGACACTGTCTGGCACCGAGGCCTTACCTGCAAGCTGCTGAGACTACTTCCGGATAAGCACATGGTCAGAATGATTATGGAGCTTGTCCGAAATCGAAGTTTCACCCTTACCACCGGTGACAGCAAGCAAAGCAGACTACGCCGTCTTAAAAACGGTGTTCCTCAGGGATCGGTCTTGGCTCCCCTCCTATTTAACATCTGTACGTACGATCTTCCTTCCATGATTTCCAGAAAGTTTGCTTATGCTGATGATTTAGCATTGTTGCATTCTTCTGGAAACTGAAAGGACTTGGAGGGGACTTTAAGCCAAGACATGTCTACACTTTCAGCGTATCTCCAGACTTGGAGGTTAAAGCTTAGTCACACTAAGACGGTGACGGCAGCCTTTCACTTAAATAACCGAGAGGCCAAACGTGAGCTAAAGATCTACAACAACGGTAGACTTTACCGTTCTGTCCAACCCCTACTTATCTTGGGGTAAAACTGGACAGATCGCTCACGTTTCGTCACCATTTAGTGGCATTACGCAAAAAACTATCCTCGCGCGTCACACTGCTGAGGCGACTCGTGGGCTCGGGATGGGGTGCTGGTGCTAAAACACTACGCATAGCCACCTTGTCTCCAGTCTACTCAGCAGCTGAGTACTGTGCGCCAGTCTGGTGTCGCAGTGCTCACACTCACCTCATCGACAGTGTCTTGAATGACGCCTTGCGCATAGTTACTGGATGCCTGCATCCCACTCCAACGGACCACCTACCTGTACTCTCAAGCATCCAGCCAGCTAAGCTTCGCCGAATGGGAGCGACACTCTCCTTGGCTCACCGTGAATCTCTGGACCCCAATCATATCTTGTATGGTCTTTTAAGTGGGTCCTCAGATACTGGCCAAGTGAGACTAAGATCCAGACTAGGGTGGAGTGAAAATAATTTTTTTTTTGAAATTGAAAAAAGTGTAGTTCTAAAAACCTGCCAAACAGGTAAAATCTACGAAAAAAATTGGTTTTGGCGAGTTGCTACTTTTGGGGGGCTAGCAACCCCCCAAAATGTGTTTTGAGGGGTAAAATTTCCTAAAAATGTCGTAACTCAGTAACCGCTTATCGTAGAGGCATGATTTATGGCTCAAAATTTGCAGAATCATCATGTTTCTATACGAGAAGTTTTTGTCTATTTCCACTAGAAAAAAAGCTATGATAGAAAAACTGTTTAATAAGTTTGTTTGTTTGTACTTAACTAATAGTTATCTGAAAAGTTATCATTATTTTTTGCAGGTATATTGTTAAGTAATTGTGTAAATCAAAGCTTTGGCCAAACTGCAAAGTAGTAAAACATGGAAAGACGGAGTTCAACTTCTATAAAGAAGATTTTACATAGTGGACACACTTTCTCTACCCGTGATAGTTTTCCACCAGAAGTATTGCCTACCAAGCGACATGTAATAGAACGCATTCTTCATTTGAAAAACTTTCGAACCTTCAATACTGCTAAATGACATTGACAGAGAAATTTATGACAGATGGGTATGGTGCAACGTATATCCCATTCATCTGTACACCATTACGAAAAAAGTTCAAAGTTTTGTGAATTGTTTCAGTGCACTTGATCGCTGGTCAAAGAAAAAACGAGGAGAAGCATTTTTACAAAAGGAAAAAGAGTTTATGTCAACTATTGATGAAATATTTGATGTTTTTTGTGCTGACGATAAGCAGCGCAGAATTTTGGAGAAACAACATGGTTTGAAAATGACAGATGATGATTATGCTTTTTATAAAGATCAAACTAGTAAGCGAGTTGGAAAATGTGTGGATGCTGTGGTTCCTTGAACGTCAGCTGACATACAGTTTTTGAGGCGCTCTCGACCCTTACAACCTCATCCAGAACCACCAACATGTTCTTCTGTTACATCAGTTACATCAGTGCCTGAGCCAGTTTTGGATTATCTGTCAGATTCTAGTTCAACCAACACAGACCAAACGCAATCTTCTGCTGCTTCTGAATTTGTTTCTCAATTAATGCCATATGAAAATCAGAATCGAATGATTTGGTCAAACCTTGCAAGGATGAGTGAGCGTTTTCAGATATCCGACAGAGCTGCTGCTGCGATCGCTAATAGTGTGATGCAAGATTTGGGTCTAATTACTGATGATGACAAGACATACTTTATTGATCGTAGCAAGCTTCGAAGAGAGCGAGAACGATGCCGTGCTGAAATTAGGAAAAAGGAGCAAGAAAATTTCAAGTTAGTGAATGCCATATACTTTGATGGGCGCAAAGATGCAACACAGGTCACCATGCAAGGGCCAAATGACAAGTTTTACAGGTCTGTGCAACTTGAAGATCACTATACAATGGTTGGGCAGCCTGGTGAATACTATCTTTCTCATTTTTCCACAGAGGATGGCAAAGGAAGAACCATAGCACAAAAGATCTTCAACACCATTGCCAACACCGAATTACATGACAAGCTTACAGTAGTTGGCACTGATGGAACTGCAGCAATGACAGGCAAGTTCAATGGTTGCATTCGTAAGTTGGAAGAACTATTGAACAAGCCACTACAATGGGTAATTTGCCTACTACATACCAATGAACTACCCTTGCGCCATGTCTTTACTATGCTTGAAGGAACCACCAATAGTCCTGACACATTTGCAGGACCAATTGGGAAGTGTTTAACTGGAGATGTTTCAAGTTGGCCGGTTGCTGCTAATTTTAAGTCAATTTCAAACCCTCAGTTTGTACAGTTGCCAGAATCAGTTGTTAATGATCTGAGTGATGCTTGTTAATGAGCAATTCTGATGCGCTTCATTTTGCGTAGGGTATTTGGTGTACTCTAACTTGCTTTCTTATTTTTCTCTCACTCCTTAGGCAAAACAACCCAATATCAGCATCAACAGTTCGAAAGTAATGAGATGTAACAGATTTTCTTTAAATTACTGAAATACTAAACATTTTATTGGCAGTAAAGCTAGCACGTTCTGTACCTTATGAGTAGGCCTATTTAGGTACTTTGTCTGGTGACCAAAGTTATCCCAAATCATCTTGTTAATATTGTGATTGTCATAATTAGTCCTTATCAGTTAGACATATATCATTTCAAATGTTAGATCAAAGTTATTTCCATACAGCGCAATTTTCGAGTATTGAGCATAAAAAACGGTTTATCGATTATAACTTTTTTTCTTGTGGAAATAGACAAAAACTTTCTCTTAGCACATATAGAAACATGATGATTCTGCAAATTTTGAGCCATAAATCATGCCTCTATGATAAGCGGTTACCGAGTTACGACATTTTTTGTCAATTTTACCCCCCAAAAACACATTTTGGGGGGTTGCTAGCCCCCCAAAGGTAGCAACTCGCCAAAACCAATTTTTTTGAAGTTTTAGCCTATTTGGCAGGATTTAAGATCTACACTTTTTTCAAATTTTTTTTCACTCCACCCTAATCCAGACGTCCGTTTGTGCCAGCTGCGCGGAATCTTTTGGACAACCTTGCCAGACTTGGCATCCGCGCTTCTAAATGGACAAATCACAAAATGGAAAACGGAGTATTGTGAAAATGCTTCCAGGCTCCGTGATTTTGTGCCCGGCCTGTTAAGTGGGTAGCTTGGGTTAAGCTTGATCGCCTGCGGACTGGTGTTGGGCGATTCCATTAGTCCATGCACAAATGGGGTCTCGCTCCTTCACCGAATTGCGAGTGTGGCGTCTCTGAGCAAACCGCAGACCATGTACTAACAGCGTGCCCTATATATATAGGGCACCACATGGAGCACGAGGTCTGACGGTTTTGGATGACGAAACTCGATGCTGGCTTAATAACACCACTGCCAGCATCTGATTCAGGCAGTTCAGCAGTCTGGGGTAGTAAAAGGATAAACCCTCGGCCCCAGTCCTGTTTGTGTCTGACCTGTAGTGGATGCCCTTCGAACGACGACGTAGGCTATTTCGGGATTGCTTTCGTTTTGTTAAACACAATTTTTTTAATGTCAAATAAAATTACCCGTAATGTACGACAGAGGAGTTTTAGTCATTACTATTAAATTGGATTAAAAATACCGAGTACCTGTACCGCGGTACTTTTAAGAAGTACCGTGCCCACCTCTGCTGCATAGTAGTAAACATGACGCAAATGTACCGACATTTGCGTCATGGTATCCAAGAGTCTCGGAAATTAGTTATACGGCTCGGGATTTTATAACCCTCTACCTAAAAAAACTTTAACGAAAAGAAAATTGCAAATAACTGTTTAAATCTAATGAAAAAAATAAATTAGTTCAAGGCTTCTGTTAACGTGAACAAAAAATTGTGGCAACCATAAAAAATTCAATCTAGTTCACTTAACCAGTAGATTCCACGTGTTGTTTGTACAGATTTGTCAGTGGTTTTCAAAAAAAAGCACTCCGCGTCACTTCTTGTCATAACAAGCAGCTTTATTACAGAACTATCAAACAGTGATGAGATAAAAAATTTTAAAAATAGTTTCTCTTGTATGGAACTCACTTAGAACAGAAAATGGAACGCACTGCTTTATTTATTCAAAGCAAGAAAACGTACTGTCTAAGTAGCAATAAATAAATTTTATCCCATTTAAGCGATAGTTTGAAGGTAAATAAAGCTACGAAAACTCTTAGAAAAAACTTTGAAGAACCAAGCACAAATTTAAAATATTGGGCTCATAAACATTAATTTGTTTATTTTATGCATAAACGAGGCCTATAAATGATATTTTAATTCTAATGCATAATATATTAAAATAAATCATGAATGTTTCAAAAAATTTGAATCAAATTGACATAGAAAAACAATAGAAATCGCACAAAATTTACAAAAAGAATTGTACACGTTCGAACTACTAATTCATAACATGTAAACAAGAGTATCGTTAAATTACGAAAGAACGAATTTTTACCAATCGATAATCGTGTTTGATTCAATGAAATTACTTAGATACCGAAAGTATATTAGATTTTTTTTGATAAAACAAATTAGATTGTTTTAATAAAACAAAATTAAGTACTGCGAGAAAAAATTACGAGCATTTGCCCATAAGAAATAGTGACGCATAAATTGGAATTTGAAAAAAAAAAACTTGCTCGCGTAAGTTGAAAAAAATTTAAACTCGCGCGAAAAAAGGAAAAAATCGTTTGCATCACAGTATTTCACAAAAAAACATTACAAAAAATTCGTATTGGTTAGTTTCAGTCAGCGACAAGCAGTTCGAAAAGCACCGATGATTCGAAAAATTTTTAATAAAAACGATAACGTTGGGAAATCGCATACAACTCATGTATATTCCGAACCTTGTGTAACACTGCAATTAATAACTTCTTTACAGAAGGTTGATATGGAATAAATACCAGATAAAAATTACGCTTTCTTGACACTCTTTGCAGTTCCGTCTCAATCCATGGTGAAAATTCGACTAGAAATATCATCTAATATCCAATCAATGCCTTCAAGAAGATTCTTGCCTGTCATTGCACTACACGGTAGAATAGACCAATGATGTGTTTTTATGTTTTCCAAATCTAAGATCTTCAAAAGAAGTAGGTATGTCATGATATAGGCTAAAACATGATTAACAGCGATATAAATGTATTCGTTAAAAAAACAATAATACATGTAATAGCAAAAAATATACTCAGAACTATAAATAAATGTTAAAACGTACGTCTTTACCTCTTTTATTTCAGAAGAGGACAGTGCACCGGGCAGGTCTTGTTTGTTGGCGAAAACTAACAACGTTGCTCCTGCGAGACGCTGCAAACGACCAAAGTTTACTACGTTTATTTTTGTTCGCTTGTATTGATCTACGTGGTTTGCACAAGGGTGCATTATGGGTAACCGCAGAACACTTATATCAACTGCCCTTTTGTTGAGATACAGTACCAAGAAACAAAAATTTTTATTTTTTTATATAAATTTTATATAGCAAAAAAAGGCAAGAAATGCATTCTGATTTTTGAAAAACTATTATCTGGTCGGGTATTACAAATTGATTTTTTGATACAAATGATTCGGGGAATAAATCTTTCGGCTTTAGAGTATACTAATTTTTAAACAATCATATAATACTGTAAACATACAAGGGTCTAAGATAAACGTTAACACGTAAACATAACCAAGGTGATAAATTGTTGAAATAACTGTTCACAAATGGGTCATCGTTTCTTTTGCATATATTTAATGAAGTCAAATTTGTTCTATTGAATCATTTCGTTTTTTTTATTACTTGCAGTTCTTGAGCTGTTAAATTTTTATTTATAATCATGTGCGCTATACAGAGAAATCCCTTTACCGAAAGAAAAACATATTAACATAGTTATAACAAAAAATTTAGTAAAGATTTTACATAAGACGTTCAAATCTACTAGTGATTTTAAATTTAACTAGTTGCCCGGTACTAACAGCTTAGTCTAGCACAAAACAATACAAAGCTGTATTTGATTTGGCCAACCATACAAAATGTAACAATTTAATAATGAAAAAGTTAAAACATTTTAATAATTCATCAATTGTTAACCTCTTCTACAAGTAATTGATGTAGTTCTTGGACACAGTCTGCAAGTCTTCGCTTATCAGCGCTGTCAACAACCCAAACTAGGCCATCAGTACTTTCGAAATAGTTTCTCCAATATGAACGAAGACTTTTCTGACCACCAACATCCCAAATATTTAGTTTAAATCTAGAAAAAATTCCATTATAAATACACAAGATGCTAAAAATATGACGATATTGCGTTTTCCGATCACTGAGCTATCATAGCAAAGACAAGCGTTTTACAGAGAGTCCAAAAAAAGCAATTGTTGATTTTAACTTCATAAAGCTACATTGTTAACTTCAAAAGTCAAAAAGTAAGTAAATGAAAACTACCTAAATAATCACATTTTAGCAACGTTAAAAGCAATTTAGTGTAAATACTAGAAAGTACTTTTAACCCTTTCGAGACTAACAGTACATATGTGTACCAAAGACATATTGTGTCTGTCTGAGAAGCCATTATTTTATCATAAATGTTTTTATTTTAATCTTTTTCGAAAATTTAAATCTACACATTCTTTGTTCGTTTTCCTTCATTAGTTCTAGCTATCACGTGATCTATTTTCGCGCCATTAGCTTCATTTCCATGTGGTGCAATAGAAATGTAATAATACATCAAAGACTTGTAAGTGTTTCGGAAAGCTAGATTACCGTTAAATTGGCTAACATTAGGCTAGAATTATTAGGCTGTCTAGGATCAAAATAGTAAATTTGTTTTGTTTGTTTTTTCTTGACACTTATAGTAGGACTAACATAGTAAGAGTGATGGTAGTGTAACTGGCACATATGTATACCCACAGACTTTATATGATGAGCATGATGGTAACTATTTGTACCTCCAGGCCTACAAACACATGGTTTTCTAATTCATTTATTTTTTTAGTTTATGAATAGAATTAACAATATGGCCAAATGGTATGATGCAGATGAACTTAGTGAAGCACTATCAAGACCTATCTAATGTGAAAGAATCAGATTTTTCTGATTCTTGCTCAGAGTATGAACCAAAAGATTCTGATTCTGATGATTCTCAATTGTCTTCAGATAGTGAGCAAAAGGAAAACCAAGCCAAAATTTTAGCAAACAAAGACAATGATGTAGAAAGCAACAGCGATAGTGGTGTTATGGATCCTATTATAAACCATGTTATATGATCCAATGTAGCACCTGGGTTCCAACCACGACCTGAATATTAGCCAAGACAGACCTTGCACAATTCATCCAGATATTACACTCAGTACAAGAATTTTAGACATTTTTTTGAAGCTATTTCCATATAGCTTGCTACTGCAGATAGCTTACTACACTAACAAGAGATTGGATATGTTTCAAAAAGAAAAAGATAGCCCCAACAGATGCATACGAGATCATGAAACTGTTTTGGCTGCTCTTTCATCATGAGTTATAAGTGCTTGCCATCTATAAACCACTACTGGTCTAACCATATTTCTTTGGGAAACTCTCTTATAAAATCTACATTTTCAAGGTATAGATTCAAGTTGATTATGTCAAAACTGTATGTCACTGAACTGGATAAACCTCAACAAACAAGTTGCATTACATTGAAAATGTGCTCTTATGTCTGAAATCAACTTTTATGAAGTACAGTACTGGCCAAAATGGACAAAACACCATGATTTTTGCAGTTTTGGACCAATTTATTATTATAAATCGATTAATTGTTCTTTTGGCATACATGAGTAGCTATCACACATTGAAGCTCATATTTTATGCTTTGTTAATTTTCTTATGAAGCATTATTTGTGTTGATTTAACAAAAACAATGATTTTTAGTATTTTTTTATATTATTTCAGATAGTAAATTTTAAGTTATAATATCAATATCATTAATATTAAAGTATGACTGGTAAAAGAATTAAAGCTAAGGATCATGCACAAATTAAAGTATTGCGTGAAGAAGGGTACAGCATTCACCAAATTGCTACCAGGTTGAAATTAGCTCCAACGTCAGTAGCAAGATCAGCCAACAACTTCAAGTCAAATGGAAGATACAGCTATGAAAAACCAAAGGGACGTCTAAAATGTACCACAAAGTGTATGGATGATGCCATAATTTTGTCTGCTAAAAAATCACCCAGAAAAACATCCAAAGCCATTCACGCTGCTTTACCGCAAGATACAGCTACTGCTAGTGCACTTCCCAGCAAAAGGACCATTTGCAGAAGGTTATTTCGTGCTAATTTGAAATCATACAAACCAGCCAAAAAATCAAAATTGTCTCCGAAAAACATTGCTGACAGATTAGCTTTTTGTAACAAATATCAAGCATGGACACCTGAGCAATAGAAAGGGGTTATATTTTCAGATGAATCTCAAATATCCCTGTTTTATGCTTTTTGCAGACACGTTCGACATCCTCCAAACAAAAGAAACTTACTTTGATACATCATTCCCACAGTAAAGAATGCTGCAAAAGTTATGGTATGGGGGGCTATTTGTGCAAATGGAGGGTGTGGTTCGTGGTTCATACCAGAAGGAACTTCCATCAATGGAGCAGTGTACTTGAATGTGTTGAAGGAAAAATTACCAAACTTTATGGAAATATATCGCTGTAGTCATTTCCAACATGATGGAGCTTCCTGCCACTGAACAAAAACTGTCCGGAAATGGCTTGCTGATAGCCGGATTCAGATTCTAAGACCTTGGCCAGGAAATTCTCCAGATCTCAATCCCATTGAGAACTGTTGGGTTATTTTGAAGCAGAAGGTTGCTGCACATAATCCTAGTTCACTTACCCATTTAAAACAAGTCATTAAAGAAACATGGGTCAAAGAAATCACACTTGAATATTGTGAAAAACTCTGTCTTTCAATGCCAAAACGTATCCAAGCTGTGTTAAAAATAACGGTTTACATACCAAATATTTAGTTGTAACGAGAAGTTGACAGATTGCAGCTACATTTTTCAATAAATAAGTTTGTTTGATTAAACTGTGTGGTTTGTATACAAAAATTAAGAAAAATTTAAAAGTGTCCCGTCCATTCTGGCCAGTACTGTACAGACAAGATAGTCCATATTTAAAGCATTGATGAATCAATGACAAAATTCAAGGGAAGGTGTTCTTTCAAGCAATACCTTCCCTGAAGCCTGTGAAACGTGGGATAAAGCTGTGGATGTGATGTGATGTACAGAGTGGCTATATGTATGATGTGAATGACTATGCAGGCAAAGATGGTTATGGCCAAAGCAGTCCATTAGAAGATAAAGTTGTAAAGACTTTAGTCTCTACTATACAAGTTATACTAAAGTAATCATATTGCAAGAGAGCAAGTGGAAATTGAAAATCATTGTTGACTTGCATGAATAAACTAACTGTTGTTACTAATGTGTCTATAACCATTGTATGACACTGAGCACCAAAATATTGTGCTATTGCATAAAAAAAAAAAAGAATTCTGTCTAATTACCTGGTTGATAGCAAATTTTCATTCTGTGCTGGTTTAACTCTAATTAACCCCTCTCAGTTGATTCACTGTTAGTTGGCAGCATGGTCAAGTGGTTAAAGTGCTGGGTTTGTGACCAACATGGTCTTGGTTCAAAACCCACTCACATCATTCTGTTGTGCCTTGGGAAAGACACTTTACGGCACATTCCCCTGCTTGATGGTCCTGGCAAGCAGTTCTAAATTACAGTCATATCTCTATTAAATTACAAGCAGACAGCAATATCTTGGCATCTCTGGAAACAGATCGGGGTAATTGCCTAACCTATGTATTACTGCCTCCATCACTTTCCTGTAAGTCAGGAGGATAAATATAGAGATAAAATAAAATAAACCCTTTCAAAAATTTTATTCAACCTGGGATGAATAATTCAGTCTCTTTAAAAAGTCACCATAAAAAACGATTTTTGTTGCTGAAACTAATTGAAATTCTCCTAGAGTAGCAGGAGGTAATAAAAGTGAAACAAAGAGGAAAAGGATCTCTTTAAAAACCAATGGTACACCGTGTGATTTTGAGTTAGTTTTACCAACAAAAATCATTTACAGTGACTTTTTAAGAGACCCAAATAATTTACCCAATTATGAAACATTGATCTAACATTTGCACTATTAAACTTTAGAAAATGCAGTAAAAATAATAATACAACGTTTTAACAGAATTAAAAGCCCATTTTTTAAAAAAGTCTGATCACATGATATACATAAATTAAACAAAAGAAAACTTGCTACAGTCTCATAACAATAACCAATGTATTTTTATTAATTGCTTTTACAAAATTTTTTAAAGAATGAGTTTGTTTTTACAAAATTACTGGGTCTAAATAATTTTATATTAGCATTAATCATTACACTTTATTTAATTGTGAGAACTTTTTTAATAATGATTTATGGCAAAAATTTATTGGTGCTGGTATAGTATGTGATCTACCCAAGAAATATGATCTACCACAACCAACATCTGTCTAATCTCTTGCAATTTCTATTCACAAAAAGTACCCTAACTCTAACCTAACCCTGGCCAAATTTCCCAGTAATCTGTATGGGTATTTTCAGTTAATCTCACTAATCATTATTTTATCATGTACTCTCATTGTCGCATTTTTTAGGTAGATCACATACTATACTAGAAACATGTAGGTAGATCATATAGTATACTAGCACCAATTCATTTTTCAAATAATTTCTTTAAGGTTTAAAATTTTTCTCACTTAAAATTTATATTCTAAAAATTAATAAAAACTAACCCTCTATGCTCAACCGTTTTGATGTTAAACCCCAATGTTGGAGATATAGTATGTATATCTTCACCAATAAACTTTTTTAAAATTGTAGTCTTTCCAGCATTATCTAAACCTCTACAAAAGTAATTAGGTTTTAAAGAAAATAATCATTCAACATTCTATTGTATTTAAAAATATTGCCATCAGAGATACTGTAACTTTAAACAAAATCAAAAGTTATTTTGAAAAAAAAACAATCAGGAATAACATGAAAAAAACAAATTTTCCAGAATGGCTTTTTTTTAAATAAATTTGCTGCTACTTCAAGTTATTTTCAATAGCAATGCTAATAATTAATTATACAAAAGAAATATGCAGTTTTATATATTTTCAAATAATGATTTTTTTTAAAAATTGAATAACAATACTTCAAACATAAAAGGATACAGCATCAAAATTCTCACTTCTTTTTCTTTTTGTTTCATTTTTTTTAGAATGGTAAGCAAGCCCATTGCAAAATTATGAACAATTAGACACAAGCTACAAATGGAAAAAACAATTTGGTTTCAAATAAATAAAATGTGCAAAATTTTTAAATTTGTTTTCAACTAATAGTCCAACATCAGAAATGTATCTATGAATTAACCAACAATTAAAATACTGTAATATGCCAAAAGACTAAATAAAGATTGTAAAACAGAGGATATTCAAATTTCTTAGATAAAAAAAACTAGGCTTGAGCTGTTTTTAAAGACCAGCCTAACAGCTTCTAAAAAGTGGATCTAGGTTCAAAGTCAATTTTATACATAAACTTTGAAATTTTGGTTCATTCAGTATCTCAAGCTTACTTTCTATTTAAAAAATATTTCCACTATGTTACAAGCAAAGCCAGTTAGAAGTATTGAAAACAATGACAATATAAAAAATAATATGTATGAAGCTGTAAGATCAAGCCCTTATTGCAGTCTATGAACACAGACCAACCATCTTTCCTATGAACTACTACCTTACCATGGTGGGAAAGTTTGCATATCTCAGTGACCTGTAAAGCTGTGTTGGCCAGAGATTTCATCTCTCCCGCTAGAAATATCCATGCCAAAAAAGTTTGCAGATAGAGGTCTGACAAAATGCAGTTCACAAATGGCAACTTCAAACCTGGGCAGATTGCGCTCAAAAGCTGTGGCAAGCAAGCAGTCTAGAAAAAAATCTCTTATATAAAACCCCTAGCAGTAGGGTTACACTGCAAAATAATGATATGTTACCAGAACATTTCTTCATGCTGCCTTGAGCGTCGCACAGATTAAAAAGGTCCATGTTCAGGTACTTGGCAAAGGTATCTGTTCAAAAGTACTTCCGTATATGAGTCAGCCTCATCGAGGTTAGGACACTGGGAGCTGATTTTTAACTACCACAAATTGGCTCATTTCTGCTTCCTGTTTGATCTCTTGTTTTATCTGGTGAGAAAAGACTCATCTCTGGTTTCTTGGAAAAGTCAATTGTTCAGTTTACTCACAAACTGGAGTCGTCGGAGCTGAAGCCCAGAGCCAAAGCCTGGAGCCATGGAGCCAGCCAATTTTGGAGGAGCCAGAGCTGGGGCCAAGTTCCAATATTGTGTGGAGCTGGAGCTGGAGCCAGAGCCATCAAAATTTTTGTTGGCTCCAGCTCCTAACAATATATTTTCTTACCTTTGAAAGTCACTTAATTAATTTGTGGATCTAAATGTGCATTAAGGTAATTAAAAGGATGTGTTTGTGTTTGAATCATGTGTTGAAGTTGAGTAGCATGGAGTTTGAGATGGGTGCCCATTGGTAAGACATTGGTTTTGTCTTGCAGGCCTTGAATGTTTGTGTCTCATGTACAACCAGTAGCAATGAACAAAGCTGTGTTCTGAATGGTTTGCAGTTTCATGATGTTGGTGTTTGATACGACAGGGCTCCATATTGTGTTTGCATATTCTAATATAAGCAAATGATAGCTTTAGATGTAGAAACACATAGTTTGTTTTGTTTAACCCATTTATTATAAGTAAGTGCTTTAAGAATGTTAAACGTTTGTTTTGCTTTAATGATGGTGAGATTTATACAGGGTGGCACAAAAGTCATGCATTATTTTGAATCAGTAATAACTTTAACATTTAATAAATTTTTCTATTTTTTTTCAGAATTTTGCAGATAAAACATTGACAATTAATCATGGAAAAATTTAGCACTAAGCAACAAACCAAAATTATTGAGCTTTATTTTGAAAATCATCATTTCATAACCTTGACTCAAAGAGCCTATCATCGGCATTATAATGTCAGACAAGATCGTCTTGTAAAACAGTTTCAGCAGCAGGGCTCAGTCAGTGATCTTCCATGAACTGGCAGACAACATTCAGTACATACAGCTGAAAATGTAGCACTTGTAGAGGACAGCATTGCTGAAAACCCAGACACTGCAACTCGAAGACGGGCCACTCAGATTGGGATGTCCAGAAGGTCACTTTAAAGAATTTTGAGGGAATTGCATCTGTTTCCATACAAAATTCAAATGGTACAGGCATTGCAACCCACAGATTTGCAGTCTTGCTTAGCTTATGCTGTTTACATTCAGCAATTAGCCAGAGAACAAAATGAGTTCATCCGTAAGCTGATAATGAGCGACGAAGCCCATTGTCATCTCAACAGGTTCGTGAATAAGCAAAACTGCCGAATATGGGCAATTGAAAATCCAAGAACCGTTCATCAGCGTGAATTGCATCTAATAAAATGTACCATATGGTGTTGTATTACCTCAGAAAGAGCGATAGAACCTTATTTCTTTGAAGACAAAGAAGGTGTTATGGTGACGGCAACTGCACAGTGCTATCAACAAATGATTGAAAATTGTTTAAGACCAGCTATTCAGGACAACCTGGAAATGTGGTTCCAACAAGATGGAGTGACTGCCCACACTGCCCGTCAAAGAATGGCGCTCCTAAGGGGATTGTTTGGTGAGCGTTTAATTAGCAGATTTTCTGGTTTTAACTGGCCTTCACGTTCACCAGATTTGACAGCCCCTGACTTTTTCCTTTGGGGTTATCTTAAAGGGCATATGTGAACAATCCAAGAACAATTCAAGAACTTAAAAACAACATTAGACATAAAATCCAAGAACTAGAGCCAGTCATTTTAAGAAATGTAATGGAAAATGCCATAATTAGAGCCCGCCTTTGTAAAGCCAAAAATGGTGACCATTTAAAGGATATAATTTTTAAAAACTAATGTAAAAAAATTATATGAATAATTGTTTAAGTTTTAAGCTTTTTTTTTTTTTTAAGTAAATATTAAAGTTTTTATCACCTACACAAACTAATGCTTGACTTTTGTGGCACCCTGTATATTGTGAAAATGTAAGTTTTGCTCAAAGTAATTCTAACAGTTTTTGGGTGTTTTGTTGTTGGAAGTGTTTGATTGCTTGATTTAAGTGAGAGAGTTGTACCATACTCAGCTGGGTTTGGTGTAAAAAGTGTAATACCTTGTAAAAATATTGTTGAATGAGTTGTTGGACCTTAAATGGTGATTGGTGTGAGGTGCTGTAATTGTTATGTCATTGGCTTATGTTGAGATTGGTATGTCTTTTGATAGGAGGGTAATCTCACAGATGTAAATTTTAAATATTGTTGGAGACTGAATTTTATCTTGTGGTACTCCAGATGTTGATTTATTTGAATTTTGAGAAAGTGCCATTGTATTGAATGCATGCTTGCTGTTCTTTAAATGTAGTTGGCTAAGAACTTAATGATGGTGTTCAGAATTTTTGTTATTGTTCACTGTATCAAACACCTTATTTGCTCATGTCCAAAGCTACTGTTACAGTGTGATGTTGCCTTGGATTGTGAAGCCTTTTGCGATTTGGTATGTTGAGTGTTTACCTATGAATCCATATTGATAAGAAATAATTGGAATGTTTTCTGTTATTTATGGTAATAGCACTTTCTTTAGTGCTTTAATAATGGGTGATAAAAATGATATGGATTGATCACTGGTGCCAATGTTGTGGTCCTTATTTGGTTTTAAAATGAAAATGGTTGGGGCATTTCCCAAGATGTATGTTAGTGTTGGGGGCAGTGTTATACATATTTGTGAGTTATATGATGGAAAATGACCCTAGGTGTTTCAGGGGTGACTGGTAAATTCCACCATAGGTAAATTTTACCACGATTAATTTCGGGTGTTTGTTTTGTGTTCATGTATTTGTTTGTTTAAAGTAATGATTTGAGGTGATCAGTTTTATTTGCAAGTGTGATTACATTGTTGAATGAGCTTGCGAATATGCCTAGGCAAGCGAGTGGAATTTGCGATGTTTTTATTTTCTTTAAGGATGAAGAGTCTGTCACCATCCAGTATTGCCTCAATAAGATCTTTGTTTGCCTCATGGATGCCTTATGCACATTTGTGGAATGGGGTCTGTAGGAGATGAGATCTTCAACATGACGTTTAAATAATGCCCAATTGAATTTTTGGTAATTTGTTATGGTTTTAGTAAAGTGAGATGGAGTTTCTTTGGCCTTGTGATGTATACTGAGGGCGGAAAGTAACAATAAATGATCTGATGTGAGGGTGGGGATGGTCTTCCAGCTAATGCAATTATGCAAGTCTGCTGAAGCGGTAATGACGGTTGAAATAGGCTGTTGTGTTCAATTGGTTGGTCAACGTGTTGAGTGTTTGTGCTTAATGTGATGTAATTTGAGTAATTCAATGTTTTTCTCTATGGCAGACAGGCAGACAGACAGAAGTTTATTTTGTCAAAGATTATTACGCACTATGAAGGTAATACATAAAAATAAACGAGAAAGAAAATACATATCAAAATAGTAAAACACAGGTTATGTACAACTACAGTGAATAAAAAATAATAAAATAATAAAATCTCAACAGGAGACTGTGAAGTGACCGATTAAGGTCTTCTAGTCAAGCAGTCACCCAGAAATAGTAGCAGAATTATTCGATTTCAAAATTATTGCATTAGGGCATGACAGATTCTATCGTTTTGATTCGTATATAGGAATTTAAGAGCTGAATTTTAATATTACATTTGAAGGTATTAAACGATTGATTTTGAATATGAGGAGAGATGGAGTTCCAGATTTTTGCCCCTTGAAATTTAATTGATTGTTGACATTGAGACGATAAGAAGTGTGGTAAGTATAAATCGTTTCGAATATTAGATCTAGTAGACCAATTATGAATTGAACTGGTTTGGGTAAAAAAGGATGTAAAGCAGACTGGAAGGTGTTTGTTGGAGTATTGGTGCATAATTTTGGCAATTTCAAAATAGTACAAATCTTGTATTTTTAAAATTTTGTATTGGTAAAAAAGTGGTGCTGTTGATGTTAAAGGTTACAGTTTGAGATTATGCGAAAAGCTTTATTTTGGAGACGTTGGAGTTTTTGAAGGTATGTTGGGAAAGTACTTCCCCAAATGGAAAGGCCATATAGTAAATGAGGATGGACTAAAGCAAAATAGTAAGAAGAAGAGCAGAGGGGAAAATATGTCGCAAGTTGTTTGAAATTCCTACTGATTTGGCTATTTTAGATTCAACTAGTTGTATATGTTGTTTAAAATTTAGCTTGTTATCAATTAGGATCCCAAGATATTTACAGCAAATACTATTAATTATGAAGGAATTATCGTAAGGAATTTGAAAGGTTAAAGGTGGGGTATTTTGTTTAGGAGGAAGGTGTAGTATGCATGATTTGTTTGGATTGATTTGGATTTTGTTAGCATCACACCAATCTTTAAGCTGTATTAATTCATCTAAACAAGCTTTCTCTAGGGATGACAGAGATGACTGTCATAGTATAAGGCAGGTGTCATCAGCAAAAAGACGGGGTGTACTGTTAATGGCATTTGGGTAAGTCATTGATATATATTAGGAAAAGGGACCAAGTACAGAGCTTTGAGGAACACCAATATTGATGGGTTTAGTAGAGGATGAAGTATTATTAAAAGTTACAAATTGGTTTCTAGAGGTAAGGTAATTTTTGATTAAAGCATATGCCAGTCCATGAATGCCGTAATGGTGTAACTTGTGCAATAGGATTTTATGTGACACTGTATCAAACGCCTTGCAAAGATCCATTAACAACAGTGTGTGTGTTGTGAGCAATGCAAGGATTCATAACAGTTAGTAACAACGTCAAGTAAAGCGTGATTAACACTGTGATTGTTTGTAAAACTATATTGATTTGCGTACAAAACTTTATTTTTAAAAAAAATTTATCAAATCGAATTTTGATGAGTTTTTCCAGTATTTTCGACAGGTTAGAAAGTAAAGCTATTGGTTGATAATTGCCTAATATTTCTCTACTACCAGATTAAATATAGGGATTACTTTGGCAGTTTTGAAAGCTTGGGGAAAAATACCATGATCAAATGACCATTGAAAATATAGGAGCTAGTACTACTGCTCCTATACGTAAAAAGAAGGGGTTTATGTTGTCAGCTCCACTAGCTTTGTTTGGATTGATCGAATTAATCAGATGAAAAATTTCAATTGCAGTGGGGGGATCTAGAACTAAAGAATGTAAAACAGGGTTTCTTAAGTAAGTAGTGTAGTCTGTATGTAGGAGTTTATTGACATTGTTAGCAATAGAGTGACCAATTTCAACAAAAAATTGATTAAAGCAATCAGCAATTTTTGACGAATCTTCAATGACTGAATTTTCTATATTTATTTTAGTGAGAGGGGAAATAACACTTTTATTTTTATTTTTTATTTTTTTATTTTTATCTCTATATTTATCCTCCTGACTCGCAGGAAAGCGACGGAGGCGCTATACATAGGGTAAGAAATTACCCCGACCTGCTTCCGGAGATGCCAAAATATTGCTATCCGCTAGTAATTTAGTAGAGATATTACTGTAATTTAGAACTGCTTGTCAAGACCACCAAGCAGGGGAAAGTGCCGTAAAGTGTCTTTCCCAAGGACACAACAGAATGGCGCAAGTGGGTTTTGAACCGAGACCATGTTGATCATCAGTCCGGCGCATTAACCACTCGACCACGCTGCCGACAAAATAAAAAAAAAATAAATAAAATAAAAAAAAAAATAAAAAATAAAAAAAAATTAGTAGAAATAGCAGAGTTAATAATTTCCCACATTTTCTTGGGATTAGATTTATTTTTTGAGATAAACTTGGTATAATACATCTTTTTTGATAAATTCTTTACTTGTGTTAGTTTATTAGCATACGCTTTATAGAAGTGTTTTTCAAAAGCAGTACCTTTTAGAAAGAAATTACAGTAAAGTTTTTGTTTATTTTTGATAGAAATTAGTAATCCTTTGGTCATCCAGGGTTTTGACATTTGAGAAAGTTTTCTGGAGAGTTTTTCAATTATTTTGTTAATGCCAATTACTTTTTGCAAAGGGGCATGTTTTTCAATTACTTTGTTAATGCCAATTACCAAATTATTGAAATGAAGATCGAAATTAGAAGCAGATATGGAGGAGGTTTGAAATTTTTGTACTATGGGGGTTAAGGTATCATATAAATCATCCCGATAGACATCACCATTTAAATTCTTAATATTACAATAATAATGGGTTAAGTTTTTAAAAGGATTTTTGTGCTTAGCTGATGAGGCAATACAAAAGATGGGAAGGTGGTCTGAGATAGAATATTGCAAGACGCCTGGTGTAATTATGGTCCCATCAATGTTGGTTATTAAGTGGTCAAAGGAGGTTTGGTTGGTGTGTACCATAATTGCTAGTGAGCATTGACATCTGCGTTGATGATTGTGTTTGGATGAGTTTATTTGTATGTAAATGTGCTGGATATATTGATTCTTCTTTTGTTTGAAATATATAATTGATAGAACCCTTGGGTAATATATAATTCTACCCATTGGACCATTGAGTAATATTAAGCCCCTGGATAATATATAATTAATTTCAGAGTTGTAGCAAACTGTAAGTAAGTAAATTTTTGATGATTGATATATCATCTAGTAATCTCTTATTGGCCAATATTTATATATGTATTATCAAGTTGGAGCTGGAGCCTAACCTAAATAAGGCTGGCTCCCCAGCCCTGAATCAGATTGCTGCTTCTTGGAGGCAACATACACCCAAACCCTGGACACAAACATACAAACGGCTTTGTGAAATTTGTGACAAACTTATCACTAAACATCAAACATCTATTTTATGTAACTACACAAAGCACTGGATTGCTCCCAAATCAAAATAAATGACTACAACAACTCATGGTATTGCACACTTCACAGCACTTTTAAACACAAAACACAAACAAACACAACATCACCAAAGAACTTTCTCAAGTCCAGCAACTTAATGCTAACAACATCCACAACAAAACAGATGAAATACAACTACTCATTAAAAATACACAAGCAGAAGTCATAACAATACAAGAGACAAAACTCAATCAATCCCACAAAACACCAAATATTCCTTGCTTCACACCTATCAGAACAAATTGCACTCACAAACAAGGAGGCCTCCTAACTTACATTAACAACATCTTTTTTTCAAAATTTATTACATCAAATACCTCTCCTATCACAAACAATGTACATTCCACCCAAACATCCCCAAATAGAAGACTGAATTATATTCAGCACGTTTACAACCATAAGAAATATTTCAAACACAGTCATGAAAGCAGATGTCATGCTCACTTACTGTTATGGTAATTGCCAACCAAAGGTCGAGGATAACTGATCAAAGACATCCTGCTTAACTCCAATCACATCACACTAAACATAAACACTCCAACACATCTACCACCAATCAAACACAGCAACCTACTTTACCAAATATCACTACTGCTTCAGCAGACTTGCATGACTGCACTAGCCACTTTCTCACATTTGATCACTTACCTTTACTCACCACCCTCAGTATACATCACAAGACTGAGATTGAAACGACTTGTTTTCACTTTACCAAAACAATAACAAATTACCAAAAGGCCAATTAGACATCATTTAAACATGTTGAGGATCTCATCTCCTACAGACCCCACAGCACAAATGTTCATGAGGCAAAAAAACACCTTATCAACGCAATTTTGGATGCTGACAGACCCTTCATCCCTAAAGGAAATCACAACTGCACAAATCACACTCACCTACCCATGCATATCCACAAGGAACATCTGGAAACATTTTGACAAAATTAATCACATCACAATCCACACCTACTGTGAGGCACCATAACAAAGCTATCCAACAAAAATCTACCTACACAACAAAGCAGAAGCATTTGCTTCTGAACTGAAACAGCCATCACTGATACAGACAAAGCAAAAGCTTTTAATAAACAATTCACAAATGTCACTCCATATAGCACAAGCAAAATGAACAGGCACATAGACCATACAATCAAGACTCTTTCCACCAAGGAAATACAACTTACCACTACACAAGTGCAATTAGCCATCTCAAACAGCACAAACAACAATTCCACTGGACCTGATGGCATAAACATCAGACACCTCATAAACATCAACTATGACCACTTGCCATCAGATATCTCACAAATATGTACAACATTGCCCTCAACACTAACACAATACCCCATCTTTGGAAACGAGCCACAATCATCCACATTCCAAAACCAAACAAGACCACAAACATTGGACAAACTATCAACCCATATCATTTCTATAACCCATTGCCAAAACACTAGAGAAAACACTATTACCACACATAACAGAAAACATTCCAATCATTTCTCATCAACATGGATTTAAACATAAACACTCAACACACACTCCTTTGCACAACATTTGTTACCAAATCACAAAAGGCTTCAACAATCCAAGGCTTCTGCAATGCACTTTAGCTGGAGCTTTGGACATGAGCAAAGCGTTTGATAAAGTGAAGATACACAAACGTACACACAAACTCACACTAGTAACAAACATTCCTAACATCAACATCAAGTTCATAGCAAACTACATAAAAGAATGACAAGGATGCACTTCATATGAGGGGCTTTCAAAAAGTAATGCAACCAATTTAATTTCTTGCAGCATTCATTTAACTAACATCTGATTCTTACAGATTATACATTGGTAACTATGATTTACAGATTTTCTAAAAAAAATTAGGGTTTAAATTACTGCAATCTGCAATTCAAGTTTTAAGCAATCCCTCTATGTCTTCTTCATTAGAAGGTAAAACTGCCATGATTGCCCCAAAGCAATCTCAGCAGAAGCAAAGAGTTGTTATTGAATTTCTACTGTCAGAGGGAGAAACAGCTTAGAACATAAGCAGAAGGCTAAAGCAAGTGTATGGTGATGGTGTGATAGACTACAGCACAGTGACAAGGTGGGTGAAGCAAATCAATGATGGACAGAAAGAACCTACTGAAAGCAATCGTTGCAACAGGCCAAGAAGTGGTAGGCCATGTTTTACTCACAGTTCTACTAACATTGATCAGGCAGATGCATTGATTAAGAAAAACAGATGCATCACTATTAATGAGCTTGCTGAATTATTGGGAGTAAGTGCAAGGAGTGCTGTAAAGATCATGGATATTCAAAAGTGTGTGCAAGGTGAATCCCATGGCAGCTCACAGAGGCTAATAAACAATCCTGCCTAGAAGCTTGTTCTGAACTTCTGGAGTATTGCCATAGTGACAAAACCTTTTTGCAGTGAATAGTGACTAAAGATGAGATTTGGGTTCACCACTTCAAACCAGAGTCAAAGAGAGCATCAATGGAGTGGCACCATTCCACCTCACCACACTTGAAGAAGTTTAAATCTCAGCAGTCTGCAGGAAAAGTGATGGTGTTTGTGTTCTGAGATAGTGTTGGTGTGATACTGGTAGACTTCATGTCCAAAGAAGCAACAATCAATTCAGATGTTTACATCAATACATTAAAAAAGTTGAAAACAAAAATATGAAGAGTTTGACCTGCTTTGGAAATGTCCAAGGTTTTATTGCAACATGACAATGCTAGGCCTCACACCAGCCTCAAAACCCATGAGATCATCAGCTCCTTTGGCTGGACATCAATTCCACATCCCCCATATTCACCAGACCTGGCACTGTCTGACTTCCATTTGTTTGGGCCCCTCGAAGAAAGTTTGAGGGGGCAACATTTTTCCAGTGATGAAGAGGTTAAAACTGCTGTTAGGAAGTGGTTAAAAAAAAAAGCTGCCTGTAGAATTTTACAATGAAGGAATATGTGCTCTTGTCAAAGGTGGGAAAAGACGGTTCAAAAAGCAGGAGATTACATCAAGAAGTAACTATGAAGTGCTCATGCTATATACTTTCTTGTGATGCATGATTTGTGTACCTTTAAAACTCAACATCATAAAAAGAAACCCAGTTGCATTGCTTTCTGAACGCTCCTCATACAATGGCACACTCTCAAAACTCAAACAAATCAACACTGAAGTATGATAAGGTGAAGTTCTCTCTCCAACATTAATTAACATTTACACTTCTGACATTTCCCTCCCCAAAAACAGAGAAATCACAACATATGTTAATGACATAACAATCACTGCATCTCACACCAAACACTGCAAGGCCCAACAACTCATTCAAACATATTTTCACAAAATATATAAATTGGCCATCACTAATCATCTTCATATAAACACAGACAAAACTACCACCACACTTTTTACACCAAACCCTGCTGAACATGGCACAACTCTACCACCATAAACAACTAAACATTACCAAAAACAAAACACCCCAAAATACATTACCAACAACAAAACATGCCAAACCCAAAATTCCAAAATTCTTCCGACAACAACACACTAGACCCAAAATCAACATTTTTACAACATATAAATGTCACCATCACAAAGCAAAACAAACATCTAACATTCTGAAAGCATTCACCTTTACCCAACAGGGTAAACAAAAGAAATTAATAGTCTCCACATTCAAGCTATCACTTACAAACACCAAATGAAGCCCTATCACATGAAACACCAACATCAAGAAACTGCAAACCATTCAAAACACAGCTTTGCAAATTGCTACTGGCTGCACACGAGATACAAACAATCAACACTTACATGATAAAACCTAAGTCCTTCCAATGAACACTCATCTCAAACTTCATGGTAGTCAATTTAAACAACTGACTCAAACACAAACACACTCTTAATGCATACTCAGATTCACCCAGAAACATGAAAGCTACAATCTTTCATAACAATGAGAACACTAGCATCATCATCTCAAATCCAAGCATAACAACTGAGGAATGCAAAGAAAACCTAAACACATTCACACTGCCATTACCTCACAATACCTCAATTTTAGAAAAAACAACAAAGTTATTTATACCACACCCTATGACAATCATTCATCAGAACAAACATTACCATGTCATATGCATACTAAACTGGCACAGCTCAGAGCCAACAAATCACCACTCTTGCAAAGTCACCAACATATAATGAACCCTGATACTTACACACCACAATGCCCACTATGTTGTCACACACACACAATCACCTCTTAATTTAAATACCAACACAGCACAACACCATTAGTCTTTAGAAGCAGCAGAGGTAATTCAAGAGGGGGAATCTAGATCAGCTTCTTTGAGGGATTATGGGAATAGGATGACTACTCCAAGATATCCCTGGAGAAAGGGCAACAACAACAGACCAACCATAGACCAAAGACCACTGTGTAAGAGTTAATTAAACATTTTATGTTTACTTCATATTTATCCTGATATAATTTTCTTCTTATGAGAGATGGTTATTGACATTCAAATAAAATTCTAATAAAACTTGGTTCTCTTCAAGAAGTCGCTGTAAGCAATTTTTGTTCATGAAACTAACCTGGATGCCCCTGCTATCGCTTCTTGAGAGATCCTTTTTCTCTTGGTGTCTTCTTCATTGCATTCTGGTGCTAATAGAAGGATTCCAGGTTAGTTTCACCAAAAAAAATTGCTTATGATGACTTTTTGAATAGACCCAAAAATTCTTTATACTTCTCACTGCAATTTACCAAAAACAATTAATGAAAAAATGTTTTATTACCATTTATTTGCTAAAATAATAATTAAAAGACCATAGGCCTATTTGCAACAATATTAAAAATACAGATTTAAGGACACCTAACCAAAAAGTGCTAAAAATTGTTTAAAACTTTTGATTTTACCAAGCTACACCTGAAAAAAATTAAAATGTCAAAATGTGTATGTAATAAAGTTAAAAAAAAGACCTTATATATAAAAAAAGTGTATTCACATTTCAAGACATTCATATTATATTTAATTAATTAAAGCTTTGTGGCAATAAGCTTGTAGCAATATAAATTATTTGCTTAAACAAAGTTATTGAGTGCTTTATTAGCAATGTAAGATGATGTACTATACCACTATTATATAAGTTGAGGATCAAACTTAAAAACCAACAACTACACTTAATCTATAAAATTAAATTTTAAAACACCATTAAAATCAATAACTACATTAGCTTGTTTAGCCTTTTAGCTGATTAAATAGTAAAATGAAAATTAAAATACAACTTTCTAAATTGCTTTTTAAAAACCACGTCATTTCATTTTCATATTTATCTTTCTGACTCACAGGAAAGCACCAGAGGCACTATACATAGAGGAAGCAATTACCCTGACCTATTTCTAAAAATGCCAAGATATTGCTGTCCAGTTGAAATTTTTTATTTGGCTTTTTATTTTTATTAAGATATGATTGAAATTTAAAACTGCTTGCCAAGACTACCAAGAAAGGGAAACTGCCATAAAGTGCCTTTCCCAAGGATACAACAGAATGGCACAAGTAGGTTTTGAAGCAAGACATGTCGGATCTCCCGTACTATCGGCCGTCATTTTCATTTTTAAAACTTTTTCTTCTCTCGTTTAAAAACCTTCTCTCGTTTTCGCTACTCTCACTCACTTTTCTCTTTTCTTTCTCTTTTTTAATAAATAGCGAGTTCTACCTTTAAACCCATACGGGCAAGCTAAGCTTTGCGAAATAAAATACTTAAAACATCTATTTTATATTTTTTACCTCTATATTTTAAATTAGTTGATTTTAAATAAATAACTTGATTTTAAACCAATCTATTTACTTTAAATGGTGTTTTAGTTTTGATTTGTACGACGGCTTACAGTAAATGAGATGATAATCGGTCATACGACCAAGCTAAGCTTTGCGAAATAAAACACTTAAAACATTTACTTTATATATTTTACCTCTATATTTTAAATTAGTGAACAAGGACAACGTGTTTTTAAACCAAACTATTTACTTTAAATGGTGTTTTAGTTTTGATTTGTACGACGGCTTACAGTAAATGAGATGATAATCGGTCATACGACCAACCTAAGCTTTGCGAAATAAAATACTTAAAACATCTATTTTATATTTTTTACCTCTATATTTTAAATTAGTGAACATTAACAACTTGATTTTAAACCAAACTATTTACTTTAAATGCTGTTTTAGTTTTGATTTGTGCGACGGCTTACAGTAAATGAGATGATAATCGGTCATACGATCAAGCTAAGCTTTGCGAAATAAAATACTTAAAACATTTATTTTATATTACTTACGACTATATTTTAAATTAGTATAGATAAACAACTTGATTTTAAACCAAAGTATTTACTTTAAATGGTGTTTTAGTTTTGATTTGTACGACGGCTTACAGTAAATGAGATGATAATTGGTCATACGATTGGCCATATATAGAGGTAAAAAATATAAAATAGATGTTTTAAGTATTTTATTTCGCAAAGCTTAGCTTGGTCGTATGACCGATTATCATCTCATTTATTGTAAGCCGTCGTACAAATCAAAACTAAAACAGCATTTAAAGTAAATAGTTTGGTATAAAATCAAGTTATTTATGTTCACTAATTTAAAATATAGAGGTAAAAAATATAAAATAGATGTTTTAAGTATTTTTATCAACAAAGCTTAGCTTGGTCGTATGACCGATTATCATCTCATTTATTGTAAGCCGTCGTACAAATCAAAACTAAAACAGCATTTAAAGTAAATAGTTTGGTATAAAATGAAGTTGTTAGTGTTCACTAATTGAAAATATAGTGGTAAATATATAAAATAGATGTTTTAAGTATTTTATTTCGCAAAGCTTAGCTTGCCCGAATTGGTTTAAATGTATAGCTCGCTATTTACTTAAAAAGAGAAAGAAAAGAGAAAAGTGAGTAAGAGTAGCGAAAACGAGAGAAGGTTTTTAAACGAGAGAAGAAAAAGTTTTAAAAATGAAGATGACGGCCGATAGTACGGGAGATCCGACATGTCAATCACAAACATGGTATTCTTAACCACTTGACTGTATTCTCTATTATAAATTTATCATTTGACAAGCTGCAGACCAAACAAATGATTGTGGGTCTGATTTTTATTGTTTCAGTAATACTTTTTAAATTAACATGCATATTATAGTTTTTCTTGCTTAATTTTATAATTATAATTATCCTATGTTACACTTTAACTAGAATTAAAGTGAACATCATAAAAATTTAAAAACATGTAAAGACATATGAAGATTAAAAAATTAGTTTTTGCTTCTTACATCACTATCACACTGCTCAATAAGATCAGTTGGAATGAAAGTATTTATTATGCAGATACTAAAATGTTAAATATAAAAACCATAACAACTGGTTTGGTTGCAGGCTCATGACGTGAATATGCAATTAAAGGTAAAATCAAACTTAAAACCATTATGTGTAATACAAAAACCAATAAATCATGTAACTCACTTTGCTGCAGCAAGTGTGATCTTACCAGGTGTGCTTTAACTTCAAAACTATTAAACCTATTACCAGTAACTGAACTACTTAATACCGTAATGTTTTGATTTTACTTTTCTACTTGTAGATATTTTTTTGATTTCATTCAATTATTTATATAAAAATTATAAACCAAGATCAAGCCAAAGTAGAAAAAAATCTCGACATTTTTTCTCGTTCTACTTGAAGAATTTAAACTTTCAAGACGAAGATGATCAAGTTTGTTTTTTGAATCTTCGGTATCAGAGTAAACGCTTAAAGCTTGTCACAAATCTGCCTCCACACAGGTTTTCTTCTGTTTTAATCTAGTCCCTTCGTTGGAAAATGTTTCAATGCGACTGTGATACCCAATGCTCCTAAAATAACAATACCAATTATATATTTTTTGCGAAGTTTATTATTCGCCGAGCGACTTAAGACCCGTTTCCACTACAGGCATGGGCGCACGCAGCGTGTCGAGATAGCGTATTTTTTCAAACTCGGTGTTTCCACTGCAGGCGTCGGCGTGCGTAGCGTACAATTATCAGAATTGTGACTGAAAGGCGAAGTTCAAAAATTATTTCATAAAGCAAAGTGGTTATAAAAAAGAAATGACATTTGCTTCATCTTTTGCTTTTGTTAAAAAAAAAAGAAGCAAAGGGAGAAAGTTTATCAAAGAGAGAAAATAAAAAAAAGCAAAGGGTTTATCCAATTTTGCAAAACGAGAACAAGAGCAAGGTAGGTTTAATTTATTGTTTAAATTGTTTTATAAACATAAACTTGAAAAGTCTTATATAAATGTTTTTTAAATACTTAATCGGCAGTATTGAAACACATTATTGCTGTGGTTTTATATTTGTTATTGTTATGAAGCCTGTTTTTGTTGTAATAATTAGGTTAATTTATAGTGAACGAACCAGGGTTTTTACTTTTTTGATTATCTGCTCTAATTGGGCAAAGACGTTTAGAAATATGAACTGATAATCCGATTTATATAGTTAACTCACAAAAGCAAAAAAAAGAAATTTATTCCATTTATGTTTTAAAGATGATGGAAGTCAATCATTAGCCGAAAAATTTCTTGCTTAAACTATTAGTTGCTATGTAGATCTACTAAAAAATAAATCAATTTTAGATTGTTTTTCTCACCAACGTGGCCGAGTGATTAAGAGCCCCGTATTGATGGCGAATATGATCGATATAGTAACTGGTCAAAACCTATGTTATTCTGTTGTGTTTTTGGGAGAGAAAATTTATGGCACTTTTCTCTGCTTGGCGTTCTTGGCATTTGTATAAATGTATATTATTAATTATTATATGTTGTGCATGTAATGTTGCGACGGACAATGCGCGTCGTCGTGCAATTGCGCCAGGCTGTGAGGTTCCGTCAAGAAGGCGAACAGTAAAACCTCCGGCTTGGCACAAAGATTATTATATGTTCTAATTTTTTGTTATTTATTGTTTTAATTTACCGTTTTGTTGGATTTTAAACTCGCGTCGCTGATCCTTCAACTTAGTTTTAATCAGACATTGTAATTTGTTTTCTTTCTGCTCGTTCTCTCGCGGCGCGTAATTTTGTGTTAATATGCTTTGTTCAAGTAACTTTTCTACAGCAGTTCTTAATTTAGAATTTTTTTCGTTTAACATTCGAAATCAGTTTTTAAGGTTACGTACTTTGTTTTCAATTATATTTTTGGTTTGTTTTTTCATTATTTTAACATTCTATTTGAATAAGTTTTTAGATCATTAGATTAAATCTAGTTAAATTGTTTTTGCATTTCAAATAGTTTCTTCAGTTAATTTTTTGTAATTGGTAGAAACGCAATTTCATTTTGTATAATGGCAACATTTATCACTCTCTGCTTGATCCGTGTGCATCTAACTGTGTTGAATTTTTCTCTCTGGTTTTAGTTTTGGTTTGAGTTTGTAATGCACGTGGTCGGTAGCGTAGTCACTGAATATTTTTAAAATTGGTTTTATTTAGCTGTGCTTGTTCTGAATTGCCTTCACTTAGACCTTGCCAATAAAATTTTCTCATATGCTTAAAGATTAAGTACGATATAGGTATACGTAAGGTAAGTTAATAACGACAGCTATAGACTGATAAAAGAAATAGACCGCGGCTGCTGACGATACACGTAGCAAACTTAACAGTAATTGTTTAATATCATTTTAATTTTTGGTGATTTTTTTATTTTAATTTTTGGTGATCCAATATAATTAATTTTTCGAAATCTGACTGCGCAGGTTTGTAGACGAGTTATTTCCCTTCGTCCCGCAGGAACATATAGTAACGTATTTTGCTTAGTCGCTGCCTCCTCATTTACATCTTTTATTTCTATTATTAGCGCTATGAAACAAAATAAAAATTTAAATTTCTTGTTATCTTGCTATTTCCTAAAGCATAATCGCATGCCAATTCCCTAAAGTATAGCGCCTCCGACGCTTTTTTGCGGGTCAGATGGATAAATAGCCTAAAGAGACAAAAATAAAAAGTAAATGATAACTGTTTGCGGGATGATTTACGTTTTTCAGCAGCTACTTGCGAAGTCGCACAGAAGTAGAAGTGTTTGAAAATTCTCAATTCTTCTTGTGCCATCATAAAATTCTTTATATTAGCTCTTGCAAATGCCATTGGCAATTTACTTTCCTATGTTGTATTTCAACAGAATATCAGTTTTATAAAAATTTTTAGAGGCGTATTACACACCTTCAGCTTGTCTTCAACAGTTAAAACTATTATTTTGCATTTTACAGCGCTTTTAAAACTATCTCAAACAAATAGGTTTGGTAAAATTGAACAACTGTTGCTAGCTTCAAGTTTGAATTCTCTACTAAAAAAAATCTAGCTACAAGTCAAAATCAGTAAACAAAAATTGGGTTGATAATTCATAGGTCAATAACCTCTCGTCTAAAATTTGCTGGATGTGTTTATTTTTCATCTCATTCAACCGAAGAGGGCTAATGGATGCTAATTGGATGTGTTAATTTGCTTTAAATTACATTTCTAGTTATGAATGTGTTGCTGTTAAATACGATCTTGTTATGGATGAAACCCTAAATCATGTAGGTAAGCCTAAGTTTTTACAAATAATAGTACCAGTATTCGAACAAAATTAAAATTACATTGAAACATTAAATTATTGGAAACAAAATTATACATTATATTATTAGAAGACAACAAAAATATTAAACTATAATACAACAATCGCGTAACTTCAAAGCACAGAAATTGAAATCAAACAAAGCAATTTTATTAAAGTTTTAAAAATCATTTTAATGTAGTGGTGGTTTACCTTTTTATGATTGCAAGTGGGTAGCAAACCAAAAACAACCTTTGTGGCAAAAAGTGCCTATTCAAGCAAGAAACCAAAAAGTTATCAATAAGCTTTATCTTTTTTCACAACCTTTACACTTTTTTTTGAAAACATTTTTTGGTCTGCACTCAAGGAAACTAATTTCACGCATACAAAAAAAGCATTTAAAAAAAATGAACTATTTTCTTCTTTATATATTTTTTTAAGGATATACTGTATGCCAACGCTCAGCGAAAGCGAAATTTTATACGCTTAGTGTAGACCAGGCCTTAAGCTGGTTGCTAAATGGTCAAGCAGAGAAAAGTGCCGTAAAGCGTCTTCCTTATAGACAGTACAATAGATTGTTACGAGTAGGTTTTTAATCGCAACCCTTCAAAACCTACTCGTAACAATCAAAATTTTTGCTGGCTCCAGCTCCTAACAATACATTTTTTTACATTTGAAAGTCACTTAATTAATTCGTGGATCTAAATGTGCATTAAGGTAATTAAAAGGATGTGTTTGTGTTTGAATCATTTGTTAATGAAGAGTAGCATGGAGTTTGGGATGGGTGCCCATTGGTAAGACATTGGTTTTGTCTTGCAGACCTTGAATGTTTGTGTTTCGTGTGCAGCCAGTAGCAATGAACAAAGCTGTATTCTAAATGGTTTGCAGTTTCATGATGTTGGTGTTTGATATGATAGGGTTACATATTGTGTTTGTATATTCTATTATGGGCGAATGATAGCTTTAAATATAGAGATGATTAATTTGTTTTTGTTTACCCTATTTGTTTGAAGTAAGTTTTTTGAAAATGTTAAGCATTTGTTTTAAGCTTTAATGACGGTGAGATTTATGTATTGTGAAAATGTAAGTTTTGGCTCAAAAGTAATTCCAAGAGTTTTTGGATGTTTTGTTGTTGATAGTGTAGGATTTTTTAAGTTAAATGATAGGGTTGTGCCATATTCAGCTGGGTATAGTGTAAAACGTGTAACACTTTGTAAAAATATTGTTAAATGGGTTGTTGGGCCTTAAATGATGATTGGTGTGAGATATGCTGTAATTGTTATGTCATCGGTATATGCTGATATTTGTATGTCGTTTGGGGGAGGGTAATCTTAGAGATGTAAATTTGAAATATTGTTGGAGACTGAATTTTACCTTGTGGTACTCCAAATGTTAATTTATTTGAATTTTGAGAGCGTGCCATTGTATTGAGTGCATGCTTGTTGTTCTTTATGAAATGTTTTTTATTGTTTATGGTAATAGCGCTTTCTCTAGTGCTTTGGCAATGGGTGATAAAAGCGATATGGATCGGTAGCTTGTGCCAATGTTTTAGTCCTTATTTGGTTTGGGGAAATGGTTGGGGCACCTTTTCCAAGATGTAATATTGTGTTAGTGTTGGGGGCAGTGTTGTACATATTTATAAGGTATCTAATGGAAAGTGACCCTAAATGTTTCAGGGCTGACCGGCAGTAAATTCTATCATGGTAAATTCCACCATAAGTAAATTTTACCACGGTTGTTTTTGGGTGTTTGTTTTGTTTCATGTATTTGTTTGTTTATGTGATTGTTAAAGTAATGATTTGGGGTGATCTGTTTTGCTTGCAATAAAGTGTGATTACGTTGTTGAATGAGCTTGCGGATATACCTTGGAAAGTGATTGCAATTTGTGCTGTTTTGATTTTTTTAAGAATGAAGAGTTTGTCGGCATCCAGTATTGCCTCCACAAGATGTTTGTTTGCCTCATGGACGCCTTATGGACATTTGTGAAATGGGGTCTGTGATGAAATTTTTTAACATGATGTTTAAATGATGTCCAATTGGATTTTTGATAATTTGCTTTTGTTTTAGTGAAGTGAGGGGGAGTTTCTTTGGTCTTGTGATGTATACTGAGCGCGAAGAGTAACAATAAATGATCTGATATGTGGAAGGGGATGGTCTTCCAGCTAGTGCAAACACGGAAGTCTGCTGAAGCAGTGATGTCTGATGAAGTAGGCTATTGTGTTTGATTGAGTGGTCGACGTGTTAAGCGTTTATGTTAAATGTGATGTGATTTGAGTTATTTAATCAGTTCTCCTCTATGGTCTTTGGTCGGTGCGTATTATAATTGCTAGTGAGCATTGACATCCACGGTGATGGTTGTGTTTGGACAATTTGTTTTTTGTGTAAATGTTCTGGATATATTGAATCTTCTTTTGTTGGATATATATAATTGATTGGAACCTTGGATAATATATAACACTACCCACTGAACCCATAAGTAATATTAATCCCTTGGATAGTGCAAATTATCAATAGTAAATTTTTGATAATCGATATATGATTTGGTTATCCCTTATTGGCCAATATTTATATATGTATTATCCAGTTGGAGCTGGAGCGGGAGCCAGAGCCGGAGCTGAGCTAGAGTCAAGCATTGGCTCCGGAGCCGGAGCCGCTATACTCTAGCTCAGCTCCGATAACTATCACGCTTCGATTTAAATTTAAAACAGCGGTTCTTAACCTTTTTGGTACTGCGCCTCCCTAGCTTGAGCGATATTTTCCGCTTTACCCCTCTATACTTATAGATAAATAGAAAAGAAGTGTTGTAATTGCAATTTATTTATTTATTACAATTCAGTGAGACTCTTGACAGTGTTTCTTAGCAACTAGCTCTTTAGTGCGTCGTTTACTCTTAGAGAGCGCACACCGTAAGTCTCCTTCAACATCCAGCTTGTTTCTGTACTTCGTTTTGATGGTAACTAGTGTAGAAAATGCGGCTTCACAAAAATAAGTCGAACCAAACATAACTAGAACACGAAGGCCCTGGGTTGAAATAAGAGGGTAAACAGGAAAGTATTTAGCCCAAAACCCCACAAGGTCCAGTTATTTAAAGTTGCTCTTGGCTGTGGAGTTAAATTTTAACCCGAGAAACTCTTCTTGTGCTTCATCAAGAATGTCGCCTACTTCGCACTGAAATTATTTAGCTTTCAGCGGTCTTCAAAAAATAAATAAAAAACATTTGCAATTTGCAATTAAAAAACGTTTAAAGAATCCAACTAAAGCTGAAATAGCACTGATAATTCTCAATTTCTGTCTGCCTGTTAGGTAATTTTACACTAATGCTGCTAAGCTAGGCACTGTAAAATTGTAAAAAAAATTTTGCAGCTTGACTGCAATATATCCCAGAGAGCACAAAAATTTATATTCGCTATGATATGGACCACATGAAAGACTATTGTACCACTGTTTCAGCTATTCCAAAATACTTTGCGAGCTACTACCTCCCTATCCTAAATCGGCTCACTGTAAAGAATGCTGCGAATCACACTTTGATCATTGCAGATGGCGCTGTTAATGTTTGCGGAATTTCAAAAAAATTCTTTGATTTTGATTTAAAAATTTTTGCTGTGTATCTCTAATTATGATACAAATTTTTACACTATGAATTATTACGCGGGCCACATGCAACAACATGGAGGGTTACTTATCATACATAATTTGCAACTGCATACATAATTTGCAACAGCCACATACATAATTTGCAACTGCTAAATTATCAAAATAAAGTTACACGATTGATACTTTAGTTGCGTTATGACATCATACATTATTCGGTTTACAAAACAGGATTACCATGTAATGGTTCAACACCTACTCACAATGATATCTCAGACAGCATGTAAGCACTAAGAACAGCTTTACTATACGCGAAAAAACGTCAATCTTAAAATTAATGAGGAATACGTTGTAAAACACCTTAGGGGTCGCGTCCCCTTAAACATTTACGTACGCCCCCCCTCCCGGTTAAGAACAATTAAGTTAAACTAAAAAAGATAGATTAAAAAATTTGAAGCAGAAAAGTCATTACCGGACCTTTAAGTTAAGATCCGATACTGGATTTTAATCCTCCATCCACAGGTTAAAAAAACTCGGTTCAAACCAGTTTATTCTGGTTTTCTTGATGCCGTGTTTTCAAATTGCGTCATCTTTTTTGTCCAAGTAAAAAATTCGTGATAGAGTAAAGTAATTATCTTAAGTTTTATTAAACTTTATTTGAATTTTTTCTGCTTTAGTGGTTTTTGTTGTATTATTGTAAATGATTTAAATTTTGTGATGTGTTCTAATCATTATTAAAAATTTTAAGCTTATTGAAAAATTATGATTTTTTTAGAAGCAAGTGTTTCGCTCCTATCAAATTTGTTAATACTTAAGTATGGGTAGCCCTGAAAGACCCCTTGATGTTGAAATGGGTGATATGTCAGCAGAAGGAAAACTTAAACCGAGTGATGTTGATATAAAGCCAGATCAAAAACTTCTTGAAAAAAATGGTGAAGTAAAAGAACCAGAGCAAGAGCGTTTTACTGGATTGAAGAAGGAAGAACTTTTAAGTACATTCACTAATAACTTGTACTTTCAATTATAGCATACTGGTATAATGATTGACAAATTAAATCTTTGAACAGCTGAAAATAAATCAAAAAATTTGATCTTGTAAAATAATTGTAAATTTTTTAAATAAATGAAATTTTATAATGTTCCAAGAAATATTTTTGACTAATATTATGTAAACTCATGTGCCCTAAAAAAGGGGTTTTGTTCACTGTTTGCCATTACTAACCATGAAGGCTTCAGAGATTTGCAGCAAATAGTGAACAAGAACAAAAAAACCCAATATCTTGAAAAAAATGTATTTTAAGATTTGTAAAATAGGCTTAGCAACATAAACAGTTATAAGTAATGCTAGTCATGTAACAAACTCTGCAACATATTAGAAATTAAACTTTTAGATTTTGTACTTATACAGAGTGGGGTGTAAATATTGAAACAAATAAAAATGAATGTCACGATATAATAAAATTTATATTTTGCATGTTTACTTGGATGTATTATTTAAAAATATTAATAAAAAGCAAAAAATACAATTTTATTCAAAATGGACCCCATTGCATTCGATTACTGCCTCCAGTCTCTTGCAAACTCCTTCTGATGCGGCATGTAGCTGTCCTTGTAAAATTTCATTCCATGCTCAACGTAGTGAGGGCTCTAAGTCATCAATAGTGCGATGAATTTTTTACAGGCCTTGCTTTCAAGGATAGACCACACTGAAAAATCCATGGGATTAAGATCCAGGGAGCATGGAGGCCACATTTCTTTGGACCAAAAATTTAAAATATGATCTCCACCAATTTTGGGTGACGTTTGCGGTGTGTGATGTTGCACCATCTTGTTGGAATGTCCACACAGTGTCCTCACCAAAGTGATCCTTAGCATATTCCAACATCGGTTTCAAAATGTTATCAACATAACATTTTGCATTGATTTTTGCACCTTGATTGACAAAAATTAGTGGGGACCTCCAGGATTTTGAAACAACGACCCAGACCATTACAGAAACTGGCTTCATGGTTCGGTGGACAGTTTTTTGATCACAAGGAATGTCTTTGATACTTCTTTCAATTATTCTGTCATTTCTTCGATTATGAGCCATTTCTACTGTGAAGATTTTCTTGCTGGACCAAATGATTTCGCCGGCCGTGCCAGATTTAAATTTCTTGAGCAAAATTTTGCTTCTTTCAAGCCTTTTTTGCTTCACTGCTGCAGATAAGGCTTGCCTCTTTTTAAGTGTGAAAGAAAACATTTTAAGGTTTTCCTGGACAAGTCTTCTCATGGTTCTTGGACTCATTTCTGATGTCTTTGCTAGCCTTCTAATCGATCTTTTCGGATTTCTCTTAATTTTCTCTTGAATGCGTTTGATCATTGGTTTTGACTGCTGGGAATGCGGTCTGCCACTTCTAGGGCGATCAGAAAGATCATCCCTTTCATTAAATCGCTTTAGTGTTTTCCAGACAGTCAATCTCCCAATTAAAAGTGTCTGCAATATCAAAGTTAGACTTTCCGGCACAGTGTAATGCAACTATAGCTGCTCTATTTTCTGTCATTTTTTAAATGGCTAAAAAATTTTCAAAAATTTTTGAAAATGTGACAATAGAGTATCTTATCAAATCTATAAACTATAAAATTTTGAATAATAACAAGTATTCTGAAGAGAAAATTAATACTAAAAATTTGTTTCCATACTTATGCCCCACCCTGTATTACAGTATGTTATAACATGTATAATGCTGTATCTTATATGAAAGACTAAAGGTTGCTTTTATGTGTGCAGAAATTTCAAGTCAACCTAATTGGGTAAGAGCCAGATGGGCTCTCTTCATTATCTTTTGGATCATATGGTTTGCAATGTTGATTGGTGCCATACTCATTGTTATTAATGCTCCCAGGTGTAAGCCAGAACCAAAACAGCAATGGTACAAAGATAATATTGCTTATGAAGTAAATCCCAAAGAGTTTGCTGGTGGAATAAAAGGTATATTAGCATAAAATTTTATATAAAAAAATATATGTTTTTATGTTTAATACTGTATTAGGTATGAAAGATCATTTACCTTATATTTTTGAATATCTTCATTCAAAAATTATTGTTATGTCTGGTGTCACAAATAATGAGAATCTAGCTACCATACCATTTGGAAATTTCTCTCAAGTGGTTAAATCAATACATGAGAAAGAAGGTACTTCAATTTTTATTTTAATTTTTTAAAAGCTTGCTTAATTTGAGGTACTTCAATGTTTTGTGCTATTACACTTAATAATATTGTTAAACTGTTTTATATATAGAAGCTTTTTTTTATGTAAAGAGTAAGTAATGGTGTATTAGTGTTTGTTCTTTGGCAGTGGGTATTTTCATGTGATCGAAACAAATTTTTTGTCGGCTATTGTAATGTTAGTCATATTATTGAATTTTTTCAATAAAAAAAATGCTCATGTTTTTGTGTGCCAATTTAAGACCTAACTTTACTAATCCACTCCTTGCCCTAGCCTAAGATAACCCTAGAACTAAAAACCAAGCCAAAACCCAATTTTATTTTAATTAGTAAAATGTAGAACATGTGCTAATTTAAAATATAAATTTTTAAAAACTTTAGCCAGTATTAGAATTTAGGATGTGTGATTGATAAAGTAATGCTTTAGTCGCTGCATCACTGAAGTAATGCCGATTGTCTGCAGAATATGTTACTATTAAATCTCATTAATATGTGATTAGTAAGAGATAAACGCTCTTATTGAAAGAATCTGATAACGTGACTCACAAAACAATATCCACTGCATTGTTTTTTTTATTTTTGGTAAGTTGGCAGCAGACTTGATTAACTGAACTGTGTTATTGCTATCTTTTTTTGCAACTGTTTAATAACTGTTATTGTGTTTTTTATATTGCAAATGTGCTAGATGAGTAAAAATCTGATTCTTGTTACATAAATGTGTTTAACTTTTTATGGAAGGCAAAGTCCTAATTGATATGGTTGTCGATTCTCTTCCTGAAAACAACAACATGTTTCAGTTAAGTTCACGTAATTGCAGTAAAAATCCTACAGCTGATTACTGTGACATGTTCGTCTGGAAAAATGGAAATAATTCCATGGTATGTTATCTTTATTATGCAACGTTATTATGAAGTATTATACATGCAATTGTTAAAGGCTGGTGATGGCTGGAAATATTCTGAAGAACGTAAAGCCCTTTACAAAGTAAATGCTCAAAACAATCCTGTAGTGGATTTTTCTTCATCGGATAGTCTTCCATTTTTCAAAGTAAGTAGCCTACAAGAGAAAATTAGTTTAATTCAAAGTTGCTTCATATGTGGTTTGTTTTGTTAGGCTATAATTCTTGATTGGTTTAATCGGTATAAAATTGATGGAGTGAAAATTAGAGACGTATCAAAATTACACAACATTACGGAAAAACAATTCGTGTCGTCACTCTGGGAGGAGTTGTTTCAAGACAACGAAACTCTTCGGTATTTTATTTCGCTTTTTCAATTATTCCAGTTTCATTTACCGGTTTCTTTGCAGTGCACTTTACGTCTACTCTTCCTCCCCCGATCCTTCGAACAATCCGGTCTCGTTAAGTGTGAACGACAGCAACACTGAGCACAGTCCTGTTTATTTAACGTCGCAAATTTCTGATATAGCCGGAAAAGCTGGCGCTGGAAGTAAGATTAAAAAAGCAATCGAAGACTGGAGGTTGCAATCTCGTTCCGTTGGAGGATTTGTGGTAAATATTCAAAACTTTTTCACACAAATTCCATTCTTATTTTTTTTCTATTTTCAGGTCAGTCCGTTAACTGAGCCACTGGCGGCTGCTCGCTTACCACATTATGCAGCCGGATTGAATCTGCTTTCTATGTCGTTGCCCGGTCTTCCTATTCTGCGTTCTGGCGACGAACTGTCCGCCACTTCGCCCAACTTTACGTGGAAAAAAAGTGATGATCTTCGTGATGTACGACGGGTTTGCGGTCATGCGTTGTAAGAATCTTGAATATATGATTGTTTTTGACAGAGCTATCCACTCAATGGCAGCAAAGAAATTCGGATGCAAACAAAGGAGCTTATTGTTAAGCGAGTAGATGGTATCCAAGCGAAGCAATCTCTTCGCTACGACACGCGTGACGCCGATACTACCTTCGAGTTTCTCGACATCGGTAAATCTCAATTGATATTAATTGCGCTGCTTCGATTTTATTCGGTGTTGTTTTCTTAGACAATGAAGACGTTGTTGCTTTCAAGCGAAAGTGGGATCAGAAAAGTGCGGTGTTGGTTGTCAGCAATTTGAGTCCAAACAATCACACTGTTGACCTCCAGGTTAAAAATGGATTGATGTCAAAAAAGAATCTTGCTGAAAAGGCAAAGGTACAAACAACTTTTCTATCTCTCTCTCTCGCTGTGTGTGGGTGGGTGGCTGGGTGTGTCCAAAGAAAGTCCAACTCGGGGCCTCTCGATTTGTTTTCTCACCGCACCCTATGGGAATATAACTAACCTTGCACTCTGCAGTGCCTCGTAATTTTCTTGGATCCGCTAGTGGCATTTGTAAATCGGTTTGTTTCTCAAATTATTCAATCTTGTGCATTGTTGCAACCATAATCGTAACTACTTGCTCCTCCAATCGGGGTACACTTGTCTATCTGTAATTTCAATTTTTATCTTTTTATAGGTTTTAGTGATTTCTATTCCAAGCGTCCAGCCAAAAGAAGTGAAATTGAAGGAGGTCAATATGATTTCCGGTCTGACACTAATTTTAGAAACTTAAAATGAATTGTGTTTAGTTACGAAACAAAAGTTATCTTTAAGCCGCCTCACACTATTTAGTGCGATGAAAATATTTAGCGAATTTTCGTGATACAATTGCATTCTAATACCGGCAATAAATTTGTGATTGATTTATATACTGCATATATGTAACTGTAATGATGACAATTTAAATTGAACGCCTCGGCGTTGTTGTCTAAGTCGGGATGAGAAATTGATGGTAATAATAGAGAATTAGTGAAGTACCATACCGGTAATAAGATGTTTAGTCGAGGATGTGAGAATGATTAATAGACTGAGATATTACGTTCTTAAATTATATTTCTACCAACCGTCAAAAATATTTTCAAAATTATATAACCTTTTGACCTAAAAAAAATTAAGTTGCTAATTTTGACCAAATTGAACAGTTTTTTTGGTCTTAATACACCACAATAGACAGTGACTTTTAATAGAATACGGATAAAAGACGGTTAATTTTTATAAGCTTAGACAAAAGAAAACTAAAGGAGGAAATTAAGTTTTAAAAAATTTGAGGAATCCTCTTCATAACTAAGTTGTAGATCAGGGCCAAGCTTGAGGTGTTGATGTTAAAATCAATATCCTACGGCTATCAGAAATTTGCCATGTTAAATAAACAAAACTGCTCGTGTTGCTATTGTTCACACTTAACAAGACAGGATTGTTTGAAGAAGGGGGGGGAGAATAGACGTACAGTGCCTTGCAAGGAAACCGCAATCATACTTTTGTACAACTAAAACCGAAATAAAAATATCAAAAGGACAGCAATCTCCGGAAACAGGTCGGGGTAACTGTTTACCCTCTGTATTAATTAGCTCCTCGGTCGCTTTCCTGCGAGTCAGGAGGATAAATATAGAGATAAAATAAAAGGAAACCATATATGAAGCAACTTTGAATTAAACTAATTTTCTCTGCTACTAACCTTGAAAAATGGAAGACTATCGGATGAAGAAAAATCCACTGCAAGATTGTTTTGAGCATTTACTTTGTAAAGGGCTTTACGTTCTTCAGAATATTTCCAACCATCACCAGCCTTTTAACAATTGCATGTATAATACCTGACAATAACATTGCATAATAAAGATAACATACCATGGAATTATTTCCATTTTTCCAGACGAACATGTCACAGTAATCAGCTGTAGGATTTTTACTGCAATTACGTGAACTTAACTGAAACATGTTGTTGTTTTCAGGAAGAGAATCGACAACCATATCAATTAGGACTTTGCCTTCCATAAAAAGTTAAACACATTTATGTAACAAGAATCAGATTTTTACTCATCTAGCACATTTGCAATATAAAAACACAATAACAGTTATTAAACAGTTGCAAAAAAAGATAGCAACAACACAGTTCAGTTAAGGTAGGACACCTATGCAAAAACCAAATTCTTAATTTTTCAAATTAAAACTGTTTTTTTGGTACTAAAATGTTGTTTGGCGATCCAATTATGAGAAAACCCCAAAAATATTGTTTAAAGTTTTAAATGTTCTAGAAAATCGCCACCTAGTGGTGAAACACATGCACTTTTTAAATGTGAACATCTCGGCAACTTCTTATTGGATTTCAATCAAATTTTCAAGCAATGTTTCTAAGCATTTAAAGAAAAGATCTGAGGAAACATATTTAAACATTTTAACTTTTTTAAAAAAATTTTCATGTTTTTGTTGATTTTTTGAAAGTTTTGACCACCCCGACATCAAAAAAATCCATGGTGGGCAAGTTACAATCAAAATTTAAAAAAAACCTTGCCAGGAACTCTGTATGATTGTATCAGCTATCAGTGTTAAAAATTTGAAGGAGAGTGATGAAAAAATGGCTGAGACATATACGTTTGAAAACTGATAAAACCCAAAAAGTTTCATTTTGACAGCAAAATGTTGAAAAAGCATTTATGGGATTTCATTGAGTTTTTTAAGAACAAATTGTGGAAATATTTGTATAAAATGCTCCTTTATCATAAAAACGAGCCAAAAATTTTTTCAAAGGAACAACCTTCATGAAATCGCAATAGCGAAAAATTGACAAAATTAAATATTTTCGAGTTTTTGCAGGGGTGTCCTACCTTAATCAAGTCTGCTGCCAACTTACCAAAAAATAATAAAAACAATGCAGTGGATATTGTTTTGTGAGTCGCGTTATCGGATTCTTTCAATAAGAGCGTTTATCTCTTACTAATTACATATTAATGAGATTTAACCCCTTCAGACCTGAACTTTTATTAGACAAAATAAAATAGTAAATTTATTATTTCTTTGAAGGATGTGTTACCAAAATGTCGTTGCACAAAAAAAAATTTGTCGGGGCACATCTACAAATTAGTATAGGGGCTTTAAATATTTGGGACTATTTAGTCCCAATCGGTTCAAAGCGTACTTTTTTTCAAAATATTAGCTTTAATTTTTCTTGTCATATTCAATGAATTTGAGTAACTTTAAGGTATCTGGAGTTTTAGAAAATAGATATATTTATTACATCATGAAAACTTTCTGTTTTTTTTTTAACATTTGAATTTAAGCAATTATTATTCAAAGAGCATTTGCGTCTATTAACGATTTTCTACCATAGTGGTCTTTCATTGTTATGATAATTACTTTTTACCCTGCTTTACTAAACAGCATAAGAATTGAAATAATGCACACACATATTTTACACTAAAATATTCCTCTCAACACCGAAATGCCATTTCCTGAAACAATTTTTTTTATTTGTTTGAAAAAGAAATAAATTACAATCATTGCAACATGTGCAAGTACGAGAATCTATTTTCCGCTTGGTACACAATTTGCATTTAACACGGTCTTGATAAGAAACTCGTGTAACTTGATGAATATCGGAACCGTCTGAGGGAAATCTTGAAACCACAGTTGAAGAACTTCTTGCTCGTTTTCTGCTTGAAAATTTCCCGATCAAATCCATAACAACGTCGTGCTTGAAGTTCTTTAATGTTTTCAAGCACGCACTGTGAGGAAATTTATCTTGCATATGTTTCGAGGTATTACGTCGGACACAACTTTTACACCAAGACCACGATCTTTATTCCAATAATTGCGAATACTAGGAAGGGTATGATATCCCATAAAAGAAGTTGTCGGCAAAGTGGTCAAGTAGTTAGAGCGCCGGGCTCGTGATCAACACTGTCTCGGTTCAAAACCCACTCGCGCCATTCTGTTGTGTCCTTGGGAAAAACACTTTACGCACTTTCCCCTGATTGGTGGTCCTGGCAAACAGTTCTAAATTGCAGTTATATCTCTATTAAATTATAAGCGGACAGCAATATCTTGGCATCTCCGGAAGTAGATCGGGGTGATTGCCTACCTTATGTATTAGCGCCTCCGTCGCTTTCCTGCGAGTCAGGAGGATAAATATAGAGATAAAATAAATAAAATAAATGCTTTTAGCTCATTAATTTCTACTTTAAAAACCATTCCTTTCTGCTGCATGTACAACTCACACTGTGCACTGACTAAATTCATTAGTGTTTCCAGCTTTATGATGTCTGAAAAGATTTCTATTGGTTTTGGCTCATGGCCATGTTCATAATTTAAATTAACTGTACCAGATAAAGAGCAATTCGGAATATTAAAAGAAGTACAAATCTTTCTCCAATAAAATAGATGAGGTAAAGGCTCCCAACATTTGGTTCAATACTTTGTGCGTGGGCCTCATCGATTGTTACCATTATATTATTATCAGTATCTGACATTGCTTTCTCCAAAAACATTACATCTTTTTCATCTATAGGGTTATTATTGGATGAATCGGACTCATCAGCAGTAATTAATTCCATTACTTCATTTACACCAATTATAAATTCTCTTGATCTAGTCTGTTTCTAGGCCATCTAAATTCGACAAAAAACAAGTAAAAAGTACGCATAAAACCGGTTGGGACTAAATAGTCCCAAGTTTGAAAAGCAAATAAATTAAACATAAACACTAGTAAAAAAGTCAAATTTGCTTTATATCATCCCACAAGACTTTTTTATAGTAAATTTTATCCAGCTTTTCTTAAATTAAACATTATTTTATTTGCGAATTTAATTTTAAAACTATATATGTTTAAACTAAACTTTATGTATTTAGTTGGTTTGATAATCATAAAGAAAAGAATTTGCACCTGTTACAATTGACTAGCATGGTTTCCAAAATATTGCTAAAGAATAATAAAAAAGTTTTTCATAAAATTTTATAGTATTATAGAAGAAATTTTAAAAATAGTGGTGTTGGACTAAATAGTCCTTTCGGTTCGAAAGGGTTAATAGTAACATATTCTGCAGACAATCGGCATTACTTCAGTGATGCAGCGACTAAAGCATTACTTTATCAATCACACATCCTAAATTCTAATACTGGCTAAAGTTTTTAAAAATTTATATTTTAAATTAGCACATGTTCTACATTTTACTAATTAGAATAAAATTGGGTTTTGGCTTGGTTTTTAGTTCTAGGGTTATCTTAGGCTAGGGCAAGGAGTGGATTAGTAAAGTTAGGTCATAAATTAGCAGACAAAGACAAGATGGCTCTTTTTATTGGAAGAATTCAATAATGTGACTAACGTAACAAAAACATTGCAACCCAGTCAAATTTTTAAAAGATTATAACCAGTGATAACTATGAGAATCTTTCAACCACTCACAAAAGTTCATTTCACGCAGCAAAAGTCTTCCTTTTTCATGAAGCAAATGAAAGCAATTTTGCAAATCCACTTTGTCATGCACGTCACAAAAATTGATACCTTTTTTATTTTTTTGCAGATATTAAAAGTTAATTTTTCGTAGCCATTTTGTTTTAAAATATAAATTGAGCAACGTTGTACGATTAGATTTTGTTTGAAACTTGGAATAAATGCTGCAGAAAGGTGCGGAAAACTGCAGAAAGCCTACGGGGAAGATGCTTTGTCACGAGCCCAAATTTTCAGATGGTTAAAGAATTTTTCAGCTGGTCGAGATTCGGATGAAGATGAGCCGCGATCCGGGAGACCAACAACATCAAAAACTGCGAAAATGTAGAACGAGTCAAAAATTTTGTCAGGTCTAATCATCGCTCAACTATCAGACTGATAGCAGAACAATTGAACTTGAACAAATTAACTGTTCACGATATTTTGACAAACGACTTGGAAATAAGAAAGATTTCTGCAAAAGTGTTCCCAAAAAATTTAACTATTTAGCAAAAAGACAACTGAAAAGATATTTGCACTGATATTATTGAACCCATTGAACATGAGCAAGATTTTTTAAAAAATGTTGTTACAGGTGATGAATCTTGGATTTCAAGTACGATCCAGAAACAAAAAAGCAAAGTTTGGAGTGGCACACAGCAAATTCACCAAGGCCGAAAACAGCAAGAATGAGCAAATCAAAAATCAAGTGCCTGCCTATTTGCCTTATAGACAGTACAGGAATCATCCACAAAGAATTTGTTTCTCCAGGGAAAACGGTAAACTAACATTTTTACCGTGAGGTTCTTGAAAAGTTCAGGAAACGTGTTGCTCGTGTGAGGCCAGACATCATTACAAAGAGAAATGGATGCTGCACCACGACAATGCGCCTTGTCACACGGCCTTGCCAATCACAGAATTTTTGGCAAAGAAATTTATTTCTGTAGTCTCGCAGCCTCCATACCCACTGGATGTTAGTCCCTGTGACTTCTTTTTTTTTCATGGTAGAAGAAACGTTTGAAAGGTTGTCGTTTCGGCACATTGAACAACATCCAGAAAACTGTAACCAACCGCCTGAAGAGCATTCCAGCTTCAAAGTTCCAGCACTGTTATGAAGAGTGGGAGAAACGTTTTCGACGCTGTGTTGCTTCCCAAGGAAATTACTTTGAAGGAGATAGACTTGATGTGTAATTTAATTGAATAAAAGTGCTTATAAAAAAAGTCTCACTACTTTTGGACAGATTTATAAAATTGGTCAAAATTTTTTTAAATAAGCTTGATCAAAAAACCAATAACATAAAAATGAAATCAAAAATCAATCGAACTTGCTGCCTTGATTTTTAGTTTTTTGCTGTAACCTGAACTGAAGAACATTTTTCTGGTCTGAATAGCTCCTGGTCAAGTCTACCATATTTTTGAAATGGACAAAAGTGTTGCCGCATTAAATAAAGACGAAAAAAAGTCTTCACCTTGGTCGATGTATGTCGTAAAATTGAGCAATATTAGAAAGGTTGCCGAACACCGATCTTGTCAAAAATGGTGGCAAAATCGAAAATTCTGGGACGAAATGGTAGAGCGCGCGGGAGACTATCTTTATAAGCTTCAAAAAATGATCACGATGGTCCATTTTACATATTATGTGGCTTTTACAGAACTCAAATATGGTAGCCATATAATTAATGCTTAAGAGAAGAACTATGGTCATAATGCAATGGATTCACGCTTAGTTGATTTGATAACACTGGTGAGTCAATCAACTTACTGAATTTCGCTACTGCCATCGTCTTTGCTAATCTAATTATTTTTAATAAACATTTAATCACACTTTATACGTTTATATGATTTGTTTTTGATTTTACAGTATTTTCAGTTACGAAGACTACCTAAGTCAGGAAGAATGGCTGAACGATCAAATCAAATTCAATAAAGCTGCATTCCGTTTCAACACAAAGGTAATACTGTTAGAAATATTTATTCAAATTAGCCAGTGACTGGTGAGCACGTTATAGAATGGAAAGCAATCAAAAAGCAGTTTTGTAATAAAAAAAAAAAAAACACTTACACTTTTACAACTCCTGCGCTACATTGAACAACCTGATATTTTTAATGCGATTATGAGCGTTAAAGATAGCATTTGGAAAATCATGCAAAGCCAAATCAACGCTTCATTGTTACTTGAAAACAGTAGTACGCGTGCTAAAAAGCAAATTACACGACAAGTGACATAATTTCAAATCACAGTGAAGATAATTCAATAAAATCACATCCCCTATGAATATAATTACCCTCTAGTATGAATGCATTCCTTAAAAAAGCATACTAAACCAATAATAATAAGCCTATTATTTATCGGCATTTGATAAATAAAGCATTAATCTCAGTGTATACGACAAGAAGCTACTTGAAGAACAGGCAACGATTCCTAAATCACACAAAAATATGAACAAACGAACGTTACAAAAACATAACAATGCAGGTCTGGCGCTTACGATACTAATAGGTTGGTAAACATACTGTAGTTTATTCTCTACGATTTGTCATAATTGCTTGAAAATCAATGTTGAACTATTAAAATCAAAGCTATACAATTACGGCTCGCATTATGCTTGATGTTGGGCTGTAAAGTTACATCAGCTACATCGCACTCTCTTTCAATTTGATTTTCAAGCTAAACTATGTTGAAATTTTTAGCTTAAAAGTTTATTTGGAAATTTAAGTTTTATGAAAACTTTGAAATCAACAGATAAAATATCTAATTCACCGCTTTTTTTAATCCGAGTTTTTGAGAGTTCGGTTGGCAGAGCGGTGGACTACAGAAGATTGTTTGCTGGTAGACCTATAAGGTAATCTTCAAACACTCAAAACCAAGCAATTACAATTTCACTTTAAAAAGTTTTAAAATCGTCACTTTGTTTTCGAAAAATTGCTTAATTCATGCAACTCTGCTTTAAAGCACTTAAAAAAGTAGGAAAAACACTAGTGAAAAGAAAATTTTAAAACGCTATCAAAAGTAATACGCTACAGCCTACAGAAGTATACAATGGACCTCGAGAGTGATGCAATCACAAGGAAAATTGCGCTAAATTATTTGACTTGCAATCACCTATCACAGATTTCTCAGTTGGTTAAAGTGCAAAATCACTTTTCACGGTGAAAGCGATTGGGATTTTAAAAGTAAATCGATTTAAAATATCTCAGGAATTCCATTTCCTATGAATTAATTTTCGACACTTTACAAGCAACGTTGGCAATAATTGTGCTCCAAACTTGAAATACTGAAAGGATAAATGTCATAAAACAAAAACATACACAAAAACTCAAGAAATTATTTAAAACATTGGATTGGATTTTGAACACTAGCTACGATTCGAAAGATAACCAAGTTTTTTTTCATATACAATGTAAATAAAACACTTTCATAATAGACAGTATTCGGATAATAAACGTTTACAAATAAATAATCGACAACTTAAAATGATATGTACGTCGCAGAAAGTTTGATTCAAGAAAAACGTAGAAAAAAGAACAAAGTAAAGACGAATGTTACGTAAAAAACAATGCCATGATTCCCAGTAAATTCGAGAAGCAACAGCCAGCAAAGTTCCATATAAGATTAACAGATGTTAAAAGATTTACCGTTTAACTTAAGACTCAAAACAAACGCAATCAGCGCGAACGCTGTTAAACTTTAATACGAAACAGTTGAAACAAATGACAACAGTAGTTCTACAATTTTATACAAAACGAAGAGATGCAAGAAAAAACAAAGAATATTTTGTTTAGATGCTAAAGCACGAGTTTACGGGAAGATTTCAGGCTGGGTTCTTGGCTGGCAGGTGAGTTTTTATGCGTTGCTATTTTTTGAAAGAAAAGGATTACCAGATGACTTTCTTCGCATTGCACTTCGCAGACTAGAATTCACAAATGAGAAACGTGCGGCCTCCATGACAAAATAAAAAGTAATAGAATGATGTGTCGATAACTACTAATGATAATAGAAGACCATTTTTTTAACGATCACAAATTTTTAGGTACGAAAATTAAGAAAATCGGGACAAATTCAAAGTGAAGACCTTTTTTTTGAGATCACTACTTATTACGAACAAAATCAAAACTGGGATAGATTCAAAGTTTTGATGCTATTTTCATGAGTATTTTAACTTAAGCAGCCTCCTTTATACTGCCTAATATAAATGTGGCCTCTAAAAATTAAAAAGGTTCCCCACCTATGGACTAGATCGTGCATTATGTTTGCAGCGTAAAGTGGGTTGTCCTTGCACATGCACCCAACTGTAGATTTGATTTAGTTACAGAAGGTAAGAGAAATTAAGACAGCAAAAAATTTTAATACTATGAAGTAAAATTTTTATTATAAAAGATTCAAATATTCTAACGTTAGAACGTCTTGCTGTGCGATAATTGTCAGCTTACGGAGGATTAGGGTTGATTGTTTTACAACTCTGATGTGCTTAACGGTCAAAAAGGTAGAGAATCTCGGCTCTAGTCTGATGCTAATATAATAAAATACTGACAGCGCTTGAATGTAAATTAAAAAAATCAGTTAGTGTGAATAGAGTACAAAATAATTCTTGCAAAATGAGGCACAGCCAATGGAAACAAGTGAGCGAAATATTCTTAATGATGTAAAAATTAAGCAACACAAATTGCAAATGCAAGTGTCAGGACACCGCTATAAATTTCTCGATGGAGAAAGAGACAAAGACCAATCACAGTAGGCGGTAGTGGATGCAAGCAGGTGGGACTATTGAAAATTGTCGGCAGCGTGGTCGAGTGGTAAAAGCGCCGTACTTATGATCAACATGATCTTATTCCAAAACCCACTCGGGCCATTCTGAAGTGTCCTTGGTAAAGACACTTCACGGCACTTTTCCCTGCTTGGTGGTCTTGAAAAGCAGTTCTAAATTTTAGTCATATCTCTATTAAATTACAAGCGGACAGCAATATCTTGGCATCTCCGGAAGCAGGTCGGGGTAATTGCTTACCCCATGTATTAGCGCCTCCGTCGCTTTCCTGCGAGTCAGGAGAATAAATAATAAAAAAATAAAATTTGCTAAGATTTTGCGATGTTGCTTTAATGGTAAAAGTTTTCTTGCAGAAACCTGACAACAGGCCAGGAAGTATCAAATTTGAGATCATGATACGATCCCTAAAACGTGACTTACGTTCTATTTAGTTGAGGATGAAAACAGTCAAGCAGTGCAACTATGTTAATAAAACCGAGTTTCGGCAGGAGATTACGTGATGTAATTTACGATTTTAATTACAAAAGCAAACTTGATTAACTTTATTTTCGGATACGAACCAAGCCGATCACTCTTTATTGAGTTTACCCCAGGCTTTTCTCGGCTTTCGCAATTTGCTATAAAGAAGCATTTCCATTCTTGTGAAGTCGCCAAAAATCAACGTTTCGATGATATAGAACAGCGATATCAGGAAAGTATACCATCGTGCAACAGAAAAATAGATGAGCAACCACGTAAAAAAGACGCACATAGCAAACCAGCCGAGCATGGCAAGCCACAAAACGGAAGAACGGGAATGATAAGGAGGTGTCTTGCTCGACTTGAATTTTCGCTTGCTCAAATCGGTAACTGAATAGTACTCACGCAGCATTTCCTCTTTCTCCTCCCATCTCTTCACGCACCAGTGCGCTAGCTCGTTTTGGTCGAGTGGCAACTACAAAGAACGACTTTAATTCAATAATAATAATAATTTCCCCGCGAAAACAAACAATTATGGAAGATATCGAACAATTAAATCACCATTGCCACATCATCTGCTGGTCAAAAACTGATCACGTGATCGAACAGAAGTTTTTTTAAAAAAAAAACGCGTAAGATGCGAAATATTTTTGTCCTACAAATAAATTATTTTTGATAATCGCACAAAATGACTTCGACTTGGCAGCTTTGGCAATGCTTTTTTAACGATCGCTAAACGAAGAGCCGCATTAGTAATTTTTCTTTAATGAGAATGTCGATTAAACGTACAACGTTTTGGTTTTCTAAGTCTTGAAAAATCCAAAATTTAACATTTTATGGGAAAAACAAACGTGACAGCACAAAAAAATTACACTGGAATATAATGAAAAATGGAAACCAAACAGCTACTTTATACATATTGTTATCTTTTATGTTAGTCGGGTAATTGCTTAATACTTGAGCTTTAACGTTTCCAAACTCGTCCTACAAATCAAAAAATTACAAAATAGCATACAAAATGAATCAGCTGCAAATGCTTAAAAGTTCAACAATGAACAAACTACGTTCAATTCACAATTCAACGACATAGGTGTGCTGTGAAAAAGGTTGTAGCAAAAAAAAAAGTTGTGCCGCAAACTTTTCATGCTTTTGACAAAAAGCAATTAACAGTTTTGGTCCACAAATAACTTCTGTGTTGCATGAGATTTTAGTATTGCTAAAAATCTTTAAACAGAAAAGCGGCTGAATTTTCATAAAGTTGTTTGTTTGCCGGACGTTAACGAACAACTTTATGCAAATAAAATCTCTTTTTTATTGCATTTATGCTCATTGCCCAAGTCCTCTGTGTTAAAGATAAGTAGAAAGCAGGTTGTAAGCGATGAAGAAGTGCTAGAATATAATAGTTGAATTATTCTAAAACAACAAGCAGAAGATATACTTTTGGATTTGGTAGCACAAGAACATACACAAATTAAGCATGGATCGCTCTTGCAACATAAACACAAAGAAATGAACGCTGGCAGTTTGTGGGTAAACGCTCGCATGAGTACCCCAATATTTGTCAACAAGCCGTTTACAACGACTCTTGTATTTTATTGCCGTTCACAATGACTGACTCATGTAAATCGTTTTTTTGTTCTCTGACTAAATAAAAAGAGGGCTAGAAAGCGTGGAGAAAGAACTGAGAGTGTGCTTATCAGACATTCAATCTCGGAACAATTTGTGGACGCACGCAGGCACACCCTTTTCATTAAAAGTTGCTGTTGCTTTGTATTTAATGTTATTTCAATATGTAGACTTGTGAGTGTATCAAGTCGGTTTTTGCCTTCGTAAAGTAGAGGTACCGCAGGGAAATCCAGAATTCATTAATGTGCCATAACGAAAAAGCTTAAAAAGTCCTGATCTAACGGACCTTAAATCTTCAGTTGTAATATAGATCTAGTCGACGGTTTCAAATTGCAAAAGCGAAGGCTAAAACAAGATGCGAATGTGCTCACTTCGTCGATGCGGTATCGCTTTATGTGGAAATGAACTTCTTTGGGGACTTCTCCTCGCAATAAGTCAAACTCTCCCACCGGTATGTTATACGGGTACGCAATAGTGACGTCATGAACCGCTTGTATTCCGCTCACTGAAAAGTTTGTAATGAGTAAAGGTTAGATGTTGATTCAAAAACACAAATGTTTCAAGCATACCAAGACGAACGGAGTTTTACAATACAATTTGAATAATGTGGTGAATTAAACAAATAAGTTACTTTGCTATAAAGTGATTAAAAGTCCGTTATAAAGTGATTAAAATTTATTCTGCTATAAAGTAATTAGTAGTTATACTGCTATAAAGTTATTGCAATAAACATTAGAAAATTTTGTACAATTATCATTGGGATCTTTATAACATCTTAAAAATTGATTTGCGCAAAGTTGTTAAAAATGTATTTTCAGATTTTTCGAGTGAAACAAATACATTTCCAAAAGATAAAAGAAAACACAAAAAACTTCGCTAAGCTAAATCAACTGTAAACCTGGTGTCCTGATCGTAAGCATATCCATTACAAACAGACCAACTTATATTCAAAACAGGTTTACTAAAGACCAGAAAGACAACCTTAAAATTTTCTTGATATATAATATATTTAAAAAATTTAAAACTTCAAAGCCTACCTTAGAGTACAACTTTCTGAAAATCACTTTGTCGAATTATACTCTAAAACTATGTCAAAAAACTACATGTGTGGGGAAAGTTTTACTTCTTTACTCTCAGCAAATCGCGTAAGCGTGACCCCACAGATATAGCCGTCAACACTGAACGCAATTAATCAATTTTTGATTAATCAAGCACGCTGACATAATCGTCAAATAAACACACGGCCAAGATAACATAACAGTATGGTGACAAAAGACATGAATAACATACCATTACGAAGTGTGGTGACAAAAGAAGTAAAGCCTTTAGTTCGCGGCTGAAGAACGTATTCGAATTCTGTTAGTCCATTTTTCTTTGCATATTTTTTGCTTTTTGCTTTATTGCTATCACTTAGATCAGTTCCTAAATACTTTCTTCATTTTATAAAATGAAACAAGTGAAATATAAAACATAATTTGAGACAGATGCCTATATTTCTTGTAAACCATTACAGTTAAAAATGATTCAAAGCAATCATATACAGCAGTTTGAAACCATTAAACACATTTTGTTTGTCGTTCACTATTCGGCCAGTTAAGTTGATTTTCTTAACTTTTGGGGAATCCCCAAACCCTGCGAGGTTAGTAACGGCGCACAGTGGGTGAGACCCCACGCTTTCCATACCAGTAACTTTAACACAATTTAAAAAACGCACAACACAAAGTCGTATGAGTGTTTCTGAAAAACAGACAAGATTTATCTAAAGAGTTGCAAACCAATAATCGCGTCCCCGTTGTTGTAGTTCAAAAAAATTATTATTTGCTGCAAATGCAAATGCAAATACAAATAAGTTCAAAGTAACCTCAATTACTGCAAAAATAATTTTCAATTATTAAAACCAAGAAAAATTTACGTTTTTAATGGATCAACATATTAGAAATATTGCATTTCACTTTTGCAACAGTTGAACTTGATGTAAATATTTAAAGTCAATACGTTACCTTCAGGAAAGAATAAGATATTTGGTTTTGACTCAAGTTCAACAAAATAACTTAGTATTTTGTCAATGTGATCTTCATCAGTTTCCCAGCTTCGATCCAAAAATATGTATGCAGCTACTTGCATAGCCCAACCTGTAAAATAAAAAACTCTGTATTGAGAAAATTGACAAGGTATAAATACTTTTAATCAAACACATACCTAATCCAGGTGGCCATTTTAGCAATGATTTTAATGCAATTTTCTGACGATTTAAAATTGAAGAGTGAAAGACAACAGGAAAGAAATACATCCAGTCTAATCTAGTTCTGTGATTAAGAAGCACAACAGTCTTTTCGTGTCGATCAATGGAATCACCAGAAACAACAACTTTTGTTCCATGAATTTTTTCTAACAATTTTGAATTAAGTTATCAAGGTTTCTGAATTCTAACAAGATCTATTTTTGAATAATATAGTAATATTTTAAGATTTCTTATAAACCAACAAATCAAAAAAAAATTAAATGGAATTAACTTTTGAATATTTCAAATCATTCTAATGCAACTCAAGTAAAATCTTTTTTAAATTGAAAGATACTGTGGTAATAATAGTCATGTGAAAGCAGTAAATTCAGTAAGTGCTTTAGATTCCACTTTCAAACCTACTGCTTCCACCATTTCCGTTTCCACATTAATTTTTATTTTTTAAAAAAATAGAATAAACCAGGGGTGGGCAAACTACAGCTTGCAAGCTGTACATGACCCACAACAACCTTCTGTTCGGCATGCAAAGGCTTCACACAAATAATTTAAAAATTATTGTATTTTGTCTTCAACCAAATTCTTGATCATTGCTTTAGTGATCACTGATTTTTAGGTATGAAAGTCAAGAAATCCAGGACAGATTCAAAGTCAAGACCTTTTCTTTTCTTTTTTTTTTTTTTTTTTTTTTTTTAGTGAGATCACCATAGTGCAGCCTGCAAACAAATTCAACTTTCGAATGTGGCTTACAAGCTAAAAAATTTGCCCATGCCAGGAATATGCCATCACACAAAAAAATTTAAAAAATTAACAACTCAATAAAACATTAAAACAAAGGATAAAATCTGACAAAAAATAAAAACACTTGTAAATTAAATTGGGCTTACTTAAAGTATATTAAATGTTAAAAGCAGAGCTACTTGAGCATATTTACAGCTAAATTGAAATATAACTGACAAAAATTAAATCATGTCTGCTAAAAAATATCTCAAACCTTATCAAATGGTGTTAGACAACCTAAAGTAATGCTTTTTTTTAGTCATCGTTTGACAATGCAATCAAACTGCACTTGTCAAAATCTGGTACATCACTATTTAATGGAACAAATTCATTAACAAATCAATTTTGCAGGAAAATTGGTAATTTTGATTCAAGTTTAATAGTTTTTGTTTTCTGCTATCATAGCCAATGATTATGATGTTGTGGGTAAAGTTAAACAGCAGAATTTCATAAGGGAATCATTTTTATATGCATCATTAAATCTTTTCATATTGTAAGTAAACAAAACAATTCATAGCATGAATTTGAATTCTGAGCTATCCTACAGACATCTACAATGGTGATTCTGTTTAAAACAAAAAGCAGACAACAATGCCAATAGGGCCATACAAAGAAGTGAATTGATGAATGAATATTGAGTAAAAATAAATGCTTTGCATTTGCTTTGCAACTTTGTTGTCATTAAAGGTTTTGCTGAATTTCCTTTATTATTTCAGCATTTAATTGGGTCACAAGGTTTTGCTATTTTGATTTTTAAAAAACTTTTGATCACTTTAAAAAAAAAAGGTTACATCACCTGTCATGCACTGTTGCTACATTTCTTATTTCATGCACAAATTTCTAATTCTTGAAACTCACAAATAAACTATTTGAATATTAGAAATAAATAAAATAATATTTAATTACAATACCAACCGAATTTCAAAATATTTGGTACAACAGCAATAACTTTGCTGTGTTTATCTTTATCCACATCATCACAGCCATTAGCTACGATAGCAGCAAAACACTTTGGAACTTAAATGGAAATCATTTATTTTCCCACATAATTAACTTGCTGATGAATTTATCCTGCAAATTGTCTTGCTTTGCTTTTCATTACATTTTGAAATAAAATTTTTAAAAATTGAGATCTAACTATTGCCTATCTGTTTGAATAGATTCAGATCACCTGCAGCCAACCAGTTTTAAAATTGTAGAAAGCACATTAGCTAATTAACTTTCTGATGTGCTTTTTTTATTTAAAAAATTGCAATAATAAATTTGAACTGACAAGTTAAATGGAGCAAAAATTTAAAATACTTGAAATTTATCTGATGTACCTAAAAAAAAATACATTTTATAAATTGAAAATAATTTTGGATATAAATATTATAGGCCTGTGGACTACATGTAATATATATTATTGTGATTACTGCAATAGCCCATGCAATTTTTTGTAAAAAATTTGAACAGAATAATAAAACATCAAAATTAATCTTTTACAAAAATTTATTTGTTTTATGAAAAACAAAGGCCTCAATTGAATCACTTCCTATTGCTCTCTGTTTTTTTATAGAATGAGCTCAAGTGTAAAAACATTTTTTTCACTAAAACTACAGTGCTAAGCAGACAGCTTACAATCTTTGATACCAGCTGCAAAGTGGGAGGATATCTTGGAATATTTTATATTCTTGTCAGCTTCATTCTCCCATGCTGTTTTTCTTCATTTGACACTTTATTGGACGCACTTACAAGAGAGAAATATTAAAGCTATGTGTAATAACTTTGGTCTATTTAGCTTTAAAGTAGAAAATTAATTTAACTCTTCTGCACCAGTATCATTTGATAGTGAAAAGCCTAGTCCAGGGAGTTTCTTAAAAGTGAAGCAAAAATTTTCCAAAGTTTATTATTTAATTCTGTCATTTTTGTTTGAAAAGTGGTTCAAATTTTATATCATCTAAAAGCTTGTTTCTTTTTGATTAAAATAATATGCAATTTATAAAAATTGAATAAAAAATGAGCTAGTAATAAATGATGACCCTAGTTTTTCTTCAAAACATGTCTTTTTTTTTCTTGTCCCATGGTGTGGCAAAATGTTTTAATTTTTTTAGTTGCTAACAGTAGCTAAAGATCTAAACTTTACATTGGAAAAAAAAGTTATTCAAAATTTGAAGTAATAAACAACTTATTTGAAGTTTGACTGACATATTCTCATATCTTCACACACATGAATGATCTCAACAAGATCGTGTGTGTTTGCACATGCTTAAAAAAGCCACATGATCCAACTGAAGCAGAAAAGTCAAACTACAAAAACAAAAGTTTTTCAGTGTTGAAACACAGTAAATCATGTGCCTTGAAGCTTAGCAATGCATTAACATTCATTGAATGCATTAGAGAAAAAAGCTGTTCCTTCTGGGAAGGTTTCCCCACCCAGCACTTCTTTTTGAAAAGCCTTCTGGAAAGGTTTCCCAGCACAAAAGAGTTAAACAGCATCAATCTTTCCCAATCAGGCATTTTGGGAGAAAGTACTAGCTTCTCTACATTAGTGCAGTGGGTCTCCTGTAGTAGGATGATGAGTGCCCCAAACTGTAGAGCAAGATAATGAAGAACATTTATCTTGCTTGCAGCAAGGCTTTCGATGTTTAGCTGGAGAATAGTGGGCCTTCGAAACTTGTTGGCAATGTGCCTTGAAAATGGCGTTTTTTTCCAGGCATTGCTTCATCTTGAAAAGGACATTTGCCAATTAGCAGACTTTTGCTAAATATCAACATTTTAGATTTTATTTTACCAGTTTTGGCTTCAGTCTGTCATGTGTAGTAACAAGAGCAGACTTACTTTTATGGCCCAGGCTGTGAGAAAGCAACTGCCATTGCAGTACAAGATCTGACAGTTTTGAATGACAAAACCCAATGCTGGCTTAACACCATTACTACCAGCAATGGTAGTATTGGTGTACTTTATGTACTCCAATACTACCATTGCTGGTAGTCAAGGTAGTAACAGCAGCAGCCAAGGTAGTAAAAGAATAAACTTTCAGCCTCAGTGCTGTTATGTCTGACCTGGAGTGTAAGGCCTTTCAAATGACAACAATAAAAGGCATTTTGGAGGGGACAAATGGGTCATTAAGTACCAAATAATGAATAAATTTAGAAACAATTTTTTAAAAAATACAAAAAATAATCTAGTTGATTAGCTTTTATATCAGGCCAGTTTAATTGGAGGCGAGTTACTTTTTGTCACTTTGGTGTTAGCTTCTATTAAAAAAAGCATTAGTTCCACATTTGAGGACAAAACTAATGAAAGCATTATAATAAAATCAGTATTAGTGAAACACACTATGCATAAAGAATGAAAAAGCTACTTTACAAATAAGTATAAAAAATAAAAACCTACTTACCATAAAGACCCTTGATTTCAAAACATGCAAAAAAAGAAAAATAATTAAAAAACATAATTTTTAAGATTATACCTATGTAAAAAATCAAAAAATACTATTTATGTACAAGTAAAAAAACAAGAACATACCACAAGAACAGCTTGCCATGTAGAAGCTAAAACTTCGGCCAAACGACGAAATAACCAAGGCCACAAAAACAATAAAGGAAAAATTGGGCCATAAATGAAAACTGCACCATAAAAAGCAGTTACTAAAATAAATACTAAAGTTAATACACCACCAACTTGGCCAAAAGGAGCATATGTTACGTTTGACATTCTATAACTTCCTGCAAAATAAAACAGACTTTTTAATACATATGCAATACATTAAATGAATTCACACTAACATTACTTTGATATAGATTTTCATCTTTGCAAAATAACAAGTCTATAATCTATAATTTTAACATGTTGAGGTTATATTTTTTTTAAATGCTATTGTAAGTTGAAAAAGCTAGCTTAAATCTGTTTTTAAATAAGAAATTCTTAATTACAACCTTTACAATAAAGTACATATTTCAACAAAAAAACTTTCAATCAAGCAGTAACATATGGTTATTTTCATTATAAGGTCATAGTTAATCACTTAACAGTTTATGAAATTTGACTCCTATCTTATCCAGCAAGTTGTAAGAATTAATAAAAAGATAATAGTAAGAATGATTGCTTACATCTAAGACAGAAAAATAGCCAGGCAAAGAAATGGGTCTCTTCAAGGAGTCAAGTGAGCAACTTTTTTGGGTGAAACTAACCTAAAATCTCCCTACTGCACCAGGATGGAATAAAAAAGAAACCATGAGGAAAAGGATTTCCTCAAAATATAATAGTAAACACAGGGGGCATCCTAGTTAGTTTCACAAACAAAAATCACTTACAGTGACTTTTTGAAGAGACCCAAAAAAATTTATGCCGGCTTTCAAAAAATCCATGTAAAATTTTAAAAGTTATCAAACTAAGTCAATTAATTTTCTGCAATAGCAAATACAGCAACCTTTTATTTAATGTGATGCTTTTATTTTGGGTCATTCCATGTCAAGTGTCCTAAAATTTTTAAAGTTCCCAGTTTAACCCACTCCAAATTCTTTCGAACTTTGTCGAAATGTTGTGTAACATGATTAAGGCATGTCTTAAAAATTTTAGCATAATAGGGAGTGTATTTTTAAAATAACAATACTCCAAAGTTTTAGATAGCTCTTATGAAAGCTAGCACTCGGTTATTTGGTAACACTTTCACCAATGCAGATCTCCAATTCCAAAAATCACAGAAAACTAATTTTTCATACATGTGTTCAACTTTTGATATGCTTCTTATATCTCACACAACAAAATAGTTGTCTTGTATTATGAGGGGTTTATGAACTGTCAAAGTTGCTACTTTTTTATGCAAAAATATAATTTGGGTCAATTTTGAATGCACGCAACTTGTTAATAAAGAAAAACAAGGCCGGGCTAGCTATGAATGATAGTTGCCAACTTCACTACAGCTTGATGAAGTTTGAATAAAAATACTGCATTGTTATGAAAGTTATTTTAATTCAAAATGTGGACCAAATGCAAAATTGCAAAATAGCACCATTTTTTGGTTAAAAAATACTCTCATGAACACTTATTGATGTAAAAGATTTTTTTACCAGTGAAACAGCATTTTTCTATAAACTTGTAAAGAGAGTTTTATTTTTATGACTCAACTGTTAAAGGTCAATATGGAGAAGCATTTGACCTCCCCAAATTAAAAAAAAATTTTTTTCTAGAGATTGGTTAAATAGCAAGTCATAAAATATAAAAATAACAAAATAAAAGTTTTAAAGCAATGACTGCATGTGCAGTTGTGACAAAACATCTTTTTAGATAGATTTATTACTTTTTGTAATCAACCAATGATATATAAATCATTCAGACATGTTAAATTTAACTTTCGTCCAGTGCTTCTGAATGTCCAAAATTTTATGAAAAGGTATTAGAAGTTTATATTTATTACAGCTTTAGTAAGTTGTAGTTTAAAGAAAAAATAATTATGTATATATTGAATATTGTAGTAACTATACTCAAAATAAAGTCAAAAGTATAAGACCCCTATTTTCACAGCTATTTTCACAAGTGTGAAAATTTCAATCACTATTTCAAGCCATAAGGGAACATTTACTATAATCAATTTATGAATTTAAAATGAATAATTTATGAACAAGTCAATAATTTTTTATTGTATAAGTCAAACTGGCCAATGCGCAGCGAAAACGCGGAAAATTTTAACTTTTGATTAAATAGCTTGCTTTTTGAATGCAATGAAGCCGTGAATTTAACTTATTTTATTTAACAATTTATTGACGTGTTTAAAAAAATATTTTTTTAAAATTTAACTTCCGTTTCCGGAGCCGGCACGGCTTTTTACGAGATACGGGTAATGCGCCAGCGATTGCGGTAATGCGCAGGCGATTGCGGTTATTGCGCATTTTTTGTACTTTAAATGTTAGACAATCATAACTTAGGTGGAATGATTAAAAAAATTTTAAACATGGAAAGGACTACCTGAGGGGGGGTTAAAGGGCCAAAGTCCACCAGTTAAACAAAATAAAAATAGCTTTAAAATTTTTTTTTGCGATTCAAAAATTTGTCTCAATTTTTCTTGCTGACCTCTCCTTTCACATGTTGTTTCTGTTTCATCAACGCATTATATACAACTGGAAGGGAATAATTAAGTGCACTGATCACGGGACAGAATTCTCCGTTCCTGGTAATGAAACTACATCTCTAAATAACCTATTGCATAGTTCATTATTTTTAAATCTATTCGATTATTTATACGAGCAAAGAGCCTAACCTGCTTTTTCCTGGTATAATTAGATTCAAATACGGTTACGGCAGGCATAGAAATAGTTAGGCTACGCATGAAACCCCATAATGAATAAAAGATTTTTTGTGATTATAAAAAAAAAGAAAAAAAAAGTTATTGGAATTCTAATAAAGTTTTGTTGTTTTAGAGAAGTGTTCGATCAGAGAAGAATAACGCTATATTAGTTTTGAAGAACAAATTCAAATTGACAATGAAGATTAGAGGACACTTAGATTATTATAGATTACGTTGATTCAGCCTCTTGTTATTCGTAGTGGTCTGCTTTTTACAGATATCAATTTATTTCAGAATTTAGTGTGTTTTATGTTGTCCCGTTGCGCGTCATTAAGTAAGCAGTAGTTTACGAAAGCTAATGCAATTAAATAAATTTTGATCAACTTCAGTGCATTTTTTTTGGTTCATTTCTGAAGAATTTTCATGCCAGTTGTTGTATAGACCTATTGCTCAAAATTTTTTTTCTTGTCCACTGTTGATTTTCCCGATATGCTTCCGGTGATGCCAAGATATAGCTGTCCGGTTAAATTTTATTATTTGGATTTTTGTTTATTCATTCATTTCGATATAAATACTGTAATATGTAAATATGCTAACTAAGAATTTCAAGCAGAGAAAAGTGTCGTAAAATTTCTTTTCCAAGGATACAACAATTTGACCCAAGTAACTTTTAAACCGCAACCATGTTGATGCGGCGCCATCAAAATGGCGCTCTTAACCACTCGACCAGGTTATATAAATTTTTGTAATTCTTAAAAAATAATTGTCATACGTAAGGATAGGCTACTTAACCTTTTTCTCAATTTTTTTTGTTACTAATTAAACAAGCAAAACATCTCATTGAAATTTTGTTTTCGTATCTAAAAACATCTAATTCTCCAAATAGAAATACTTTAAATATAATTTCAGAAAAAAAAATCATCAAACCCTAAAGAAATCTCTGCTCTTCCCTTGCCCTTAGTCATGAACATCAAATCATAGAACTAAGTTTACTGTTTCTGACAAAAGATGCGAGTTGGAAGCACGTTGATGCTATTATGCACGGTCGGGTTCAATTCGAAAAAAAAAAAAAAAAAAACGATTGAAGTGAAAGTGAAAGATAGAAACAGAGTTAGTTTTAGAGAGAAACTAGTTGATTGAAAAAAAACTAAGCTCTTCTCAAGCTTCTTAACAAATTTTTAAAAATTTTTTTAAATTTTGGGCTCACAAATTCAATTTGCGCAGGTTTTTTCTTTTTTTATCTCTTAGAGCAACTAGTTTTGTTTCTTTTTTGCTCTCACTCCAATTGGTTTTTCTTTAAATTACACTTGACCATTATGCACATTGGACAAAATATAATGAAAAAAATATGGGTAGGCCTAAAGAACATCTTTTTATAAGAGAAAGAGAAAACATTTTTTTTCGCTGTTTTTTGTTCAGATATGTTCTTGACCATTAGTAGACTGGCTAGAAACTATAGATTACATTAAGCGTTCAGTATATTTTATGATGTAACCAAAGTTAGCAGGTTGAAGGGCAAAGTTAAAAGTTAAAAAAAATGAAGCGGTTTGAAGAACGTATAGTTTAATGTCAAAAAACACTTGGATTCGCGTGATTTTGATACTGACACTTTTTAAAGATATAAGATAAATGCTGGAGTAATTTTTTTTTTTTTCTTTTTTTTGTTTGTTTATTAAAAAGCTTCTGCGCATTAGGCGGTAAAAAATGGGTAGCTGCGCATTGCCCAGTTTGACTATATATCAAATTTTTAAACAGCTTATTAATATTTTGTATAAATGCTGTTACATACTATGAATTAATTATTTGTAAAAATTTCTATTCATTTTCTTAATCTGGATAATGTTGATGTCATGATTAAGACTTTTAAAACAAAAATGCTTGTCTGCAATTTTGTCCATCATTAGCTTCCAGAATTATTTGCACATAAAGTCTTAGCTTCTCTTTTTAAAAGTCTTTTGAATCATTTATTTTCATATGCCAAAAAAAAGTAAAAATCAGCTGTCTTTTACAAATTTGACTCATTAAAAGAATTTCATTTTTTTAGTTTGTTAAAGTTTTAAGGTTCCTTTAAAATGTATAAGTCAGTGTGGTCAGTGTGGTCAACATGATCAGCACAGTTGACATGGTCAATGTGATTGGCATGGTCAGCATGGTTGACATGGGGGGCTAAGTTGGCAAGGTTGACTGGGTTAATTATATAAAATATTTATTTATTTATTGTTCAAGCTGGTTGTATCTGAAATGTAAAAAAATAAACCAGTAATAATCATTTAGTTTTTAGAAGTTAGCTAGTTTGGCTGTATAAGATATTTAAATTTTGTTGAAACCAACTGTATTTGTAATATAAATAAATATAAAAAGCATAATCAATTGACAAGGTTTGCATGGATGAGGTTGGTGAGATTGACTTGCTTTGATATGTGGAGACTGGGCTAAGGTTGGTTAGATTAACTAGTTTTGGAAAGCTTACTAAGTTGATAAGTTTTTTCAAAACTAAAAATTTTATTATTTCTGCTTTGTACATTAATTTAGATTAGGCTTACAAATACAGTTAGGTCAAAAAAATTTAAATATATAAATTAACCTCACCAACCTAGCCAACCACGTTGACCATGCCACATAAACCACCATGCTGACCAGTGACCATGCTGACCAGTGACCACACCAACCCATACATTATAAAGATATTAAAGTTTTACAGATTTTTTTCAAAATTTAAGTACAAATGCTAAGCAAAGGTGCTAATTTATTATCCTTTTACTGATGATACTATTTTTGAGTTATGGTATTGTAAGTGACCAAACTGCAATTTTCTTCAGCATATTTCATCTTTTTGCTCATGTTTTGGATCTCTTCAAACTTGGGCTTATAAGCATATGATTCATAGATTTCCAATTTTTACAAAGCACTGCATGTAGTATTCTTACTGCAACCCATTCTAACTGATGTTATCACTTACCTTCATCCTATAAAAACACAATTTGAGCTTGCTCAATAAAATAATTTTTTGCAACTTAAAAGAGTTTTTTCTATGAAAACAAGCAATCTAGTGCTGTATTATATCATACAGTATAGTGATTATAGTGTTTGTCAGTGTAAAATAATTATAAGGCAATAACAAAACTACTTTCATTTATATAAAAACTTTAAAATGTTAAATTTTTGGGTCTCTCAAGAGACCATAACTGTTGTTTGTCAGTGAAACTAACCCAAAATCCCCTACAGCCCTAGAAGGCAATAAAAAAGAAACCAAGAAAAAAAGAATCTTGAGTATTCCAGGTTAGTGTTGCTAACAAAAATTGCTCATGGTCACTTATTGAAGAGACTCAAATTTTTTACCAAGTTTTTATTTTTTTAGATCAGAATTTTCTACTACCAGTATTTGACTGTATGCAGCACTTTCATAGTAATCATTTAGTTATACAGTGATATTACAATAATAATACATATTTACTGCATTACCTTTGCCAGAGAGATCTGCCAGTAAAGAACAAACAAAATCTAACTTACAAAATAAAAATTTTAAACTTATGCAAAAAGTGCTTGTTCATTGTGGCAGGCAGGGAAACAAATTGGGAGAGTGAAAACTCTAAATAAAACCCTCATAACACAGTAACAGTTGGGTAACAACACTGTAAAACTTTTATGTGATTTTCAACTTCTTTTCCCTTGTCGTCGCATGCATGAGTGCCTCCAAATATTACAGGAGCTGCATAAAGCCGGTTACTCTAAATTACCAGTGTAGGCAATGTAGGTAGTGTATAGGCGGTGTAGGCAGTGTAGGCAATGTATAGGCAATGTATAGGCAGTGTAGGCAGTGTATAGGCAGTGTATAGGCAGTGTATAAGCAGTGTATAGGCAGTGTAGGCAGTGTGTAGGCAGTGTAGGCAGAGTAGCTAGACAGTGTAGGCATTGTAGACAATGTAAGCAGAGTAGGCAGTGCAGACAGTGTAAGCAGTGTAGGCAGTGTAGGCAGTGTGGGCAGTGTATAGGCAATGTAGGCAATGTATAGGCAGTGCTGGCAGTGTAGACAGTGTAGGCAGTGTATAGGCAGTGTATTGGCAGTGTAGACAGTGTAAGCAGTGTATAGGAAGTGTAGACAGTGTATAGGCAGCGTGGGAAGTGTATGGGCAGTGTAGGCAATGTATAGGCATTAGGTGGTGTTGGCAACTGGGTTATGGGGCGGGATTGGTGGTAGTGGTGATAGGCTTACCCGAACCATTTCTGGGGATGGGGGCACGGATCAACTCCATGAGTCCGAGTAATCGGGCAACTCCTTATGGAGGGGACCAGAAGTCCAGAATAGAGAGGGGGTGGCCAAAAATAGCCCGACGCATAGGGTCAAGTACAGGGCAGTTCAGCACGAGATGGGAAATATCCTGTGATTCAGAACCACAGTTGCTGCATGAAGGAGTCTTGGCTCGACCAACTCTGTGTAGATATAGGAGACTGCTGTGCCCGTTGCAACGTAACCGAGAGAGACCACAACAAGCGGAGCAAGGAAAAGTAAGCTCCTCGAAAGACACTGGGGCGATTTGACGTTGGAAGAGACCAGATGGGATATTACATCTCCAACTGGTGTAAAGGGATAGTTTATATAAGGAAATAAGTGGCGAGAGAAGCACTGATATCTTTTTGGAGGGGTCAAGAGAGGCTCCAACAGCTGGTGGCCCAGAGTCCAACGTAAATGTTCGATGCAGTTCCCAGCATAATTCAAATGTAGGATGGAAGTCCTTTGATAATTTTTGATCACCTCAAGCAAACTGCGACAAATATTTCTTAAAACTTCACTTTTTAAATGAATCTATATAGTTTGATCTTTTGGTCATTTTCATCAAACGCTCAGTGCAACAAAGAAAAGTAGGCCATTCTATTTAAAGTTATTTCAAACATAAACTTACAAGGAGGAAAAATGAACCCACACCTATCTAGATATTGTACTGTACAGAAAGTAACATATAAAAATAAAATAGCTATTCACGCCAAGTCATTTATGCTAAATTTTAATCCTGGTGCATAATGTTGTAAAATATTTTCCACTGCCTGTTCTTGTTGCAAACAAAAATATAAGAAAAAAACTGGAGCAGGGATCTTCTAATTCTGCTACATTTGATCTGTCATCTGCTTGAATAAAAACAAGTCAAATAACCTCTGTTGGTGCGTTTTTCGTTAAGTTCAATATTAACACTGAAAAATGATTGTGTCATTTTTTTGTGGTAATTAAAACTTTATTGGTTGATTTTACTTCAGTAACCTCTTTTTATTCTGTTAAAATTGGTCAAAAAAATGGAGTTTGAATAAAGTTTCAAGAAAAACACAGAGTCGAATGACATAGACTGACGCTGGCGTATAAAAAATGATACAATTAATTACGTATATAATGTAAAACTTCAAGCGCATAAGCAATTAATGATCTTTCTTCAATTTAGTCAAAACAAAACCTGATATTTAAACGGATAAGTTAAAACAATATTTTTTCAACCAATTTTAAAATTGTTTCTTTTTTTATGCACATTAATAACACGATTAAGATTGATGGAAAAAATAAAACAAAATAAGCTTCATACACAAACCCATCATCCGTTTTCAATATTTAAAATTTTTATTGATTTTTATCGTATTTCAACTCCATTTATTCTTCAGACTCGTACAAAAACGTTGAAGGCGTTATACTAAGGGCAACTTTTAAGCAATACCGTACTGCTTATTTAAACCACTATTATTCTAGCAGAATGATTCTCTCGTTTTCGACAAAACAAAAGAAAAAAGCAAAATCAGCATCAACCAAAACAAGTTAAGAAATTCTTTCCCAAAAGAAAACAATTAAATATAAAAAAATACAAACAAAAACCACATAATTAACACACTTATCAATATCTGAATTTCCTGCACATTACGAATATGCATTCGGTTGGTGTCAACACCATGCTCAGTTTTGAGTAAAACGAGCTTGAACATAGACCGCTTTACGTTAAACGATAGATCACTTTAAGCGGAAACGCGTGACATTGCACTCAATATAAAACATGTTTCCGGTCATATATCCACATATGCCGTATATGTTTCAACATCTATGTTTCCTGCACATTACGAATATGCATTCAGTTGGTGTCAACACCATGCTCAGTTTTGAGTAAAACGAGCTTGAACATAGACCGCTTTACGTTAAACCATAGATCACTTTAAGCGGAAACGCGTCATATTGAACTAAATATAAAACATGTTTCCGGTCATATATCCACATATGCCGTATATGTTTCGACATCTATGTTTCCTGCACAATACGAATATGCATTCAGTTGGTGTCAACACCATGCTCAGTTTTGAGTAAAACGAGCTTGAACATAGACCGCTTTACGTTAAACGATAGATCACTTTAAATGGAAACGCGTCATATTGAACTCAATATAAACATGTTTCCGGTCATATATCCACATATGCCGTATATGTTTCAACATCTACGTTTCCTGCACAATACGAATATGCATTCAGTTGGTGTCAACACCATGCTCAGTTTTGAGTAAAACGAGCTTGAACATAGACCGCTTTACGTTAAACTAAAAGTCACTTTAAGTGGAAACGCGTGACATTGAACTCAATATAAAACATGTTTCCAGTCATATATCCACATATGCCGTATATGTTTCGATATCTATGTTTCCTGCACAATACGAATATGCATTCAGTTGGTGTCAACACTGTTATGGTATGTGACGTCATAGCGCACGGCTCTACTGCCTTCTTCTCTCTGGTTTGATAAGTGTGGTTAACCGCGTGATAAATTGTTAGTATAACTTACAGATTCAGTCATATAACTATCGTGTAACTCCGTATAAATAAAAGAGCTAACTGCAGATACTAGTGGAACTCATAACATGGCGTTGTCGACAGTCAGCTTATAAATTTGTTGAAGAAAATAAGCTCACGAACCATTATAAAAGTATACTGCAAGTTTATGATCGGAGATTTGTAAAAGATTGAAGATAAAAGCAAAATGGCAAAAAACAAGCGAGAGCTGCAAGCAGAATTAGAAGCAGCAAACAAACGTATAGCCGAATTATCTCAATCTAATCAAAACGCGAATAGTAATATTAATAATGATGAACCTCCTTCTTGGTTAAAAACTCTTTTAGAGGCACAGTTTGAAAGCCAGCGACAAATGCAACAAATAATCGAACGATTTTCGCAACAGCAGCTGCCTCAAAGCGCGAATAGCGAAAGAAGCGAATCACGTGAGCAAACCATTGACGTCAACAATTCTAACAACGAGGCAAGGCGAACCAAAGCGGATGCACAAAAGCCCTCCACACTGCAGGTGGGAATTTCGTTAGCTGAATTTGCGAAATGGCGTAAATCGTACAACGATTATGCTACGGTCTCGCTTGCTACAGAGCTGCCATTGAGCAGTCAGTTGGCATTGCTTCGCGGTTTTTTTTCGATAGAAATGCGAGAAGCCGTAGAATATGTACTTCTTATCCCGGATGATACTACACTTAAACCAGACGAAGTGTTAGACAAAATTAAAAATTACATCCGGAGTCAAAGAAATATAGCGTTAGATTGCGTCGCATTTGAAGAGAGAAAGCAAGCGGCTGGCGAAAACTTTGATTCGTTTTTAATCGCGATTAAAACTTTGGCGAGAGACGCAGACTTGTGCAATGAATGTTTAAATCGTCGTTTAGTCACAAAAATCATGTCGGGAATATATGACAAAGAGACTCGAACAAAGCTCTTAGCCATATCCCCATTACCTGATCTTCAGACTGTCACTGATTTATGCAGATCGGAAGAGTCAGCAAAACTAGACGACGCGCGAATAAGCCGACAGCTGAATGAGAGAAGAGCGTACCAAAGCAAATTTCGTCGAAATTTCTCTAAATCTAAAGAGCGCAATAAAAAGCCCTGTACAAAATGCGGTAAAAAGACCTGCCCACCAAAAGGTCAAACCCACTGTCCCGCAAAGGATACCCCAGCAAACACACCACGTGAATTCCACGTTAGATTTAGGTGGAAATCGGGTGGCGAAATAACGTGGTAAAAATAACGTGACCACAACGTTGCCACAACGTAAAAAAAAATTATTTTGAGTTTTCTTTAAATCACTTTTAAATAATTAGAACAGAGCTAAAAAAAAATTTAAATGTTGCATTTTTAAAAAATACTATTTTTAATCAATGTTATTTTTTAGTGGTATTTAGGTGGCAAAAGTAACGTGGAAAGTTTCACGTACCATCAACGTTGACGCCACGTCATATCACAAAAACGTTTTGTCAATTTTAAATCAATCTAAAAGCAAATAGAAAAGTTATAAAAGTAGCTTAAAATATAAAGCTATTTTAAAATACAAATAAATTTATATTTTATAACAAACGTTGTCTTTTAGTGGAAAGTCAGTGGCAAAGTAACGTTGCCAATTTCACATGGCATCAACGTTGCCACAACGTGAAACCGAAAACAGTTCAATTTTTAATTACAAATCAATGATTTGGCATTTGATAATGTTATAAAAACTATATTTAACAATCGAGTTTGTCACTTATTTGAAGATATAAATAGCTTTGAGTAAACGTTGTAATCGGGTGGTGGTTGGGTGGCGAAGTAACGTGGCAATGTGACATGGCATCAACCTTGCCACAACGTGAATCCAAAAAAATTTCAATTTGTAATTACAAATCAATGATTTGGCATTTGATAAAGTTATAAAACGACCTTTAAACATTGAGTTTGTCACTTTATTGGAGACGTAAATAGTTTTGAGTAAACGTTGTAATTGGGTGGTGGTTGGGTGGCAAAGTAACGTGGCAATGTGACATGGCATCAACCTTGCCACAACGTGAATCCAAAAACAGTTTAATTTTTACTTACAAATCAATGATTTGGCATTTGATAAAGTTATAAAACTATATTTAACAATCGAGTTTGTCACTTATTTGAAGATATAAATAGTTTTGAGTAAACGTTGCAATCGGGTGGTGGTTGGGTGGCAAAGTAACGTGGCAATGTGACATGGCATCAACGTTGTCACAACGTGAATCCAAAAAAAGTTCAATTTGTAATTACAAATCAATGATTTGGCATTTGATAAAGTTATAAAACTATATTTAACAATCGAGTTTGTCACTTATTTGAAGATATAAATAGTTTTGAGTAAACGTTGCAATCGGGTGGTGGTTGGGTGGCGAAGTAACGTGGCAATGTGACATGGCATCAACGTTGCCACAACGTGAATCCGAAAAAAGTTCAATTTGTAATTACAAATCAATGATTTGGCATTTTGTTGTGATATTGTGCAATCGATGACGTAGTGTTTTCTTAAACGCTTCTAATCTTAATCAGCGCCTTCTGCTCGATCAATTATTGGACACGCGTATCTCCAAGCATAATTGTAACCAGTTAAATCTGCGCCTCTATTTCGGTTCATCAGTCAGTTCAAAGTTATCAAGCTACTACAGCAAACGAACTAAAAGCATTCTATTTCAATACGGTTGTTTTTTGGCTAAGTGATTTTTGTGAATTTTAATTATTGTTATTTAATAAACCTGTGTATTCGTGCAAAGATACAACAGGCAAAAGTGGCGACAAGGATTCAAGTAACTCATCTGCGTCAAGAATTTTAAAGAAAATTTGTTGAATCTGCATTAAAGCTTGAATTGTCAAAATGAGTGAAATTTCTGAACTGATTTTGTTGTTAAATAAGCAACACCAAGGGCAAATGGCAGTTTTACGCGACGAGCATCGCGAGCAAAACAAGCAACACCAAGAGCAAATGACAATGCTTCAAGAGCAGCTGAAAACTTTACAAAGCAGCTTGAACAACCCGCGAGAAAATGTTCCAACACCGATGGCAAGTTTTCAACCATTCGATTCCACATCTGAGTTATGGACTGATTATTTGGCAAGGTTCCGAACATTCGTCACTGCTAACTCTATTCCCGACAACAAGCAAGCACAAATTTTTCTTACCAACCAATCTAACTCCGTTTACAAAATGCTTAGCAACTTAACGGCTCAGCAACAACCTGTCAAAAGCATACATGAGCTAACCATGAATGATATTCAGACGTTTATGGCAGAGCAGTTCGACCCAAAACGATTTGTTGTCAGAGAACGTTTCAAGTTCTGGTCTGACATAAAACGCAAACCTGGCGAAACTATTCCTGAACTGGCAAGCAGAATACGACAAGATGCAGCTACATGTGATTTTCAATCCATTAAAGATCCTTTAGATGAAGCCTTGCGAACTAAATTCATCTGTTCAGTAGACAACGAAGCAGTTTTGAAGACACTCTTCAAGCTCAAGGACGATGAACTGAAGTTTAGCAACGCCATCGGAGTGGCTCAAGAAGTGGAAGAAGCAGCCAAGGTAGCAAAGGAAACCGTACACGGTCAACCTTCTACGTCGGTGCAGAAAGTTTATCACGCAAAGTCCAAAACTTCCAAAACGCAAGAAAAGAAAACCGCCTGCTTCAGGTGTGGAAATTCTGGACATTTTAGCAAAGCTTGTCCCCACATTAAAGCTATTTGCAGCTTCTTCAAGAAAACAGGTCATCTGCAATCTGTATGCATGTCTCGACTAAGAGATAAGTCCAATGTTCTGTTTCACCCATCTATCAAACTATTAGACTTAATGACCACAGAATTAAGTTTGAAATTGATAGCGGAGCCAGTGACACATTTTGCTGTGAAGCGACGTGGCAAACGCTGGGTAAACCCATTCTACAACCTGTATCAGTTCAATATCAAGTTGCTGAAGGTAGCCCGCTACCCGTCGTGGGACAATTCCAATCAACTGCAAGTATTGATGGAAAATCACCTGACGTGACCTTTCCTGTAATTGTCACTAAGGTGCCCAATCTAAATTTACTAGGTCGTCTGGCGATGATGAAGTTGAAACCTAAGTTGTGCTGAATCTACTGCAACGATAGAGCACGTCACTACAACTGGTCCAGAAAACTCTTTAGTTGCGGCATGTATTCAATTATGTGGAGAGTTTCCTACTTTATTTGAATCAACATTGGGTTGTCTAAAAGATTTTTCACTGGACATACGGTTTAAACCTGAAGCTAAACCTATTTTCAAGAAGCCAAGACCTGTTCCGTTCTCAATCCTACAAGATTTAAACGAAGCATACGAAGCAGGAATTAAGAGAGGTGTATGGGAGCTTACAGATTTTAACTCGTACGGCACCCCCGTGGTTCCTATTCGAAAGTCTCCTTTGCCAGGTCAAGCAAAAGCAAGCATCCGAGTTTGTGAAGATTATTCGGTGACTGTAAACTCGCAACTGGAAGACCATCGTCAACCAATCCCTCTCCCAGAAGATCTAATGCGCAAGCTAGGACGTGGTTACTGCTTTAGTAAGATTGATCTAGCTAATGCATATAATCAAATCTGTCTTTCTCCTGACAGCCAGAAGAAGCTGGCTCTCAGCACTCACAAAGGAGTTTTACTTCAGAAAAGACTTCCTTTCGGAATTAAATCCGCACCAGGGTATTTCCAAGAAATCATGGAACAGTTAACGCAAAATTTGCGAGGAGTTGCCGTGTATTTCGATGATATTTTGGTAAGTGGTGACAACGCAAAAGATCATTTGATGAACCTGCGAGCTTTGTTCAAAAGACTAGAAGAAAAAGGTCTTCGCTGCAACCGTGAGAAATGTGTTTTCGCCCAAGTATCAATTGATTACCTGGGTCACACTTTATCAAGTCGAGGAATTGCAAAAGGGTCCAAAGTTGATGCCATACTAGAAATGCCTACACCCAAGAACATTTCTACGTTAAAATCTTTTTTAGCATCTGTGCAGTTTTATTCTAAATTCTTACCTCCATATTTTTCGGAAATCACCGAGCCGTTGTACAAGCTTACACGCAAAGGACAACAGTGGAATTGGGGTGAAGAAGAATCGACATCTTTCAAAAAGATCAAACGGTTACTATGCACAGAGACTGTCCTCGCTCACTATGACCCATCTCTTCCGTTGGGTTTATCTTGTGACGCCTCAGAATGCGGAATTGGAGCGGTATTATTTCATCGCTTTGCAGACGGAAGCGAGCGTCCGATTCTCAATATTTCTAAAATCTTATCGGCGACACAAAGACGCTACAGCCAAATACAGAAAGAAGCACTATCCTTAGTGTACGCTTTGAAGAAATTTCATCAGTTTCTCTACGGTCGTAAGTTCATTGTGGTTACCGATCACAAACCTTTAGTGACCTTGTTTGCCCCTGATAAAGGTACTCCTGCAATGGCCGCGAATCGACTTGCACGATGGGCATTACTAGTCCATCAATATGACTACACGGTGGAATACCGTAGAAGCAAGGACCATGGCAATGCCGATGCTCTTAGTCGCTTGCCATTTTCAAATGACACAAGTTTTGATGGGGAGGAGATGGAAGATGATGTCGATAGCGTTTGTTTAGTTCAAACAATCAGTCGTCAAATCAATCCTGACAATCCATTGCTTGTGGTCAGAGAGACTGCCAAGGATCCAATTCTTGCCCAAGTAATGCGATTTGTGAAGGAGGGATGGCCGCATGCATTTTCGGAAGAGCTTAAAGACTTCAAAAAGTTGGAAAATTCGTTGTCAACAGAGAATGGTTGCGTTTTTTACGGCTTACGGGTAATAATTCCTTCAACCCTGCGTAATCATATTCTTAAATTATTACACCTTGGACATTTCGGCATGCAATGGATGAAACAACTTGCCAGGTCAACTGTCTATTGGCCTAGAATTGACTTTGACATTGAGGATTTATGTCGCAAATGCACTTCCTGTGGCCAATTTCAAAATAAGCCGGATAAACCTTCAATCCATCCGTGGATGATGCCAGAAAAACCATGGTCAAGACTCCACTTGGACCATGCGATCAACTTTCTGGGAAGAAACTGGTTAGTCCTTGTAGACGCTTATTCAAAATATCCTTGCATTCATCCAACAACCTCAACGTCTTCGAAAAGTACTACTGCTATACTTGAACAAGAATTTGCTCATTTCGGATATTCCCACACGTTGGTGACCGATAATGCCACAACATTCATGTCTCAAGAGTTCCAAGCTTGGTGCAAACAACGAGGCATTGTACATCTCACCGGAGCACCTTATCATCCAGCAACAAACGGTGCTGCCGAGCGTTTGATACAATCCTTCAAACAGGCATTGAAAAAATCCTCGTTACCTCCAAAGGAAGCTTTGCAAGAATTTCTAATGCAGTATAGAAGAATTCCTTTTGCATCGGGACTGTCACCAAGCGAATTGTTGAATGGAAGAAGAATTCGCACCAAAATTGACACTTTGGTTCCATCCATTCCGCATCTCCTGCAGGGAAGACAGTCAAAAACAAGCGAGCAAGTATTCAAATGCTGAAGACTCGGAAGTGGTTTTCAAAAGTCGAACATCATTACTCACTAGGAGACCCTTGTTACGCACTGTACTTCGGCCCTAGAAGAGATCGTGACCCACGATGGGTGCCTGCGATAGTTACGAAAGTCCATGGTACACGAAGCGTCAATGTACGAGTCATTCCTCGAGGACCAACTTGGAGAAGACATCTTGATCAACTTCGACCTCGATACGGTTCGGATCAAGATGATGATCCCTGTGAAATCCCAACGAGCGTTTTGTCTACAGAAACACTTCCAGCCGGGACTGACCACGCATCTAGTTCTTCTTCGATGAACCAACGCAACAATCCGAGATTACCAACCGGAGACGAGTACGGGCGACACAATCCACGACGATCAGCAAGGACCAAAAGACTTTCAAAAAAATATTGTTGCTAATATGTATATATATTTTTGTCGTAGTTTATTTGGGGAGGTGTTGTGATATTGTGCAATCGATGACGTAGTGTTTTCTTAAACGCTTCTAATCTTAATCAGCGCCTTCTGCTCGAACAATTATTGGACACGCGCATCTCCAAGCATAATTGTTACAAGTTAAATATGCGCCTTTATTTTGGTTCAGCAGTCAGTTCAAAGTTATCAAGCTACTACAGCAAACGAACTAAAAGCATTCTAAGTGATTTTTGTGAATTTTAATTATTGTTTTTTTAATAAACCTGTGTATTCGTGCAAAGATACAACAGAAACTAAAAAAACAAAATAAAAAATTTGAACGGGACAGCAATATCTTGGCATCTCCGGAAGCAGGTCTGGATAATTTCATATTAGGGAGAGTCAAGAGGATAAATCGAAAGAACGAATGAAAATGATGAAATGAATGAAAAACTAATACTAATTTGGACATTTCCGTAGAATGATGCAAAATCATGATTAGGGCATAGGGCAATATGAACAATATCGCTCATAAAATTTGGGCAAAGTTGTTTCAACCCCAAAAATGTTTTGGTCAAGTGATCCACTTACTTAGCCACTTATTTCTCGTACTTGATATCATTGATTTCTATCCATCAATATCCAAAAAATTACTTACCGATGTTATTAATTTTGGAAAACAATACTCCACTATTGACTCCGATACATCTGATATCATTTTTCACTGCAGAAAGTCTGTTCTCTTTGGAAAAAATAGTACCTGGATAAAGAATAACGGATCGCTGTTTGATGTCACTATGGGTTCATTTGATGGAGCAGAATTATGCGAGCTTGTTGGTCTATTCCTTCTCTCCGGATTAGCATCTATTATTGGCAAAAGCAATGTCGGCTTGTACGGGGACGACGGCTTAGCCATTTTAGAAAACACCCCAGGACCTGATACCGAACGTATTAAAAAGAAAATTATAAAGTTTTTTTTTTCAGCAAAACGGTTTGAAAATTACAATTGATGCTAACGTTATACAAGCAAATTTTCTTGACGTCACATTTAATTTACAATCTGATAAATATTGGCCATACCGGAAACCAAATGACCACCCGCTCTATATTCATTCAAGATCGAACCATCCTCCCTCTATCAAAAAGCAACTACCATCAATGCTGGCTGAACGATTATCACAACTCTCCTGCAACCAGCACATGTTTAACAAGGCAACTGTTGATTATCAAGAGGCGATGCGAAAAAGCGGATACCACAACGAATTAAAGTATCAGCATTCAAGCAGTCCCACCATACCGGCCAAAACGAAAAAGAAAAAACGGAAAATTTTATGGTTCAACCCCCCTTTCAGTGAACACGTTAAAACTAATATTGGAAGAAATTTTCTTAATTTACTCGAAAAGCACTTTCCCTCCCGCCATCGCCTCCACAAAATCTGTCACAAAAACACTGTGAAGATCAGCTACAGTTGTATGCCGAACATGGCAGCGATCCTATCAAGGCACAACAAGACCATCTTGGCATCAAAAAACACCAATGAGCATCTTCCTTGCAACTGCCGGCGTAAGGCGGAATGTCCTCTAAATGGCGATTGTCGCAGGAAAGCTATCGTTTATAAAGCTAGCTTATCAACAGATAGCAACGACCCTCCCAAATCGTACTATGGATGCTGCGAAACGGAATTTAAAGCTCGTTTTTACAACCATCGCCAGACTTTCAAAAACAAGCAAAAAAGATATACCACCGAGCTATCGAAAGCCTTCTGGGAAGCCATGGACAATGGGAGAGAACCTCACGTTGAATGGAGCATTTCGGCCAGATCTAGTACCTACCAACCCGGTGCCGCCAGGTGCAATCTCTGCCTCGATGAAAAGCTAGCCATCCTCCTGGCAGACCCACCTAGCACTCTCAACAAACGAACGGAACTAACCGGCAAGTGTCGCCACAAAAACAAATTTAAATTAAAAAAACTTTACGTAATCTTCACCAAGCATCGAACTCGGTTTTTTATCATTTACAACCTTTTTGATTAGTCACGATTTCTGCAAATTTATAGCGCGTCACTTGTCAATCACTAAAAATCCTCTTACGTTTGCACAGTTGCGCTTATTTTTATTTGGATACGGTATAGCTGTTTATAGTTTTTTAAGTTGAACAAAATTTGTATAATTTCCCGTTTATATTCTATTTTATTTTACTTTTTATTTATTATTTTTTATTCTTATTTTTATTCTATTAGTATTTATCCCGGATTATTTATTTTGGTTGTTGTATTTATTTTTATTTCAGAATATCGCCTGATGAGCCGTTTTTACGGTGAAACAGACTGTCGCGAATTTTAATAAATAAATTTTATCTGCAGTGTTTATACTTAATTTGATATATATATATATATATATATATAGAAATTTTTCAAAATTTTTTGGTCGGTGCTCATCAGGAAAGTGCTCAATGACGTCAAGTCAGAGCGGTTAGATAATTAACTTACAGACCACAAAATTTTTTAATTTAACATTAATTTTATTTGCCCCAACAGACTGTTTCGCCTGCCTGGGCTCGTCAGGGGGCGGTTAAAAATCTGAAAAACAAAATAAATAAATAAATAAAATACAGTTTAAACGAAGCGCTTGAAGTCTGGCGAAAAAGCGTAAAACAACAAGAAAAAACAAGAGAAAAACTACGGTTGTAAGGTTAATCGATAAATGAATTTTATTGCCAAAGAAAAAGTGTTTTTTACGTAGCTTGTTCTATTGTTTGAAAATAATGGGTAAATATAAAAAGTTTGCATTAAAAATGCGTTAAAATTAAATTTAAATAGTCTGCACATTGGAAATACGATAAAAAGATGCTAAAGAAATGCGTTTAAAATGACAATTATTAGGATATGAATTAAAAATTAAAACAGTAAATTTTTTTACAGGGTATAATTTAAGAATATTTTTAGTTCGGACTAAAAATATTCTTAATATTCTTTGTATTAAACTCGACAAACTTTTTTTTTTTTTTATTCTAACAATTGACCAGATAAAAAAGTTTAATGCCAGCAGAGTCTTAAAATAAACTCATATTGGAACTTGAAATAATGCATTTAAAGAATTTTAAAAGAAAATAAATGTGTTACAAAAACAAGTCTTGTCTATAAATATGTTTCTCTTGGGTATGAGTGTAAACTGCATCCGGTTGTAAGCTTATCAACTGATAAGTCGGGATGAATGAGGATACCCAATTACAACTTCCTCCAGGTCACTCTTGGGCAAGGTGTAGTACCTGAAAGCCTCCCTGTGCTGGGGTTACATGCCAGCAAATAATATTATAACAAAAAAGGCTGTCTTAATTTTTTTTGTTTTCATGCATTTTTTTTATCGTCTTGTTTTGTTTTAGGCATTTTTTTTTTTTTTAATTTTTCATACTTGTACATATATTTTTTCTCTAGGTGATGCAACCATGCAAGCTGTTACCTTTGCTAGTGCAGTTTATTGAGTTTTTGCATGTTACAACGTTGTTTCGTTTTCTTGCATGTCCCTTTTTCCGTAGAGTAATTACGTTGATGTAAATATTTTGTTCGACAAGTGGCGGAAATAAAAAACGACTGAACTGAACTCCCCAGCCCTGATAAAACCCAGGTGTTACATATTTCCCAATATTAATTTTGAAATGAGTTTAATATGAAAAAATTTAATTTTTTGGAAAGATATTAAAAATTTTGACGCAAATATTGCTTTCAATCTGTGCTCGAAGTTTGCTGCAATTTTTTATTCTACCTATCGAAGGTTTTATTTTGCTAACGAAACTATTGAATATTGATGCTATGCAAAATGGAACCAGAGTCGGGAGCATGGTCGAGTGGTTAAAGCGTCGTGTTTATGATCAACATAAACACAGTTCAAAACCTACTCGCGTCATTCGGTTGTGTTCTTGGCAAACCGTTTTAAATTTCAGTCATATCTCTATTAGTTGCAAGCAGACTGCAATATCTTGGCATCTCCGGAAAAAAACAGGTTGGGGATAATTGCCTACCCTATGTATTTGCGCCTCCATCGCTTTTCTGAGTCAGGAGGATAAATTTAGAAATAGAAAAATATTCTTGAAATTCAGATTACAAGGGATTTTTAAAAATAAAACCTAAAACCCTAGATGGGGCAAAAATTTATGGCAATTATAACTTTTAGCTCTATTTTGCAATATCTACTTTTAAACAAGAGCGTTTTTTCCAGTCAAATTCTAGGTAGCAACACAAGTTTTTTGTTTTTACCTCTTATATAAGTCGTGGAGAAAACTTTACAATAAAATAAGATAACTTCAGCAGATATTTATTGAAACAGGTTTTCAAACATAATGACAGCCCAAGATTATTGTATTAAACAAAAATGATGCAAACCTTTGCTGATTTGTTTTTCTGAGTAATAGACTAGTGGAAAAGATAACAGGTTTTACGTAGGCATACTAAATTTTTGTAATGAATTGGAAGTAGTGATCTCCACAAAAATAGTCTTCACTTAGAATTCGCCTCGGATTTCTTGACTTACGCAAAAAGTCTTCACTTAAAATTGTAAATTCTGGGACATAATGGTTAACAGGGCGGGACAAGGCCTAAAAATCGGGACTGTCCCGCCTAAAGAGGAACGTATAGCCACCATAGCTTTACACAAATATTACACAATTGAAGACGACCAAAATATTGTTAGCCATCCAACTGAAAAATTCCAATTCGTCTTTAGATCTTTCTTTTCAACTTTCGCTTAAAAAAACACTACATTTTTTTTTTGAACACCACCGGATGACTTTCTGGTATATTGCTGTCACACATCACGGAAGTGCATCTTAAAAAAACAATTAAATGTTAACATCACAAATCTGAATATTAAAGCATTCATTTTCACAAATTAAACACCTAATAAACTATCGTTTAGTCACACGTCTAATACATTTTTAATTTGCGCTAGCATAAAATTAACTTTACGACGAATCAAAATGGCTGGCAAAAATCTTTTCAATAAACATAATTACTGATAACGATGAAAAAAATTTAATTACTTTAGTTTTTTTTAATTGACAGCAATCAGATAGAGCTAATAAATTCTTCATCAAAATCAAGATTTAAATCTATCATCATTTTGCAAGATACTGCTAAGTTTTAGAAAAAACTGTATACAGTAAACTTCGGATATAAAGAATTTTCGCTTACAAGAAACTATTTCAAATGGTCCCAATGATTTTTATTGTAAAATAATACGAAAATATTTGCTTATAAGGGATCCGGATACAAGGGATTAAGTTTCCAAGTACCAATCAGGGGATCAATTTTTTGTTCTGATAATGCGTCAAGATAACCAAACGTGCGCGTTCCAATTTCAGTTTCGTGGGCTTTTTGGAGGGAAAAATGTGTAAAAAGCTTCAAAAACGGTGTTTTGAGCGTTTAAAACTTGCGTTCTTAGAGTATCGGATCGAACTTTGCGTCAGTCGGTTATAAGGGATATTCAGATATAAGGGATTAATTGAGCTGGTCCGGACGGGTTCTCTTATATCCGAAGTTGACTGTACAGCCAACACAGATTTTTAAAGATTTATTGAAAAAGCTATGAAGAACGTTATAAACACAAAGTGACGTTTCAACTTAAACTATTCTATGTGTGCCTTTTCTACATAAAAATTGCACAGATTGCTTCAAGAAATCTGGACATATTATACTTTACAACCAGGTACTTGACTTTTAGTAAAATAATACATTAAAAAAAACCTTAATAAAGTGCTTCTTCTTTCGGCTTTTCCATCATATTTCTCCAAAGCGTCCTGTTTTCAATATCTTTCTCCCTCACACCAAATTTTCCCATATCTTCTTTCACTACATCTAAAAATCTTCTCTTCGGCCTCCCTCTTTTCCTCTTTCCTGGTAACTCCATTTCCATCACCCATTCCATCAATAAAGTGCTTCTAAGCATTGAAAAACTTACTTTGAAAACCACTCGTTTCTAAAACATTGTAACCTTCAAATAAAAAAAGACATTAGCCAATTTAAAGTAACAACGCAAATTGTGGAATATTTTAATTACTTCAGATGATTGGTTTAGAAAGTCGTCATCATGCTTATTTGCAGAAGACCGTCATGTATCATCATCATGAGAGTAACCAAGTGATAGAACTGTTATTTTTTAAACTTTAGACCCAGTCTACACCTAGCTTTAAACGGCTGTTTTAGAAAACTCGAACCTTTTCACGTAGGCTTTCTTCAGGTGGTTTAGCTGGAAAGAATTGTAGAACTAAACATAATATTTGGACAAGCTTGACAAAAACGTTACAGTTTTCTAAAACAGCCTTTTTTAGGCAACCTATTTAAACAAAACAGTTTTGTATGAAATTTACTTTAATGCACTGGGCTGAGTGCATCTATAAACATAATTAATCAGTTTTTTTCAAAAAAGATACACTTGGCAAGATTGACAAGATTTACTTGGATGGTATATCAAATATTTTGGATTAGACAAGCCATATTTGCAGTGTAAAAAACCGTGTCTAAATATCTGGTACCAGAGTTGAAAAAATTTTTAAATCAAAGATTTGATAGCAGTTTTTTCACATTAATGGTCATTACTATTACTTTTACAAATAGTGTGGTGCAAAAGCAAAACCTTTGAGGGAACAGATTGTTACACTCAGGATTAACAACCAATTACACAACTTTTTTAAAATGGCTATACTATTTTAACTTCATGGCTTAAAAAATCAAAGCAATTATACTTAAATTAAGGTAGGATTAGAAATTAAAATGTGGTAAAAAGCTAAATTAGTTTAGTTTCAATCAACCTAAGTGAAAATAAGCAAGTCCAATACAATGTACACTAATGCCAATAGAAATCCGGTTAATTTATCTCTAATTCAACTTCAAGGTTCTTAAAATCTTGAGTCTCAATCTTAATTTTGTCAATCTTGTCCTAATTTTTAAATCTGCAATTAAACTTGTTGAGTTATTGCTTTTTCTATAATGCTATTTCTTGTTCCAGCACAATAATTGTAAACAATGAAATTAAAATAATATGACAAAACATTTTAATTTTTATTACTATTAATTTAAACAATTAAGCATCAGTTTGTCTATTCTAAAAACAGCAAATTAAACTTATCTTTACAAAAGATATTTATGGGAGTCAAGCAGACAAACCCAGCCAACCTATACTTAAAAAATTATTTTAATGTAAAAATGATATCACATAATATTGTATCAATGAGTACAAATAACTTTTATTTAAACTAGTACAAATTTTTAACAACTTAAGAAAATTTGTAAGAATAAAATTATTGTCTAAACAAACTTTAGAATTTTATATAATCTATTGACAAAATTTAACCAAAATATTGAAAACTTACTTTATAACTCTTTCAATTTTTTTAATGTAATGATACCTAAAAACAAAAATACATCATAATTAAAAAATTTAACAGTAATATTTATTACAACTGAACCAGATGAAAAATGAGCAGTTACTTGGCAATAGACAAGTAACTGCAAAAACAAATGTTAACAGGGAATATGCTTTTCCCAAAAGTTTATTTACACAGTTTGCAATTTTAACCACTACATTATTATTATCATCATCTTTATTGCCTAGACTTGCAAGAAAAGGTAAGAGTCATCATACTTTAGGTCAGGGGTCCACAACGTTTTCTTTCCAGTGTGCCAATTTGTAAAATTTAATGTCAAAATATATGTTTGCGTGCCAATGAAAAAAAAAGGTCTTCACTTAAATTCAGTCTCCTAATTTTCAATTTTTATCCCAAAACCAAGATGTTCTCTAAAAAAAAGAAAAAAGTCTTCACCTAAATTTGGTAATTATTTTTTGTAGTTGATCGTCGTCACCTCCCTAAATTTCCTGACTTTGCCAAAATTTTTATAACCACATGTTTTGCACCAAATGTAATTTTTTTATTATTATTTTAACATTTTAAAACGTGTTTTTGGAAAAATGTTCACGACGCCACGTGCCGTATAAAATCACCTCGTGTGCCAGGGGTTGGCGAACCCTACTTTAGGTAACTGTTGAGCAATTTTTCCCCATCTTGTTTTAGAGATGCATAGATTAGAGTTATTTGTTTTTAGATATATACCGTATATACCCATGTATTAGTTGCACTTTTTTGATCTTAATTTTCTCCCATCTTGTTTTGGAGATGCATAGATTAGAGTTATTTGTTTTTAGATATATACCATATACACCCATGTATTAGTCACACTTTTCTGATCTTAAATGTAGTCCAAAAATCTGAATGTGGCTAATACACAGACAGGTATTCAAATTACCAAAATTTTCTATAGAAATTTGACTTTCTACAAATTACACATGTACATGTAACCAGCTTTGTAACAATTGTAGGTTTCAGAAGTTAATCATGCTTGTGTGTAAACTAACCAACTATGATGTAGGAATGGTTACTGACTGTTTTATGGACTTACTTATGTACCAGTAATTTAATCTCTCGATTTTGTAAAAAAAAAGTGTGCAAACACTGGTATGTCTAAATTCTTCAAATTTTATTCAATTTGTGGTACAAGACTAGTTTGTTGTAAATCAAAATAGCATCTTTTGATGTTGAATGTTCACATTTATTGTAATCATTAAAATTGTCAAATTAAAATGCATCTTATATATAGGTTAACTATTGAGAGGGGAGGTTTTAAACATTTAAAGGTGCAGCTTATACATGGGGGCTGCTATACACGGGTATATCGGTAACTAAAATTTAAAGCTGCTTACTAAGACTGTCAAGCAGAGAAAGTCCAGTAAACTGTCTTTTGCAAGGACAACAAAATAACAAGGGTAGGCTTTGAATTGCAAACATATCAATTGTATTTCACATCAATACAGTGCTTTAATCTACTTAGCAACACTGTTGACACAGTAAGCTTTTTGGCTGTAGGTCATTACTGTGGAGTTAATAGACAGCAAAATGAGCTATTTATTCAAATTAAGCTACTGATACTGATCTTCTCATAATTTAAAACATGTTTGATTTTGTGTCAACCCATACACCTATCAAATTATATTGTAGCTATGTAAGATAGTGGCACAACAGCTTTAGAGTTTGCATGGTTCAATTATGCAATTGATTTAATGGAAAGAACTTTTAAGTAAATTCTGTTCATAGAAACATAAATATCAAGGCCAAGACTCAGTTTACAATGCTTCTGATGACCAGGTGGGTAAAATAAAACTGTGCAAGCATTATTAAAAAATGAAAACCTATTTGTATTTTATTCACTGGATTGCTTTAAAAGCAGATTGAATCTGTCTCTTTAAGCAACCAGAAGTAGTTTTGCTAGTAAAAATAATCTGGAATCCCTAGTGGTTACTATTGCTTTTTAAAAAGTCTTTTTTCTCTTGGTTTCTTTTTTATTCTTTCTTGGTGCTGTAGGAAAATTTTCTGTTAGTTTTACTGACAAAAACTGCTATGGTCTCTTCAAGAAGAGACCCAATTAAACTTACTTGTCAAATTCTTTAGAATATAGACAAACTGAATTTGACATGATCCTGACATACAAAATTTGTTATAATTTGATTGATTTAAAATTTGACAAATTTTTTATTAAGTGCAACAACGACAAGCTCCTACAATCTATGTAGACATAGCTTCAATACGAGGGTCAGTCAATAAGTAATGAGACTTTTTTAATAACTCAAGTTTGCAATGACTGGTAATCAAAAAATGCTTTTTTATTTTTCAACATAGTCTCCCTCCTTTGCAACACACTTGTTCCATCTTGATATTAGATTGTCTATTCCTTTGGCATAGAATTCCGTGGACTGGGTCCTTAGCCAGTTGCTCACAGCAGCCTTCACTTCTTCATCAGTCTGGAAGTGAATTCCCCTCATACTCTCTTTGAGTGGGCCGAAGAGGTGAAAATCAGATGGTGCAAGGTCTGGGCTGTAGGGTGGGTGTGTTAGAAGTTTCCAGCCTAAATCTTTAATTTTGGCTAGGGTTCTTGCTGCTGTGTGGGGCCTTGCATTATCCTGAAGGAGAATCACACCTCTTGATTGAAGTCCTCTCCGTTTGTTCTTAATGTCTTTTTTCACTTGAGTTAGCAGCTCACAGTAGTTCTCTGAGTTCACAGTATTGCCCCTTTCCAAGAAACTGATAGTGATCGGCCCATTTCTGTCCCAGAACACAGTGAGCATGACTTTCCTTAAACTTTTCTGAGATTTGAATTTTTTCTTCACTGGGGAAGAAACATGCTTCCACTCCATTGATCGTCGTTTCGATTCAGGTTCATAATGAAAGACCCAGGTCTCATCAGTTGTCACTATTCTCGATAGAAATACATCTCCCTCCTTTCTGTATCTGCGTAGTGATGCTCTGGAAGCCATCAGGCGCTGCATTTTGTGATCATCCGTTAACATCTTTGGAACCCAGCGACAGCTGACTTTTGAAAAACGCAGCTTCTCACGCACAATTGCGTACACTGTGCCATGGGAGATGTCCAAGTTTGTAGTAATTTCATCTAAAGTGACCCTTCTATCAGATTTGATCAGGTCTTCAACTGCCTGTACTGCTTCTGGGGTAGAGACATCCACAGGTCTTCCACTTCTCAGATCATCAGTAATGCTTTCGCGTCCATCTTTGAATGCTTGCACCCATTTGTAGAAGTTTGCTCTAGACATACAGGAAGGACCATATTGTCTTTGCATTCTAGACAGAATCTCACATGATTTTACACTCTCTGCCAACAGAAATCTGATGACTCCTCTTTGTTCCAAGCATGAGCTGTTTCCTAGCCTAGTAGTCATTTCAATTTATCGTCACACCTACAGTAATCTGAAAATAAACAAGTTTTGTTGTAAATAAGATGACAACTCCATTCATAATCATCACATAAAATTTCAGTTGCATAACTCCAAGAACACCAAAGTAATTGAGAAAGTCTCATTACTTATTGACTGACCCTCGTATTAAACCTTTTCATTATGCAAATACTGACTCTTATAATCATTTTTTTACTCATCATGTCCACAAAACTTGGAATAAGTTACCAGAAAATATTATTAGTGCTCCCAATTTGATGTTATTTAAACAACGATTAAAAAAATTTGACCTAGGTTCATTGTTGCATTGAAATTTAATTAAACCTGCTTTATATGTCATCTTTCTTTGTGCAATATCATTTTATCTTACTTGTAAATGCATCACTGAATGTTTGTTCTGGTGCCATTGTGTGTCACAAATACAAATAAATTCATGCAAGGCAATCATTTGCAACATAATTTTAATTTCTTCAATTTGTTATGGAGCTGAAAATTTGTGAGACTGTAATAATGCACACAATGTACATTAGTGAAAAATTGAAAAAATATTTCCTGACTCAAGTCCACCTTGCAAAAACTGTAAGCAGCACCTGATACAAAACTTCCAAATATTTTGTTGAAGCTGAATAATTATAGCAAGAAATAGGAGGTGAGTTGAGAATGCCTCATTGCCTCAGTGCTGTGAAACCCAGCAAAACAAGGAAATATTCAATAATTTTGATGAATATTATCACAATAATTGTTTTATTCTTCTTTTGGATAGCATATGATCTGGCTTTGACCTTGCCACAGTGTTTCAAGAGGTAATGCCAAATATTTAATGCAAAGAAATTGGATGCATGAAGCTGCTTTGTTTTCAAATGAAAACTTTGGAGCTTATAAAATATTGTTACAGGAGAAATTTAACACCAGCTTACACTTTAGCAAGATTAATAAAAATTTGATCTGAAAAATGTCTTTATTGCAGCAAAAGATCAATTTTTTTCTGAAGTATAAGCATATTTGGTACTCTATCTGTAACAATCCCAATAACAGAGTATAATTCTTTTAAGACATACAGTATTTATTTGGGTATAACGTGCACTGAGCTTTTTGTTGGTGTTTTTGATACAAAATGTTGCACATTATTTTAAAATAAATACCCATATTTATTCTAGTATAACACACACTGAGCATCATCATTTTATTGGTGTTCTTGGAACAAAATGTCGTGCATTATACTTGAATAAATACAGTACATTCTATTTGTTGGCTACATGACCAAGTGATTACAAGCACCTTATTGTGGCATTAACAACATATTAACACTTTTGGTGCCGAAGGTTAAGCAATTGGGTTCTTGTTTACTATGTGCCAAGTTTAGTTAATTGTTTTTAATTTTAGGAAAATTTCCAAAGCTTGGTGGGTTAATAATGGTTAACAATAAACGAGACCCTTTCTTAGACGTAAATATACGTTTTTTGGCACTAAAAGTGTTAATCAAGATGGTCACAGTTCCAAACCAAAACACATCTATCTGTTATGTTGTTGAAAACATTTTTGTGCATTTTTTCTGCTTGGCATGTTAGCAAGCAATTCTAAACTTTATTCATACCTTTATATAAAAAAAATTAAAAAAATGAATTGAACAGTAACATTTTCACATGTCAGAAAACAGATCGGGGTAATTGCTTAAAAATTGCCAATAAGTATAGCATTCTAACCTTTTTCTACAAAAGAAAAATGTGTGAACACTTGGGTTTTAGTGACTTGTATTCCTTTTCAGCATAAGAACAAAGCTTGGAGGCCATGATCAATAGATATGCTCAAAGAATTCTTGCCTTGTTTTGTTGCTTTTTGTTCAATGCTTTTGTAATTAATGACCATGAAAAGATGAAGATTCTCTTTTTAAGCTTAATCTAGAAAGGAAATTTAATTGCAGAGTACTATTTAATACAAGCTTATGAAAAACAAGACATAATATAATTCTTACTTCTGAGGTCTTGTTTCTGCTTTTTGTTTAATTACTATTAAATTTCTGCCTGCCCCTTGAAAAAATTTCTTTACCCATGCCTAGCTTTGGTCATCGTAAAAATGCTTAAAAGAATTGGGCAAAGCAAAACTCCTGTTGACAGTTTTTTTAAAATGCTGATAAATACAAAAACACAAGACAGTCAAAAATCTCTTGTCACAGAAATAACACTTCATTTAACTCTTTGAAGACAGGGCTTTTGTCCACTAGCTGCACTATTTTTGGAGTTTTTCAAGAATTAAGCAATATTTAATTATAATTTCCCCATTGATTATATAAAAAATTTGTTTAAATTTTATATCATTAAAAAGATAATTTTTTCCTGAGTACAATGATATAAAATGTTTAAAAATTTGTTCAAAGACAAGTTTGGAATAAACAAACTAAAAGACCCACTTTTCCTTTAAAAAAATCCCTTTTTTCCCAATAATTACACAGCTAGCGACAAGATACTTCAAATTTTCCAAGTCGCTATGCTACTCTGTCTGGCAGAAAATATTTTGTCTGAATATTTTGCAAAGCCAACGCTTTATATTCGATTATATTTCCAAGAAAATATGATGAACTGTACATTACTAATTAGAACAATCAAATTTTGAACTTGATCGTAGTGTGTGTGCGTGCGTGCCATTGTTTGAATCTTTGCGCGGCTTTGCCTTTGATCTAGAAAAAAAGTTTCTGCTTTTTTGGTGACAATTTATAAAGAAATGGCAAGCTTATTGCTTATATTAGCTTGTTCAGCAAAGTAAGGTAGTTTCTTGTAACTCAATAAATTCTTATGTAACAAATTTTGATTGACTGATGTATTTTTGCTGATGCATAAAACTACACCAGTAATATGTTTTAGCAAAAATATTTTTAATTGGCTGATATACAATTTGCAACTTTAGCAAATAAAAATTTATAAATGAATTTTTTAATGCAAATACTGAAACGTTCTTTGTGATAAGCAATAAACCATTTTTACAAACAAAAGTTCACCGTGGATATGGCACACCAATCTTTTATAATTTTTCATTTTTAATTTCCATATTTGTCCTCCTAACACACGAAAAAGCTTTGCAAACACTATAAATAAAGAAGCTGTCAAGCAAGTATTACGACCTGCTTTTGGAGATTCCAAGATATTGCAGTCCGATTCCAAGCTATTGAAGCATATAATTTATAATTTAGAAAAAAGAGAGACCCACAATTTAGACAAAATATTTGGTGTTCAAAAATTTGTTTTTGGAATAACATATAGAACCAAAATCCAGTTTTTGCAAAATATATTATTTCTAAAATTTACTTGATTGATAGTATTCGTATATATTTTTTACTTCATAAAACTTTATTAATCTTAGTCTCATACAAAAAAAACTTTTTTTATAATTATGACTTGATTAGTAAATTATAATTTATTAAATTGAACAACTTATCTCCCAAGCAGTTCGTAACAGAGCTTTCAGATGTTTTTTTTGCTGATTAGAAATTCTGACTTCGGATCAAAGCGCAGCCGTATATAAAGGGACGTGCGTATTTGCTTGGGTATTGTGACGTAACAAAGGGTTTTTCAAGAAGTTAAACAAAAATATTTGTCGTGTTTCTTTTTTTGCTCACTTTGAGTCACGTGACATGAGCCCAAATTGGGCTCACCCGTCTTCAAAGAGTTAAAAAAAAGTTGAGAAAAATTAACATGTGTTAATTTTATCAATCCTTGCTTAAACACTTGTTAATGCATAGATTTCAACTACAAGAAATCTTTTCCAGAAGAATGAAATAACAAAGATGTAAAAAACCCAAAACTGTCAGCCAAGTACAAGAGGCAACATTAGGAAAGCTTAGAATCAGCTTTTTTGTGGAAAACTAAAGACTTTAATTCAAGTATGAATAATTGCATATTTAAATTAATAAATAAGAATAAAGGTGTTACACACTATTTTATTATATTCGATACTATTATCCTGGTATAAAAGTGTACAATAATGGTTGGCTTCAAGGTTTTGATATTTTTTATTGCTATATAGATATTTGCAAATCTTAACAACTATCACTTATCTTTTGATAAAACTTTCCATGAATAAAGTTTTATAGTCATTTTTTGCAGTGAGAGTCATAATCATAATATTGTCTATTGATCTAATATCATTTATTATATCTATTGGTTATAATACATAAAGCCAAGGTCATACCATTGTCAATAATTTACTTGCTATATATTTTCTAACTTATATCAACTTACAATTACACAAAATATCAAGAGTTGGTTGTGGAAGAGACATGTTTATATTAGTCTATAAAACTCTGCTCATAATTAGCTCAATAATTATTTAAATAAATTAATTCAAGTTTGGAATTCTTTGCCATATAAAATTTGGGGTCTTTTCAAGAAGTTACTGTAAGCGATTTTTTTGGTGTAACTAACCCAGATGCCCTTGAAGTTATTATTGCTTCTTGAAAGATCCTTTTTCTCTTGGTTTTTTCTGTATTTCACCTGGTATGAGAAGGATCCCAAGTTAGTTTCATTGCAGAAATTACTTTGGTGATTTTTTGCACAGACCTGTATTTTTACTTATTAGTCTTTTAAAAAAACATTCCAAAGCATATACTGTAAATAAATTGGTCAAAATCTTTACTTTTTAAAGATAATTTCTTAAAACCAGTTTGACTTGATATTATGGACCCAAGTTAGTCATCTTATAATTTGTTTTCCTTATTATCTAGCCTCATCTGTTACTCAATTTTTTTACTAAAATTTATTCTGCTTTAAGTAAACTGATTACTGCCATGCCTTGCATATTTGATGTTAATGTTCAGCAAAACATATATGTTAATATTATTATTTTTTACTCTTGCCTTTTGATTTGATAGATATTAAAGTTTTGGTGCCCCCTCCCAACAAAAAACCTTTTCAATCCATTCAATTAACTTGATTGCTACATTAATCAATTAAAAAAATCAATTAAAAAGATGCAGAGTTTAAACATTTGAAAAAGGTAGATTTACACTGTGGTACAATAATGCTGGCGTAGGTAAAGAATACAGACCCCCCTTGTAAAAATAATTTAAAATAACAAAAATAAAATAGGGTTAGGGTTAGCTAACCTTAACCCTAACCCTAACCTTTGACTCGCTTTATTCATCAATTTTATTTTTGTTATTTTAAATTATTTTTACAAGGGGGGTCCGTATTCTTTACCTATGCCATAATGCTTTTATGTTCTAAAAAAAATTGCAGTATAGAATGTTATTTTGGCATCAGATAAAACTTTGTCTTCATCATGAAATTGTACAGAAGACCGTCATGAATATCATCATTTACCATTATAAAAGATATACTTTACATCCAAACATTAAATTATTTGCCTAAACAGTTACAAGTATTTTAAACATTAATAAGTACTGCTCATTATAGACAGGCATGTGAGATGTAGTCAGCTTATTTGTGACGAAAATAATTGCATTGTTTTAAAAATGTTTATAGATTTCAAGCTAAAAAATTACAAGTATTTTAGACAATTTGAATCAAGAAATTTTAATTATATTTCATTGCTTATCCAAAAGAATTAAAATTTTAAAAATTAAAAAAAATTATTACTTTTGCTTTAAGTGCAATTTTATACAGGTACTAGCTAATACACCAAACTTTAAAAAACTTTATTAATTGAAGCAACCAATAGCACATGCAAAAACTCACCTTTTTCAACAAATCAGGTGTATAAACCAAAGTAATTCTAGTTAATCCAAAGTAATTAATTCATGTTTCTTCTAAAAAGTAACAAACAGGCACATGTTCCACATGAAAAAGGATGTTACAATATAATAAGAAAGAGCCAAAACAAAAAACATGTTGCCATTTTTTTGTCACGCTATAGTTAAAAATTAAAACAGGGAGTCGAACCGTTTGATTTTACCGGTTCAGGTTTGGTTCGGGTTCAACAGCTGTTCAAATTTCGGTTCAGTTCTGGTTAGGGTTCAGATGAATTAAAACGCTCCGGTTTAGGTTCGTTCCTGTAAAAATTACCTCAAACCGGTTTATAAAGTTCCGGTTTGGGTTCGCAGCATCATTAAAAAAATATTAAGATAATTAAAAAAATATTGTAGTATTCTCTAAATATAACGTTCTCCAAAAAAAAAAAAGGTCTTCACATGGAATCGGTCTACGAAATTCCTATTTTCGTCGCAAAATCATAGCTTTCTCCGAAAAAAAAAAAGGTCTTCACACCGCATGGGGCCCGCGGGCGCGTAGTTGGACCACACTGTGCTAAGTGATACGGGTGACGTCACGGAGCGAACCGGTTTTTTTAACTGATTCGGGTTCGGTTAAGGTTTACGATTACTTAAATTATTCGGTTCAGTTCCGGTTCGCTCTTTTTGATTTTTAAAATTACTGTTCGGGTTCGGTTAAGGTTCGGAAAAAATGGTGTAAAACCGGTTTATAAAACTCCGGTTCGGGTTTGGTTGAACTCCCTGAATTAGAGCCAGTCCGATAAACTTCAAGTTTAAACATGGTCTAATTAAGTTTTTTACAACATGCCGCGAGTCGAGTCTAAGTCTCTTGTTGAGATGCTTGAGTCGGCTTTGAGTTTACCAAAGTTTGAGTCTTTTTGAGTCCCAATCTATTACAATTTGAGTTTTTTTGAGTTCTTGCTTATGGGTTTTGTTTCAACATCGGCAAGGTGGTCGAGGAGTTACGAAGAAGAAAAAGAAAAAAATTTATTTTGGGCCTTAGCCACAAAGCAAATAAAAAAAACACACAAACACAAAAAAATTACATACGCATAAATGAATTAAATTTGGGCTAGGTCCGGGAGCATTGAAGAACAGGATGTTTTTGAGTCGAGATGCTACCTGGCCAGTATCACAAAATACGGGGAGCAGAAAGTCTTACAGTTGTACAATAAGCGTTAAAATATTTACAAAGATGAATAAGGACCAAGAAGTTAATTTCTACCGAACATTTTTACTGAAATTTGAAAAGCTTTTATCAATTTATTCAAAACCAAGCTAAAAGATTTTCCATTGACAACTTAAAAACAGAGGTAATCAAAAATCGATAACAATACTTCAAGCTGTTTTATCAAGAGTAACCTTACGTCGAGGGTCAGTGATGGATATTGGGTGAGGCGAATGAGGCAATCGCCTCATTCCTTTTTTTGGCCCCCCCCCTCGAAAATAGCACATACAGTTTTGAATTCGCTGCAGATGTTTGTTCAGAGAACGATTCTGAGTGAAGACCTCTTTTTTTTAGAGAACACCCTGATTTTGGGCGAAAAATAGGGAAATCAGAGATAAAATCGAAGTGAAGACCTTTTTTTTTTTAGAGAACACCCTGATTTCGGGAGAAAAATATGCAAGCCAAGATCAGACCTCTTTTTTTTTTCAGACAACATCAATTTTTGAAAATTCTTGCCTTGGGCCCATAAATTGTAATATCCACCACTACCGAGGTTGGCTGTCGGAACACTTAAAAGTCAACCCGCAGTTTTCAGCAGTTACACATCATTACGTATATTACAACATTTTTTATAATCCAAAAGTATTGATTTATTGATTGGTTGGATAGAAAAATAAATAAAATGCCCATTTCCTATAAAATGTGATGCTGCAATTATAGTTCAAACAAAGTTATCGTAAAATACTTTGGAGAAAAAATTAACGAATTTTAAATAATCTTTAAGAAAAAAGGTTTTTTATATTTTTTAAATGATTTCCAAGATAAAGTTTTAAATTTTGACGGGATTGACATGGCAACGAGAAATAGGCAAGATCATTTGCGAGAAGCAAGAAACAATTTCTTATAAGATTATAATTTTTTTTTAGTAATTATTTTTTATAATTTTTTTTTAATGGAACCCACTACATGCCCTTAAATTCAGCATCTATTTGACCCCATACTATAGAACCTCTACAGAAAAGTAGATTTTTACTAAGATTTTTATTAATACGAGGTATAAAATATGTAAAAAGTTTTGTATTTCTAGTATTGTGATTATGAATTTCAGTTAATTTATGAAATGAAGCATAGAATTTTTGAGGCAATTTATGATGATACAGTTCATACATAAATTTAGCTAATTCTAATAAGTATAGCCTATGTCTTCCGGTTGTAAAAAATTGAGTGTTTTGTAAAGAATAGATATCGAAGTGAATTTATAGCAAGATAAAATAATTCTTAAAATTTTATTTAATTTAACTTTTACAACTACAAAAGATGTTTTATTAGCTGTTGCCCAAACAAACAATAATTCCACATTGTATCTTGCTGTAAACCAAGCTGTAATATATTATAGCATACAGAGGGTTTCACGAGCAACATAACTACGTAAATCTGTAACAAAGGTCAGCATCTTTGGAGGGATGTAGGGTCAATTGTGCAATGTGGAATGTCCATGTCAAAGTTTGATCAATCGATATTCCGAGGTATTTAATAGTTTCAATTCGTTTGAGAGCTATATTATTAAAATTTAAATTAAAGCTTGCACTAACAGATTTGTGAGGGTATTTGTTAATAATCATAAAATTTGTTTTTAGGTAATTCAACGATAATTAATTTGCCGAAGCCATGCATCTATTTTCTTAAGCTCTAAGTTTGATTTTGTTTGCTCAGACTCAATGCTTCTATCAGACATCATTAGAAGAGTATCATCTGCAAACAAGGTATCAAAACTAGAAGCCGTAGGCCAATTGTTAATACACAGCAAAAACAAAAGAGAGCCCTTGAGGAACACCACATGTGACTTTTAGATAGTCGGACATTTTATTTCTGACATTACTATATTGAAGTTGATCAAAAATATAGCTTTTAAAAAGTTTCAGGGGTTTTCTTCTGATGCCGAAATTCATAGACATTTTGTGTAAAAGCAAGTCATGGTCAACATAAATGAGATAATTTGTCAATATTTTTAGGCAAGCCTCTTATATCAATATGAAGTAAAAACATCGTATTATTATTGTTTTTAGAGAGAATAGGGTTATTAAACGACGCAGAATCGTAATAGACGTACTTACATGAATAAAACAATGATTCATTGTAATCATCATAATTAATTCGTTTATTTTTAATGTTGTATTTGAAAGTTTTGTTTCAATTAGTAAGGTAACTTCATCATTGCCTTTGTAGCCTATACTATATTTAGTCTCACATTTCTTACACAAAGCACCTGATAAACGCGAGGATTTAGAGCAAGTTGCATCGACTTTTGAACAACAAGCTTTACAGATTGCATGATTATGGTCATTAGAGCAATTAATACATAATTTACAGCAGTGGTGTGCGGTGAAACTGGTAATGCAATTGGCAGCCTATTCATCAAATATATTAAAGAAATTGTAAAATGGCTTTCATGCGAATGGTAAAGATTCTTTTTCATATCTATTATCATTTTTTAAATTTTACTTGTCTGTCTCATCCCTAACTATATGCTATATTAACTCCTCCTAAACAAACCTAAAATAAAATGTTCAAAAAATATAAAATTAAGCTCTGAAATATATACGTATATACGTATATATTTTGTTGAAGCACGTGTCCAGTTTATAGGGATAACTGTTCACTGTTCAGTACATCAAAAATTATAAATTCAAAAATAACAGAATTACTTACATTATTTATAAATTAATTCTATTCTTCTATTCTTTTCAGCAAAAAGATTTATGACTTTTTCATAGAACTCTTCTGTTTGCAATAAATGTTTTAGTAGATCTGCTTCAATTGACATAAGAGATAATTCCGAAATTCGATTTTCTCTCGTAGTATTTCTTTGTTAAGTTTTAATTCTTTTGAGTGCAGAAAAGGAACGTTCTACCAAAGCAGTAGTAAAAGGAATTGTCAAAATCAGTGCGCAAAGTCTAAAAAGTTCTGGCATAGCATCAGAAAGATCATTGACATTTATGAACTCCATTTATTCAGATACAGTTTTCTTCATATAATCCTCCATTGAATATACAACACATAGTTCACTCTGAAGACGGGGCATGTCAAAATAATTCCCATAAACTATCTTCAAAGAGTTTAGAGCATGAACCGGAAATTTTTTGCGATACTTTTCGGCTTTTCTAAAATTAAAAAGCTCTATGAATTTGAACTCTTCCAGTGATGCATATCTTACTTTTAGTTGTTCAATTATTGCAACAAGAATTTCATTGTACAGCATTTTATAATGCTGCTGTGGGTCGACAGATTTATTGTTACCTCTTCTAGTCAAACCTGTCGTATCTATACCATATTTTTCTTCAAACATCTCAGAAAATGCTGCAAATTCATCCAGTTTTTTCTCCAATACAGCTCTGATTTTATCAAGTTGCTCTTTGCAATACAGAATATCAATACTATTAATCTGGAGAATGTTAAATAGAACATCAGTGAAGGAAAATATTTCGCTAAATAATTCTAATAAAAACAAAAATTTTGTTTATTCCAAGTGGTGGCAAAATCCAATAGCAGAATTTATAGTGGGTCCATCCCCTGGATCAGGATTCTCAATAATATTTTCAAAAAGTTGTTTTAAATTATCAAGATTTTCTTTCACGGTATTAACTAAACGTGATGAGTAATTCCACCGAGTTGGTGCTGCTTTGGGAAATCTTTTTTCAACTATATTATCTAGCGCATTGGTTCGTTTGGAAGATTTGGTAAAAAGGTACCCAGTCCATTTATTGTATTAAAAAATATTTTGCATTCTTTTCGTGCGCAGCAGGCTTGTGAAAGAACTAAATTTAGTACATAAGCGCAACAATAAACAAAGATCGCCCATTCATGTTTTGCCCTAACCTTTGCCTGCAATCTAATCGATTCTCCTGCCATTGTAGCAGCACCATCGTAGGTTCGCGCAATTAATTTATTTTTACACTTCCAAGTTTCAATGCATTTAAAGACATATTCAGATAAAGCTTCTGCTGTGCGGTCACCACTGACATCAGTAAACCCTATGAATTGTTCTTTAACAGCGCAATCTTTTGTGACATAACGGAAAACAGTAGAACGTTGGGCGAAGTTTGATACATCACTGGTTTCATGGAGGAGAATTTCAACAAAATTAGCCTCAGTAAGTTCTTTTTCTATTTCATTTAACATGATTATTTGAATGGCATTAATTACGTCATTTTGAGTTCGATTTGAGACCCTCGAGAAAACAGAAGCATGCCAATTTTACATCGTACTTGCTTATCAAATGCAGAAGTTCTTTATAATTTCCACAATTAATGAATACCTCAGATTCAAAATGACCACGAAATGATAATTCCTGGCGGCCCAAAAATATAACTGCATCAATTAATCTTCGTATTATGGCTCTGTTTTCTTTAACTTTCTCGTTATGGTGCTGAATGCTCAGTTTTTTACTTGCATCTAACTGCAAATCTATGCAAACTTTTCCAAATGTTTTAAGGTCTATCAAAGATCTTATATGTCTCTGGGAACGGTCATGTTTTAGTATTGACATATGTAGATTATTTAAATCATCATAATCTTTTTCATTCCAAACAATTTTTTCTAAATTGAAAAGTAAGCATGGCCAGCAAAATAATTTATTTAGTTTAGCACTTCCTGTTAACCATCTTTTCTTTTCGTACCAGTTACTTTGAAAATGTTGAACACACTTCTTGTTGGAGCTTCGCAAAATAACCAGTTTTGGCATTGGTCTACCGTTATTCACTATTAACTGCTTCCCTTCGAAATCTCTTTCGAAAAATTTGAAAAATTTATTTTTCAAAATATCTTCAATAACACAGTTATGTATTTCACTTTATACAAATAATTAAGTGATAAAAATAATTCAAATAATTCATTTTACTTTACAGTATATAAATAATTCAATGATATATACGACGCAGCTGGTGAAATTGATAACCTCACATCGCACATACACTCTCAGCGCTGACTTTGTATCAGCGTTGCCAGCGCATTATTTTAAAAAATAACAAAAGATAACAAATTTATACAATAAAGGCAATATGTTAATATAATTAATAAAAAACATGTAATTACTTAGTTAGTTTTTTAAATATTAGCAAGAACGAAAAAAATTAGAAAGCACGTTCAACAGCACTGGTACTTAGGGTTGTTTATCACAAATGTCTAGATTTATCTAGAAGTCTGCATGCAATTTGAGAATTGCATGCCGGAGCAAGTATAAAAGGGTGCTTAAAATAACAAAATTAATAAAAAACATTCAATTACTTACTAACTTTTTAAAATATTAGAAAGAACAAACAAAATCCACGATACGTCAACCTTTTAACGGACACTGGTACATAAGTGTACCGTGATTATGATTGTAACGTACCAAAAGCACTTTTGTGAAGGCATTATTATTCCAATTTTTAAATATCTGTAACATCATTATTAAATCATTGTTATTTTACAATCAAATTTTTATGTCTTTCATAGAGTCTAACTATGGTCACTTGTTATAACTTGGTTTTTAGCACTGGTACTTGGGGTTGTTTATCACAAATATCGATTAATCTAGAAGTCTGTATGCAATTTGAGAATTGCATGCCGGAGCGAGTATATTAAGAATAATGAGGCTGGTAGTTAAAATGACGTCGCAATAGAGCTCATGTATACGAGTAAAGTAATACGATTCTTTTGGTGCGTGTTATGTTTAATTACACGTTGCTTTTGAGTTTATGACTTGGAATATGCGTTCCTCAGAATTTACAATGAATTAAATTCAATATTTAATATATTTGCTTATTAATATATATAATTATTTTTTGGTATTTAGGAAAGTTCGTTGGTCATGCATTGCATGACTTGCATGCCCTGACTGCTCGCCACTGCTTTACAGTTTGTAATAGACGCCATTTTGGTTGAGAAGAATAATTTTAAAAAATACGTAAATCAAACTTATTATAGGCTACAGTGGAACCCCGGTCGGCGTCCACCTCGATAACACGACCACCCCGTTATCAGGACCACTTCAGTGCGGTCCCAAATAATTTACTATGGTAATGCATTGCATTCTGTTTCAATAACGCGACCACCCCGGTTTCCAGACCAGGACCGCCATATTTTAGTCAAAAACTGCAAATTTAACTCCGCTAAAGCGACCACACGTGCTCAATAATTTGCTTTTGTGACCAAAATAATAAGGTTAAATTTCTTTTGTGATCAAAACAATAAGATTAGATGAGCGCGTGCACACACACAAAGAAAATGCAATTGCGCAATGAATGACCAGTGCGGTAAACAGAACTGAATTTTATAAGATAAACTTCAGTACTAACAGTTGTTTAAATTCATTCTGCAGTATCTGATAAAAATAATGGTACTTAGCAAAAAGAAACCGAGAGAACTTTCAATCAAAGAAAAGGTTATGGTAATACAACAAAAAAAGAAAGTGAGGGAAAATCTCAGAAAAACTTGCTAAGATTTTCGGCGTTAGCAAGACTCAAATACAGAACACACTTAAAAGAAAGGCAGACGTTTTGGCTGCATATGACGACAACTTATCGAATGACCGGAAGAGGGTTAGAATCTTTCAATTTGAAGGAGATATCGATTCACTAACTTTCCGATGGTTTCAAAGAGCTCGGTCTTTAAACCTACCGATAAGTGGGCCTCTAATTCAAGAAAAAGCTCTAACTTTGCTAAATCTCTGAAGAAAAATGGCCTTAAAGCCTCAAACGAATGGTTAAACAGGTTTAAGACACGACATAGCATTTCTCAGGCTGTTATTTGCGGAGAGAGTGGCTGTGTTGACGAAAAAGTCGTGCAGAGTTGGAAATCACGCCTACCAGATATTACTGCGGGTTACGCCACTTGTGACATTTACAACAAACAATTGCTACAAACAGGATGCTCCAAAGCAAAATTCGCTAACACGACCACCCCGCTAACGCGACCGCTTGATGACGGTCCCGTAGGTGGTCAGGTAAGCGGGGTTCCAAGTTGCCAATTGCATTGTCATTATCACAGAAGCCTTTAAATAACAGCGGTTTATAGTTAAGTTGTTGAAAACAGGGCTGCGAACTCGAAGCATTTTTAATCGAGTTCAAGTTCGAGTTCGAGTTCACAAAAAAATTGCGTGAATCAAATGCAATGACAGTGGCGTAAATCAAATTTATAAGAAGAATCGTAAGTTGTCGTACCAATTCGAAGGAGCCAATCACATTGTCAGTTCACCTAACAATGGCAACGCTGTCAACTAACTTTTATTTAACAAACAAAAACAATAAACTATTTAACATTTATTAACTGTGACAGAATAATTGTTGTTAAATTTAGAATTTATACGAATCATTAACCCTATTACGACTGGGGGGAGGGGCGGAAAGTACTACATCTAACTAATTTAACAAGCCGTACAACAATTAAAAATTAAATATTTACGTTGGAAAACGTTAACAAAATTTTAATAAACAAGTATTTTATTAATGAATTGGCATACTTCACCAAAAGAAGAAAACATTCGAAATAAAAAAGATTTCTGTAAAATTAAAAAAATTGCTGTGATCAAAAGCAATCAACTCTAAACAAATTAGTCAAGTCGAAATATTTTTTTATAGTGAAAAAAAATTAAGGTGAGTTTTCTGCGATTTGGAACAACAAACATAATTTTTTGTGTAATGATTTGCCTTTCTTTTTATGTATGAAGTTTCTTGCCTAAATTGTTTACAAAAGTAAGTGAATTTAAAAAATCATTTGATAAATCGCAAAGATCGAAGCGTTGTAAACACTAATAAAACCAGCTTTTAGCAGGATTGCGGGGGTGAAGAATTTCTTTCTCTGAAACAGTAATAATCTTGCCAAGTGGATTTCAACTGCCACCATTTCTACTTCTAATTTTGCGGATTAATGACGTTCGACAAACAGCCGAAGTCATTGATTCTCTCAAATCGCTCTCTTCGTTTTCCAAGCCAATTTAGGAAAATTGACCACTTTTTTAAAACTCGCTTTTTTAATCCCAAATAATGTTTAAATGCCACTTTTAAGTATTTATATTATTATAAAAGACTATGAAATTTCTTGTCTATGCAAACTTGAATGACAATTATAGCGTTAGTAATTGTCGAGAAATAAGCAAGAAAAGAGCGCGGGCATTTAACCTTCCCCCCAGTCGTACAAAGTTTCCAAAAATCCCAGTCGGAATAGAGTTAAGAGGATAATTCAACTGTGAAAAACTGAGCACATGATAAAATTGCTTTGTCATCAATGTTACCAATTTTAATCTATTATTTAACAAAATAAAAGAGGGTAGCAATTATAATTGGGCACATTTGCTGACAAATGTTGTAGTCAAATTTACTTATTAAATGAACTCGAACTCGACAAACTTTTTTCAAGTTCGAGTTCAAGTTCGAGTTCAAATTTTTTTATTTTCGAGTTCGAGTTCGAGTTCGGCAAAAATTGCCGAATTCTTCGAGTTCGAGTTCGAGTTCGAGTTCAAAGCCCTGGTTGAAAATTAAGTTCAATACCATGTTTAAATAAATCAATAAATCATCCGGCCATAAAATACATAACCGTTTACTGACGCCTTCATCTTTTCAATTTTCCCCGAGTATCTGGCCAGATTTTTTTGCAGATTTTTTCATTCTAATTTTTCCTTTGATTGTATGAAATAAAACAAATTCATCTTTACAAGTTTCTTTGAGATATTTAAACAATTTGGATGTTAATGGCGTTAAATCTTCTGTAATAAAAGCATTAGGAAAGTTTTCATTTCCTTTTAATTTGCATTTCTTTTGCAGAAATTCATTTCGTTTTTTTTAAGACATGAACCTAACAATTAATTGTCGCGATTTACCAAATGGTCACTTCTTTCCAATTCTGTGGTTTTTTTGAATGTTATTGTTATTTTCAATCCCGATTTGCTCTGCAATTTTTTTATGATTATTTCGCCATCATCTTCAATAGATTCAGATGCATTTATACCATGTATTCGTATATTTTTTTCGTCTTCCATACTGCTCTATTTTTTAAGCTGCCAGATTTAAAGTTTGTTTTAGACTTTCATTTTCTGTTTTGAATACTTTAAGGTTATTCTTAGTTGTTTTTAATTTTATTTTTAAGTTGTTAATTTTTTCAATCAATTCTCCAACAGTGGATTTAATATTGTAAAATTGTTTTCTACGTTCTATGCGATCATGATCATTAAAGGCATTTTTACTTGAAGTACCTTTACTGCGGGTCATTTTAGTAGCTGCTAAATAGAGAGAAAAAAGAAACACGTCTTAACTCGATGCCTGTAATTGACGGCAAACGTGATCGACACGGTCGCAGTTCAAAACATTCTTGCGTCATCTTGTTGCGGCCCTCAAAACAGCACTTCATGGCACTTCTTTTATTGGCGGTCTTGGCAAGCAGTAGTCATATCTCTAAAGAAAAATTAAAAAGACCAAAATAAAAATTTTAACCAAACAGCAATATCTTGGTCGGACATGGAGTAATCGTAATCGATTACAATTAATTATGTTTTTCGTGCAATCGTAATCGATTACTTTGACAAAAACTTAGATATCGTTGATGTAATCGATTACATTGAGCTAGCATTCAAACACGGAAATCCCATTTGTGACGTCACGTGTTGTCGCCTTTATTCAGGTAAACCTGTGGTTCTCAAGCTTTTTGGCCCATTGGCCATTTTTTAAATCAACAAAAACATTTGTTTACAAGAATAATAATCCTTGATCCTTCTATTTTATACTTTTTTCTAATATCAACAAAATTTTATTTATTTTTTTATATTTATTATTTCTATATCCTTAATTAGTAAAAGGAATACAACAACGTCAGATTTTTTTAAAAAGTCGCATTTAGATTCACACTGTTACAGTGTTACATTGACTCTTTTTTTGAGCTATTAAATCTTGTTTCTAGATTAACGTTATTCAAAAAATTTAGTTTTAGTGTATATAGGCCTAATTAAATACAGCTAAAAATCTTTAACATTGATTTTTTAAAAAACCCTTTGACTAGAACTATATAGTCTATTATTTTAATTAAAAACATCTATTCGTTTTGATTTGCAGCTGTTATAACAGATCAGACAATCCGCAATTAAAGTTTTTTAATATTACATTTAACCTCAAGCCTAAGTTTGTCAAAATTAATTTTTTCCCAAATTCCTAACAAACAGTAAATTTTAAAGCTTTTTCTTGACGAAAACTTTTCGTTATCGCTTTACTCAGTTTGCTCAGTGGGAATAGGTTGTCGATTAATTTTCGTCATCATTCAAGCGTTGCACATTATATAATAGTTGTTTTACTCTTTACATAAGTAGATAAAGTACCTTAAATTTATATGTACTATCTAGCAGCCTCTTATTCTTGAGGGTTTTATTTGCCATTGAAACTGGACCAAATATTTACCTATAATATTGTGTAGTTCAGTGACATTTGCATCTAACATCGTGAAATTAAAATGGCTAAGCTAGTTATAGTAGGTTAGTGAATAACGTAACTTGTATTTTCTTATTTTGAAACATTTTTTGTTTTAAGATACAAAGTGGCGTGCGTACCTGTAAATGTAATTTGGCTGGAGTAAATGTGGCCAAATTTGCTTTGTAATAGTTCCTCATGTGTATTAATATAAAGTTTGATAAATCAAACGTAATTCGTAAACAGAATAGAAAAACTTGCTTAAAAAGTTTTTAATAATAATAATAATACATTTATATTCTGCTTAACATTAACAGCAATTATGCAAGCTAGGGCAGTAATAAACTGTTTGCTCAAAGCGAATTGAAATTTAAGCAGCAATTTGTTCACTAACGAAAAATTGAGTGACAGATAGGTAATAATAATACAAAAAATAACACAATTAATCTAGGTCCATAAAACAAAACCAAACTGGTTGTAAGAAAATAAAGTTTAACAAGTAAAGAAGTAAAAACTTCAATTGATAGGTTTATCATTTACATTATATGCTTCTCTGAAATAGTATGTTTTGAGATTTTATGTTTTGACACAAGTTCCTAAAAAGTCAAATCTAATTTTAAGTTTTTTTGGGGGTTTTATTCACTGTTTGCTGTTGCTAACTTTGCAGGCTTTAAGGATCACCCCAAATTTAGAACATTAAATTATCCTTGGCAAATAGTGAACCAGAAATGTTTTTTTAACATTAGATTTATTTGTATTGCTTCATTTGTTAATGATTATATTTTATGAATTTTGTTGAATAACAAAATAATAGTTTTTGTTGGCATTGTGGTTGAATAGTTTGAATGCCTGGTTGTGATCAACATGGTCTCACTTTGAAACCTATTTGTGCCTTTCTGTTGTGTCCTTGAAAAAGAGACTTTATGGCACTTTTCTCTGTTTGGCAGTCTTGGCAAGCAGTTCTAAATTTCAGTCATATCTTTATAAAACTAAAAAAACCAAAACAAAATTTCAGCTGGACAGCAATATTATGGCACCTCTGAAAGCAGGTTGGGATAATTGCTTGCCTTTATATATTAGCACCTAACTGTCACTTTTTTGTAAGTCAGGAGGATAAATATAAAAATAAAATAAAAATAGTATTCAAGCATTTTATAATATTAGATTTTATATTAGGTATAAGATAACTTTCTAAAGACATCTCATGTTTAAAATTTTTTTTACATAGAGTATGAGACACAAGATGCTTTTGCTAGATAGCTGAGTGATTGTTTAATTATTTTTTTGATTTTTTGAAATATAAGGAACCTAAGATATGAGCTGATTTGGGAACAAATTGTTCTTGTATGCAGAGTGACCATTGTACTTAAATGTTGTACAGTAGAAACTACTTAATAGAGCATTGGTTTACAGAGCAAATCACTTATTCAAGCAATTTCAACTGAAAAAAATGGTCCTATCTTTTTGTGCTTATTAAAGCAGCACATTGCTTATTAAAGCAGTTAGATGCATAGAAGTCATGCTTGTTTAGCATGTGAGGATGTAAGCACATTGGTCCATGTTTATTATGTGAGCATATGAGCATATTGGAACTGCAGAAGGCTGGTGCTTGGCATTTAGTTTTGATATTTGAACAGTGAAGCACTATGTGAATCATTTAAAAAGGAGAAATTGAAGCAAACTGAAAATGAAAAGTAGTAGATAAGATTGATCTGACCAGGACCAACTTGACTTGCTTGAATGCTGTAATGCCCTGCCAAGGGTAAGTACTGTACAGTAAGGCATTATTCTTTTCTGAACTCTGTCAAAATTTAGTGCAGGCCTCAACCTTGTCTTTTCGTTTTGCAATTTTTTTAGATGAGCCAGTCACAAGCTGCTCAGCAACTAAACGTTCCATGCTCCACTCTCAGAAAGATCTTAAAGCAGTCAGAGACAGAACTGGACAATCCCATGCAATTGATGCAGCTGTGATGGGCTGGCCACAGGATGTTCGGGAAAAGGATGTACTGATCAATGGTTCCATTTTAAGGCAAAAGCAAAAAAATTTGCTGAGCAACTGGGTGAAGACAAGTTCACTGGATCTGAGGGTTGGTTTGGAAGATTCAAGAAAAGACATTAACTTAGCTACAAGTTTCTTCATGGTGAGGATGCGAAGGCTGATCAACCTGCCAAAGATGACTGGCTCAGCAAGTGGTCAAAACTGAAGGAGGGTTATGATTCATCTGAGGCTTGGAATGCTGATGAAACTTGCCATTATGTTTGTGCCTTACCTAGTCAAACCACTGTGTTAAATAAAGAAAAAAACATCTACAAAGTAGGCATCAAGTCAAAGGAATGTGTGACTGCACTATTTGCCATTTTCTTCACTGGAGAGAAGCAGCAGCCACTCATGATTAAAAAAATCCAGAAACCTTATTGTTTCAATGGGGTGGAAAAACTTACTGTTTCTTATGCAGCAAACAAATGCGCTTGGATGACATTTGCCTTGTTTTGCCAGTGGCTGGTCGACTGTGAGAAAGAGTTGCAGTGTGAGAAGAAGTAGGTTTTCTTGCTTATCAATAACTGTAGTGCACACAAACATGACTACATCAAAGGTCAATTCCAAGCACAGAAAGTTGTTTTTTACCACCCAGCACAACATTGATTCTCCAACCACTAAACCAAGATATGATTAGGTCTTTTAAAGCTCATTTTTGTTGCAAAATATTAGAATTGATTTTGAATGCCATGGAAAATGAATTATCTGCAACTGCTCGTGACATAGCAAAAAAATAACTTTGTTGGACAGCATTTTGAATATAGATCAGGCTTGGAGAGCAGTAAAGTTGGACAGAATTGTCAACTGTTTAAAAAAAAAGAAAGGGTGCTTCTTCAAGCAACACTCGAAGACAGCGGAAATGATGTTGAAACGGACAAATTGATTCTTGATTGTTGGTCTGCAGAAGACTGGACAATGACAATAAATTTTGGTAAGAATCTTCAAACTGAGCAAAGTGTCACCAAGGCTGATGTGCTCAACGATGTCAGGTGAATGTACAGATCAGAAGAGAACATCAAACATGAAGAAGATAAGGAGACTCAGGAGGAGAATGAGGTAATGGCTCCAACTTGCCATGATAAGCCATTGAAACATTGCGAAAGGAACTGCTTTTTCATAATGTTGACGAGTGGTCACTGCTGTCTAAGCTTGATCATGAAATACAGTGACTTATCTTTTTACAATACTGTGTACAGTGCTCACAACGAGAATAAAATATAGTACCCTGATATTGGTATGTGTATTGGCAAAGCCCTAGTGTAAATGACATGCTTTTTTTATTTCAAAAAGCTCCCATCGAATAATAGAGCAACCATTTATTTGAACAAATTTTGCTATTCCTGAGGGTGCTCTATTAAGCAGTTTTTACTGTACAGGGTGATTGAAAAGTAATTCCCTAATTTAAATTACTAATAATTTATTTAAATGTCACAATTTTTTAATCAAATTTTTTGTGCATGTTCCATAATATATGGAAATTAAATTTATGTTCTTGTTGTCCTTTCAGATTTATGATTTTGTTTGGATTTTGAAAGGTGTAAAAAAGGGTTAAGCATCTTATTCTAACAGAAAGGCTCCTGGCTAGAAAAATGTTACAAAGTTTGGAGATCTGTTGTTTAAGTGCAAAGATGATGGAGAAACATTAAAAAAGAACCATTAAGGAAAGACATGTTTTAATGGTTTGTGACCACCTTTGTACAAGAACAACGGATCTCCAAACTTCATAACATGTTGCTAACTGAGAACCATTTTCTTAGGGTAAGACACTTAACTATTTTTTATGCCTTTCGAAATCTAAACAAAATAATAGATCTGAAAAGAAAACAAGAACATAAATTTAATTTCCAAATAATATGGAACATGGACAAAAAATTTGATTAAAAAATTTTGACATTTGAATAAATTATAAGTAATTTAAATTAGGGAGTTACTTTTCAATCACCCTGTATATTCAAAAACAGATTTTTGTTATAAATTTTAGTAATACTTACATCTGCACCAATAAAAAGCAATTCATGTAAAATAAAGACAAGCTTGTTTTATTAAAACATAATTGTTAAAAATAATAATCAATTAGATAGCAAAAAAGTTTTTGTACTGTAAAGGCAATAACCATTATTAAATGATTCAAATAATCCTTTTTTGGGTACTTTCCTGTTATCGCTCCACCATCAGCAAATAGTGAACAAAGCCAAAGACTTTTGCAAGACTTTTGGGGTGTCTTCAAAAAATCACTGTAAGCAATTTTTTTTGGTGAAACTAACCCAAAATACCCCTTTCAGCACCAGGGTGAAGTAAAGAAGAAACCAAGATAAATTTATTGAAAATAACAGGAAGCAATAGATGGTGGGTGATAACAGGAAAGTACCCTTTTTTGTAAACTAATTTGTAATTTTATTTTATGATTGATAGGTGGTGGAACAGGATTCATTGGAAAAGCATTGTGCAATTCATTAGAGAAAGCTGGGTACAAAACTGTTGTTATAAGTAGAACACCAGAAAGAATATCAAATGCATTATCATGGGTCAGTTATAAATTTTATGCAATTTGTTTTTAATAGATTAAATTTGTTTTTAGCACCAAAATGATAAGGTTTTTTATAAATATGCTTATTTTAGTATTAAAGTTTAAGATTATTTTTTCTGTTAGTCGAATAACTTTTTTTAAAAAGTTTTGATACAAAAAGTGAAATTTATGTTTAAAAAAGTTAATAGTTTACTTGTTTAACTTAGAATGAAATTGAAAAAGATGGACTTCCTCAAAACACTCATGCTGTAATCAATGTTGCTGGTGAGCCTGCTTTTAATATTTTGCGAAGGTAAACTTTGATGTGTTTATTATAAACAAAATAGCCTTTTAAAATAGTTTGTGTTATTTTATATTCACCCAATCATAAAAACTGGCTTTCAAAACCAGATTCTTTTTTTTTTAGGTGAAATAAGTTTGTTTTAATCAATGATCTCAAGGTATAGCCTAAAAAGTTTTTGATTTGATGCCCTAATTTTTTAATAAATGTTCAATATGTTAATAATTTTCTGTAGAGAAATTAATCTAAAGTGTAAATAACACTAAACACAATTGCTGTAATTGATACTTTGGATCTTGTACACTGTTGGCTGTTAATAACCTTGCTAGCCTCAGAAATTTTTCAAAATTTTATAGATTTTTAAGTAAGTGCAGCAAATGGTGCGCAAAAATTCATAATTTTATCTCAATTATTTGGTAATTTTTTTTGTCTATCTAGAAAGAGGGAATGGATAAATTGATGCAATAATTTTAAATAGAACTGAAAGAAATATTTTTCTTTTAAAACTTAGATTATATTTAAAGAATTTTATAAATAACATGAGGTATGCATCACTGACGAGCTCTAATAAGAGCGAAACTCGAGTCTGGTGCTTCTCATTTAAAGAATTGTTTTTATGCAAGGTTTTTTAGTTGTATAATTGTGGACTTATCAAGTTTCTTTTGCTTCTGGAGCTAAGAGTCTATTCTTTTAATATTTTGGACGCACTCCAATTTTATCATCATTTGCCTGGTTATTTACTGGTTACCATTATTGACAAGCCCATTAACAATGCCTTACGCATAGTGATCAGATGCCTGCATTCCACACCAACAAACAATCTTTTTATCTAAGCAGGCATTAAAAACCAACTAAGCTTGGCTGCCAAACAGCCATACTGTCTTTAGCTTGCCGTGCTCAGGAGCCAGAACACCTCCTTTATGAAAGGCTCCTGTTTCCATTTAGTAGACAGCTGCGGCAACTTAAATCAAGACACCCATTTCTGTGTGCTGCACTGGAACTGCTAAACAACCCTTCCCAGCAGGCACCAGTGTAGCAAGATGGGTGGAATATATTGGGTTGAGTAATATGTTGGTAGCATTTTTATATTTTCTTTTATTTTACAATGATTTTTTACTACTTGGCAAAATGTATATATTCATTAGGGATGTACTGATACTTAAGTATCGGTATCGGTGGTATCGGCTAGTAGTATCGGTATCAGTAAATATAGCCGATACCTGCCGATACTTTTTAAGCACTTTTTTTTTTCGTATAAATATAAAAAATTTTTGTTCCCCCCTGGAACTGGATTGGATTTCTAACATAATTAATGATTTCTTTTGCAGATTTGTAATAATATTGTAATGAATAACACAGGTCTACAAAATTTGATGGAGTATCAAAAACAAGAATAAAAACTATGCGTTCTAGCTAATTTGAGAATGCTGATTTCAAATCTGCCATTGATTTTGCCATAGCAGGTCAAATTTTTCTGAAAATACAATTTTAAATTTTAGTGCTGCACATTGAAAAGCATTAATTAATGTGAAGCTGTGAATACAAAAGCATATACTTAGCACAAAGGAGAAAATAAATGGATTGAATACAATTTTATTGCAAAAGTTTTTTTCTTTTAGATTGACAAGAGATGTCTTAGAAGTAATTCTCAATGCAAGAATCTGAACATTCACGTATCAAACCCCAACAATACTCTGCTCTCATACTGACATTCCATTTTCCCTGATACTTTTTTTCCATCACTTTTATATCTTGGTGAAATCTTTCACCCTATTCCTCACTGAATGCCCCTAAGTTTTTTGAAAAATACTTACGATGGCTATGCAGGAAATGTACTTTAACACCTCATGTTACAGCGTAAGTTATGAAAAGCCTATAATAAGCTTTCAACAAGTTTGCTGAAATTTGGGAATTTTATATTCCCTGGAAGTTTTTCACTACATTAGAGAATGCTTTCCATGCATTTAACTCTTCATGGTAGAAAGAAATGCCTGGAAACTCATCATGGAAATGCCAAACAGAGCAAAACACAGAATGATGCAGCACATAGGTAGGTAAAATGTTGCGTTCTAATAAAGAATGTTGTTGTGGACGATTTACAAAACTTATCAGCCAACAGATTTGTGCATGCAGCTTTTAAAAACTGCAAAGAGTTGGTGTATGCTATACAGCATTTTAAAGCTCTTTGGGGGAAAGTTAGTGTAAGATTACTTAAAAATTAAGGCTGATACAAAAAAACAAACATCAGATTTGAAATTAGCATCCCAAAGTTAGCCAAGGGCACGTCTTTTCTATTTTGTTTCCAAAATTGTGTAGACTAGTGTAATGATAAATATATACCAGGAAAAAATTCAAAATGCAATAACAAGCTAGATTTAGTAAATACATTCTTTGGTGTTACTTACAAAAACTTTTACTGATGGTGCTCGATAGATAAAAAAGTATCGGTGGTATCGGTAGTATCGGTATCAGCTCTAAATGGTGGTATTGGTAGTAGTATCGGTATCGGTTTAAAATGTGGTATTGGTACATCCCTAATATTCATTCGATAGAGCTCTTTCTACTGTAAAAAACTGTGCTGATCATCTTTTTGAGTATTTTGAGATTTTATTATTTGTGAGGCTTACATATGGAATATCCAGGGGTAAAAAGCAACATTTTCGACACCTGCTATTCTTTGCTTTTTATCAAGGCCAAAAAGCTGCTGAAGCAGCTCGGGACATTTGCATGGTATATGGGGAAGGTGTCATAGGTGAATCTATGGTAAGAAAATGGTTTGCAAAGTTTAAAAATGGCAATTTTGACATTGACAACACACCCCGCAGTGGAAGACCTTCTGAATTTGACAAAGACCATCTCAAAGCACTTTTGAAGGAGGAAAGTCACCAAACAAGTCGTGAATTGGCCAAGAAAATAAACTGCAATCAAAAAATGATTCTCAATCATCTTCATTCAATGGGATTTGCCAAAAAATTGGGAGTCTGGGTGCCTCATGAGCTTAGCGAAAACAAAGAAAATTGCCTCCAAATTGCTTCTCAACATCTCGTGCGCCATTGCACAACACGTGGTCACAAACAGCGCTTTTTGTACCGAATCGTCATGGAAGATGAGAAATGATACCTATATATAAATATGAAGCAAAGAAAGTAATGGGTGGCTCCTACGCCAAAGCCAAGAGTTATGCCTGACCTCCATCCAAGGAAGACCATGATCTGTGTTTGGTGGGACTGGGAGGGCAAAGTGCACTGGGAAATGCTTGAAAGGATTGCCACAGTCAACAAGGAGCTCTACATAGCCCAGCTACATTGCGTGAATGAGGCCAAACCATACTTCTTCACGACAACACTAGGTCTCATGTTGCACAAGTTGTCAAAGCCACACTCCCAAAAGGTCGAATGGGAGGTCCTTTAACATCTGCTGTATTCTCCAGACCTTGCACCCACGGATTACTATCTTTTCCGCTGTTTGTTGAACCATATGAGGAGCATTACCTTTGACAATGAAGAGGACCTTAGAAACTGGCTCAACAAATTCTTCAATACCAGACCCGGGGATTTTTGGTAAAATGACATCAACAAATTGGTTGAGAGGTGGGAAGAGGCCGTAAACAGCAACGGAAAATGCATAATTTATTAATTTATAGCCATAACTTTTTATTTTTGTTTAAATAAAAATCTTTGATAAAAATGCTACGAACATATTCCTCAACCTAATAGATGGAGCATGGAGTGGCAAGAAAACGCTTCTAGACTACATACATTTATTGGGGATGTTGGTTCAGCACCATCAGGAATTTGCTTTCCCAGATCTGAATGGGTTAAGCTTAATGGCCTTTGAACTGGTGGTGGTCTATCCTGCTCAGAAACACACAAATGGGGTATGACTTCTATGGCAGCCTGTGAGTGTGGCACAAAGGAGTAGACAGTTGAGCACATAATAACATCTTGCTTCATTTATCACCATCCAAATGGAGCTCACGCTTTCTCAGATATCAAAAATAACCTAGTCACCTGGGTGATGGAATCATGTCCAGCCATTTAGTAGATCATTAAAACACTACCAGCAAACTTTATATATTGAATATTGGTAGGCTACATGGCCTACAAAGGTTGGCATCACAAATTGCAATAATATCATCACAATTCTGTAAAAAATCTTGGACTGCAAGCACAATTGCAAGTCATTTGAGAAACTTGTAGTGCAAGTGCAAGTTTTTTGAAATAATTTTTTTACTTATAAAAAGAGTAGTAATTTGATTTTAGTTATTTCTTTTAAAATATCAGCTGCAAAAAAGTCAATAAATGGTATTTATCAAACAAGTTTTTTAAGTATCATTTAAAAAAAATTATGAATTAATTATACTGAAGTGGTTAGGGACAATGTGTTAAAATTTAATTGTTGAAATTAAACTCAGAAGACTAACCACAACCTGATTCTATTTAAATTTATTCACTTATTTAAATATAATAAAAAAAAATATTTAAAACAAAATATTTATGTACAAAGTTATAATTAACTTATTTAATAATGATCAAAATGTTATCCAACACAGCAGTTGCAATCTTTACTACTTCATAGACCAGTAAATGTATTTTTTAATTTTGCAACTTGTAATAGAATTTAGAAAAAAAGGTGCTGCAAATATATTTATACAGTCATATTTGAAAAACTGTTATTTCATTAATACAAAAATGCAAACATTAAAGGTAAAAACAGTTACATGAAAAAATATAATCCACTTTACGTTTTGTTGTTAGTAATGTTTTATTTTGAATATTTATGCAATATAAATAATGACCCATTTCTTCTGTGAACCATCAAAAATTTTTTACAAACCACCAGTCGGCCACTATAAATCCAACAGATGTTCACAAGAATGTAACTCTTTATATTATGTTTGTTGGCAAAGCCACATCCCTCTGCAAAGATGGGTATAATACAGAGTGTTTCAAAAAAAATACGCCGAAATCATCACTTGATATTTCAAAAATGAAAAACAATAGAAAACTCCTAGCTTGGACACATATGTTGTACATACCTTCTAGTTTTATTTTATGTTTTACAAGTGCTCAATGTGGCCACCACCGGCAGCACGGACGACATCAAGCCGATATAAGAATTTATCCCAAACTCGCCTTAACATGTCGCAGTCTACCGTGTTGATTGCAGCCAGATCCCCGGAACTCTTTTTGTGTGACTTTTTCTTGTGGGAGTATATTAAAGACAAAGTTTATGCTTCCAGCAAATATTGATGGCATGAAAGATTGAATAACAGCTGCAATCAACACAGTGTACCGCAACATGCTGAGGCGCGTTTTGGATGAATTCTCATATTGGCTTGATGTCGTCCGCTGCCGGTGCTGACTTCATTGAGCACTTGTAAAACATGAAATAAAACTTAAAGGTATGTACAATACAGGTATCCAAACTGGAGTTTTCTATTGTTTTTTGTTTTTGGCTTATCACATAATAATTTTTATGCATTCTTTTTAAACACCCTGCATATCGAGATAAATTACACAGCTTTTTAATGAAGAATTCAAAGTTAAACTCATGCTCCGATATATTTCATGAACTGAAATAAAATGTAATCAAATCTGCAGCGTTTTTAATAGCATATCTGTAAAAAAAAAGTTAGGTAATTATCTTGATGATCTGCCATATAGCAGGAAAAAAACGATGAGGTTTTGTTGAAATAACTACTTTTTTCTTTTTTAAGAACTCTGCGTCAATTAGCACTTTTCATTGCATCTCTATAGTTATCCACCTGACTCGCAGGAAAGCGTCAGTGTGACTATACATAGGGAAAACAATTAACCCGATCTGCTTCCAGAAATGCCAAGATATTGCTGTCTGGTTGAAATTTTTTAGTTTTTTAGAGATATGACCAAAATTTAGAACTGTTTGCCAAGACCTCCAGGCAGAAGGAAAGTGATGTAAAATGTTTCTCTCAAGGGCACAACAGAATGGCGCAAGTAGGTTTTTAATCGATCACAATCACAGCGCCCTTAATCACTCGATCACGCTGCCAAGTTCTGCATGTACCATCCTTCTGTGTTGTTTACCAAATTGATTGTTTTCACAATAAAACAATAAAATTCACGAGTTAGCTACATAACAATATTATATGTATATGTTTTAATGTTGTTGTTTTTTTTAATTGTATATTCCTCCATAAAACCTATTTGGGATGATTTTTTTGAACTTCATTTTAAAAATTTTGTTTTTTAGGAAAGGTAAAAAAGATTAACAAAAAATGGTGTAGTGTCGAATACTTTGAATATAAAATATTTAGCGTTGCGTAAAAATTTGATAAAAATTCGGGCCAGGAAAGAAAATAATAAGCACATTTTCTAAAAATGCTGTTAAAAGTTAAAAACTATTAATGATAACTAATCACAATAAGCACGAAATGGTAACCAATTACCATTGCAAATGAAGCATAAAAGAAAAAAACAACTTTTGACAACAGAATATGCATGTAGACTTTTTTAGCTGTGTAATTTTTCCATTTTGTAACTTTATCATATCTGCCCGTCAAAGAGAACAAATTTCAAAAACATAAAAATTCATATATCTTTTAAAATTGTTAAAAAACTATTAATTTTAAAATCAAGGTCCTTAAAAAAGTATTTTTGTTATTTGATATCGCTTTGATGCTGCTTAGTCTGTAATGCTAATTTAATATGGAGGATATAGGCTTTGTTTTCGAGAAAAATTTTACATTTTAACATGCCTGTAAATACTTTTTACGTTGTAATTTTCTAATCGTTTACAGATGGAATGATGATTTTATATCAGATCTTTATAAAAGTAGAATCGGAACTACTTCAATTCTACAGCAAGCTATCTTAAACGCAAATACTCCACCACAGTTTTGGGGGTCAATTTCGGCCGTTGGTTACTATAAACCAGATGAAGCCAAAGTGTACGATGAAGATTCCGTTGCATCCAATGACAACTTTTGGACCAAGATGGTGGTTGATTGGGAAAATGCTGGAAAACTTCCAGTTGAATGTCCTGTTAGACATTGTATTATTCGTTCAGGTAGGCCCTTGAAGAATTAGATTATAAAAAAAATTAGCAAAAACTGTATGAATGAAAAGCAACTTTATTGAACTATATGTAGGTATTGTTTTGGGAAACGAAGGAGGTCCTTTCCAGAAAATGTTGCTTCCGTTTAAGTTGGGTCTTGGTGGCCCGATAGGTTCCGGAAAGCAATGGTTTCCTTGGATACACATTGACGACATGGTCGGGATCTTTATGCACGCGCTGACCAACGACCACGTCGCAGGTGTGCTGAACGGAGTCGCACCAGAAATTTGCACGAACCAGGAATTTACCCGTGAATTCAGCTCCGCTTTACATCGGCCCGCTTTCATCCCCGTTCCCGGATTCTTTTTGCAAGCCATCTTTGGCGCGACACGTGCTAGCATGGTTCTCGACGGCCAAAACGTTTACCCGAAGCAAACGCTCAACAGTGGATACCAGTATTTGTATCCTTCCTTACCAGTAGCATTAAAGAATCTTGTTTCATGATGATTTTATTATTTTTGTTTTTGTGCTTATTTGAATACACAATATATATATGTTAGGTTGAGGAATATGTTCGTAGCGTTTTTATCAAAGATTTTTATTTAAACAAAAATGAAAAGTTATGGCTATAAATTAATAAATTATGTATTCTTCGTTGCTGTTTACGACCTCCTCCCACCTCTCGACCAATTTGTTGAGCCAGTTTTTAAGGTCCTCTTCATTGTCAAAGGTAACGCTCCTCGTATGGTTTGACAAAGAGCGGAAAAGATAGTAATCCGTGGGTGCAAGGTCCGGAGAATACGGAGGATGCTGAAGGACCTCTTATTCGAGCTCTTGGGAGTGTGGCTTTGACGACTTGTGCAACATGAGACCTGGCGTTGTCGTGAAGTATTGTTTGGCCTTGTCAATGGGGTCTTTTCATTCGAATAGCCTTATTCACGCGATGTAGCTGGGCTATGTAAAGCGCCTTGTTGCATTGTAGCTAAAGGTGTGAGTTGACCAAGAAAGATTGAAAATATATAGAAGAAAATGTAACGCTGATTGTGGGAGGTGGGTTAGAAGAGGGTGGGTAATTTGATCAGGGCCTGAAGAGGTTGAGAGTTGAGAGATGGCTGTGGAGAGTCCAAGAGAGGAGAACGGTGAGCAGAAAGTGGAGTGCAGGGTGTTGCAGTGTGCAGTTCTGCTAAGATTCATCTGAGCTTTCTCGGTGGTTCGAAAAAGTTTTGGGGTTTGAGTAGAGAAATGGGACTGTAAATGTGAAGAGAGATGGTTGGCACAATCTACACGGGTATGGCAAGTTGGGGAGGGGGAGCCAGAGATGGAGCGAAGTAGAGAAAAGACTTCACTGGGACGGGTTTTAGGAAAAAGGCTAGAGTAATTTTCTGCAATGACTTAGCTTTAGCCTTAGATATCACAGTGGAGGTATATCTACTAATAGAGATATAGTTCTGGAGGTCTTCTTCGGAACAGTGTGCCTTTGCAAATGCCTTTCGGCGTTTCGCGACGGTATCTGCGACTTCAGAGGACCACCAGGCTTTAGCAGGGCGGTTGATGCTGCCGAAAGGAATGGCAGAAGTGGCAGCATCATTGGGAGTTTGGTAAAAGTGTGGGTGGCGGGTCTGCCATGAGCATTTAGAGGCTATTTGGGCAGGAACCAGAGAAGATCAGGGGAGGAGCGGTTTCCGGTGGCACGGTGTAGTAAGGTGTGATGTTCGGGGTTGTTAAGAGGTAAAACATCAGAAAAAAGGAGCCAGTCGAACAGATCTTTGCCTGATTGGTCTTCCGGTGAGTGGAAGTCCCAGGATAAATGATGGCCGTTAAAGTCGCCAAAGATGTAAGTAGTAGGGGATGATGCTAAGAGGAAGGGTGAGAAGGATTTTGGGCGAGAGTCGGAGGAAGAAGAGCGAATAGGAGGGATATAGACATTGAAACAGTGTATAGGTGAGGCTCCTTTTATTTTAACAGTGATAGCTAAATAATAATAGGAGCTGGGCTCGAGGGAGGAGAGGGATTGTGTGGAGAATGAAGTATAGGTTATCGTTTTTCACAAGTATGAGTACACCACCTCCCAGGTTTTGGAGGATTTTGCAGCCGGGTATGCGGAAAGTGGACTCAGAAATGAGGTGCAACTCTTGCACGAAGATGAGATCGTACTGATTTTGTGAGAGAAATCGTATGAGTTCAGTACGACGGTAACGAATCCCATTAGCATTCCACTGTAGGATTCAAAGGTTGTTTCGAGAGGGAGAGGAAGGATGGAAAGAAGATTGTGTCAGAGGAGAGATATGGTATGTTGGGTTTGAGGAGGAGGTATAGATGACGCTGAGGGAGGGTAATTAAAAATTAGTTGGGGATGATTAGGAGGGACGGTGGGGTTATTCTTGGTTGTTTTGGGGGAGGTTATTTTTGAAGATATGGTTTATTTTTAAAAATTTTGTGGGTATTTCTAAGTGAGGATGGGGGATTTGGAGTGTTTATGGATGAAGGTACAGAGTTAGGATGTGAGAGGGAGGGGGAGTTGAGAAGAGAATGGGCACATTGGGCAAGTCCAAGAGTGTCCCTGGGAAATTTTACGAAAGTCAGCGGGAGAGAGACCAGAACAGGAGAGGTGTACCCAGAGAGAACAGTTGGTACATTGTACCGATCTGTTTCCCCAATGAGAGCAGACGGAGCAGGGGTCTAAAGGGCCAGGGTTGGGATGAATGTCACGGCTGATGAGAAAGAGCTTAAAATGTTTAATATCAGTCGAACCACAAAACAATAGGCTATGAATGCCTAACAAGGTTTAGCAACTAAAACTTAACTCTTTGAGATATTAACAAGAACTTGATTAAGTATGAGATGGGGTAAGTTTTAACATAGGCTGATGAGGCAAGTTGTAACACATATTTTTGTGCATAGGTTTAACTAGCTTACATTAAAAGTAACTTGGGTAGTAATATTTGTGAATAATATAAAAAATTAGGAAAGAAAAACTAACAGGAGCACCTGCTCATCATTGCAAGACAAATTAAAAGCTGCTGCAGCATGCAGTTGTTATAATTTAAAAGAGATTAATAAGGGGAGTAGTAAAACATTGGTGTTGGCCATGTAAAACTCTACAGAGTGCTAAAAAAGCTTAAAGATAGGATAGGTCCTTGGTGCAAGACGAGAAAAGGTCTAAAAAATGTGCCATGTTAACAGACACACCAGAAAAGGACAATCTGTTACAGCTCCAAACAAAGAAAAACCAAATTTTGAAAAAACACTAAAAGCAAAAGAGTAGTTTTGCATTACATTTTGTGAGCCCTATTTAACAGTCGTCCTGATGAGGAGTGGGTGGTACAATGCTATGGTTATCTAAAGAGGTCACATTTAGCTTGTGTCAAAAATTTGAGTACATATTTTTGTCACAAATGTAATTCTAAAATTTATGATTAGGCTAATCCAGCCGTGAAAAAACTGTTTTAACATTTTTAGACAACGGCCAAATACCTCATTTTTTGTGCTTGATACTTATATCTATGACTAGGCTATGTGTGATTTCATTGTGTTTACTTTTTCATATTGTTATTTTCTTCAAGTTACATTTATATTTAAACATTTATTAGTGATTTTGTTGCTGTTACAACTTACCCCATTGATGGGGCACATTGTAACGCTTTTTTTAAATATTTAAATCGTAACTTTAACTACTAAGCTTTGAAAATTATTAATTTATTTTTTTGATAGTAGTTAAACAGTGATCTAAATTTTTCATATTAAACAAGAATTTTGAAAAAAACTTATTATGGGAGAAATAGCAAAAAGAAAAAAAGTGTTACTACGTGCCCCGGTCTCCCCTACAAGACAATCATGCCCAGCTGATACAGAATAATACTTTTATTCATCATCCCCATCAATTATGTTTTGTTCCAGGTTTGGGGTTAAAGCACCAAAAAGTCATCTATTTCCTCCTGTAGGCTACGTTGTTAAACGTTAATGTTCGGGTAACATATGCTTTTATCAACATGTCATTCGTAGTGTACCAAAAGATTTTCTTTTTTGTTCTCTTTTTCCCCCAAGCTTATTTTGTATGTTCTGCATCTTTTCACTTCATTATAAATTTTATTTTATTTCTGTGATAGTGGTTCTCAAACATTTTCCAAGTCGACCTTGATTCGAGTAAAAATTTTTATCGTTCCCCCAATCCCGTGCACGCTTTTAATTAAATGATGGAAAAGTTAACAAAACCTTTTTTTGTCTTCATTTGCATACTATGCAATATACATACACATTTTTTTATTAAATATGAAGAAAAACAAGAGAAGACTAAAAAAAGGTCTTTATTTTAAAAACTAAAATGAAGACCTTTTTTTAGTAGGTCTTTGGCAAAAGTTTTAAACAAAAGTTTTAGTTTAAAACTTTTGCAAATAAGATTCCGTCGTTGCTTTGTTGCTGCATTAGACCCCTTCGTTTATTCCAGGAACGTGGTCAAGTGGTTAAGAGCTGCGCAATTGTGATCGATATGGACTCAGTTCAAACCTATTCGCGCCATTCTGTTGTGTCCTTGGGAAAGACATTTTACAGCACTTTCCCCTTCTTGGTGGCCTTGGCAAGCAGTTTCAAATTTCAGTGATATCTCCATAAAACTAAAAAAGCAAAATAAAAAATTTCAACCGCAAAGCAATATCTTGGCATCTCCGAAAGCACGTCGGGGTAATTGCTTACGTGCGGTATTTTATGTATTTGCGCCTACGTCGCTTTCCTGCGACTCAGAAGGAAAAATATAGAAATGAAATGAATAAATGTTCCAATCGACCACTTTGAGAACCGCTGTTTCATCCTTGGCTCCGACCAGCTTGTCGCCGGCCAACTTTCAACATAGCTGATCGTATGCAACGTAAACGTTTTTTTGAAGTTTTACAAGAAACATTCTTTTAAACTAATCTTTCTATTTTTTTCAAGCGATCGCCTCTCTGGGAAAAGCTACCCTTTCTATGCTAGCTTTGCTGTTCAATCAATTTTTCTATTAATAGTGACACTACTTTTTTGGATGTTGCCTCGTTGTTCATCTACAAAGAGTCTGGTTTCTATGACAATAAGTAAACTAACTGCAACTTCCTATTAGATTAATACACCAAGTTATGCACAGAATTGAGTAAAAAGGATTTTAATACAAAACAGATATATGAAAAAAGTACTGAAACAAAAATAATGCAAGAAACAGGAAGTAGCGGATCAGTAAAAGCAATTGCAACGGGTAGTATTATGTAGGTGCTAATACCAACACCAATACCAAATAGCATTAGGAAATCTTGCCAATGTCTGTTTCCTTGAAGTTTCGCGCGCGCGAACATTGGTTTGCGATTACTGCGTAAAGAAAAAAATTTACGCACATACAATTGTCAAATTACTTTTTTAGAAATTCATAAAACTGAGCATTTTGCAGGCAAAACGTACAAAAAATCAATAAAATTTATATAATTTATCAATAGACTATTTTGGCTGACAACATTTTAATTTTTAAAACGATTTTAAAATTTTCAAGTTTTGTACGGAAATAGACTAAATAGAAAAATTTATTTTTAAAAATCAAATTGTCATCACTCTACACTCAAATAGATGACAGTATTGTCATCTTGAACTGGCACCAACTTGAATATAATTTGGAGTTGGAATAAAAACAGTGTTGGATGGGTCTATAGCATTTGTTTATTCCTATAAGAACGGTTATCCGTAGGCCTATAATGTTTATTTTTATAAACATTGTGCTAAAAGAACTTTAATGTGCTTATTTTGGAGTCAAGCGCTTAGTTCTTGTTAATATTTTTAGTTTTTAATAACATTTCTAGAAAACATGCTTATTATAAGGTTATTATTTTTATTTCCAAAAAAAAAATCTTATATCGAATGATAACTTTGCTTATTAATCAGTACCCAGTTCGCTACATTAACCAAACCATTTAAGGAAAAGTTTTAAATATTTATAGGTATAAGCTCCCACAAAGTTACTGACCATTTTCATATTTTGCAATGCTATAAATGGCCAGTATTTGGGCATAAATCTAACTCTAAACTTTGTCCTATGGCAAAAAGTGAAGACTCTATTTGCTTGTATTGTTCAAGTAAGCA